>JAPVLO010000384.1:0-1200000 GCA_027257055.1 Cephalopachus bancanus | reverse complement strand
TTTCTAGCAAAGATCAGTTGTACCACCCATTCAGTAAGCAAATAAGCATTGGCTTAAAAAAATAATACCACTGTTAAATAACACTTTATGCAGTTCAGGTTTGAAAAACTCTATTTAAAGCTAATTCAGTTCTAGGCATGCATGCACAGCAAACAGTAAAAAAAAAAAAAAAATGAAGGAACATGCTGTTTCTGAGTTGCCTAAATGGTAACTCCATAATAGTCAATTTCATATTACCAGAAGATAACACCCCAAGTCAGAATGGGATTCAAGAACATTGGCACTCACCTCCACCACACTGCAGATTTTGCTTTTTGAGGGATGACTTTGGTGGCAACAGCAGGGTTTCACCAGAGCATTCAGTCTACTCTGTTCTTTGTATAACAGTCACAAAACTTGAGCTTGTACACTCAACACAATGAAATATAAAGTTTAAAAAGGCAGAATCAAAGTTGATGGCAAATATTGACCAGCTGCCTAATAAATGGAGGCCCCCAAAAGCAAAAAACAATTAAATTAAATGACTCTAAAAGTCCAAAATATTATTTCAGAAATTGAGGTAAAACTTCTGTCCCACTAGCGGCTTACAAAAGCAATTGAAGACGGAATGATCTAAGCATCAACTCATTTTTGTAGCTTTTTTTCTCTCTCATCTAACCTGTTCTACACACTATGTCCATAAAATACTGACCAGAGCATTAGTTAGCATATCAATTAAAATTCATCAATGATTTTTCCTGCATTCACTGGACAAAGTTTCTAACGCCCAGACTGACTCTTGCTTGTCTCAGCTATTTCATGTCCTACCCACTTTTGCCTGAATTTGCCCTGCATTGAACTTGACCACTTATTGTACATCAAATACCTGCTTCATTCACCTTCTCCTTTGCCTGTTTTTTTACACCCTTCCATTATTGTTTTTTGCGCCCTTCCATTATTGCTTAAATAAGTAGCCTATCTTTCCCTCAAGACTCAATCCAAGACTCTTCTTTTTCATCAAGGGTTGAAATCAAACTCCAGAGCCTGGTTGCTAACAGAAATTAGTAGATCCAAAAATAAAGCAGTGTTGCAGGAATATGAGACCACCGCTGCCATTTGATTTTTCAAGAGAAGTCACAACTCTGAGTTTTCACGTGGAAGCTCCGCACAATTAAATGTCTTTAAATTTTTTAAGGAGGAATGAGTTAACATGTTGATGCACTAATAAGTGCACTTTGCAGGCCTGGTGATTTCTGGTGGAGCAGTTTCACCCTGCTTGTCCTCCCATCTCCATCCATGTTTCGCCCCACTCAGGTGTGGACCCCAACAATAGAAGCTTCTCTTGCACACCTTCCCCGTTCTTGGGGAAGAAGGACGCAAAACCCAAACTGACAGAGACCAAACATTCGCCAACCAGAAAAACAATAGCTCAAAATTTAAATGACATTCAGTTACAGAAGAATTGCATTCCCTGCTTGGCCGAGTTTGTGGCCTGAGGGCGCACCTGCCTGGCAGGCGTGGGGTCTGGCCAGCACAATGCACTTGTCCCCAACAGTCCTGCTGATCCATGATTTCTCTTTCCTCCAAAATGCTGAGTGCTTCTTGTGGTGATCAGGGACCAAAGATGATCTGTATTTCTATTTCTTTGGGAGCCTCTTCCACGACAAGACTATTTCTCAAGTTTCTTTGAAATGGTTGCTAGTGATCTAACCAAGATAACTCCGATTTGCAGTAGCTCTTCTATTGTGCCTTCCAGTTCCCCCTCTCACCCCTCCTCCATGTGACAACCCTAATCTTTCCAGTAGGCCATAAATCATGTCCCACAATTCATGGCTTTTCCATTCCCTCCCCTGGAGAGCTGTACCATTCCTGAAACAGTTCTGTCATGCTATGCAATTTACACGCCCCCTCCCCATGGTTAATTTGCACTTCCCCCTACGGTTTAAGCGACTTGTACTTTGAAAAAAAATCTCCTTTGTTCCCTACCCAGAACCGAAACCCTGTAACCTTATGGTTTTTGCTATATAAACCCCTTGCTTGCTTCATTCGGGGTCGAGAGTCTCTCTTTGGAATGAGCCTGCTCTTGACCGCCAGCATTAAAAGACTCAATATTTGCCTCTCAGTGTGTTGGTGACTCCTACTCACAGTGCGGCTGTAATATTTTGAGGGGACAAATCTTGTGCTTTGTTCTACCATCCAGCACTATAGAACATCTCTTGTATGTTGCTAAGGATTCTGATTGGAGAAAAGGGCTAAAGGGAGAGGGATGCTGGAAGTCCAGATAGATATGTTGACACAAAGATTGAACCAAACACTCATTTTGAAGACCGTGGCTTTCATCATATTCCCAAGGATATCTAAACTACTCAAAACTGGTGAAGTGTTACTGCAAGTCCCTAGAGCCAAGACTCCAAGCTTAGGTGTTTGTCTCTCCCTCACTGCCTCTCAGAATGGATAGAAGATGCTTCTTTGGAAATTAAGTTCCTGCTGTATCAGTTTAATGTAGCCCTCTGGCAGAATATCAGTAGGTTTACCCTAAACCAAGGAACTTTGCAGAGTTTATTGGTAGAGTCTACGGTAATGAAGTTAATTAGAAAAAGTTTTATATTTACAATTGATTTTAAAAAACACAAGGACAATTCAATCATGAGACTAAGACTAAAAATCCACCCTCCCCACCGCCCACCCCAAATGGTCCTTTATTCTCAGCTGTCTCTAGAGTTTAGAAATTCTGTTTTAAAAAGATAGCTATCTTCTTTGGAGCAATAAAATGTGGGGCGTTCTGTATGTTTGTGTGAGGTTTTGCATCACTCTTTCTCTATTTTTGATTTTATCATCTAGCACAGAAGGAAAAAAATGGAACACCAGGATTTGGGTCATGCTGAGAAGTCCCACTGGATTTTTATGATCCAGCCTCCACAGGACTGTTTCATAGTATTGACACAGGGCAGTCCAGGTGTTCATCAGTCCAGGAAGCTTTAATAAATGGCTTCACGTGAATTTGCTACTTCTATTTAAAGAAAGAAGTGAGTTTTGCAATCTTCAGAAAGTAGGACTATCTTCTGTGATGTGCTATTCAAATAGCCGGAGGCATCTAGGGTTTGTAACAGCTGGAACACAAAGACCCCTTTAAGGGAAAGTCCCAGTACTGGCTCTTACACATTCTAATGCCAGCCAGAAGCTCCTTTCAGTGTGCTGGGAAGCCAGTTAGAAGCAATGCCCAGCAAGCACCCCGTATTGTCACTAGCCAGCCTCAACTGAGTTGCAATTTTATCTTCATTCTCCTAATTTCTCTACCCTGTGTATAGCCCTTTCTTATAAACACTTAGATTTTGTAGAACACATGTGTATTTTTTTAAATCCCAGAGCAACCATAATTGCTACTTTAAGAAAGACTGATAGGATAGTTTAATCTAGTGTTTTATTTCTGTATTTCAATATTCTTTAAATATTAGTCATCAAAATCTGAGAGAATACAATCTCTGGGCCATCCAGTGTCAACATGCCTTAAGACTAAGTTAAGCTATTTTTAACCTTCAAAAAATGAGTGTTTACAGAAAAAAATTATATGTCATACGTCTATAAAGTGATGGCAGTGCACATGCTCATGGCACTGTGCTTTCTGTTCCATGTTTTACTGATTTTATCACTCAAAACTTCCTATGAGAAAGGCATCACGGGTATTTCCATTTTAAAAGAGAGGGCCAGGGCTTGGAGGCATAAGCTACTTTGGCAACATCGCACGGCTGCAAATACTATGCAGGAATTTGGACCAGGTTGTTGGAATCACATCCACACCACCATGCAGAACTTCCAAACCATGCGCACCATGGAACAGGGACACTGATGCTGCATGGCAATGATGAAATCAGTAGACTGACCCTGTTCCTGCATTCAAAAGCCCCAGATTGCTAATTAAGCAAGGGAATTTGAGACTCTGATTAAGTTACGTTAGCAAGGTTGAGCTCTCCCCACAGTGTTTATTCAAAGGGCCTGAATTCAAAGACAAGACAACACTGTGTATAAGCCAATGTGCCAGCTTTCAGACCTCTTCAAAATGACACTGCAGCTTAACCAAGGACACACAGATAATAGAGACTAAAGGTAGAATTCAATTCCAGATGCCTCTAGCTCCAGAGAGCAGGCTTCTGGAAGACTCAGGTGGGTCTTGGGCCAAGAACATTGGCATCCTTGTTCGGTGATAGGTAGCACAAGGTCTGACAATTCTTTGTAATCTGTGTAGATACAGACTCCAGGACTCCGACAGTGGCGTCCAAATCCCCGCTTCATTGCTGGAGCTCGGTGACCTTGACCAAAGTAACCTCTCCAAGCCTCAGTCCTCTTTTTCTTGGAAATTGCAATAATCATGGTGTCTGATTCTACAGTTGTAGCGAAGAACAAAGGCAGTAAAGCACAATAGCAGTTTAGCGCAGTGCTGCAAGTTTATGCATTGTTATCACTTTGTAGATTTATGGCATGTAATTTTCTCTGCAAACAATCACTATAGGCAGTAAAAGTCATGATAGAGAGGTAGATTCTTCTGGGATTTGCTTCCAGCTTCCAGTGTTGTAACAGCGCAAATGACAGAGAATATGAGTGGGTTCTAAAGTCTAAAGATTGACAGAAAAAGACTGATAATTAGTTATGGCCACAGATACAAGAAGAAGCTGGCAACTGACATGAGGGCAAAAAAAAACCAAACCTTTTGTGTCCCTAGAAGAAACTGTGTATATTATAAACTTTTCTCTTATTTAAGTTTGCATTCCAAATCAATACTATCAGCTCCAGTCTAATATGAAGACTTTTAAATTAGTCAAAAACCTAGTTTATATGTTAGATATTTTTTACCCTTTTTCCTCGCCTGGGCAGCGAGACCTCATCTCTACAATAAATCAAAAAATCAGCCAGGCGTAGTAGCACATGCCTGTAATTCCAGCTACTTGGAAGGCTGAGGAGGAAAGATCGCCGGAGCTCAGCAGGTCGAGGCTGCGGTGGCTGGGAGTGGCCACTGCACTCCAGTCTGGGTGACAGAGTGAGACTCCAACTCAAAAAAAAAAAAAAAATTGTTGGTTATTTCTCATAAATCCCCTGTTCTGCAAGTCTTGCCGAGTCCACCTATGGGGCTGCATTCTGTTGGGAGGCCTGATTCTGCCAGAAGGCCCACAAAAAAGACTCACCCATACAACTAGAGTTGGAGTTGGCTGTAAAATAGGATATCTCAATGTTCTTCTGTTGGGGGAAAACAGAGAGGCCATGACGCCGAGGTTATCCTAGGAAGTAGCAGTTTATTGGCACCGCTGTGACTCAGCGGGCTAATGCTCCAAGGCTGAGCACCCCAGGGAGGGAGGAGAGGGGTCTTATACCTTAGTCTAGGTAAGGGAGGGGGTTGGGTTGTGTGGTTATAGATTTTCTTTGGAATGTACAAGGTTGTACTTAGCAAAACCAGATTTACAAAGAACAAATAGTCTCCAGGATATGCTTAACAAGCAGGGGTTGTAAACTGATGACTTCATAAAGAGAGGATTTGGGTTAAGGTTGTGAATTGGTTACTATCTTGCATTTCCAGGAAAGTCATCTTTGGCTATTTGGTTTTCTCAAGCAAAACCTATCTAGCAGGTTTTCGGAGCTTGCCAATTGATCTTTAAAAGGAATACTTTTAACTGTTTTTGGCCCCTCTCTGCCACACTTCCACAAGGTCACTCACCTTCCAAGAGGCAAGATCAGCTTCCTTCTATCATGGTCTGTGGACAGTGTTTCAAGAGGTAGCAAGGCCTTGAATAAGGTCACTTTCATCACACTACATTTGTTAAGGAAAGTCACAAAGTCATTTTGGATCCAAAGGATAGGAAAATGATTCTGTCCTTTTGATGTAGGAGCTGCAAAGAATTTGTGACCATATTTGCTATCTGCCAAAGCATGATTTCTATATGCTTAGGATTTCTTGACTGAGGGAATCATGTGAAAATAGCATCCAGCTGACAACTGAAGAAATAGAAAACAACTGGGCCCTGATCAATCAAGAAAGTTCACAGTAAAAGCTACAGCAGAAAAAATTAATTCCATGGAATGGAGAAAATTCCCATAGTAAGATGTCTGGGTTACTCTGGTTAGACACAATTCAACCATTTCCTTAAACTGCAGAAATTCTCAGAACTAACTGAGAATGCTTATTTTTGGTGAAATGTGTCACTGGCACAGTGTTCTACGTAACACTCTTTGGGAAAAACTGATAGGATTTTTTAAATGTAATTTTTAGAGTCCAGCGATCCTGGTTTTGAATCCAAGTGTGACCACCAGCAAGCTTGTGACTTGGAACAAGTTGCTGAACTTCTCTGGACTTCAGATTCCAAAAACAAAAATTCAGGATTTATCATGAGGACTATATGGGACAATATATGCAAACCAGCCTTGTAACATTCAACAGATAGTTGATAACACTGAAAAAAATATGATTTCTTTTTCCTTATGTTAAAATTGACTCATTTTTTTCATTTGTCCCTGCCCTGGCCAATTCAGGCTACAGAGAAATTTTCTACTTTCACTAAGTGGTGAGAGTTGTGTATTTGGGTAACCATCTAGTAGTATTAGTACATTACTATCTACTTTTGTTTATGCTTTATACCTGCATAAGAATTCCCATTTCTCGTAAACAATAGGTCTGTCATTCTATTATGGACATATATGCAGTATTTCCTAGTCGATAGAAGAAGTGATAAAATGATTTCTAGCTGCTGATTCACATCATAAGGCTAGCTATAATCTTTTAAAACTTAACAATTATCTTAATGAAATACAGCGTTTGAGATCAAGAACATATGGCAGGCAGTGAAAAAAGAAGGAACCAAGGAGACCAGGGTGGACCTCTAAAGATAGAAGACGTGCAGAAAGGCAAAGATATCTAGGAAGAGGTAGAACACAAGAACATAAACAAACACAGTGACTAAAAAAACACAGTCACCCAGCATCCTGGTAGCATAGACAGCCCGGCACAACTGAGAGCCAGGAAGCAGAGCTGCCAGGAACCCTGACTCCATCCTGGAGTAAGGACCAGAGTGGATCACAAGGCAAGTTACAAAAGACAGGTGAAGAGTTGGAAGGGATGAGAGCTCCCTGAGTAGATGGAAAAGGGCTTTCTGTCAAACATTTGAGAACTGCTGTTTGAAAGAGCTAGTTCTTCATCAAGGAGATGCAAATTAAAACTACACTGAGATACCACCTAACTCCAGTCAGAATCGCCACCATCAATAACTCAAAAAACAACAGATGCTGGAGAGGATGTGGGGAAAAGGGAACACTTCTGCACTGTTGGTGGGAGTGTAAATTAGAACAGCCTCTGTGGAAAGCAGTGTGGCGATTCCTAAAAATCGACCTTCCATATGACCCTGCAATCCCCCTAGTGGGAATATACCCAGAAGAACTCAAATCACTCTATAAAAAGGATACCTGCAGATGTATGTTTATCACAGCATTGTTCACAGTAGCAAGAACATGGGACCAACCGTGCTGGCCATCAGAAGAGGACTGGATTAAAAAAATGTGCTACCTATACACAATGGAATATCATGCAGTCATAAAGAGGAACAAAATCATGAACTTCACAGCAACCTGGATGGAATTAGAGTTTGTACTACTGAGTGAGTGATGTCCCACAGAAACAAAAAGCTGAGTATCACATGTTCTCACTCATAAGTGGACCTTGAACAACTATCGTAATACTATAAGAAAAGGATCGACAGTAGTGAGAAACTTGGGGGCATGGGGGTGGGCGGGGAGGTGGGATGGGCAGTCGTGGGAAACTGCCTGGGGAAGTGGGGGACACACCTTATCAACAAGGGTAGCTGCACAATGAATATTTGTATACTTATCCCTGAATTGTACCCCACAATTTTAAAATAAAATAAAAATAAAGAATAAAAAAAGAAAGAGCTAGTTCTAAATGCTGTACTAACCCCCTGCCCTGATAAAGCTGTGTCCAGCACATCTTCTGAAGAGAAGCGATGTCAGCACATTGGAGTTTCCCACCCAGCAGGACAGCATCAAGGCCTAGAATAAAGGCAGTATATCCAAGGTCCGTGGAGGTCAGAAACATGGGCTTTCAAAGGCAGACGTCAGATCAGGCTCAGTGGCTCAGCCTGTCATCCCAGCACTTTGGGAAGCCAAGGCAAGTGGATTGCCTGAACCAGTGGGTTTGAGAACTGCCTGGGCAACTTGACGAGACCTCATCTCTACAATAAATAAAAAATTACCTGGACATGGTGGTGCACGCCTGTAGTTTCGGCTACTTGGAAGACTGAGGCAGAAAGATCACCTGCCCAGCAGGTCAAGGCTGCAGTGGCTAGGAGTGTGCCACTGCCCTCCAGCCTGGGCAACAGAGTGAGACTCCAACTCAAAAAAAAAAAAGACGGACATCACCCAACATCCCACTGCTTCCTCCTTTTCATTAAACGTTTGAAATGAGCATTACATGACATTATTTAACTCTTCCCAAATATATCTATTGTAAGAGCATCTACCTGTTACATGTTTTAAATACTTCCATGTATTCTAGGAAATGCCTATTTGAAACAATCCACACACACACAAACACACACTATCTGGGAAATTTACTTTTCATTTTTTTATCTTTTTATTACATTTTTACTTTATTATAGAGATGTGGGGTACAAGTAAGGATTAACTACATAAGTAGGCCGCATGCAGGTGAAGCTTGGGCCTTCAACCTAGCCCTCACTACCCCTGATATAGGACCAGGTACCCTTTGTGTTGTTCATGCCCACTTCCCCACCCACTCCCCTGGCAGCGCCCAGAACTGTCGCTCCCTCCTTGTGCTAACGTGAGTAATGTTCAGGTCCCACTTATGAGTGAGAACATGCAGTATTAAGTTCTTTGTTTCTGTGATAGTTCTGTGAAAGTTCTGTTTCTGTGATAGTTCTCTTAGTATGGTGGTCAACAACACCATCCACTGTGCTGCGAAGTCAGTGATTTCGTTCTTGTTTATGGCTGCACAATACTCCATCATGTATATGTACCACATTTTTTTTAACCCAGTCTACTTTCAATGGGCCGTAGAGTCACTTCCATGTTTTTGCTATTATGAATAGTACGGCAATAAACATGCATGTGCAAGTGCCTTTTTGGTAGAATGATTTATGTTCCTCTGGGTATATCCCCAGGAGAGAGATTTCTGGATTCTATGTAAGGTCAAATTTTAGTTCATTTAGGAATTGCCACACTGCTTTCCATAGAGGTTGAACTAGCTTGCACTACCACCAACAGTATGGAAGTCTTCCCTTTTCTCTGCACCCACGCCAGCATTTTTTTAAATTATTGATTAATGATGGCCATCCTTACTGGAGTTAGATGGTATTTCATTGCAATTTTGATTTGCATTTCTCTGATGACTAGTGGGGCTGAGCGTTTTTTAATGTATCTGTTGGCTGTTTGTACGTCTTCTTTTGAAAAGTTTCTATTCACGTCTTTTGCTCACTTTTTAAAGGAGTTTGTGTTTCTTTTCACTACATCTGAGTTCCTTGTAGATCCTGTATGCTAACACTTGTTTTTGTCAGGTACATAAGTTGCAAATTTTTTTCTCATTCTTTAGGTTGTCTCCCAGCTCTCTTGGTGGCTTCTTTTGCTGTGTAAAAGCTTTTCAGTGTGATAAGGTCCCACTTGTCTATCTTAGCTTTTATGGCACTCGCTTTTAGGGATTTGGTCAATAATTCGTTGCCTACACTGATATGCATAAGGATGTTTTCTACATTTTCTTCTAGGATTCTTGTAGTTTGAAGTCTGATTTTTTAGGTCTTTGACCCATTTGAAGTTTATTTTTGTATACGGTGATAGGCAGGGGTCCAGTTTCATTCTTCTGCTGGTGATCAGCCAGTTTTCCTTTCCCAGCACGATTTGCTAAATATGGTCTCCTTTCCCTTGTGGTTGCCATTATAGCTTTGTCAAAGATGAGTTGATTGAGAGACCAAGTGCTTGCTTCTGGAATCTCTGTCCTATTCCATTGGTCTACATGCCTATTTTGTACCAGTACCAGACTGTTTTGGTTACTGTATCTTTGTAGTGAAGTTTACTGTCAGGAAGTGTGATACTCCCAGCTTTGTTTCTTTTGCTGAACATTGTTTTGGCTATCCCTGCTCTTTTCTGTTTCCACATGAATTTCTGTATTGTTGTTTCCAAATCTGAGAAAATGATGTTGGTAATTTGATGGGTATTGCATTGAATCTGTAGATTGCCTTGTGTGGAATGAACATCTTGACAATATTGATTATTCTGATCCATGAGCATGGGATGTTTTTCCATTTGTTTGTGTCATCCTTGATTTCTTTGAGTAGCATTTTGCAGTTCTTGTTGAAAAGGTCTTTCACCTCTCTGGTTAGGTAGTTGCCATGGTATTTCAATTTTTTGTGGCCATTGTGAATGGGATTGTGCATTTTATTGGGTTCTCTGCCTGTTGTTGGTGTATAGAAATGCAACTGTTGTTCACATAATGATTTTTGTACCCTGAGACTTTACCAGAGCTGATTATCAGTATGAGAAGGCTTTTGACAGATTCTCTATGGTTTTCTAGGTATAGAATCACATCATACACAAAGAAGACTAGCTTAACATCTTCTTGGTTTTACATCTGTTGATATGCTGAATTACGTTTATGGTCTTGAAAAAATTGAAATCAGCTCTGCTGATCTGAAATCAGTCCAGGACTGTAACTCATTTGGTCATGGTGGATGATTTTTGAGATGTATTGTTGGATCAGATTTGCTAGGAGCTTGTTGAAAATTTTTGTAACTGTGTTTACCAAGAAGGATTTGGGTCTGTAATTCTCTTTCTTTGTTGGGTCTTTGCCATGTTGGCTTCATAAAATGAATTGGGGAATATTCCATCTTTATCAATTGCCTGGAATACTTTTAATAAGATTGGCATCAGTTCCTCCTTGTATGTCTTATAGAATTCAGCTGAGAAGTCATCTGGTCCAGGATTTTTTTTTTTTAGTGTGAAAATTTCTTATGACTGAGTCAATTTCCTAGATTGCTATTATTCTGAAGAGTTTCGATTTTTTCTTGTTTCAACCTTGGTAGGTTGTGTGATGTCAGAAAATGCTCCATTTCCTTCAGGGTTTCTAGTTTATTTGCATATAGGTTCTTAAAATAATCTGTGATAATCTTTTGAATTTCTTCAGGGTCAATTGTGACTTCACCTTTTGCATTTCTAATTGGTGTATTGATGGGTTTCTCTCTCTTTTTCTTAGTCAGTCTGGCTAGGGGACTGTCAATTTTATTTATCCTTTCAAAGAACAAGCATTTTGTCTTGTTGATTTTTTCTATGATATTTTTGTCTTCTATGTTCTGCAATTGTGACTTTTGTCTTGATGATCTGGGTTCTTCTTCTGAATTTAAGCTTTAGATGACCTTGCCTTTCCAGCTCTTTTATGTGTGATGTTAGACTGTCTACTTGTGATCTTTCTGCTTTCTTGATGTGTCCGTGCAATGCTATAAATTTTCCTGTTAACACTGATTTCGTGGCATCACAGAGATTTGGGTAAAATGTGTCTTGGTTTTTGTTTGTCTCCAGGAATCTTTTTATTTCTGTCTTGATTTCCAGGTTGACCCAGAAATCGTTCGCAGCATGTCATTTAGTGTTCATGACTTTTTGTGTTTGGAGTGATCTTGTTAGTGGGAATATTTATTTTTATTCCACTGTGACCTGAGAAGATGCATGATATTATTTCAATCTTTTGAAATTTGTTCATGCTTGACTTATATCTGACAATGTGATCAATCTTAAGGTATGTTCCCTGTGCTGATGAGTAGAATATATAACCAGTAGATGTTAGGCAAAGTAGTCTACAGTTGTCTATTAAATCCATTTGACAGGGCATCAAGTTGAGGTTCTGAATTTTCTTACTGATTTTTTGTCTTGATGATCTATTTAAAACTGGTAGTGAAATACTTAGTTCTCCAACTATGATTGTATGAGAGTCAATGCCCTCTCTTAGTTTTCTTAGTAGTTGTTCTATAAAGCCTGGTGCTCCTGTGTTGGATGCGTATATATTTAGGGTGGATCTTTCTTGCTGGTGCATTGAGTCTTTACCATTATGTAGTGTCCTTCCATGTCCTTTTTAATGTTTGATGGTTTGAAGACTGCTTTGTGTCATACTAGAATAGCTACTCTTGCCCTCTTCTGTTTTCCATTCACCTGAAAGATCATTTCCCAGCCTCCAACTTTGAGCCTGTGGGTATCCTTTGTAGTGAGATGAGATTCCTGAAGGTAACATACTATTGGATCATGTCATGCTTCTTTAACCAGTTTGCTACTCCATGTCTTTTCAGTGGTTTTAGCCCATTCACATTCAGATCGATTGTTGAAATGTGAGTTCATTCCTAGCATAGGACTCAGGGGTTGCTTTGTTTTCATTTTACTTTTGCATTTATGTATGTATGTACTTTCATTTTTTGAGTGCTCTGTATGCTCTGTTAACTGTGCTTGCCTGTACTTTTGTGATGGATATGACTGTTCATTTTTTCCCCTGTATTAAACACCTTCTTAAGTGTCTCCTGAAGGGCTGGTCTGGAGGTGGCATATTCTCTTAGGAATTGGATGTCTGGTAATGATTTGAGTTCCCCATTAATAATGAAGCTTAACTTGGCAGGGTAGGAAATTCTCGGCTGGAATTGCTTATCTTTTAGAACATTAAAAAAAATGGACTCCTGTCCCTTCGGGCATGTAGTGTTTCTGTAAAGAAGTCTGGAGTGATTCTGATGGGTTTTCCCTGGAAGGTAATCAGACCTTTCTGTCTCACTGCCTTGAGGATTTTTCTTTCATGATTATTTTGTGGAGGTAGATTATTATGTGCCTTTGGGATGGTCTTCCCATATGATACCTTGCAAGGGTTCACTGAATCTCTTGCAAGGGTTGTCTGAATCTCAGAGTCATCTCTCTGGCTAGATGTGGAAAGTTTTCTTGAATGACCTCTTGGATTGCTTGTTCCATGGTGTTTTCCATTTCTCTTTCTGCTTACCAGTCAGGTGTAGATTTGACTTCTTGACATAGTCTCATATTTCTTGGAGGCTTTTCTCCCTCTTTTTAAACTTTTGTTCTGTGTTTTTGACAGACTGGGTTAATTCCATATTTTAGTCTTCAAGCTCTGAGATTCTTTCCTCTGCCTGGATGACCCTACTACCTATGCTTGTTAGTATGTTCTTGATTTCCAGGATGAAACTTTTCATTTCCATTATTTCAGAATGGGCTTTTTTGAAATTGGCCACCTCCGCTTTTACTTTCTGAATGACTTTAGTGAGTTTTGCTTCTAGTTTCTCTTGTTTTCTGTTCATTTTTGTTTCCGATTATCTTATTTCTGTAGCTGTCATCTGGAACAGGTTGTTCTGGGGAGTTTCCCTTGTCTGTGTTGTGATAGCTGTTTTTTCAGGCACTATATCTTTAGGACTCTGATGGTTGCCTATATTTTTTTCACTTTTTTTTCCATTCATGATGGACTCTCTTTGCTCTCTATATTTTCTCTTTTGATTTAAAGCTCTGAAGCTATTCAACTATCTTCTGTTCTAGAATCCTTTCTGTGGTTCAATATATGTCACTCAGTGAGAGAGTGAGAGACATTCACATCTGCTCCTTGATCCATCTTGTGACAGGATTCTGTCATTGCCAAGTTTCTCACCTGCTGCTGAATTTGTCAGACCAGATTTCAGCCATCACTATTAGTGCTCTGTGGGTAGCAAGTTGGGGGAATGGTTCTCCCACCTGCTGATTGTGGTCTACAGCCCAGAAGCCTTGCTGCTGAGAAAGTCCTTAGGTGTCTGTCTTGTCATTCCCCATCTGTTCAGGTTGGTACTCTGCTCTCAAAATAGAGTGGGTTTTCTGCCATGGAGGAGGTGGCAGTACCCTGTTGAGACACAGAAATTGAGGGGGTTTCTCCCTGTCTAGCTGATGACTAGGCTGCCAGCCATTGGCAGTTTGCATCTGCCAGCTTTTACTCTGCAGGTAGGCCCTGCTGCCTTCCCATAAGTTCAGGAGAAAGCTACACTCACAGAAGCTGCCCCAGTGGAGGTGTTTCCCCTGTCCTTCTTGGGCTACAGCCACTCAAAGCCCTGTGCCCTGCCCAGGACTTCTCCCATGTGAGACGATGACCCACTCCCATCTGGGAAAGGGTGGACCATCCCAAAGTGTCCTTGGCTTGCTTACCCACTTTCTGTCCACCAGGCTGGGCTTCAGTTGCTGTGCTAGCCTGGGTCATGGTGGGGGATGGGCACCCCAGATTCCTGCGTCCGCTGTGGCTTTTTGGTCTGGACCTTTGTTGAGTGAAGGGTGTTTCACCCTTCCAAAATGTTCAAGGTGCTTCTGTTTGTTGGTAGTTGAATCCTTACTCCATGGTGGCCATCGTGGATTGCCTCCCAGAAATTTACTTTTTAAAACGCACTGTCAAGAGGTAAGAGGAAATATTTAGATACAAAATTAAAAATACCTAAGAAAATGTCACTCTTGAACTTTGATGAATTTTTGATCCTTTAAACTATTTCTTCAATTCTTTTATATCCAGTTTAATAGTTACATTTGTGTCACTCTTGTTTAGATATATTCTGGAAATAAGTTTTAAAATTTTCCAATCATCATTTCCTTTGCTTTAGGAATTTCTCCAGTAACACACTAGAGAGCAAATCAAAAGAAAGAGTTAGCTGAGCAGCAAGCTCTATATTTGTAAAAACATACCACATAATTCTCATTAAATACTTACCTCAGCAATATGAAAGCGTAGCATGTTTGTTGAGAAAGTCTAGGTATTTTTGTCATGAAATAATTCATAGTTTAACCATATACTTGTGATTATCCTTAATCCATGGTACAATATTTCAAGAACTAATGCAGAAGTGAAAAATTCTGAGGAAGCATGATTGACAGTTTCATTAAGTCAATATTTAAAGATAAAACTGAATAAAAATATCATTCCTCATTAAGGATAATGTTCTTGACATTTATACTGAACTTGCATACATAAGGAAGCAGATGTAAACTAAACTTAACACTACAATACTTAGTATCAGTGGCCCCTTCAACTTCCTTGAAATTTCCTGGTATCCGTTCTTCTCTGACACTGACTTCTTGGTCACCTTTGTCCTGTTTTGGCTGTTTTTTCTGAATCACATTTGGGAGTTCTCCTCAGAGTTCTACCCTTTGCCTGGGGAAAGTTTGCAGGGATAGGAGAGAAGCAGACTATCTCGTCTCATTCAATTTTTAACTTTATGACAATGATTCCCAAATCTGTATCTCAATTCCATTTGTTTACCAGACAATTCTGCTCTATGCCCTTAGATAACTCTGCCGCCCCATGCAAATACATAAATTCAAAACCTTGGATGGTCAAAGAAAAACTCTTTTCTATTTCTCATTTTAATTTTTAGATATAACATAAAGTTTGGGTATAAATGTTTCTAAAATATCAATCAATCACACTGGAAACCTAAAAGAATGAACATTTGAGAGAAAATTTTGCTTAAAAATCTTGAATTTTCGAATTGTACAACAATTGAGATAACAAATTTCTCCATAAAGTAGTAATGGCACTAAAGATTCTGTATTGAATGTATCAATCACTCTCACATTTCATTCTTACAACAGTGTAGAAGAAGGGAACTGACCTTTCTATTCCTACATTCAATGAGAAAACCAGGACACTTGGAGTATTCTGCCTTTAGGAATATTAGGTAAGGGTATAAGCCTTTGTCCCATAGCTGGATAGCTACTGGTCTCATTTTCAAGCTTCACTTTGGTCCCATGAGCTCTGTGTGATCATCTGTTGCAGTTTTATGCATTATGACTACTTAAATCAGCATACATTCCCAAATTTTGCTTGTTCTCAGAAGTAGTTTCCACTACAGGGCTTTGAAGAAGCATGTGGACCACAGCCCCAAAGCAATCCTGCAAACTGCAATTGATCAGTCACTGCAAAGTACACAGTTGCAGAGAACATATGGGTTTTACGTGAAGACACCTGGAATTTAACAAGAAGTGCCAGGTATAGTTTGAATTCTGGAAACGATGAAGTGTGTGGTTGCCCTGAAATATCTGATGTCCCAGCCCTGTCTGTCAACCTGTGGGATGTTCCCCAATGACCCCTAAGAGCTAACTTGCAGTACTTGGCAAAAAGCCACGTAATGCACCTTTCAAGAATATCCTCAATGAAAAACAATGACTTTTGCAGTTCATTCAAGCCACTGCTTCTCTTTTTATACAAATCACTTTTATCTGGGTATGACTGAGATAGTTCCATTGTCCTGGAAAGACTTCCAGCATCTTGACTTGATTCACATGCATGCTGTGAATTATGTCCCACTCAGTCAAATTAAATTCATGCTGTGAGGAAACAAAGCCTGGTTGACTTTCATTTTTCCTCTTAAGTAAATATTTTTGGATAGGAGTATTGATCCAGAACCAACATCTAATTTATTTCAGTGTATCCATGGCTTAAGTCTGCCATCACATCGTGTTATGTTATGTGTCTTCAATGAAAAGCTACCTTGTCAAACGCATATCAAGAATGCCTGAAACATAACACTGGCAAATTCTAAGTATTACCTGACACTCTGTGTCTGAATAATAGGACATAATTTGCAGTATGCCTGCTGCTCATTTCAGGCTCTGGTCAGTGAAGGGGGAAATGCATTTTATATTTTAGATACAATTTTTTTCCTCAAAACTACCACAGAAACCTCTCTCAGAAGAAACAATGGCAAGTGTCACAGAGTACCAGTGTCTAGTAACATGCACATACAAATTGATTGGTCCAATGCTCTGCTCAGAAAACCCAGCAAACCACAAAAATGTTCATTTTACACATGTCCACCCTCAAAACCATTAAAGTCACTTTAAACATCTTGCTTCTCTTTTTTTTTCATTTGGTTCAAAGGCAAAATTGGCACAGTCTTATTCATCACTGAAAGTTAACTTCTAATAGAGTCGTTTCAGTAGATATATGCATATGAATCTTTTGTCATTGTTTCAAAAAAATGGAGACCCGAAGATTAAAAAAGAAATTTGCACAGATCTTCCAAATAATTAAAATAAGCCTGAAAATTACATTCTTTTTTTTTTTTTTTTTGAGTTAGAGTCTCACTCTGTCGCCCAGACTGGAGTGCAGTGGCCGCTCCCAGCCACCACAGCCTCGACCTGCTGGGCTCCGGCGATCCTTCCGCCTCAGCCTTCCGAGTAGCCGGAATTACAGGCATGCGCTACCACGCCCGGCTGATTTTTTTATTTATTGTAGAGATGAGGTCTTGCTGCCCAGGCGGGTCTCGAACCCGCAGGCTCAGGCAATCCACTCACCTCAGCCTCCCAAAGGCGCGGGATTACAGGCTGAGCCACCAAGCCCGGCTAAAACATTACATTCTTGAAAGCCTTTTTAAGTAAAAAAAATGAAGCAAGCATTAAAAAAGAAAATAGAGAATATAAAAAACCATTAGCAAAAGTGGTCAGAGTGTTATGGGAATAAATCAGACCAAGTTGATAGCTTTTCAGTAAAGTTATAATGCTGACCAATAAAGAACAAAGATATATGTTATGGATATGTGTAAGATAATAAAGATTCTCTAGCAGTCAGGTGTTCTAACCACACAAATAATGGGGTATGAAAAATTGATCTCATCTTGTGACCAAGAAGATAGCTGTTGTCAGTGGAACTCTCCTGAAGTTTTAACAAGGATGCCCTGGTACTAGAGAGTTTTTAGTCCAGTTAAACATAGCTATTTCTGGTCCAAAAGTGAAATCATGCTACATCCTAAGATTTTTCTAATTTACCTATTTAGGAAACCTGCCTAATAGTTCTGAAGACAGAATATAGCAGTCAATTCACTTCGCTTTAAAGTGATTACCACAATTTAGCAAAAAAAAATTACCTAGAGAAATACAAATTACCATTGAAAGTGAAATTTCAAATGAGAAAAACTATTTTCTGCACTGATGAGATGACATTTATTCAGCCCAAAATAAAATATATCAAATTAAATCCAGCAAGAGATGTTTATTGTTATGAATATTTGCACATACTAAAAAGGAGGGACCCCAAAAGACAGAATTATCTTTTTGGAAGGCAGGCTTATTATAGTACAGGCTCCCTGCGCTAGGCAAGTGTTCTAGTAACCCATCGGTATCAGCATACCAGCTAGCATTGTCAGGAGAGGCTGCATTCAGCTTCAGTGAATTTCTTTTGGACATACTTTCAATGCCTTTGTGCATTTTATAAGTGATTTAGGAGCACACCTGCCTACACAGGTGAGTGTTGACTATTCAGCAGTTTTTGACCCAAAATAGCTTAACCCCCAAGCTCTCACCCTCCCAATTCACCCAATCTGGCCCTGAGTAAATTCTTTTTGTTTCCCAGAATTTTAAAAAAATGCCTTAAAGGGAAACATTTTGCTGATGTGGAAGAAGTGAAACCAAAAACAGCAAAAGCACTGAAATGTGTATCAAAATTACAATTTCAAAAACTGTTTTGAGCAGTAGGAAAAGCATCTCGAGAAGTCTATTGTATTAAACGAAGAGTATTTTTAAGGTGACAGAAATTTAAACATGTAAGAAAAAATACACAATTTTGTATGAATAATTTTTGTTTTTGGGGGGTCCCCTCTAGTATTTAAAGGGTACATGTTATTACATGCATGAACTGTATACTAGTCAAATCAAGGTGTTCGAGGTATCCATCCCCTTGAGTATTTATCATTGATGTGCCTTAGGACCATTTCAAGTCCTCTCTTCTAGCTGTTTTGAAATATACAGTACATTGTTGTTGACTCATCACCCTACTGTACTATTGAGCATTAGAACTTATTACTTCTATCTAACTATATGTTTGTACTCATTGACTGACTTCTCATTCCCCTAACTCTTAATCCACACACCCTTCCCAGCCTCTGGTATCTATCACTCTACTCTCTACATCCATGAAATCAACTTTTTTAGCTCTTACATATGAGTGAGAACACATGATACTTGTCTTCCTGTGTCTGCTTTATTTTGCTTAACATAGCCTCTAGTTCCATCCATGTTGCTGCCAATGTCATTATTTCATTCTTTTTTATGGCTGAATACTATTCCATCATGTATACCTATCACAGGTTCTTTATCCATTCGTTGATAGACACTTAGGTTGATTCTACATTATTTATTGTCGATAAATAGTACTGCAATAAACATGCAAGTGCAGACATCTTTTTTGATATACTGATCTCTTTTCCTTAAGATGAATATCTAGGAGTGGGAATGTTTAAATGCATGATAGTTTCATTTTTTGTTTTTTGAGATATCCCCATGCTATTTTTGATAATGGTGGTACTAATTTACAAGCCCACCAACAGTGTATAAGAGTTCTCCTTTTTCACATCCTTGCCAGCATCTTTTTTAAATTATTAATAATCATCCTAACTGGTGTGAGATGGTATCTTATTCTGGTTTTGATTTGCATTTCCCTGATGATTAGAGACGTTGGACATTTTTCCATATGCCCCAACAGGAAATTTTAAATGATACAGTTATGAGTGGAATTTATCACAAGAATGGATGGATTCTATCAACGAAACACATCACATTCACAGACCAAAGGAGAAAAAGCATAGAAGACATCCGTATATTTGGGAAGGGGCTATTATCACTACAGAGTGTTCAGAGCAGCCAGTAATTTAATTACACCATATAAAAATGCTGAAAATAAGTCACTTCTAAAAAATTACTAATGACATATTTTACCTTGACATAAGCTCTCTCCCATAATAAATTAATAGGCGGTCACTGTTGTCGTCAAACTCACCATGACTTTCTGTGCTCCTCTGCTCCTGTTATACTGTATTCTGGTATTCTGCCTGGTTTTCTCATCTTTGTCAGCTCTTATCTTCACATACACTTTCCCAAAACACACAAGTATACGTTAGATCTCTTGAGACAGTAGCAGGAACTCTGTAGTTAGAAGCTGTCAGCCAGGTCATCAGATTAACCTCCCCAGCTATGGGTTTCCTGCCCCCACTGCTTATCTGCCTAACTGGACTGAAAAAATTCCTCTGGCATTTTGTATCTGGGTTTCAGATATCAGGAGTTCAGATGAAAGAAACTCTTTTTGAAGTTGCCCCCAAAATAATAAAGTTTTAATAATAATAATAATAGTGAGCTAACTACCCAACTGCAATGCCTAGTAACAAATTAATGATAGTATTTACTAGCATGCTACAGCACTTTACAATCTACCTTTAACTCCACATTCATTATCTTATTTGGACTTTGAAATATTTCTACAGGCCATAGGAGCTATTATTATCCCCACATACAGGGGAATAGATTGAGGTTCAGGGGGGTTAAGTGTCTTGGCAAAAGTCACTCTGTTCCTTATAGTAGAACTACCATTATTGTTCGTATGTCTTCCAAATTAGACTAACCTGCTAAGACTGAAAACAGTTCCATTATTCCCATACTAACTGCTGATAGGGCCACAAAACTGGCTTCCGATGTATAGCTATGACAAAGTCAAGATGATAGGAAGGCATAAGGCAAGGATTAAAGAAAGAGGAGACAAAGAAAGTACAGAGGAAAGGATGAGGGTGGAATTAACTACATCTGTGAAAAGACATGCATGAGGAAGTCAGCAGGGAAAGCAACTAAAACCTTGATATAAAACTAAGCCAGGATAATTTTAAAGAGCAAAAAGAATATAATACCCAATCTCACCAAGAGCTAGAGATACAAAAAAGTCCAAAATAAAACACAGCAATTCAAATTCAGCAGTAAATTTTAAATGATGCAATCATAAGCAGGACTCTATTAATATCATTCACTACATTCACAGAACAAAGGAGAAAAACATGACGATTGTATCAACATATTTGGGAAAGGGAGAAGCATATATTAAATCCAAACACCAGATATAATTTTATTTAAAAACTCAGGAAACTAGAAATGGAAAGGGACATAACTGATGTGAATGTGTTTAACATATTGTATTAGTTATCTGCTCTTGCATAATACATTGTTCCAAAAGTTAGTGGCATAAAACAATAAATATTTATTATCTCTTGCTTTCTATGGGCTAGGAATCTAGGAATATCCCGAATGGGTCATTCTGGCTCAAGGTCTCTCGTGAGATTGCAGTCAGACTGTCAGCAGAAGTCTTTGAAGACTTCATTGGGGCTGGAGGATGTGCTTCCAAGTTGGGCCACATATGTAGTTGTTGACTGAAAGCGTCAGTTCCTTACCATGTGGGCTTCTCCATCCTTATGCTATGACAATTAACTTCATCCAGAGCAAACAAAACCAGACAGCAAAGGAGAAGTCACAATGCTGCGTGTGACCTACCTTCAGAAGTGGCATGCCATCAGTTCTATATTCTACTGACCACGTGAGCAGACTGTGGCACACATTGGGGGAAACTTCACAAGGACATAAATGCAAATGGGTGGGGATCACAGGGGGTCAATTGTAGCCTGGCTACCACACCCACTAACCCAAAACTTATGGCAAAAGTCCTGCTCTTCAACATGACACTGAAGGGCCTGTCCAACACAGCAACACAAGAAAAAGAAATGAGAAATAAAGATGGAAAAATAAGTTATACAAGTAAGATCATAAGCCAATAAAATGGTTACAAATAATTTTGCATGATCTTAATAAGAGTGAACTCTGAGATCAGACCAAGTGTGTTGAAATCCTGAGTTTTGTCACTTACAGTGTGAATTTGGGCAAGTTAACTTACTTTTCTGTGCATTTGTTTCTTCATCTTTAAAATAAAGCACTTTGGGAGGCTGAGGTGAGTGGATTGCCTGAGCCCACAGGTTCAAGACCCACCTGAGCAACTTGGCGAGACCTCATCTCTACAATAAATCAAAAATCAGCCGGGCGTGGTAGCACGCGCCTATAGTTCTGGCTACTTGGAAGGCTGAGGCAGAAGGATCACCGGAGCCCAGCAGGTCGAGACTGTGGTGGCCGAGAGCGGCCACTGCACTCCAGTCTGGGCGACAGAGTGAGACTCCAACTCAAAAAATAAAATAAAATAAAATAAAATAAAATAAAGCACTGATAACACCTATGTGTGGTGGTGTTGTAAGAAGTAAAGGAATTAGTACACACCATGCAACTGGAACCGAGTCAGGTACAGAGAAAGTGACCAATACTTTTAGGTGCTCTTCTATTCAACTACAAGCAAAATCCAAGAATCCAGCAAAGTTGCTAGAATAAGACCATAAAAAAATTAGTGATACGCTGTATTCCTAACAACAGCAAAGCCCAATTTGGAAAAAAAATAAATAATTTATTTGTAATCACAACAAAAATTATGAGGTGGCGAATACATTCCTAGTTTCCTGAGTTTTTCAGTAAAATGATATCTGACCCTTGGATTTAATATATGCTTCTCCCTTTCCCATATATGTCAATACAATCATAACGTTTTTCTCCTTTGTTCTGTGAATGTGGTGAATGATATTAATAAATCAAGGAATATATTGATTTCCTCATAGCTAAAATTATTAAAGGGCAAGAAGTAATACCTAAATCAATGAAGAGATGTGCCGTGTTAATAGCTGGAAATACTATCACAAAGATGTTAACACTATCCAAATAAGTTTTTAATTCAACACAGTTCAAATTAATAAAATTCTAACAGGCTCAATCTTCATTCGTTAAACATTTAATTGAGCTTCTGAGCTATCCCAGTCACTCCTCTAGGTACTGAGGATCTAGCAGTGAATAGTACTAGATATATTCCGACCTCATGAAGAAATGCATTTCAAAGTCATTTTGTTTAAAGTAGCAAATCCACTCAAGCTATAATGAGGGGCTGGAGGAATAGGGGTTTAGAATATTTATTACAAGAATACAGAAATACTTTGAAGAACCCAAGAGCCAGAACTGCATTCAGAGCAAATTCGGACAAATGCTATACTAAGAAACCTAGATATTCTCAGTAACTATGATGATTCTCTTCTCTGTGAGAGTCTTTTTCTGACATTCTCTCATTCATTCAACTAACTTTACTGAGGACCTCTTAGGTGTCATAAAAAGGTCTTAGCATAGGCTATGTCTCGGTTGCAAGTTGGCTGTCCCTGGTCTCATGGTGATTACATGCTAGTGGAGAAAAATGAGTAATAAAACAAACGCATTAAAGAAAAATAAAGCAGCCGGGCTCGGTGGCTCAGCCTGTAATCCTGCGCCTTGGGACGCTGAGGTGAGTGGATTGCCTGAGCCGGCGGGTTCGAGACCCGCCTGGGCAACTTGGCCAGACCTCATCTCTACAATAAATCAAAAAATCAGCGGGGCGTGGTAGCGCACGCCTGTAATTCCAACTACTCGGAAGGCTGAGGCGGAAGGATCGCCGGAGCCCAGCAGGTCAAGGCTGTGGTGGCCGGGAGCGGCCACTGCACTCCAGTCTGGGCGACAGAGTGAGACTCCAACTCAAAAAAAAAAAAAAAGAAAGAAAAATAAAGCATCTGATAGTGATAAATGCTATGATTGAGACTTAGTTAAATTGATTCTTCATCAAAATTTAAATATTGTCAGATGACAAAGAACATCATAAACAATGTGAAAAGATTTAATGAAATTGTGGAAGATATTTGCAGTGTGTCTGTCAGTCAAAGAATATATGAGGAACTTTTTCAAATTACTAAGAAAAAATAAATAACAACAGGAGATATAAATGGTCAAAAGACACAGATGAATGATTCATTCTGCAAAAAAGATACCTGCACACATATGTTTGTTGGAGCTCTATTCACAATGGCAAAAACATGGAACCAGTCCTGTTGCCCATCGAAGCTGGACAGGATTTTTTTAAATGTGGTACATATACACAAAGGAATACTATGCAGCCATAAAGAAGGACAAATATATGGACTCTGCAGCAACCTGGATAGATTTGGAGTCGATCATACTCAGTGATCTATCACAGAAACAAAGAACAGAGTCCCATGTGTTCTCACTCATAAGCAGACCTTGAACAATGATTATAATACTATAAGAAAGGAATTGGATGGGATTAATGGGCAAATATCTGTCTGGGGATGGGGAAGCACCTCTAATCAAAAGGGTGCCTGAATGAAACGTATTTGTATACCTAACCCTTAACTGTACCCCACAACATCATAATAAAAAAATATTGATTATAAGAAAAAAAAAGAAAGGGATTGGCAGTAGTGAGAAACTGTCAGGGGAGGGGGGTGGGATTGGCAGTTGAGGGAAACTGCCAGGGGAGTGAGGGGCATACCTCATCAACAAGGGCACCTGCATAATCAGCGTTTGTATACCTAATCCTGAGTTGTACCCCACATCTTTATAATAAAAGTTTTTTTGAAAAGACAGATGAAGCCGGGCTCGGTGGCTCAGCCTGTAATCCTGCGCCTTTGGGAGGCTGAGGTGAGTGGATTGCCTGAGCCCGCGGGTTCGAGACCCACCTGGGCAGCGAGACCTCATTTCTACAATAAATCAAAAAATCAGCCGGGCGTGGTAGCGCATGCCTGTGATTCCGGCTACTCGGAAGGCTGAGGTGGAAGGATCGCCAGAGCCCAGCAGGTCGAGGCTGCGGTGGCTGGGAGCGGCCACTGCACTCCAGTCTGGGCGACAGAGTGAGACTCCAACTCAAAAAAAAAAAAAAAAAGAAAAGAAAAGACACATGAAACTGTCATGAAAATTAGCATAAATCGATTTTTTAATTTATTAGTAATCAAAAAAATGCAATTCAAAGCAATGAGACATATATTTGCAACCATAAGGTTAAAAAGCTGATAAGGACTTTCAGAAACATAACCTTTCCTAGTGTGGCTAGTACAAATGTATACAACTAATTTGAAAGAATAAATTTGTAATATGTAGCAAAATTGAAAACACACCTATTCATAATCTAGTTGAATGTAACATTCAGAAGATTTCTCCAAGAAGACATGCACTAAGAAATTTAATAAACTTGTCTTGATTATCAAACAATAATTGAAAATAAACTAAATATATATGGAGAAGGCAGTATAATATTAAAATGTGGCATCGCCATACAGTGAAATATATAGATAAATAAAGGGAATTAAATCTATGTGGGTAAGCCTCAAGAAAAATAAATGGTTGAATTGTTGAATTAAAAACAACAATCGGTCGAGCTTGGAGGGGCAGCCTGTCATCCCAGCACTTTGGGAGTCCGAGGTGAGTGGATTGCCCGAGCCTGTGGGTTTGAGACCAGCCCGGGCAACTTGGTGAGATCTCGTCTCTACAATAAAAAAAAAAAAACAGAAAGAGAGCAAGAAGAAATAAATGAATAAATAAATAAAATAACAACAACAATCACTCCATTGCAGGATAGCAGGAGTGGGATGACTCCATTTACTCCCTTTATGAAATACACACAGAGATGCTACATATTTTTTATGGGTGCATTCGTATTTACATAACAGGGTACAAAATGCCAAATGGCAAGTATAGATCACATTTGCCTAAGAGTACAGTGGTTCTTAGAGGGGTCCAGCGGGTGTACAAGTTCAACTGCAATTTCGACAGACAAGGAGGAAAGCGGGAAGACTGCTACAGGGTGAACGGCATGAAACTGAGACTGGGAAGGTCAACGTGCAGGAGAATGGGGACATTCATTCTATGGGCCATTAGTATTCTGGGAAAGGTGAGAACAGAGGAAGTGAGGCTGGAAAGATAGAAATGTGGACAAATTATAGGAGACCTTGACCCAGTGGTCTTGTTTTACCTTACAAACCATGGGGAATCGTTGACATTTTTCTGCTAGGCGCTGAAACAGTATGAGGCATTTTAGAAAGATTGACCTGGGGACTGAATGAGAGATGGATTTGAAATTTAAAAAATTAGAGGCAGTGTCATTTAAAAGCTCGTGCAGCAGCCAAGATATGAAACAATGAGGTCCTGGGTTCGAATGATCATAATTTGAGTGGAAAGGATGGGACAGATGGATGCATTGTCACACATACTTGGAAAAATTTGGTGATGGAGAAGATGGCGGGGGTATTAGGGACTGAATGTTTATATCCCACTCAAATTCATATGCTGAAGATCCAGCCCCCAATGGGATGGTATTTAGAGATGAAATCATGAGGGGCATAATTGGATTTAACGCCCTTATAAGAAGAGACACCAGGGAGTTCTCACTCTCACTCTCTCCCCAAGAAGTTATAAAGCAAAGGCCATGTGAGCACACAGTGAAATAGGAGCTGTTCACAAGTCAGGAAAGAGAATGGTCATTACTAAAAAATATTTAAAAATAGATGCTGGCACAGATGCAGTGAAAAGGGAACTCTTATACACTGCTGGTGGGAGTGTAAACTAGTACAATCCCTGTGGAAACGGGTATGGAGATTTCTCAAATAAATGAAGATGGATCTACCATTAGATGCAGTAAACCTACTACTAGGTATCTACCCAAAGGAACAGAGGACCTTATACAAAAAGAGATCCTTATACCTGCTGCACATGACCCCACAATTCCCCTACTGAGAATATACCCAGAAGAGCTCAAATCACCCTATAAAAAAGATACCTGCACACGTATGTTTATCACAGCATTGTTCACAGTAGCAAGAACATGGATCCAACCATGCTGCCCATCAAAAGAGGACTAGATAAAAAAATATGGTACATATGCACGATGGGATATTACACAGCCATAAAGAAGAACAAAAACATGAACTTTGCAGCAAATTATGGGCTTAGAGTCTATGATACTGAGTGATCTTTTGCAGAAACAAAGAACTGACTATCACATGTTCTCACTCATAAGTGGACCTTGAACAACTACTATAATACTATAAGAAAAGGATTGACAGTAGCAGGAAACTGCAGGGGGTGGGTGGAGAGGTGGGGAGGTGGGATTGGCAGTAGTGGGAATCTGCCTGGGGAAGCGTGGGCACACCTCAACAAGGGTACCCGCACAGTGAATATTTGTATACCTACCCTGAATTGTACCCCACAATTTTGAAATAAAAAAATGTAAAGGTAAAAAAAAGACACCTGCATTCATACACTCATCATAGCACAATTCACAATTGCAAAGATGTGAAATCAAACTAAATGCCCATCAACTGACTAGCAGATAATGAAAATGTGGTGCATATCAGGGGAATACTATTCAGTCACAAAAAAGAATAAAATAATGTCTTTTGCGGCAACTTGGATGGAATTGATCCTCTTAAGTGAGGTCACACAGGAACAGAAAACCAAACGCTGCATGTTCTCACTTATAAGTGGGAGCCAAACTAAGGAACTTCAAAGGCATATAGAACAACGGACACTGAGGACTCACAAAAGGAGGGTGAACGGAAGGGTAGGAAGGAAAAACCACTTACAGGATACGATGAGACGGAGGGGTGGAGGGTACACTTAAAGCCCAGACTTCTTTGCCACTATTACAAGGCATTCATGTAACAAAATCGTGGATACCACCGAAAGCCGCTGAAATAAACATTTTTAAAAAGAGGTCTCAGAATAAAACCGACATTGCTGGAATCTTGATCTTAGAGTTCCCAGTCTGCAGAACTATGAGAAAATAAATTTCTGTGGTTTAAGCCATCCAGTCTATGGTATTTTATTACAGAAGCAGATGTGGTCAAAGATAAAACTCAGATTTTCGATCTGGATTCACATGAAAATGATCATTTTTCTGACATATAGGAAGGTAAGATGATCTAGTCTGAGGACAGACCAACCCAAATCCACATAATTTAGGTCAACTCTGTTTCTATGATATGCAAATCAAATGTCTTATGTATAATAATAACATATATAATTGAGTATTAAATGATAAATGGATGCATATGTCTCCTGGGAAGAACATTCAATGATTTTAAATTTGTGAAAATAAGATTAGCAAAACTGTAAAAAGATAAGAAATCACTCGGAATTTTCTGCTACTGGCTTACGTCTGAGAGTGTGGTTCTATTTCTCCTTCTCTAATAATGCTGGTAATGAGATCATTAAACAATTTTACTGCCAGATTTGAAGTATTATGTTCCTATTGCTCAGAATTATACTATTTTTATTATGATTTTCCAGTGCAATATAATGAAGGGAAAACCACTTAATAACCATTCAAACCAAGAAGGTTTATTCATTGCCAAACTTAAAAGAGTAATCAGGTGTTTTTTTAAAGTAATTGGCCATGTGTTATTCTGATATCACAACAAATCTTCAAGATTAATTTTTTTCTCTCCCTTTGGATTCATGTTGTTTAAGGTGATTTTCAGACAACTAATAGAAGTCTACCCAATAGCAGTTCATGTAAACGTTAGATTCATCATGGCCAAACTTGCACGTGAACTTTAGAAACTTAGAATTAAACACTTAAAATAAGGCATTTCCTGTTTATGGCGTTCATTGGTATTTTATCAAGACCTACCATTTTCTCTATTCAGTCTGGTGAGAATATTTGTACAGATAAGTTGAAACATATGTGGGCAGAATCTTTTGTTCCTCCAAAAAAAGACAAAAACTAGGCCAGGTTTGGTGGCTCAGCCTGTCATCCCAGAACTTAGGGAGGCCAAGACGAGTGAATTGCCTGAGCCCACGGGTTCGAGACCAGCCCGGGTAACTTGGCAAGACTTTGTCTCTACAATAAATCAAAAATTAGCCAAGCATGGTAGTGTGCATCTATAGTTCAGTTACTTGGGAAGTTGAGGCAGAAGGATCTCCAGAGCCCAGCAGATCGACGCTGGGGTGGCCCTGAGCATGCCACTGTACTCCAGCCAGGGCAAAGGAGTGAGATTCCAACTCAAAAAAAAGACAAAAGCTAGCATTATCAAAATCAACAATAGATGTTTTTTAGAAGTTAAAATGAAAAATTTTTTTTTAAAGTTCAAAACAACTGATAGAGATTTCATGCTATATTTGATGGATAATAATTCAACATTATTCAGCAGAAAGCCTGGCATATAACTGGCCTGCTATCAGTCAAACTGGCTCCAGGTAATTAAAACTTTCAGTATTTCAAGGGAATTATTTTAATTTAGGTACCTCCAGAAGCTAACTCTTGAGGCAATAGCACATGTTTATTTGGAAGGTCATCCTGGAAGCCACTGCTGAAGTGGGGTGAGTACACCAGAATCACCTGGAGAGCTTGTTAAAATACAGATTGAGCCAGGCTCGGTGGCTCAGCCTGTAATCCCACGCCTTTGGGAGGCTGAGGTGAATGGATTGCCTGAGCCCGCGGGTTCGAGACACAACTGGGCAGTGAGACCTCATCTCTACACTAAATCAAAAAATCAGCCGGGCATGGTAGCGCATGCCTGTAATTCCGGCTATTCGGAAGGCTGAGGCGGAAGGATCGCCGGAGCCCAGCAAGTCGAGGCTGCGGTGGCCGGGAGCGGCCACTGCCCTCCATTCTGGGCGACAGAGTGAGACACCAACTCAAAAAAAAAAATACAGATTGCTGTGTCCCACCCCAGAGTTTCTGATTCAGTAGGTCTAGGTTAGCTCTGAAAATATGCATTTTAAGAAGTTCCTAGGGCATGCTTATGCAAGTAGAGACCACAGTTTGAGAACAACCACTTGCAAACAATCCATGCATCCCCTCCAGTGGAAAGCCTTTTCTGATGTGCTGTATTTTTCTCTGTATCTCTCTCTGATAACACCTTGTATTTCTCTCTGTCTTAGCACACTTACCACTCTGGATTTTCATGTTGTCTTTACTGCTCTGTCTCCCTGGCTAGACACTGAGATTCTTGAGGATGAGGATACTTCCTTTCCTCTCTGTGTTTCAGTGTCTGGCACAAAGTAAACTCCACAAATATTGGACAAGGAAAGACAAGGAAAATAAAGTCACAGGAAAGAGAAAGGGAGGGAGAAAAGAGAGAGGAAGGAAAGGGAAAAGAATAAGGGGAACAGAAGCCATGCTAATGACTTGAAATCCTGATTTGCTCAGTGTTTGGTGACACCCAGCAGGAAACGAATGCTGAGTCAAAGACCCAATGCATCTAGATCTAGGAAGCATAAGGATGTCCACATGGATGGGGCAGGTGAAAAAATGGAAAGCAAACAAAGTGAATGATTGAGGCAGCAAGTGTAGTGCGTGACTGAAACGGGCAAGGGGGCAGCTCTGGGAGATGGTGTAAAACCCACATCTCCCAGCCAAAGACTGAGGGAGTTAGAGCGTATTTGCCCTGCATCCTTCTGTCATGGGTTAGGGGCTGTCCCCAGGAGTACTTTCATTCACAGGTACTTCCCACCTGCCTTGCAAAGGTGCGGGACATTGAAAGCAAACTGGCATGGGTGCCAACAGTAAGGGAATTCCACGGGAGATGGATGAAACACTAGCAGCATTTGCTAAGCTCTGTGACCAAAGAGAAATTTTCATCCGGTTATGTTCAAGAAAAAGAAAGAATCTGGGTTCGAATATGAAAACTTGGTATGCTTCCTGTGCATCAATCAAGATTTTAGGCTTTTTTCTATTGGAAGAATATGCTTTACTGTAGTGGGAAGACAGAGAGGCCGTGACACTGAGGCTTATTATGGGAATTGGCAATTTTATTTACATCGGCGGGCTCGGTGGGCTAATGCTCCCAGGCCAAGCACCCCAGAAAGAGAGGAGAGGGGTCTTATACCTTTGTTTAGGTAAGGGAGGGGAGTCGTGTTGAGCGATTACACATTTTCTTTGAAATTCACAAGGTTGTACTCAGCAAAATCAGATTTTCAAAGAACAAATGGTTTCTAGGAAATGCAGGGCGAGAGGGGCTGTAAACTGATAAAAGAGCAGTTGGGTAAGTTTGTGAATTACTTAACCTTTTGCATTTCCATGAAAGCCTTCAACCCTTGACTATTTGGTTTTTCTCAAACAAAACTCGTCTGGTGGATTTTCAGAGCTTGTCCATTGATTTATTGATTTTCAAAAGGAATACTTTTAACTGCTACCAGCCCCCTCTCTGCCACATTACAATGGCAGGAATAAGTCCAAGGCAAATTGAAGAAGAGACACTCTGTAAAAGAATCATACATTAGCCTCACCCAGATCAAGCATCCCTGGAGACAGTTGATTGTTGACTCAACCACCCTGAAGTAAAAAGAATGTAAAACAGACAAAATGAATGCATAATGTTATGGCCCAAGGAGAGGTCTGGAATGGTGAAGCAGAGAGGTTCTTTCTGTTCCCTGTGGTTTTCAGCAAGTAAAAGGAAAAAAAACACCTCCTGCAGTGTCTTCTTTCAAAAAATAGCTAATCAAGGTGGTTGTAAAGTAACATACAAAAGTAAGTGAAAACATGTCCTTACAAATTATTTGCATAAGCTCTATGAGTATGTTGTTTTCGATAAAGTTAAACTTTCTGCTGACTTAAAAGCATTGTTTTAAATATTGCATAAATCCAAAAATAATTAAATATACATCGAGGTATAAGATTTTTTTCATTTTTGACTATTTGCAGTCATTCCTCAGTTCAGTTAATAAAATCGCCTTCCTGTGGGTTTTAACTCGGGTGCATTAAGCATTCACTGAATGGTGTTATGAGCAAGACTGGACCAAGTGTCTGTGTGACACAATAAAGTCAACACAGTTCGTGCTTCGAAGAAATATATGCCCTAATAAAGCAGACATGGCCGATGTGTAGAAAACGTTAGATTGTTGAATGACATCGCAGAAAATAGGTCAAGGAAAGTCAGAGAGGGGAAGGTTTATTTCACAGTAGGGAAGATAAGACCTTGTAGGTCAGGTAGCATTTGAGAAAAGTCCAAAAGCATTTGCAGGACTTGGAAATGTGGAAGGGAGAACAGAATTCCGTGGATAGAAAGCAGAACACAGACATGGTGGCAATGATACAGAGACTCTTTAATGCCTGTCCATATTGTCACAGTCCCTAAAGAAGGGCATGGCCAGGACGCAAGCCTCCTGTACATTCCTGAACAATATTCCTGAGAGCTAACAAAAGATGTGCTTCTCCTTATCTCCTATGCATTCCCAATAAATAGCTTCAGAGAATCCTTGACTGCTTTGTAGTCTACACCCCATCAACTGAAAGATGCAAATCTCCTTTTACTCCCTTTTTCTGAGCGGTTATAAGTTTGAATGATGCAGCATCAATGGAATCGTGAGTCTTGTGAATTACATAACTTTTGTATCAATGTAATCGTAAGCTTTGCAATTTGTATAATTTTGCATAATTCTTGATGTCTTAGGTCCTTTACTCTATGGCAAGCTTGATTGCCATTTCTGCCGGGCCCTACTGATAAAAGCAATGAGATGCCTCTGATACCTGGCACCAGGAAGTCTGGACACAAAAATGTCACTTTTGATAAATGCGGCTAAAACTCATGTTCTATGCAATGCTCTGCTGGTCACATGGCTAATGTGTAAGTACCGACAACTCTGGACTATAAAAGTGAACTGTAAAAGCCTAGAGGGTGAGCAGAATCATTTTAGAAAGACCTCGAGTCTGGCTCTGTTCCCTGGATTCGAACTCAGAAATAAACTTCTTTCTACCAGTTCCCTGCCTCTTGGATTGATTGGTATCAAGGGGAGCAGCCAAGTATTACTCAGACCATAACAGCAAGACAACGTGGGTGACACTAACATGAAAATAGAGTTAAACTTGATGGGTACATGGAGTACATACAGAGGTAAGAAAACTTGAGTTTGTCAGAGTGAAAGTTCTAGAACTGCACTACCTAAGACAGTGGCCATAAGCCACCTGCGGCCATTGGGCACTTGGAATATAGGTAAAAATATATTTGGAAGATTTAGTAGGAAAAAAATGTAAATTATACCTAATAATTTTTATATTGATGACATGTTGAAGTGATATTTTGAATCTGTTGGCTTAATTATTACTTCAATTTTACTTTTTTCAACAGGTTCCTATAAACTTTTTATGATTTATTTAATTGACAAAAATTATGATTTTATAGGGTATAATGTGACATTTGATATATGCATTCATCATAGATGATCAAATCAAGCGAGTGAATCTATCAATCACCTAACATTTATTTTGTGTGTGTGTGTGTGTGGTGAAAATATTTTAAATCTACTCTTTTAATTTGTAAATATGCAATACATTTTACTCACTGTGGTCACCATGTCATACAACAAATCCCCAGAATGTCTTCCTTTTCTCTAACTGAAACTCTCTACCCATTGAACACCAACCCCACATTCCCCACCCTACTCCAGATCCTGGTCACCATCCTTCTACTTTCTACTTCTATGAGTTTGACTTTCCTGTATTTCACGTTTAAGTTAGGTCATGTGATATTCGTCCTTCTGGGCATGACTTATTTCACTTAACATAATGTCCCCTAGGTTGTGGCTTGCACGATGCAATTCTAAAACCAATACCCAAAATGCTCTTACTTTCTTTTGTAAGTAGTTAGGGTCTTTAGGATAGAGAGGTAGATGGCTGGGCAACGTGATTGACAAATCTGATTTAACTAGATGAATCTTGTTTTAAAAGTGAGGGAGTAGAGGTAGAAAGAAGAAAGAGCAGAAGAGATGACCTCATGAAGCAAGGTACACTGAAGACAGGTTTCAATGATGCTGGGAAGGTAGGATTGGCAGTACCAGGCATTGGATCAGAAGTTATGCCATCAGACGCAGTAGAGAGTGGAATCAATCACAATGACTGGATAAAGAAATCGGAAGAGGTATGATGATATTAATGGGAAAAGGCAAGATAGGATAGGTTTAAAGAAGAAAAGTTCAGCTTGAGACACATGAGTTATATAGGAATCCATGGGACATACAGTGGGGAGGCTAAGTAGACAGGAAGATATGTGTAAGCACACATGTTCCTAGAACCTGGGAGCTTCCCAAAGACCCTAAGGAAGACAAAACCACTAACAATTGTTTTTTTCAAGTGGCATCTTTTGCTCAAGGAGTGGAATCTTCTTGTTCCTCTCAGGTGTGGATCCCACAGCCTCATGTGCCAGCAAAAACACAATAAACTGCCAGATGTCATCAGGTCTGTCAAAAGGAGTTCAAGCTACAGAGAAGCATAAATAAGGGAAGACTCCTCTTCCATTCAACCATGACTTATTGAGCTCCCTAGGGATCAGGCACCACAGAGCATACTGGAGGAACATAAATGAATGAGCCCTAGGCATGGCCTGGGAATTTTTACAGGTCTCAGGTAAGATAAAATGTTAAGGAGTGATGAAGCTGGTATGACCATGTGTCAGATCTTTACGTTGTGAAGATTTCAGCCTCTCATGGAAGCAAAACTTGAAGCAAAATGGTGCTGTTTTCACGTTGTGATTGCTTCTCTCAAACAATATTAGACTTAATACTTTTAAGCATTCTATATCTTTAAGATCCTGTTATTTTTACTGTTGATTTCCAGTAAACATTTCCTTCCAGTAGAGACAAAGTCTGTTTTGAATTCTACATGAAGTCATGTCTCTAATTTTAAAATATCAAGATATCCACAGGAACCTCCTTACAGCTGAGAAGACTACACCTTGCAGACGAGAAAAGACCATATCCATCTACCAGAGAAGCAAATGAAAACACCACATCAAATTCTCAAAGCATTAACTGGAATTGAATTACAGTTCAGATGCAATTGCATGGAGGTTGGCTGGTGGCAGTCTAATGACCATAAACTGAACATTTTGATATATTTGGGGGCAGGGGGAAGGAGGACATCGAAGCCTTGAAGAATCTTTGTCTGCTCATGAAGTCTGACCTCTGTGTTAAAGGAATAGAGAACACAAACATTTTTCAGACAGAGAGATTGCAAAAAGTGTCTGCGGTTTAAGAAATTGAATGGTTATCAACAGAAACTGTAATCATGTCGGACAGAGGATGTAAGTACTGCATGATATTAAGCTTGAGCTCTGTCCTTTCCACTGACTGAAGGCAGCCCCGTGATTTTTCCAGATCTTTATGGATGGTTCTGGCAAAACACATTGCAAAATTCTTTACAGAAAGAAGACACAACTCTAAAAAAAAAAGTCCAAATATGGAGATTTCTTGCTGCTGGTAGATTATGCAGTCACTTCAACTCACTTTTCTTCCAAAACTAGGAAAGATGAGATAGATAGGGCTCCAAGATCCTGCTTTGTTATAATCCTGGCAATATATTCAAGGATACAGCCATGACATTGGGGCAAGAGTTTATGGCAAGTCTTTAAGCTTGTAATTAACCCTAATAGAAGAAAATATGGTTGAATGATCACTTTAATAGCGGAAGAATAAATGATGATACAGTGACAGATCAGACAAAGGAGTTCTTTCTCCAGAGAAAAAATATTACGGCAATTTCCATTTTAATTTGAGCTGAACTATTACTTAGTAAAACTCTGTAGCTCCTTGAAAACCATTAATTCAAATCTTCTAAGGTGTCAGTAAAATACACTGTAACTTCATTTTTCTCTTTTTATTGTTTCAGAAGTCCTGACAGTAGAATGAATGCTTTAAAAGTGGCATTTTATGTGACCCTTCTAATGATTATAAAAAATCAAGGCACTGATCTTACCCTGAGTCCACATTTAAATGATGGCATGGTCATGCCCCTTTCCCATGGTGACATTTGTTTAAACTTAATGTCTGTACAATAAGAAAGTCATCTTGTTTCATTAAATGCAAGACACTAATTTGAAAAGAGATAAAGAGTCCATACCCCAAGCTCTCTAAATGCCAGCTAGGAGCAAGTTACACTAAGAAGGATTTTTTAAATTGTTATATAAAAAATATTCCTTTTTAAGAAGAGAGATAGCTCACATTTACTGAATTCTTACTAAATTCCAGGACAATTAAATGCTATATAAAGAGACATCATCTACTTCTCATCCACGTTACAAGATTCTAAAACAGAAATGCCAGGGATTGGCATTGCTAAAAATGTGGAAATCGACCCTAGCAAACTTTGTCCCCACCCCCACCTCTTGCTCTGCACCTTCCCACCCTGACACTCCACCCTCCACCCCCAAGTTGCTGTTCCTCTATCTTACAAGGCTCGCTTCACAGACTGCTACAGCATCGGGCCCTATTGTCACCCTGACACCCTGCAGAAGAAGGCACACAAGCATAAGGGACAGTAACAAACACGTATCTTTGAGACTTACACGGAGAAGAAAGTACACTCTAAATGTGTTCTTCCTGTATTTACTACACTAAGCTAAAAAAGGACACGTTGAGGATTTTTTTTTTTGCCATTCTTAATAATTTTCCCTTTTTATAAATAAGCAGAAAATTGTAGGAAAGTAGCATAAATATTGTACAAAGATTGCAGGGTGAACCAAAAAAAAATGCTGCAATTAATTGCAAAGTCAGTGGCGGTAACAAGAAATATAGTTACCTGTTGAATGCTAAATTAGAAGCATTGGTTACAAGCAACAGAAATCAAGCTGAGTTCACTTAAGCACAAATAGGAAGGAAGGGATACTGAAGTTTTCTCAAGAAAGACAAGAATAAATGGAAAAGACTGAACTTGGAAAGATCAGAATCAGAAAAACTCTGATTCTTGGCATTCTTTTAAAAATAGGCCCCTGGGCCAGGCTCAGTGGCTCAGCCTGTAATCCTAGCAGTTTGGGAGGCCGAGGTGAGTGTGTTAAACCCAAGATTTTAAATCTGAGAGACCACAAAGAACCAGCTCCGATGCAAACACACGAGGGTTTTTATTCAGGCTCGAGTCTGGGCTCACATTTGAAGCCGACACAGTGACTTCAGGGACGAGAGCCCCGATTCAGTATAGCAAGCAGTTTTTATGCACAATTACAGAGGGAGGGGAAAGAACTTTAATCTTGTTTTTACATGATTGGGTAATTTCTCCTAATGGATATGGGGGCACTTGGGATTGGTAGGTTTATTTTCTGGTCTGTGCAGGCTCTAGCTCAGCTACCTGTGATTGACGGGAAACGACTAAACGGGCAGAGTGGAATGTCAGATAAGCTAGGTACTGCGTGTAAATTAACTTGAGCAAGCAGGCAGGAGGCTTGAAACAACGCAGAGCCCAGCAGAGCCCACTGAGAGGGTGGCTAGTGCCACCAAGTCTGCTGATCTAAACAAACGAATGTTCAGGAGGTGCTTGTTTGCTTAACATTTACATCCCGTTGCAGAAGCAGAAGTCAGCATGGCAGTTGGGATGAACAGAGCTTAACAAGAGTTCTAAGTACACACACTGCTTAAAACATTGTATAACTTTACAATCACAGTCACTACCAGGCAAAGGAATATGCCTAGTTCTACAGGGTCTGAGGTAGGATTTAAAATACTAAGAATTCATAAAATATAGCGAACGTGAGGCAGGGATAAATAAAATACAGTGAACACTTCTTTTACAGTAAGTATAGCTTTTTTGAGTCTCTTGGGTTCCTCAAGTGGATTGCCTGAGACTGTGGGTTCAAGACCAGCCTGAACAACTGGACAAGATCTCGTCTCTACAATAAATAAAAAAAATTAGCCAGACATGGTAGTGTGCACCTGTAGTTCTGGCTACTTGGAAGGCTGAGGCAGAAGGATCGCCAGAGCCCAGCAGATTGACACTGGGGTGGCCTGAGCCTGCCACTGCACTCCAGCTTAGACGACTGTGTGAGACTCCAACTCAGAAAAAATTGGTCTATGATAGCCAATAAGTACATGAAAAGATGTTCAACATCACTATCACTAGTTATAGGGAAATGCAAATCAAAACCACAAAGAGATACTATTTCACAGCTTTGGGGTGATGTTTAATACAGCTGTATGTTACAAATACTTTGGCCTTAAAAAGTAATGAAATGTTGACACATGTGACTACATTGATGAACCTTGAAATAACTGAAATAAGCCAAATACAAAAGAACAAATATTGTATTACTCCACTTGTGTGTGGTACATGAAGTAGCTAAGTTCACAGAGACAGAAAGCAGACTGGTAGTTGCTGGGTTCTGGGGGAGGAAGGAGTGGGGACTTAAAGATTCATGAGTACTGAGTTTCCATTTAGAATATGAAAAAGTTCTGAAGATAGACGGTGAGGATCGCACAACAAGCAGTATAAATGCAACGAATGCCACCAAACTACACACCCACAAATGGCTGAAATGTCAAAGTCAGTGTTATGAGCCACAACAGCAAAAAAGAAGATAAGAGGACAAAGATCACTGGTTCTGTTCTTTAAAGTGTTGTCAGTTGCTGCAGAAGTGATTTTAGCAGGGAAAAAGGCCACGCGGTGAAGGCAGAGGGGTCCTGCAAGGCTGTTCTTGAAGACCTTATCTCTGGATCCTGCCTGAAGGACTCTCACTCTGAATCAATCATTTCATCTCAAACTTTAATGTGTGACCTTTTGGATGTATCTTTGTACCCAAAAAAGTCTAATTTTTCGAAAACAATATATTAGAAAGAACATTAGACTTGGTCTATAAGACCCGGATATAGTCCAAGACTTACTCTTGAGCCGATCTAAAAACTTTAAGGCTTAATTTGTATATCTGCAAAATTAAGATAATAAGAGCTGTTCTGCTCCCAGAGAAAATGTGAAGTTCAAATATAATGACATACATGGACCTGCTTTGTGAACTAGAAAGTGCTATAACATGTAAAGTAACTTGATTGTAGGGATAAATACAAATATTAAGAAAGCGACTTGAGGGCGAAAGCAGAAAATGACAGCTGAATAACACCCTCCAACAATAGTCCCCCTACAGGAACACCAAATTGAACAGCTATATGAAAGGTGGTACCTAAAGAAACCTAGAAGAAACTTTGTTTATTCTTAGTTTAGCCTTTTTGCCTCAGCATAACCATTTAGAAAGCATTCAGACATTCTACTACAGGACAAGCAACAGTCTATCCCAACACCCCTTGGCAAGTCTCCATCAGATCTCCATCAGATGCCAAGACTAGAACAGTTCAACCTTCCTTTTTTTTTTCGAGTTGGAGTCTTACTTTGTCGCCCAGACTGGAGTGCAGTGGCCACTCCCGGCCACCGCAGCCTCGACCTGCTGGGCTCTAGCAATCCTTCCACCTCAGCCTTCCAAGTAGCCGGAATTACAGGCATGCGCTACCACACCCGGCTGATTTTTTAATTTATTATAGTACAGATGAGGTCTCACTGCCCAGGCGGGTTTCGAACCCGCAGGCTCAGGCAATCTTTCAGTTAGTGTTTTAGCATAATAATCTCTAGTAAACTTTTAGGTTCCTTATCAAGGTTGAAGGTCAAAGACCACCCTTTGGCTGACCAAAGTCATAAAAGTGATCATCTGACAACCTTTGGTCAAGGAGTTTGTGGATTGCAAATGTCTGAGCTTGTGGATTGCAAATGTCTGAGTTTGTGAATTGCAAATATCTAACAAGTCTCTTGCAGGAAAAACCCCTCCAGGTCCAAACTCCCCAAGTTAACCAAATCAGCCCTTTGTGACCTACGTGACACAGATAAACCCCATCATGGCAGCAATCATGTGACTAACCCACCCATCTGCCTGCTGTCCACCACCTGACATCAGTGCCTGCGCTTGTCTGCCACTTTGTGATGACGTGGAAGAAGACCACCACCCAATCACCTTAATGATCTTCCCCCATCAAGTGGAATGGTTAAAAGGACTCAACCACAAGCAGCCGGCAGCTGTTGCCTTGCTAGACTCTGGTGTGGCCATGTTCTCTTTGAGCTATGGCTGTCACTATGCTTACTGGCTTTGGTTCCCTCCCCCACCTTGCGGAGGTGAATCTTCTCTCGCCCTTCTCTTTCTCTCTCTAATTTACCCTTAAATAAACTTTTCTTTCTTTACCTCTTTGTGTGTTGCAATTCTTTGCATTACTCTGATCTCTGATTACTGGTGCTGTGCCCTGTCTGGATCCTCTGTACCTAACACTATCGATGCAAAAAAAGCACCTATATAAGAGCCAAAATATCAGGTGAGCAATCACAGCACCTGGTTTTAAGGCAGATAACAAGACACGGGGCATTGAAGACGGTAGGAAGGATAGACTTGCATTTCCTACACCACCCTCCCCCAACCTCAGGCAGTACAGCAATGAGGAGAGAATGTGCGCTTGCAGAAGAGTGAAGCAAGTGTGGGGCTTTGCATTGGAACTCAGCGCCACTGCCATGTCACAGTGGCACGCAGCTCTGGGCGGAATGTCACAAGTGCTGGAGGAACCCCTATTCCCAGCCTACTCCATCCCTGACTGACTAAAGTGGCCTGGGGCCCCAAATAAATTTGAGTGGCAGTTAGGTCACAGGGACTGCCAGTCCTTGGGCAAACTCTGGTGCTGCACTGGTCTCAATAGCAATGAGCTTGGAGGGCAACCCTGTATGACATTAACTGTGGTGGCCACAGAAGTGCCTGTGTCATTTCTCCCCCAATCTCAGCCCCAGTGCCAAAGAAGGAAAGACTCCTGTCTTGAGGAAGGAGAAGGGATGCAGAAGACTTCGTCTTTCAGTTTGGGTACCAGCTCAGCCACAGTCAAAGAAAGCACAAATCGGATTCCTGGAACACAATTATAGAGACAATAACAGGGTCAGTGGTTGCTGGGAATTTTCAGAGAGGAGACATAAAAAGGCAGGGCAGGGGGTTCTTATGATAATGAAACCACTCTGTGTTATACTTTGATGGTGGGTGCGTGTCATTATACATTTGCCAAAATGCACTGAATGAATCCGAATTTGACTTATGGACTTTGGGTGATGATGGTGTGTCGATGTAAGTTCATTGATCGTAACAAATGTACTCTTCTGGTGCCACATGTTGATAGTGGGGGAAGCTGTTTATGCGTGGGGGCTGGGATTATATGGAAACTCTCTGAACTTTCCACTCAATTTTGCTGTGAACCTAAGACTGCTCTAAGAATAAAATCTATTAAAAAACAAAACAGTGTACATGAAAGCAGTTCATCAGAGACTACCTCGGACAAGTGACATTCTGCGGTGGCCAACCTGAAAGGAGGATTGTAGACCAGACACCCTGCTGACCTTGGTGTCAAGATTCCTTTTCCTTCCTCACCCTCAGCCTTGAACTGAGGTCATTCTCAAGGAGAAGAGAAGAGATGAATTTCAAGAAGGATGTTTACAATGACTGAATGGTTACAAGAGACTGACTCTAAGACTGGAGGTGACTGATTTATCTTGAATTGGAAAGATCAGTTTTTCTGGTATCAGCGCTAATGAGGGCTTGCAAACTGAAATAATTGAATAGAGTTCAATTATGGAAAGAAATAAAGAATATCATATCCCTGAAGGGGAAAAAAGGGATGTGGAGAAAGGGGAACTACTCGTATGCTATTGCTGTGACTGCAAACTAATGCAACCACTGTGAAAAACAGCAAGAAACCCCCTCCAAAATGAAAGAAACAAAACTAAAATACTAAATTTGGTGGACGCCTTGCTCCAAGTGACAAAACTACTTCTATCATCAACATTAGAGGGACTTATTTTTCATTTGGATAAGGCCAGTTAGCTAACATAAATGCTTGCCCTAATTACCAGGTGAATTTAAGATGAGCTATGTGTGACAAATAGCTCTGTCAAGTCTGCTTGCTAGGGGACTAGTCACTTGAGAATGTGCATGGAATGTATGGAATGGGTTATATAGCTTGGCTGTAACATAAGGGTGTGATTTCTTCTGTCTTTGAAATCTCTCAGCAGATGACCTACAATATGCATCACAGTCTGGTTTAATGCTTATACAATAAGCAAATTATTTTCTTTCTCTCCTATCTTTGTGAAGAGGTTTTCTGGGTGGGAAAAGATTTTCTTTTTAATTATATTTCCCCAGTATTATTTTTTAAAATCTGCTAGTAACTGAATCCAGCTCTCAGCTTCAGTCTTGGTCTCTCAAGAAGGAAAATCTTGAGATTTTAGGAAAATCTAATCATTGACCTGGATGAAATAATGTATCCCTCCAGCCTTACCCTACCTCCCAACATAGGGGAGTGGGGTGAGGCAGGTCAAGTCATGTAAAGATAGCTAAGAAACAGAAAGGCACAGTTCTCAAGGAAGGAAGGCTAGTCACCACCCCCAAAACACCCTGCAAGTGTCCATTGCAAAAGGCAACTTTTTTTTTCTGTTTATTATTTTTTTTTATTATGAAGATGTGGGGTACAATTCAGGGTTAGGTACACAAACGTTGATTATGCAGGTATCCTTGTTGATGAGGTGTGCCCCTCCCTCCCCTGGCAGTCTCCCTCAACTGCCAATCCCACCCCCCTCCCCTGACAGTTTCCCATTACTGCCAAATGCTTTCTTATAGTATTATAATTGTTCAAGGTCCACTTAGGAGTGAGAACGTATGGTCCTCTGTTCTTTGTTTCTGTGATAGATCACTGTGATAGATCACTGAGTAAATCATCCAAGTTGCTGCAAAGTCCATATATTTGTCCTTCTTTGTGGCTGCATAATATTCCATTGTGTATAGGTACCACATTTTCATTATCCAGTCCAGCTTCGATGGGCAGCATGGTTGATTCCATGTTTTTGCTATTGTGAGCAGAGCTGCAACAAACATACATGTGCAGGTATCTTTTTTGTAGAATGATTTGAGTTCCCCAGGTATATTCCCAATAGGGAAACTGCTAAGTCATATGGAAAGTCAATTTCTACCTCTTTCGGAAATCATCACACTGTCTTCCAAAGAGGTTGCACTAGTTTGCATTCCCACCAACAGTGTAGAAGCGTTCACAAAAGGCAACTTTTAGCAGGTAGGCAGACAACTGGTATTTTCACATTTCTACATTGTTCTGTTTCAACCTGACTACATGGATTAAATGTATGCACATCAATTTACATTTTGGTGACACTGAATTACAAAAATTATTTTAACTATGTTCATGAATCTCTCATGTCACCGGATACTTGGGGTATACCCTTAAAAAGTAATTTAATTATCTTCATGAACATGGATGTTTAATAAGAAAAAGATTCTGATATTACAAATTAATAAACAAATTCTCCTGTATTTTTTTAACCTCTTCATTTTTAGGTCACAAAAATATAAGCCATAGGAACGCATTCTGTGGTCCTTTTAGGTAATTAGCAAAACATGATACTTTCTGAAGTAAATAAAACTTTTCAATGTAGTTTTCTTATTCCCTTCCTTCAGCCATGAAAGACAGCAGATGGGCTCTTATCGATGTAAACAGCCATCCGAGTGGCACTGGTGGCCAGATGAGAGAATAAACTTGGAAATGAAAGGACCAAAATAAATGAATGAAGGAAGAGTGAAACGTCTGCTCTTGGATTGACAAAAAGGACATTGACGTTGAGGTCTAACCGTTGATGTTCTGTGTTTGGCAAATAGCAAATGAGAAAGTAAGTATATAAACTAGTGAAGAGCAGTTCATATATGTATTGCATTCCATACTGATCTTCTTTTTTAAAAATTTTTATTATAAAGATGTGAGGCACAGTTCAGGGTTAGGTATACAAACACTGATCATGCAGGTACCCCTGTTGATGAGGTATGCCCCTCCTTCCCCTAGCAGTTTCCCTCAACTGCCAATCCCACCCCCCTCCCAACCAACGGTTTCCCATTACTGTCAATCGCTTTCTTATGCATTGTAATTGTTCAAGGTCCTCTTATGAGTGAGAACATATGGTACTCTGTTCTTTGTTTCTGAGATAGATCACTGAGTATGATCAACTCCAAATTCATCCAGGTTGCTGCAAAGTCCATATGTTTGTCATTCTTGATGGCTGCATAATATTCCATTGTGTCTATATACCACATTTTTTTATACAGTTCAGCTTTGATCGGCAACATGGTTGGTTCCATGATTTTGCTATTGTGAATAGAGCTGCAACAAACATACGTGTGCAGGTATCTTCTTTGTAGAATAATTTGAGTTCCTCCAGCTTTATTCCCAATAGGGGGATTGATGGGTCATAGGGAAGGTCAACTTCTAGTTCTTTCAGGAATCGCCAGACTGTTTTCCAGAGAGGTTGTACAAGTTTGCATTCCCACCAGCAGTGTAGAAGCATTCCCTTTTTCGCCACATCCTCGCCAGCATCTGTTGTTGTTTTATTAATGATGGCCATTCTTACAGGGGTTAGGTGATATCTCAATGTGGTTTTGATTTGCATTTCTCTGATGATGAGTGAGGCTGAGCACTTTTTCATGTGTCTGTTGGCTGCTCTTATATCTTCTTTTGAGAAGTGTCTATTCATGTCTTTTGCCCACTTTTGAATGGGGCTGTTTGATTTTTCCCTTTCGGCACACTTGAGTTCCTTGTAGATATTGGATGTTAGGCCTTTGTCAGATATACAGTTGGCAAATACTTTTTCCCATTCTGTGAGCTGTCTCCCTGCTCTCTTAATGCATGCTGACCTTCTAATGGTCTCTGAAAGATAATACTTGCGTGAGGCAAGTCAGTTAGGGGCCGTTTGGCCACATCTTTATCATGGATTCTGTGGTTGAGGTCACTAAAAATACTTGTCAGTTTAGCTAAGAGTAAGTGAAACTATGAAGGAAAAGAGACATGTAGAACATTATCCTCTCAAGTTCAAAAATAAAAGCAAAACACGACAAAGTAAGGAGAAGAAAAAAGAAACATTCCGGTGGCTATATTTTGGCAGGTTTTATACAGGGAAGCGCTAATAGATGATAATTAACTTATTCTGGATTTGGAAATCTCCTTTTGAAACCAATTGTACTTTTATTTCAATTCCAACTTTCTGCAAAAGTAGAATTAGGAGAAATAAACTCTAACTAGTTATTATATCAATGCATAGGTGGTATCTCAGTGTGGTTTTAATTTGCATTTCTTTGATGATTAGTGAAGCTGAGCTTTTTTTTTAATGTATCCGTTGGCTGCTCATATGTCTTCTTTTGAGAAGTATCTACTTAAATCATTTGCCCATGTTAATAAAATATAATAGAAAGTCACTGCTTCACAACTTTTGAATAAGAAATCATCAGAATGTAATCATCCGATAATTAAATGATTTGTTGGATGACAACAACTTTGTTCCTTTCGGAAACAATCACAGAAGGTGAGTTGCAAGAAACACACAGTCATCCTTAGAAGAGAAGTCTATTCACTGCTGTATCCTCACTGGCTAGCACAGGGCATTGTGCACAGCAGACATATAATCATTAGCTGTCTGAGTTTTTAATCAATGAAAGAATGATTTACCTCCAAGCCTATTATCAAGCAAAAGGTTCTGGATTTTGTATAAGGGGTTAACCGTCTGAAAAATGGTTCTCAACTGGAAGAGAAACCAACCACTTATGGGTATTTGGAAATATGATAAGGGTTGACTTGTCACAATGACTGTGGTGCTGTGGAAAAGTCAGTTAGTGGAGTCCAGGGATGCTAACCTCTCAATAATTCAGAAGGAGGGGAAGAGAACTATTATTGCATAGTCCCAAGCATGATGAAAACTTTTTCCAACCAATATGCAAACAGCAGCCCATTAAGAATTACTGGAAGCAGGCCATTGCTTTGTTAAACTCTGTTGTCTCCGTATATGTCTCCGTATAGCTACAGTCACCATGTTTTCTTAGCTTTGGTCCCCTCCCCTACCTTGGGGAGGTGAATCTCCTCTCTCTCTCCTTCTCTTTCTCTTATTTACTTTCTAAATAAACTGCTTGAAAACTTTAAAAAAAAAGAATTACCGGAAGCAGAACTAGCATGGGGGTGGAGTAAACAAAAAAGATCGAAAAAAATTTTTTAAAAAGATTAGCAGAGCAAGAAAATCAGAAACATGGGGCGGGGGGCAAGACTTGGACACCTTACGGTGATCAGGAGGTCTCAGGAGGGGAAGGAACTATTGAGCCGTCTCGGACCCAGCAACCCACCAACACTTGAAAACATTTCATCAGAGCTTTTGGGTGAGTCATAAAAGTGACACCAAACATCTACTTTTTAGAGCAAAACACATGCAGAGTAATTGGAACATAAGATGCAAATTTACGGTCAATTTAAGGTATGAGACTCAAATAACTCCCTTGTGTGTGGCAAGCATGTGAGGCGGGTCCCAGAGCTCCCTCTCCACGCTCCCACTCACCTTCACCTCTCTCCCTTCCAACTGATGGGTCATAATGGTAAAGGGCTTCAGACTCTGTGTAGTGAGCAATCCATCAAAGATGAGTAGGAGTTCTAAGGAGAAAAACATTCTGGGGGCAGGACCAGGATAAGAAAGAAGAAAGAGACATCTAAAAGAAGGTAAGGATGCCCAGGAAACTCCACCAAAAATGAGCTTCAAAGCACAAAACACACAAGCACACTAGGCAGATGACCTGAAAGTCCTGTTTGCTTCACTTACTAAGTGTTTAGTGAACACCTGTGCACCAGGTATTGTGCTGAGGCTTAGGAACAGAGACATGCAAAAGACACAGTCTGGCCTGTTGACACAGGGCTCCTGGAGATAGGGTAGCAAGGGGATCTATTTTAGAATTAAGAGTGAAGGAGGAATTCTCTAAAGAAGTGATATCTTCCAGAGTTCTGAAAGATTAGCAGGAATTATGTGGTCTCTGCAGAAACACATTCAGGGAGGGAACTCCACCTGTGCCCCGGCCCAAGGCAGGACAGGGTCTGGCTTATTCCTATAGCTGTAATGAGGACGGTGTGGTCATTATCTCAGCAAGCAGAAGGGACAAACGCGAGTGAAGGCTGAGGAAACGCTGGGGAATTTGGGTTTCATTCTCCTCGAACTGGGAAGCCTTTGGAGGGCTTCACCAGGCACGAGCCAGTGTGAGTCTTCTCAATGTCACTCTGGCTGCGGTATGGAGAAGAATTACAAGAAAACAGGCAGGGAGATTATGGTGGAAGCTGGGGCAATGGTTCGGGTGAGAAATGATGGGGGCTTGGTGGGCAGTGGCAGCCAAAGAAACAGGAAGTACGGGTGGCTGTAAATATAGAGTCAAAGGAACTGGTGATGGGTTGGTGGAAGAGAGGAACGAAGTGCAGGTCAAGGATGACGCTTGGCATGAGCAACTGCGAGGACCAGAGACTGCCATGCTTCTAACAGGCAGCTTGGAGGGGAAGAGTTTCAGAAGAGGAGAGTTGAGACTGTTTTGGCTGTGCTCACCATGAGTGTCTTAGAGCTATCCTAACAGATGTTCAATAGTTCAGTCTCCAGCTCAGTAGTAAACTCTGAATCAGGGTGTGAATGTTAGAGACCCAGGTATAGCCAGAGCGTATGTAAGGATATGGCATTGGGTGTGATCGCCTAGGAAAAGCTCGTTTACCTTAATTCGTGGAGAACACACCATGAAATTCTCTAAAATCAAGTAAACATGATTCCATGAAATAACAATATCCTTTCTATAATTTTTTGTCCTATTATGTTTCCCCGAGTAGCCAATTTTCCTGGTCTGTATGCTAACAGATTGAAGTGTAAAGTTGGTCTTTTTTAAAAAAAGCTTTAGCGTTATGGCTCTGTGTACTTTGCACTTACGCAAAAGATTCCATCTGAAGATGTAGCAATAATTGTTTTCTGTTCATGTGCTTTCTGTATTATTCATGAGTTCAGTAAAATGGTCACTAACAGATGTTTATCAGAGGTTCCCTGGGAATCTATAACATTCTTAATAGAGTGCTAATGTGGGAAGCGTTTGCAGCCTATTTACACGTTTATGGTCCATGACTTAAATCCCGCTGGCCCCCTCATCACCTACAAGTGAAACCAAAACACTAGGCTGCATAATCTCCCAGGTCCTCTCTCACACCTAACAAGGCATTGCCCCCACCTCTGTCCCCGGCTCATGCTTGCCTGTGCCTCAGTGATGCCTCCCTCATCCCCGAATACCAAATGCCCACCTTCAGAACTCTCTCCTTCTCCTCCTGGAAGTCTCCATGATCATCTTATTAGGTCACTCCTGCCTCTTTGCTGACGTGTCCATCTTCCAGTGACCTCCTTCAAATCAGGAGTGAAGCCGGGCTCTGCGGCTCAGCCTGTAATCCTGCGCCTTTGGGAGGCTGAGGTGAGTGGATTGCCTGAGCCTGTGGGTTCGAGACCCGCCTGGGCAACTTGGCGAGACCTCATCTCTACAATAATAAAAAATTAGCCGGGTGTGGTAGCGTGTGCCTGTAGTTCCAGCTACTTGGAAGGCTGAGGCAGAAGGATCGCCGGAGCCCAGCAGGTTGAGTTTGCAGTGGCCAGGAGCGGCCACTGCACTCCAGGCTGGGCGACAGAGTGAGACTCCAACTCAAAAAAAAAAAAAATCACGAGTGGGTCGAATTCCTCTCTGAGTCCACTGCGCTGGCATGAGACTTGTCATGGAGAGAAATGTGGATGTCTGCTGAGTTGGATTGCATTGACCAGTCTTAATGTAGTACAGTATGCTAGAATTGTTTTTGTTTGTTTTTTGTGGGGCATGGAGAAACTACTCAGACTTTGTGAATAATGGGAAAAATAAACTACTGTGTTCCTGGAAATGCAGTTAGTCTAAAAATTTCAAAGACACTGGTTATTTTTTAGGTGTTTTTTGGCTTAGATAAAAGTCATCTACTCCCCAAGGATGACACCATGTTGCAGCTCCAACATTCAGTGAGACCAAATAGCCACCAGCCTTTTGACAATGCTACTCATGGTTTTGTCTCAGTAAAGCAGAAGACAGGCCAAAAAATTCTTACTAAGAAGTTTATACTTTGAAAATGCTCAATGCTTTAATCTAGAATTCTAATATAGCGTGAAATGGCAAGATTCTATCAGAATGTAAAAGTGTGTGTTGCGAAATCATGCTAATTATGCTCACTCAAAGCTCACAACAAAAATAGATAAATGAATAATTTAAAAGCATTCATATTATAAAAAGTTTAATTGCCCAAATGAAAAGATACTTTTCTCACAGTATCTCTTTTAACTTACTCTGCTAATCTCATACAATAGCATTCAGGCTTAATAGGTTGAGAGATCAATAAGAAAAAGAAATATTTCTTGAAGTTGGTTTAGCTCAGTAGTTCTGGCCTTCCTTGAGTCCCTTGGCATCCTAGATGCTCTGTTTCTTCATCAATTTAATGGAATGAATAATAATTTTACCTTAAAATATCATTGTGTGTTCAATGAGAAACCCATTCCACTGACAGTTAGTAGATTGTTCTAAAATATGAGTCATCATTCTTGATCACCTGTGTAGCTTGGGGTTAAGGATGTGAACTCTAAGATGAGACCACTTGCTATATAACTATGGGAAAATTATTTGATGTATCAGTGCCTCAGTTAGCTACATAGTTAGCAGGACTTAATGCAAAACAAAAATACAGAACTTCTTGTTCAAAATTATCAAAAATTTCAAGACAGTAGCAGCAGAGCACTGAACCCAGTATAGAGCCTCTCTGAGGTTGCTGACCATGAAGGTGGTCCCAGCCTCAGTTTTCTGCTCTTGAGATATGAATAGTATCTGCCTCATAGAGTTCTTATAGGTATTAAACGAGGTAATATACATAAAAGAAGTAGACTAGTGCCTAACACATAGTAAGCACTATGTAAGTGTGAGCTATATGGATGTGTACAATAACAGATACACCATCAGATTCTATAGTCCTTTTAGAGTTATCAAGAGTCATTTCTTGCAAATCCTAATTTTATAACTTAAGTATTTACTGTAGTCTGAGGGCAACCCAAAATTCATGTGCTGAAACTTAATCACTAATGTGATAGTATTAAGAGGTGTGACCTTTAAGAGGTGATTAAATCATAAAGCAGCCCCTTGAGAATGGGAGTGGCAAACTTATCAAAGAGCTAGACAGAACTGGCTCAGGTCCTTTTGCTCTTCCGCTTTTCTTTCCCTTCTGGAGAATGCCTTACAAAGATGCCATCTTGGAAGAAGAGAACAGGCCCTCACCAGACACCGAACCAGTTGATGCCTTGATCTTGGATCTCTCAGCCTCCAGGACTGTGAGTAATAAACTTCTAGTCTATAAATTCCTCAATCTCAGGCATTTCGTTATAGCAGACAGAGGATTAGGACAGTATAATAAAAAAGAATGCACAGAAAGTCCTCATATTTTGCATATTCCTTCCTTACACTGAAATCTCTTCTTAGTACAACTGAACATGCTTCTGTTTCCATGCCGTTCCCTCTTACAATATCTCAAAGGAAGAGAAAGATGTATACCTAGGATCTATATTTCAGCTTCTTCAGGAACTTGCAGAAAGGATGAAGGGCCTAAAATCCACTGATCAAACCTGTTCTTGGAAAGAGTTAAATGTTGCAGTCCAGAAGAAAAGATCCTTGAGCAAAGAGCAGTGGAAATCAACCCAGACCCAATTAAAGGGAATCTTCTCATCTCTGTCAAACTTGGAGAAGAAGAATCAAAGAGGTTAAAATCTACATTATTGGGGCACAGCCACTGAGGTCATATTTGTTTCTAGTCTACCCTCTTTTACTTTGTGAAGAAACAAGTATTCAAACCCAAAATAAAAATATTAGAATTTATCATGCCCAGGTTGACTTTCTGAAATATCTTCTGTATGGATTTGATACTTCATCACATGGGAGAAATATTAGAACTAAAACAGTAGAACCAGTTCTCTAAAAAAAATAAAAGGCTATCACTGAAAGTCATCAATTACTTTAGAAGAATCAAATAATTGATTTGAAATATTCTAGCAATGGATCTTTGAAAGGTAGCAGCATCTCTTATTGATTTTATATAAATGTTATAGACAGTTTCACCTTCCCAGACATTTCCTTCATATCCTAGAGAGGAAATAATACCAAAAATGTAGTAGCAATCAAAATCATCATTAGAGTAATCATGATTTTCTTCCAAGGAGCTTAAAATACTTGTTAAACATCATCTTATAATGAAAAGAAAGCAAATGGACTATTACCCTAGTAACATTACTGTCATTATTTGGATAATGTAATAGCACCTGTAGTGAATTTTAGAGTAGTTGAGAAAATCAAACATCTAAGAAACATAAAAAGGCACAGACATTTTTTCTTATTTTAACCTCTACTCTTCATTTTCTCTATAAAAATGCCTGGGTGATCAAGTTTTGGTAGCTCATAATGTAAATGGCACCAGTGTGAGTTTAAGACAATGTAACGATTTAGGAAATAGACAGCCAAATGAGAAATGTCACAGTACTCAATATTCTTGACTAACAAATGGAATAACTATTTCAACATGGGTTTCCATCATTAGCCTCAGACCAGTTCTTCATGCAAACTAGATTCTATTCTATATGTAAGTATACAGAGTAGCGCGATTGTTATTAGTCAGTTAAAAGTATATCACTGTGGATCTTTTTTTTTAAAGAACAAGTAATGTTTTATTTCTTAAATCAAGTGATAAGTACAAAGTTTTGTCATTCTTTTTTGAACTATGGTTTGTGTATGTGTGTGTATGTTTATTTCTTTATGTATGTCTTCCTTATTATTTTAGATTTTTATTAATTTATTTTTAATTGACAAATTAAAATCATGTATATTTAACATGAAGTGTTTTGAAATCAGAATACTTTGTGAATGGCTAGATTGATCTAATTAACATATGCATTATATCACTTGGTATTCTTTTTGTGGTAAGAACACATAGACTCTGCTCTTTTAGTGATTATCAATAATAAAATACATTGCTGTTCATTATAGATACCAAGTTGTACAATATCTCTTGAACGTATTCCTTATCCTTTGACCAGTCTCTTCCTTTCTCTTTCAAGACACTGGTAGCCACAATTCCACTCTCTACTTCCATGAGTTCAAGATTTTTAGAGGTTTAGATATAAGTGAAATAATGTGATATTTTTCTGTGCCTGACTTATTTCGCTTAACATAATGTCAAGATTCATCTATAGTGACACAAATGACAGGATTTCCTTCTTTTGTAAGATTGAGTAGTATTCCATTGCTTATAATAGACCCCATTTTCTGTAGCCATTCACTCGTTGATGGCCACTTAGATTGGTTTCATATAGTGACGACCATGAATCATGCTGCAGTGAACATGGGATTGCAGACATCTCTTTGCCATACTGATTTCATTTCCTTTGGATACAAATTCACGAAAGAGATTGCTGGAGCATACGGTAGTTCTGGTTTTAATTTTTTGAGGAATCTCCATACTGTTTTCTATAATTGCTGTACTAATTTACATGCCTACCAACCATCACTAGGATCTTGAATTCACTTCGTGTTTTTTGTTTGTTGTTTTCCTATGTAAAATTTTTAAACTTTATTTTATTATAAATACGTGGGAGCCTGGCTTGGTGGCTGAGCCTGTAATCCCACGCCTTGAGAGGCTGAGGTGAGTAGATTGCCTGAACCCGTGGGTTTGAGACCCGCCTGGGCAACTTGGCGAGACCTCGTCTCTACAATAAATAAAAAAAAATTAGCCTGACGTGGTAGCGCGCCTGTAGTTCCAGCTTCTTGTAAGGCTGAGGCGGAAGGATCACCAGAGCCCAGCAGGTCGAGGCTGAGGTGGCCAGGAGCGGCCACTGCACTCCAGTCTGGGTGACACAGTGAGACTCCAGCTCAAAAATAAATAAATACATACATACATACATACATGGGCTACAAATCAGAGTTAGGTACCTAAGTAGTCTACATACAGGTGAAGTTTAGGCCTCAACTGGTCCCCCCTTCTCTGGTTTAGTGTTTACAGAGCATTTATACAATCCATCTGAGGTTCAACTGGCCCATGATCACTAATATTTGTCCATTGATAGCATGTTATTTCTGCAATGTTTAACTTTACTAAAATTATTTCAAAGTGTGATAGACATAATCTAGCTATTAGTATAGCTGATAGTGTTAAAGATGAGAGATTCATTTTATAGAGACAAAATAGATCACTGGAATATAGTACCACCAGACAGCATTTTTGGAATCAGGCAGACTTACATAGAATTTCTGTCCCCACCATTTACTAGCTGTGAGGATGTGTACTAAATACTAACTCAACACCATAGTCATAGTAATCCTGTCGAAACCCAAGCCTAATCTTGTCATTCCTATAATCAAGACAGCCCAATGGCTTCAACTTTTCAAACCTTAAGTTTTCCTGACTGTAAGATTGTTGTAATAACAGTACCGACTGCATAGGGTTGTTGTCAGAAGTCAAGAAATAATTTACGTAAATTGCTCAAGATAGATGAGCTACCCTAACTCTCATTGTTGATATATTACAATGTACAATGGATCTGATGGTGTATTAGAATGTAGTGCCTGATATAATTTGAGATGAGTCAAAATTTACCATAACTTCAAAGATCAATATTGTCAGAGTTTCTGACCACTCTTACCAGAACAGTAGTTCTTAAATGAGCTCTGAAGAATCCACTCAGGAGATCCGAGTAGTTACCTCGACTGTAGAAAACATGATGTGGTGGGTTGTAGGGAGGGAAGATAGACCGGAGACATAAGAATAGGGAAGACCAAAGTGAACGGACACAAGACTTTCCTCAAGTCCATGAGAGCATCCCAATGTCATCTGAAGACACCTTTGAGTCCTCACTATCGTATTCACATCCAACTCATCAGCTAATTGTCAGACCACCTCTAATTCTACCACTCTCACCTGCATCATCATTTCCTGTTCTCTTTTGCATTCCCACCCTCTCTCAAAATTCGTTCTCAGCACCACAGCCTCAGTGATCCTACTGAGACTTAAACCGATCTTGGCATTCCTATAATCAAGACATTCCAGTGGCTTCCCAGTTGAGTAAAATCCATAAATCTTTTTTACAAGGACACTCACTATCTCTCAGATATTATTCCCTGCCACACTCCTCCTCACTCTCTCTCTCTGTCCCAACAACAATGACCTCCTTGCTGTTCCCTGAACAAGGTAAGAACATGTCTACCCCGTGGTGTTTGCACTCAACGTTATCCATTTTCGATCATACTCAGTGATGTATCACAGAAACAAAGAACTGAGTTTCATATGTTCTCACTTATAAGCTGACCTTGAACAATTATGATGCTATAAGAAAGCGATTGGCAGTAGTGGAAAACTGTCGGGGTGGGGGTGGGATCGGCAGTTGAGGGAAACTGCCAGGGGAGGGAGGGGCGCACCTCATCAACAAGGGAAGCTGCATAATCAATGTTTGTATACCTAACCCTGAAATGTACCCAACACCTTTATAATAAATTTTTTTTTAATTATCCATTATCTGTATCACTCTTCTCTGTGGCATTTACATAGATGTCATGAATTTCTTCAGAGTCTCTTCAAATGACACTTTGACAGAGAAGCCTTCCCTGACGCTCCTACACAAATGAATCCTTTCCAATACCACTTTCTATCACACCCTGGTTTCTTCTTCCTAGCAGCTATCACCACTGCCAGGCAAATCTATTTAATTACTCACTGTTCACTGTCTGGTCTCCCCACTAAAATTTAAATTGTTTAACAGAACTTTCTTTTCTTTGTTTTGTTCATTGTATCTCACTGAAACCTAAATTAGTCTCTAGTACACAGTTAACAGAACTCTGTACAGTCAGTTTTTTATATACATGGGATCTCCATTCATGGATTCAACCAACTGAAGATTAAAAAATATTGCATTGTAATAAACATGAACAGGCATTTTTTGGTCATTATTTCCTAAACAATACAGTGTAACAGCTATGTATATATCATTCATATAGTATTGTGTATTCTAAGGAATCTGCAGATTACTAAAAGTGTAAGAAAATGTACACAGGTTAGTACTACACAAATGGCAAGTACTACGTCATTTTAAATCAGGAACTTGAGCAACCACAAATTTTGATGTCCAAGGAAGGCCCTGGAATCAATCCCTCAAGGATACCAAGGGGTGATTGCAATTGCTTGTCAGAATGAGGGAGAAAGTGGTATCCTTGATGACTCAGGATCATGGCTTGCAGAAGTGGGAAGATGATGGTGCAGTTTCACTTTATAACAGGAATCTGAGAAAAGAAGTGGGTCAGAGGTCTTTTCATTTTCTATTTCTACATATCAAGTTTCTCCAGAACTTAGCAGCTTAAAACATTAAGCACAGGGTTATTATCTCCCAGAATTTCTGAAGGTCAGAACTATGGGGGCAGGTTAGCTGGGTGGTTTTGGCAAAGGGTCCCTCAAGGCTGCAACCAAGCTCCCAGCCAGGGCTGCAGTCATCTCCAGGTTCTATTCACTTCCAAGCCCACTAATGTGATTGTTGGCAGGTCTTAGCTTCCCTTTGGCTGTTGGCTTGAGGCTTCAGTTCCTTGAAACATAGGCCTCTCCACAAGGTTGCTCACAACACAGCAGCTTGCTTCTACAGATGTCCAAAAGAGAGAGAACACAAGCCAGGCTCCGTGGCTCAGCCTGTAATCCCTTGCATTGGGAGGTTGAGGTGAGTGAATTGCCTGAGCCCATGGGTTCGAGACCCGCCTGGACAACTTGGTGAGACCTTATCTCTGCAATAAATCAAAAAATTATCCGGGTGTGATAGCACATGCCTGTAGTTCCAGCTACTTGGAAGGCTGAGGTGAAGGATTGCTGGAGCCCAGCAGGTGGAAGCTGCGGTGGCCGGGAGCAGCCACTGCACTCCAGTCTGGGAGACAGGGTAAGACTCCAACTCAAAAAAAAAAAAAAGAGAGAGAACACAAACAAGAGCAAGCACTCAAGAAGAAAGCTGCGGAACTTTCAAACTAACATTAAAAATATCGTACCATCACTTCCGCTATATGTTATTGGTCACACAGACCACCTTTGCAAAATGTTGAGGGGATAGACGCGTGGGTTAGTGCCAAAAAGCAGGGATCATGGGGTCATCTTGGAGACTGGCCATCAAAGGGGACATGTTGTGAGTTCAGCAAAGGACAGGTTGACTTTGAGGACACTTTGAAATATTTAAGGGGAAATGTCAAGGAGATGGTAGAGGGGCAGTTCAAGAAAATGAGGACAGATTAGAGGAACCAAGAAAATACCCTAATTCTAGTGTACTTTAATGATAATAACCACTCATGATTCAAATGTATTAACCTGAAATCTTTCTTTTTAATTTTATTTTATCTTAAAGATGTGGGTCACAATTCAGGATGAGATATACAAGTGGTCATTGTACAGGTAAAGTCTGGGCCTCCCTTTGGTCCCCACTTGGCCTAGTTTGAGATCAGGTACCCTTGTTGATGTGATATGCCCTCTTCCCCTTCTTTGGCAGTATCCTGCTACTGCCAATCCCTTTTTTTTTTTAGTTGGAGTCTCACTCTGTCGCCCAGACTGGAGTGCAGTGGCCGCTCCCGGCCACCACAACCTCAACCTGCTGGGCTCCGGCGATCCTTCCACCTCAGCTTCCAAGTAGCCGGAATTACAGTACCACGCCCATCTGCACTACCGTGCCTGGCTGATTTTTTGATTTATTGTAGAGATGAGGTCTCGCTGCCCAGGTGGGTCTCGAACCCGCGGGCTCAGGCAATCCACTCACCTCAGCCTCCCCAAGGCACGGTATGGTATTACAGGCTGAGCCACCGAGCCCAGCTTCTTTCTTATAGTATTATTATTAATTTGAAATCATGCCCCCCAAAAATTGAGATTAAAGCTACTCTCCGTCATTTTATTTATTTTTAAAATTTTGGTAGCTTTGGGGGTACAAGTGGTTTTTGGTTACATGGATGCATTGTGGTGAAGAAACATGGGATTTAAGTCTACCCACCACCCCACCAGTCATGTTATTTCTGATGTATGACTTTCAAAGAATGCATATGCTCACTAAAATTTAGGAAAACCTTCCATTGCATAACTCACAAGTCATGTTAAACTATATAATTAAATAAACTATTAATTAATCCTGGTCATTGCATTTTATTGTATGTCATTGGAGACCACTTACACAGAGTAAGATCAGAATACATAAAATCCATTTTCTATTCGTTTTACATTTTGTGGTCAAGTTTGAGATGATCAGGCAAGAACAAACCAACATTGTCCTTCCAGAATAGAATATTCTCCCTTACCTTCCATTTCACAGAAAAAAAATAATAATACTTCCAGATGTGCTCAAAGGCCATCTTGACTGGACTCTCGTGGGAACTTCCTCATGATCTATCTATCTTTCCTCCTCTCACTGGACTTACCCCTAAACTTGTCCATGTGCACATGTACTCTTCTTAAGCAACAACCTTGCCTTACCTGTCCTGCCTTTTTCCTTTTCATTGTCTCTCTTATCTGCTTCTTTTCTATCTGTATCAAACTTTACCAGGGAAAAAAACTAGCAACTTCCTATATACTTCTCTCCATTTACTAAAATCCGATGTGCATTCTCAACCTTTCTACTAAAATGCTCCCCCAAGGCCTGCAACAATCCTCTAGTCATCAGATCTATCCATTGCCCTTTTCTCAATTTCATCTTTCTCTGCAGCACTTGATCATGTCAACAGTCTTCTGTACCACAACCCTCATGTTGGTCCACTGTAGGCCCCTCTGCTCCCGGCCCCACCTACCACCCTCTGTATCCTGACACCAGCCTAAATATAGTCTAAGGATTTCTTCTCCTCCGATCAAGGCTCATGACTTTGAATGACCCTGGAGGCTGATAATTTCTGCATAACTATTTAAAGCTCACATCTATCTCTCAAGGTCAGTCTCACTTTTTTAACTGAACTCATTGCATTTCCTCTGTCATGGGAACACCATCTTCCTGAGTCCCTAGGCTGAAAACATTTTTACACCTTTAACACTTCACTTTTCCTGGATCGCCAACAGGTAATCAATACTCATTCTGCTTTTGTAATGGCCATTGCATCCATTTTCTACCTTTTATTCTCACCACCACTATCTTACTTCAGACTCATGTGGTTTCTCATCCTCGTGTTCCATTGCTGTGGTCTCCAAATTGCCTCTCTGACTCTATTTTTCTCCTTCTACAGTCTGTTTTATGCGCAAAGCCAGAATCTTCTAAAACATCCCTAGAAAGCCTTCAATAACTCCCCATTACAAAGTAAAGCCCAAACTTTTTATTCTGGCATCCCATTCCTTTCCTCTATTGATTTCGATGCCATGCTGTTTGACAGCCTCATAAAAAAAACTCCAGCCTTCCTGATTCCATTTTTACTTCTGCGTGAACGCAATGCATTTTAGGTTCACTACCAATAAGCCGGCTGTTTGGCTTCTTATTAATGATCATTTATTTCATCTCAGCTGAGTTCAAGTACAGCTAGTCCCCCCAATATCATCCTCAGGCCTCGTTTTGTGAAGAACAAGAAATGGCTTAAAGTAAAAAAATCTTCCATCAGCATATTTAATGATGCTTGATCTGTGAGAGGACAGCTTTTTGCATTCATTCATATGCAAAGCTTTACTCTCTGTCTTTTCTGGTTGGCCAAAGGGTAATAATTCAACAATGCTGCTAATTAGTTTTCTAATGGAATATTTTTAATTCTTTATTTTACTTGAGAAATATAAATAATATATATTTATTGGGTACAACATTATTTTTTGAAGCATGTATACAAGTGGGGGGAGACCCAAAAAACCCAAAATTATCTTTTGGAAGGTGGGTCCTTTGTTTGCTTATCCCACTGGGCAAGTTTCCTAGAAACCCATCGGCAACAGTGTTCCAGCTAGCATTGTTGTGAGAGAAAGTGTTTGGCTTCAGTGATTTTTCTTTTTGGTGGGGGGAGATTCTTTTAACGCATTTTTATGATTGGTGATTTACGAGTACACCTGCCCACACATGCTGAGTGTTCAGCAGTTTTTGACCAAAAGTGGCATGACTCCCATGTCCCACTCTCCCTTATTTACCTGATCTTGCCCCGATGAAAAAGTTCTTAAAGGGAAATGTTTTGTTAGTTGGAAGAGGTGAAACAAAAAAATGACAGAAGCACTAAAAGGCATCAATATTGATGAGTTTAAAAACAATTTTAAACAGTGGAAAAAGCATCTCAACAGGTATGTTGCATTAAACGGAGAGTATTTTGAAGGTGACTGACTTTTAAACGTGTAAGAATAAGCAAACAAATTTTTATAAATGAAGTCCAGGTTTTTTGAAGGATTCCCCCTTCCTACGTTGAGGAATGGCTAGATCAAGCTAACTAGCATATACCGTACTTCACATATTTATTTTTTGTTATGAGAATGCTTAACATTTATTCTTTTAGTAATCTTCATGAATACAATACGTTATTATTAACAATAGTTTCTATGTGGTATAATAGATCTCTTGCACTGATTCCACCTATCTAACTGAAATTTTGTATCCTTTAACCAACATCTTCTTAACAAAACCAGATTCTTTAGGCCATGTTTCCATCCCAGCTTCCTATTTGGAATAAAGTTCACACCTCAGAGAAACCAATATTTTTTCAGGTTGAAAGACATCTCATTCCAGGTGTCTCTGTATGAAACGAAAAAACAGAAATACTGTGATTGACTAGTGACTGTGCAGCTTTACAGAAAGCTGAGCTAACATGGGTAATATTAAGAGGAAATGAAGCAATATTTGAGCATAAAGTACTGCTAGGTTTCAGCTTAAGGAGATAAAAATATGAAATAAAAAGATGTATTTCTCACACAATCTCTACAGAAGTTATATTGATTGAGGTTAGCAGACACACTCTAAAATCTATGGATCACTTAGAAACCAGCTGTAAACTTCCAGGAGAGGGAGGAAATAACTTTGATCTCTCTCCTTCCAAATCACTCTCTTATGAGAACATCTTTTCTCAACTTTTATAGCTGTCTGAGAATAGAAAGTCAATGGTACATTCCATGTTTTCCAATGATTAAGATACCTCTATATATGCGTCTTATATCAAACCTTACACTTACATGTCAATCACATGCAAAAGATGATACATCCGTATATTTAATGAATTGAATATATCAAATATCTAGTTATAGAATATAGGATTACACCAGAAAGTATTGGTTTTTCAATAAGAGCCTAAATCTTAACACTTGCAAGGAAAGGTTTACTATTGGACTAAAATTACAGCAGACATTAGAAGCAGAGCTAGCCTTAAGGAAAAGATGTAATTAAACTTTCCCTTTGGCCTTTCTTATTCTTGGACACTCCTCTGTCTTTCTCCCCCCCACCTCACCCCTAGGGCTTTCATGCTATTCTCTAGTTACCCAGATAATCACACACACCTACACATATACACATACACACCCCTACAATGACTCTCCCTCAGTGCTATGAACATCTCTGTCCACTTCCTTTCAAAACTGGCTTCTTTGGCACCACTTGACTGTCTTCTGATTATAACAATTCTCATATAAATATGAGAGCTGCATTTATTAATATCTTGCATGTTTATATGCAAGTAATTAACTTTTAAGTTTTAAAATAACTTTTAAAATAACTTTTAAACTTTAAATGCCAACTTCCTTGTAGTGGCTTTTACACATTGTGATAGTCCAAGTGCAAAATATATACGATGATAGAAAGATGGATGAATGTATAATGAAATAGAGGATAGACAGATAGATAGATGTAAATGACAGTGAAGTAGCCAGAAATTAAGTGCATATATGTCTGTGCATGTCGGTTTTTCTGTATGTGTTCCTATTTGGGGAAGGATAGCCATTAAATAATACGACTCCAGACAACTTTCTAGTCTGTTTGATGTGATGACAGTCATGCGGTGAAGCAACCGTCTTCTCCCTGAACCAGATGAAACATCAAACAGATTGAGACCATTGCAAAATGATTCCTGCACTGCAAACTTGCATCTTTTTTTTAAACATCTTAGGCAAAATGATTTCTAAAATTGGTTTTAGAACTTAAAATTATTTATGATTAAATGGATCCTTATTCTAAAATCTCCTTCTGATGGCTTTGCCTCTATGACAGGCTCCCAAAAAATATATATATTCTTTCCACTTTCTGAAGAAAGCTTTTTGCGTCAAGAAACTCTCCTTTGGAGTTCCTCTGTCAAAATTGATCCACCCATCTTTCTATCATCGTATATATTTTGCACTTGGACTATCACAATGTGTAAAAGCCACTACAAGGAAGTTGGCATTTTAAGTTTAAAAGTTATGTAATTACTTGCATATAAACATTCAAGATATTAATAAATGCAGCTCTCATATTTATATGAGAATTGCTATAATCAGAAGACAGTCAAGTGGTGCCAAAGAAGCCAGTTTTGAAAGGAAGTGGACAGAGATGTTTATAGCACTGAAGGAGAGTCATTGTAGGGGTGTGTATGTGTATATATGTACGTGTGTGTGATAATGTAAATGGAAGTTAATCGTGTAATATTTACGTGGCAATCCTTGATAAAAGAAATAAGAATGATCTGAATTTTATGATGAAAGAAGGAAAGTATATAAACTATTTAAAGTGGTGAAGCCAAATATAACATACAATTGATAGATGACTTAGAGAGAAGTCTGACACATAAAATGAGCCATCATAAGCCCTTGTTCCACTCCTCTCTACAGTTACTTAACAAAACAACCACTCTGGACTTCAGTTTCTTCTCAGTGACATGAATATTGGTCCTGAATGCCTCAGAGGACCATGTTGAGAATCCAATCACTTCAGGTATTTTATTTTTTTTTTTCTTTAAATTTTTTTTGTCTTAAAAATGTGGGGTACAATTCAGGGCTAGGTATACAAGTGTTCATTATGCAGGTACCTTGTTGATGAGGTGTGCCCTCCCCAGACAGATTCCCACTACTGCCAATCCCACTTCCCTACCCCCCTCCCAGCAGTTTCCCACTACTGCCAATCATTCTCTATAGTATTATGATAATTGTTCAAGGTCCGCTCATGAGTGAGAACACTGTGAAAGATCACTCAGTATTATAGACTCTAAGTCCATCCAGGTTGCTGCGAATTCATGATTTTGTTCTTCTTTATGGCTGTGTACTATTCCATCATGTATATGTACCACTGTTTTTAATCCAGCCCTTTTTCGATGGGCAGCACGGTTGGTTCCATGTTCTTGCTACTGTGAACAATGCTGCGATAAACATACATGTGCGGGGATTGTATTTATAGAGTGATTTGAGTTCTTCTGGGTATATTCCCAGTTGGGGGATTGTGGGGTCGTATGGGAGGACGATTTTCAGATCTTTTAAGAATCATCACACTGTTTTCCACAGAGGCTGTACTAGTTTTCACTCCCAACAACAATGTAGACGTGTTCCCTTTTCGCCACATCCTCTCCATCATCTATTGTTTTTTGAGTTATTGATGATGGCCATCCTGATTGGAGTTAGGCGGTATCTCAGTGTGGTTTTAATTTGCATATCTTTGGACATCGGATATTTTAAACATCGTAGTGTTTTAGTTGCTTTATTATGACTACTTAGGCAAACGCCATTATGAATTATTTAGGTTTTTCTGGAAAACATAATCTTCCAGCCTCTATCATTGCATTCCAGAGCTAAATATCTTTGGTAGCTTACATGTTCTGACTGACTGATAGAAATGGCCAACTGCAGGTATAGGTCATAAAGGCCTTGCTCGTGATAGGATTGGTTAAATCACTGCTTAATAACATGTACATCTTTGAAGGTACTGTTGAGGACAGGTCTGTAGGAAGTTGGAGAAAAACTGAACCAAACCCAATAGAGTAGAAGGAACCAGTGTTCCTTCATGGAGTCCATCAAGCTGGCTTAGGGCCAAACAGAAGGCATAGAGCTGGCTCAGGGTCTCTTCATGGCTTCAGTCACAGTTCTTTGGCGTTGAATTCCCTAAGCAATCAACCCCGGAGTCACTCTTCTCTTCAAAGAAAGCCTCTTTGAATAAGGTTAAAGTCTTTTTGCAACCCACTCCCCACTTTCTAATGTCTTGTATTTTGTATGCAATCAGAAGAGAAAAATTAAGGCAATTGTTATATAAGCCCAAAATGTATCTCCCTAAGACATCGCCTTCGCCTTGTCCTTCTGCTGCTAAAAGCTTCCAGTGTTTTCTCGCCTACCATAAGATGAGGTCTAGGTGACTTAGGCAGCTTTACAAGGACCATCACACTGCAGCCTCAGCTCTGCCTCTTACATCCATCTCCTAGCACCCCAACAGCCCCCATACGAGTTAATTCTCTCATCCATCCCATCTCCAGCCCACGTGCAATGCCTTCTCTCTACCTATTCACCCTGAATCATGGAAGGCAGTGTTGATAGACTAGAAAGGATGCCAAGCCATGTGATCCAAATCCAATCCTTGCGGAGCTGCCCACTAGGCAGTCCCTTGGTATCTGCCTGGACAGCCCATGTGATGGGTCCTTTGTACCCACTTCTTTTTGCACTGGGCCCAATGTGGTGCAAGGCACATAGCAAAAGCTCAGTGCATGTTTTTTTGAATGAATGAACTAATCAGTTAATTAACAATCCGTCAATAGCCCCAGTGATCCTCTGACAGCTCACCTGGTATCTTCACCCACGGGTCCTAATGCTGCCCTCTGGGGCATCTTCATTCTCATGACTGTTGTCTTAGAAAAAGAATTCCCAAAAGCAGACAATGAATTTTGAGATGATTTTAGGAAACCCCTGCTGGGATGAGGAACTAAGAAAGGGAAGCAAAGGAAGCCAATATGGGATAGGTTCATGCGACGATTACCACTGTGGGCAACAGTAGTTTAATTCCTCTGGGAAACTTCTGTGAAATGATATAGAACAGTGCTGGCCAACATGGCAACTGCCAGACCAGGGAATGTGTAGGTATTGAGAGCTTGAAATGTGTCTAGTCCAAAAAAAAGAAAGAAAGAATGTGTCTAGTCCAAATTGGGATGCAGAGTAAGTACAAAATAGACATTGAATTTTGAAGACAAGGTATTAAAATATGTAATGATTTTATGTTGATTGTAACGATTATGAAATGGCAATATTTTTGGTATATTGGGTCTAATATCGTGTTAAAATTTTTAAAAATTTTACCCATTCTTAAAGTTCACTATAAAGATCTTCCTTCTTTGAAGACCTCTAGCTATCTAAAATGTCACTTACTGACACTTGAAATACTGTCCACATTCCTAAATTTGCCTATTGCTACTATCTGCTTGTTTCATAAGTATGTGTCTAGTTTTTACACATGGATTATAAGCATCTGATAAAAGGATTAACTTGAAAGTCGGGACAGCCTTCAGAGCCAATGTAAGAAAAAGCAACAAAAGACAGAGGTAAACATCTAATACTGCCATCCTCACAGACTCTCAAAATTGTCGAAGTATTATTTTATTAGGGTGGATGACAAGTTAGTTCTATTTTTCATGGAAGACAGGGAGGTTGAGTTCTCATCTTCCAATGCTATGTTTGTGTCTGATTGAGCCAATTTGAAAATGCAATAAGTAGCAAAACAGAAAGACCAATTTTTCCCCAGTAAAACTGTCACCCATGCATATATACACACACTCACATTACTAAAGACGAAAAAGCAGGTTCAGGGCTATTATAGTTTAATTTATACCAAGTGTAGGTGTGGATAATATTTCTGAACATCTCCACTTCTTTGTCATTCATTTCTTCCACTTGAACACTCTTCATCTATTGAAAGTTGGAGAGAGATGAGGCAAACAAAATAGAAAATTTCACCAGATTTTAACCTTGTCTTTCACTGCACAATCTAGAACTCTTTGGGTTTTAAAGAGTTATGAGATTACTACTTCCAAAGTCAGATCTTCAAATCATAAAAATAAATATGTGCAAAGCTTCATCATGTTTCTCAGTTGTGCTTATGAAGGTTATATCTATGTCTATGTCTATGTCTATTACTTAACCAAGGCTTTTAATATCATTTAGATTTTCTATTTCTTCACAATTTAGTATATTTTAATTCCTACCTGCCGGAGCAGATTGAAGATTAGTTAGAGTGACTCTGGTGAGACGCACCAAAGAATAGTGCCATGGAGGATGAACTGTAGTGTTGGGAAATAATAACAATAACTTGTAGAAATAGCCACGATACACCTCACACTGAGGACAAGCTGACATGTTAGAAAAGAACACTGAGATAAAAGTGGAAGACCCAAGACAAATACAAACCGTAATCAGAGAACTTAGCTAAAATATACAGGTGGGTAACAAAGAAATCCATGCAAAAGCTACCCTGGACAGAAAAGTTCTATGCAAAAGTTTACTACTTGTCATAAGTTGAAGGTTTTAGGCTTGATTTGTTGGAATTTTTTTTTAAATCCATGCCTCTAAGAAAGGGACTCTGAGGTCCTTCAACTCTGATGGTATCATCCACAGTGCTCCGACTTAATCTGAGACAAATATATGTCTCCCTCACCTGGCTCCTTCCTCCACCTGACCCTAGATGGATTTTCTTTCCAGTTGGCTTTTCCAAGTCTGCTTTGGTGACTCATCTACACCCTTTATCTGCTCGTGTGCAGATCCTTTCATTTCTGTATGAGCATCTCAAAGGAGGCGCACCCTACCACCTGCCTTACGATATGGCAGTCAGTCTGGCTCCATCCTCAAGAAAGTCACTATTAGAGGATGGGGAAACACCTCTTATCAACAGGGTGCCTGAATGAAACGTAATTGTACACCTAACCCTTAACTGTACCCCACAAAATCATAATAAAAAATATTGATTAATAAAAAAAAAGAAAGTCACTATTACAAAAGAATGATGTAACTGGCATGTCTCATGAAATGAAGAAATTCTTGCATTGTATAATATCAGACAAAAAGTTGTGAAGGACTTTAAGTTCTTACCCATGGCAAAATGTCCAAACAAATTATTAAGACAAGATGGCTTCCTTAAGAACAAATGTCCTTGATTCAATCTAGCCCCAAGACCTCTCTCTCACTCATGTGTTTACTCCAATAAATGCCCTTAGCTTGTTTGACTTGGCCTTCTATGTGGGGCCATCTAGATTCCTCTATAAATCCAGTTTTGTCTCATAAAAGGCTATTGGTCTTTTGTTTTCACTTACCCACCCTGATCATGGTTATTTTGGTATTGCGTGAATGTGTGTACCCTGTCCATTTCTCCCTCCCATCATCCAGGAGAGATGAATGAGATGTTGTTTCATCACAGTGAAACAGTGACAGTGAGTTCATAACAAAGCTTTGAGAGATAACAGAATATGTCATTATCTAATATTACATAAAATGAAATCTGGAGAAATGTTATCTTCATGTTTTCCGATTGCGAAAAGTAAATGTGTCTCTACGCTATGAAGCCAACACTTTAGGTGATGCACACAAAAACAGATTTGCAGCTTTTTGTTGTTTTGTTCTACTTTCTCAGCCAGGCAATTCCTCTACTTCATACTCATATTAAATCTTATGTATTCTTTAAACTTCAGCAAAAGTGTTATCTCCAAAATGAAATCTTGCTAATATGACAAAACTTTCCTGGTCACCCATTCTCTCTGAGGGGCTTCACTCCCACGGGTTACCTTATCATAAAGCCCACCCTCACAATCCAGACCTCACCTTGACAACAACATACCTGTTCTACCACTCGTTTCTTCAGAACTGTGCCAGGTAGCTGAGGACAATACACTGGAATCAAATGTTTTATCTAGAAGAGAGCCAATCAATCACTAACAGGTCTTATAGCTGTGTTACTAGGCTGGATGGACCCAACGGCAGCCTAGTTTTATCTTTAAACAAATAAATAAAAAGCGTAGTTTTATTTATTTATTTATTTATTTATTTTTGAGTTTGAGTCTCACTCTGTCACCCAGACTGGAGTGCAGTGGCCGCTCCCGGACACCGCAGACACCGCAGCCTTCTGGGCTCCGGCGATCCTGCTGGGCTCCGGCGATCCTTCTACCTCAGCCTTCCGAGTACCCGGAATTACAGGTATGTGCTACCACGCCCGGCTGATTTTTTGATTTATTGTAGAGATGAGGTCTCACCAAGTTGCTCAGGCAATTCACTCACCTCAGCCTCCCAAAGCGCAGGATTACAGGCTGAGCCACCAAGCCAGGCTCCTAGTTTTAGCTTTAAACAAATGGACAACTGATGGGAAGTTTTAGAAACAATGACGAATGCATAGGGGATATTTTAGGGTAAAAAATGACCGTGTAACTCCTTAAATGGACCATTCATAGATCGTATCCATGCTAACACTATCTTTCTAGGAAATTGTAGCCAAAAAAAAAGTCACACTGAGGTTCAAATCCAAGCAGGAATCAAGACAAATAATGGGTTCAGGAAAATTATTCTGACTTGCAAATCTTTTGTTGGACTTTTACTGCTACTTATATTTTTTTAGAAAGAATATCAGTCCTATTGCACTTCATCTTGTTAGATTAACCTAGGTTTAATTTTATAAGTGAGTGCTCTTTTTAAATGTTATATAAGGACTATAAGTATTAAGATAGCTCCTTTTTCATTTCTTTTATACTTGGACATTGTTTGGATACATCTCTTTCCATATAGAGCTTCCTAAAATAGGCTTGATTCCCACCCATTTTAATTAGTTTCATATAGATAAAACGTGTATGTCTCTGTGTGTGTCTGTGTGTGCGTGTGTGTGTGAGAGAGAGAGAGAGAGAGAGAGAGAGAGAGAGAGAATTCTCCAGTAATAGGCACTTATCCTACAAAAACACATCATTTGCAAAGGGCAAACAAGGTGGCAATGCAGTATAATAAAACTCAACCTCCTTGTCACAAAAAAAGAAGAAAAAAGAGGAAGAAAATGGCCACCCTGGCCATCTTTGTAGACATGTGGTAGAATAAAATAAAATATTTTACACTATGATTAAACTTTCAAGCGGCCTCAAACTCCTTCTAAGGTTTAAATCTTAAATAACTGCAATATTTTAAATTTAAAATATTTGACATTTTTGTGATGATCTCATTATCACAGTCTCCTAATTAAAAATTAGATAGGTACATAGAATGAGTATTAGGAAAGCATAGATGCATTGATATTCTTTATAGCAAATGGTAAACTACTTAAGCCTTCCTGATTCTTTTAATAATTCACTATTCTGAATCATTAAATGAGTTTTGCATGAGTGACATCTAGGGACTTAAAATAACTAACACTAAAATGGAGACTTTGTCCTAAATTCTTTTTTTAATAATTGTAAGAACATTCATTCTATTCTCTTAACAAAATTTTAAGTATATAATGCAGTATTCTTCAATATAGGCACAGGGTTGTTCAACAGATCTCCAGAACTTCCAGAACTTATTCAACTTGCATAACTGAAATTGAATAACCCTTGAAAAGTATCTAATTTTCTCTCTCCCAACTGCTAACAACCACCATAATATTCTCTTTTTCTATGAATTTGACTTTTTAAAGTACTGCACACCATGTAAGTGGGATCAAGTATTTGTATTTCTCTGACTGGTTCCTTTCTTTCTTTTCTTTATTTATTTAGTTATTTTTCTTTTTTGAGTTGGTGTCTCATTCCGTCACCCAGGCTGGAGTGCAGTGCCACAGACGTTCAAGGTCACCCCAGCGTCCACCTGCTGGGCTCCATCGATCCTTTACCCCAGCCTTCAGCGCGCTACCACGCCCAGCTAATTTTTTGATTTATTGTAGAGACAAAGTCTCGCCAAGGTGCCCAAGCTGTTCTTGAACCCATGGGCTCAGGCAATCCCCTCACCTCGGCCTCCCAAAGTGCTGGGATTACAGGCTTGAGCCACTGCACCCTGTTGACTGGCTTATTTCCATTAGCATAATGTAATCCACATTCATCCTTGCTGCACAGGGAACGATTTTCTCTTTTTTGTGGCTGAATCACATTCCATTGTATGTATATACCTGTACCCCTTTTTCTTTACCCGTTCATCTGTCAATGGATGCTGAGAGTGTTTCCACATCTTGGCTATTGTGAATGATGTTGCAATGAACATGGGCATGCAAATATCTCAACATCTTAGTCTTCATTGCTTCCGATAAATGCCCAGATGTGAGTTTGCTGGATCACATGGGAGTTCAATTTTTAATTTTTTGTAAAATCTTCATATTATTCTGCATAGTGGCTGTACTGTTTTACATTCTCACCAACAGTGTACAAGGGTTCCAGTTTAACCACATCCTCACCAACACTGCTTATCTTTTGGTTTTTTGATGATGATTCTCTTAGCAGGTAGAAAGTGGTATCTCATTGTGGTTTTGATTTGCATTTTCCTAATAATAAGTCAAGTCCTTTCTCTATTTTTAATCAAGTTGCTTGTACTTGGGCTTTTTGTTTGTTTGTTTGTTTGTTTTGGGGGGTCATATTTATTTATATGAGTTCCTATATCTTTTGAAAACTGACTTCATATCAAACATATGGTTTACCCCATTCTATAGATTGATTGTGCTTTCACTCAGTTGGTGGTTTCTTTTGCAGATTCAAAGCTTTTTAGTTTGCTGTAGTTCCACTTGTCTATTTTTGCTGCATGTGTTTTTGGTGTCTTATTTAAGAAATCACTGTCAAGACCAATATGATAAAAATGTCCTGTGTGTTTTCCTCTAGGAGTTTTAGAGTTTCAGGACTGATGTTTCAGTCTTTTTCCCTTTCTGTGTTGAATTTTCATAACTGATCCAATTTCATTCTTTTGTATGTATACACCCAGTTTCCCAATACTATTTGTTGAAGACTATCCTTTCCTCATTGTACATTCTTTGCACTCTTATTTAAGGTCAGCTAATCATCCATTGATTATCTGAGTTTATCTCTGGATTCTTTATTCCATTGGCATATGTGTCTGTTTTTATTACTGTTGCTTTGTGGAATGCTTTGAAATAGAGAGGTGTGAGGCCTTCAGCTTTGTTCTTCTTTCTCAAAATTATTTTGACTGCTCAAGGTCTTTTGTAGCTCCACATGAATTTTATGAGTTTTTTTAAAATAAGAAATGCCATTGGGATTTTGATAACGATGGAACAGAAGCTATAGATCACTGTGGGTAGTATGGACATTTTAACAATATTGATTGTTTCAATCTGTGAATGCAAGAAGTCAATCAATTTTGTGTGTCTTTTCTCATTTCTTTCATCAAATTTTTATAATTTTCAGTGTGCAATATTTCACCTTCTTAGTTTATTCTTGAGTATTTTGTTATTTTTAGTACTTTGTAAATAGGATTGCTTTCTTAATTTCTTTTTCAGAGATATTATTTTCAACATATAAAAACAAAACTGATTTTTATATATTGATTTTTATCCTGAAAATTTACTGAATTCATTTATTAGTTCAAGCAGGGTTTTTTGTGGTGTCTCTAGGGTTGTCTACATATAAGATCATGTCATCTGCAAACAAAGAAAATATAATATCTTCCTTTCCATTCCTTTGCATACCTTTTTTTCTAATTGCTCTAACTGGGACTTCTAGTACTATGTTGAACAGAGTGGTGAGAGTGGACATTCTTGCCTTGTTCCTGATCTCAGAGGAAAAGTTTTCAGTTTTTCCCATTGACTCTGATATTAGTTGTGCAATTTTCACATATGGCTTTTATTATATTGAGGCTATTTCCTTCTATTCCTAGTTTGTTGAGAGTTTATATAATTTAAAAGTGCTAAATTTTGCCAAATGCTTTTTCTGCATCTATTGACATGATCGTGTGATTTTCATCCTTCATTCTATTAATGTGAAGTGTCACATTCATTGATTTTTGTATGTCAAACCATCCTTGCATCCCTTACATGCATTTTTGTTCATCAGAGATGTTTGCCTATAGTTTTCCTTTTTTGTGGTATCTTTTATATCGGCCTGATGCTGGCCTCATATAATGAGTTTTGAAGTGTTCCTTCCTATGCTGTTTTTGGAAGAGTTTAAGGATTGACATTAATTCTTGGCAGGCTGGTATAATTTACCACTGAAGCCATCTAGTATGGGCTTTTCTTTGTTGAGAGGTTTTAAATTACAGATTCCTTCTTTCTTGTTAGCAAGAGGTTTGTTCAAATTTTCTATTCTTCATGATTGAGTCTTGGTAAGTTGTATATGTCTAGTAACACAGTTATTTCTTCCAGTTTATCTAACTTGTTAGCATAAAATTGCTCACAGTAGACTCCTGTGATCTTTTTTATTTCTGTGGTATCAGTTGCAATGTCTCTTTTTTCATTTCTGATTTTATTTGAGTCTTGTCTATTTTTAATACGTTAGTCAAACTAAGGGTTTGTTAATGTCTTTTATATTTTAAAAAAATGGGTTCTGTTGTGTTGTTTTTTGTATTTTTTTTCTCTTCTCTGTTTCATTTATTTTTTTTATCTGATCTTTATTATTTCTTTCTTTCTGCTAGCTTTAGGCTTAGTTTGTCTTTCTTTTTTTAGTTTTTTGACATGTACATTAGTTTTTCTACTTGAGTTCTTTCTGTTTTTTAATGTAGGAATTTATTGCTATTAACTTCTCTCTTAATACTACTTTTGCTGCAATCCCACAAATTTTGGCTTGCAGTGCTTTTTTTAAAAGATGTGGGGTACAATTCAGGATTAAGTATGCAAGTGGTAATCATACAGGTAAAGTTTGGCCTACTTTGGTTCCCATTTTGCCGGGTTTGAGATCAGGTACCCTTATTGACATTGTGTTCCTCAACACCACACCCACCCCAGCAGTATCCTGCTACTGCCAATCCCTTTCTTATAGTATTATGGTAAATGACCAGGGTCTGCTTATGAGTGAGAACATGTGGTACTCTGTTCTTTGTTTCTGTGATAGATCACTGAGTATGATAGACTCTGAATCTATCCAAGTTGCTGCAAAGTCCATAAATTTGTCCTTCTTTACAGCTGTGTAATATTCCATTGCATATATGTACTATGTTTTTTTTTTTAACTCAGTCAAGTTTTGATGGGCAGCATGGATGTTTCCATCTTTCTGCAATTGTGAATAGTGCTGCAATAAGCATGGCATGCTGTGTTTTCATTTCCTAATTTTTCTTTTGATTTCCTCTTTGAATTTTTTCCTCATTTGCATTCAGCAATGGCATATATATATAGTTCAACACCTAATATAAACCACTTGAAAATTAATCTCTTATTATCTAAAATGCCATGTCTTAAGACCACAATTCTAAAATTTATTACAATATTGAGAGTTCCACTGATTGAAAACTTGAGAGTAGAGAATACTATTTCTGTGTTATTTTAAATTAACATTTTACAAAAAGAACAATATAAGGTTCTCTGCTATTTAAATTGTCTCCTTTCTTATTCTCATTCAATTTTATTCTGTAATCCCTTCATATCAATGAAAGGATCTCCTTTTTTCTACCTTATTTACCCTGTAAAGATTTTGTTGCTCTATCATTAAAGGACAGGACAGTGCTTCAGATAAAAGAGGAAAGAAAGCTTCCTTCTGAGGTAGTAGGAAGAAAAAGAAGTCAAGGCATAGATTAATTCCATGCACTGCACTCATATGAGGCATTTATTGTAGTTGCTTAAAGTATGTTTTCTATTGTAAAACTCATTAATATATTAAATGTGTTTAGTTCAAGCATGTTTACATAATTTTCTATATCCCAATGTTGAAGTCAAGTATTAGAGTTTTGATGACTTAATAGAATAATTAGTTGAGACTTCCAGGTTCTCATATTTTTATATTTGACCTTTAATTAAATGGTGAATAAAGCTACTTAGAATTTTAATAGCTATGGTATTCTGTAAAATAAAAACTTTAGTATTCTCCTTCCCCTGCCATGTCACTGTTAAATCAGATTTTCCATGTATCTTTAAAATAACCCTACTTATTATTTTCTTAAACATAATTTCTAGACTTTTCTAACTTCACTACAAAAATTTTTTTGTAGTTTTCACAAAAAGAAAATATAAAAATATATTTAATTGTACACCTAACCTTGAATTGTACCCATGTTTAAATTAAAAAATTAAAAGTTAAAATATATATATACTTTTTTAATTAAAGATTTTCACCTTCTCTCAACTTTCAGTACCATATGCAACATACCTTTAACTTGGATGTTCATTCACTTATCTCTCCCAAAAGTTGTAAAAGACCACTGTCCACTTGAGAGACTGAACCTTCTTAGAAGAAAATGTTCTATGTCAAGGAATGAGTGTGTACAGAGCAATGTTGATATTCACAAATTTAACCACCTCTTCTCTCATAATTATTAGCAAACCTGCTGGAAACTAAATCATTATTTATCTAATACCTAAACGCAATTTGGATTTATCTCTTTCCACACAGTTTCCAGTAATATTCCAGTTTAATTCAGTTAAGTTGACAGCTATGTGACTATGGGTGATGAGTCAGGGGATGTAAAATCCCCAATTCTTATGAGCAGATCAAAGTAAAAATCAACGCATAAATGGAGGAAAATTCATTTGCTAAATGATCGATCCTATATTATTTTTTAAGCTCACATAAAATAAATTAAATATTTTTAAAAGTCAACATATGAAAGACTTGGACCTCTCGTTTGGCAGGGTTACAATAGATATTTGTTGAATGGATAAAGAAAACGTCAAAGAACATATTCACAGAAGAGGTTCACAGATAACACAAAACAAGAAAAGAAGTGAGTGAGAGATGTCATTGATGTTCACTGTCTCCATCCTACTAGCAAGGCCAACACTATTGACCAAATTTACCCCCACTCAATGCCATATTTTTCTACCCTTCCTTAAAGCTAATTGCATCCAGTTGTCTGTCCCCATTGTCACTATTTCACCACTTTCCATTTATTTTTGACTTACATTTTATTGTGAGGCAGTCTTCACAATAAACTAACTAACACCAGGTGACCAAAATAGAGGAATGGTGGTGGCAGAGCAGATGCAAGCAGAGAGGGGGCCTGGAATGCTACAAATGTACCCCGAGTTTCTCTCTGCCTCCATGCATGGACTCAACAGATAACCTCGTGAGCTGGTGAACCCAGTGGAGTGGCTAGGCACCAGGGTATGTAAGCTTCCCCAACTAGGGAGTTCAGTCTATTTGTACCTGAAATTGAGTAATTTTTTTTTAATCGGAGTTTTGTTTTTTCTTACAGCTCTAGAGGCTGTGAAATCCAAGATGAAAGCATCTGTAGTTTCAACTCTCTATAGCAGGACTGCATCCTTCAGAGGGGAGAAAGGTTGTGTCCTCACATGGCAAAAGGTGAACGGGCAATCTAACCAAAGGCAAAACTTCATGGAGCCTCTTTGGTAAGGACTTTAATCCCATTCATGAGAGAGGAGACATCACAGCCTAATCGCCTCTCAAAGCCCATGTCTTAATACTGTCAGATTGGCAACATCTGAATTTGCAGGAGACACACTCAAACTATCACAGGGAATGACTAGAAGGAGTCACAGCAAAATCTCAGGCAGATCTTCAGCAAAAGTTAATGAGAAAGAGCCACTGTGTACTGACAGGACTAAGACAACAAACCCTGTGTGGTAGCATCAACAGCACTGGAGCAACAGAGAAGGCAGACACAGTGAGGCCAGAGGTAGATGGCACATGCCAAGCAAGACAAGTGCCCTTCAGGGGAGGTCAACAAGGGTCTGAGGCTGGCAAAATGGACCAGGGAGCCCTGCTCTAATGCCATAAAGTGAAGTAAAAAATGTTGTGATGTGTCAAGGAAGGGCGTTCTGCACCTGATTCAGCAGGAAAAAGAGAAGGAAATGGAAAGAGGGAGAAACACTGAAAGCTTGAGTATTTACTCAAAAGAGTTTGAGGTCATCTAGACAGATGTAAGGAAACTCTAAAGAACAAAGTCAATCACACACCCTACAAAATGGGGCTTGGGTTAAGCTGGATTCACTTGCAGAGAAATAAAGAAAGTTATTCATGTGCACACCTATATAAAACGTGTAGACCATAACTGCGAGTTCTGAACCCATTGCACTGAAAATAGAGGAACTCGAACTGGAGGGATTCTACATTCAACACCCTCTCCTGCCACGTGAAACTCCACACAGGGGCTGAGCAGTAAAACATCAAGTGACCGACAGTTTCCCCTCCACAAATGATGAACGCATGCTACACAATTCTCTAATTTCAGAGAAGGAAAATTGGGGTAATGGCTAGCTTCACTAAATTATATGGTTCTCAGGACCCAATTTATCGGCCACAGAAATACAAGCCTCAATTTGTCTTTCTGGCTAGCACCAATATATAAGGAAAATGGGAAGCAAACGTGAGGGCCCAAGGACTTAGTAAAAGAATTTCGGTGCCGGTAATGACTCCACACCCAGCCAGGACCAAGAGATTTATTAAAAGGGGGTTGTTACAGAGAGGATCTGTAACAGAAAAAAAGAAAAAGAGAGAGAGCGAGTTGCTGGGAGAGGGCTGTATTTATCAGCCTGACAGGGGCTGGAAGGGGCCGTGCTATGCTCCTATTGGAGGAGCTGCATGGGAGTAGGGTGGGGCCAATGCCGTGTTATGGTCCTATTGGACGCATAACAAAGCTGGCTACTGATTGGAGGCTTGCAAGTTTGAAATTTGCCAGTGGGAAGGTTTGAAATTCCCACGCGCAGGGAATTGTGCTTGCAGAAGCCGGGACCAAGGGCCTTTGTTGTCTGGTGTGTCGGTGCCATTTTGGGAGCCACCCCTCTGGTCGCTTCCTGCACCCTTCGCTTAGTCCATGAAAGTTCAAGGAAAGAATGCAGTTAAATCTTCAACTGGAGAATAACTAAAATTGCTGTTTGGAATCCGAGTTTTATATTTCTTTCATTAAGTAATAAGCTGTCTTCCAGATAATTGGGTTTTAATCATTCAAGAGGTGTTTGTTGAGAACCGAATTCGGAACAATTCAATTTATTCTAATTAAGTGTTTACTGAGAACTAGCTGTGTGGTAGCCATTGAGAAACTGAGAAATGCTGAGAAAAGAGGAGTGAGTTAACCAGTTACTATCCTTGTGGGCCTGGGACCAGGGGGTGAACTAGGCCACAGTTACTACTTCTCATGGATAACTAATGACATTGAAATATAGAAGAGATGGATGGTCACAATATAAAGGTCTATTATATCTATAATTGTACCTGTTTTGATTCGTTAGGGAATTCAAGATTTTCTAAATTCTTTGGTCACTTTTATCTTTTGAGGTTGGAAGATGCATAAATAAGATTTAAAATAATTAGACCATATAGATCACAGATGAAAATAAAATTGGATCTTGCATTATTGATGGACCTTCAAAATGTAATGGTTGTAGCAAAACAAATTTTATCTCATCAGCTGTGTTTTGGTTTGTACCAAGTCAGTCTAAAGAAACAAAGACTATTTTACACTCTTAAAAATTGAAAGCTTCAAACAGCTTTTGTTTGTATGGATTCTATCTATTGTTATCTACTCTATTAGAAAGTAAAACTGAGATATTTTAAAATACATATTTATTTAAATATTTATTATTAACCATTGGCTATTTAATATGATTATGCAATATTGCATAAAATTAATTAATACCAAATGTTTATTATTTAAAATAGCAGTATATATGAAAATCGCTACATTTTCTTAAACCAAAAGCATGAGAAGAATAGCATTTCATTTATTTTTTCAAAACTCTTTCATTTCTGGCTTAAAACAGCTTCTCGTATCAGCTTTAGGATTCAATCTGTTGTGATACATTATTTTTGTTGAAGTAGATGAAGAAAATACATCCTTGCAAAGATACCTAAGTAGAAAAGGAAAAAAATCTTACCGACCTCCTGATAGAATCTGGTTGACTCCAAGGAGTTGGCATACCACACTCTGAGAATCACTGCTCCACACTTCCCTGGCCTTGGATTTTGGTGTCTTTACCTATCTCTTAGAAGGAATTCAAGATTTTCCTGACCAGGGAAGAACAGTCCTGGGTCCTCAATAAGGGAGGAGACCAGCCTCAACCATTCTGGGGCTCTTACCTCCAGCTTGAAGAAAAGTTTTAAAATAGTGATTGATGGATGATGCTCCAAGACTCTTCTAAAAAAAGGATGCAAAAAAGAGCTAAAGGATGAAAAATAAGACCAAATAAAGGGAAATCGGGATCAAAGAAATGGGAAAATTTAAGATTAAGTGAGTGGAGTGGGTTGAATGAATATGACAGCTAGAAGAATAAAAGAGAATGGGAGCGATAATAACTAAACATCCATCATTCACACATGCCCCACATTTTCTGAATACCTCTCCACATTTGGAAATAGATATAAATTCTTCCTCACAAACATCAAAATTCAAACCTTTTTTTATCTTCTTCCCTTGCAACTCAGGTGGTGCTAGATCATTCAAATCTCACCATTAGATGCATTGTCCAAGACTTTGACTCACAAATGAATTACACAAAGTGATGGGAACAGCATCTAGTCGATATATTTCAGCAGTTCACATCATTCTAGAGTCCCCAGGTATGACAGCAGCTTCTGATTCAGCAGTTTACCAATCATGAAAGGTATGACATGCTTCTAGAGCTGGCAGCCAGGGTGGCACCATCATAACTGGAAACTTACTGGTCTTTGCAGAAGTAGCAGATAGTGCTGTCAGTCTCAGAAACTCAACTTGTTTCAGACAGACTCCCAACAGGAAGCAGCTGGTATCCTCAGAAAGGTTTAGTTGTGGGGAATTTATTGGAAAAATTATTGCAGAAACGTGGAAAAATTAAAGGCACCAAAAATGGCTAGTTAAGCAGCCAGAGAGTAACAACACTTACATCCAAAGAGACAAGCAAACCAGTGGAGTTCCTGGACCCAAGGATAGCTAAAGCTAAGGAGAAGAAGCCACCTGACCCAAGATACAGCCTTAGAGGAATCCAGCCACTGCTGGAAATTCAATATGGAAGGGGAAAAAAAATGAAGAGGAATAATATCTCACTTCTTTCTTCTTCTTCAGAGCATTAATCCTCTAACTGATATTTCTCGTTGGATGGACTCAACTGGAAACCAACATGCAAAGAGCTCAGCTAAGGCAGTTCGTGGAAGTCCATGTCCTGAAACAGAGCAAGCAAAAAAGAATTGAGCAGTAGAGAAACAGTTAGATAGCTGGTGGAAAATAGCCACTGCAGTGACTAATGAAGGCAAGGCATTTCGCAGACCACATGTCTTCTCTGCAAAATCATTAAGAGGGGCACAAAAAGCACAGACTAGTTGCTTGCAAATGCATAGTACTTTAAAAAGTAAAGTAGTATCTCCAATTTTCATAAGGGTATCTCCTGCCTTTTCTAAACTTCTTATAGTTTGAGGTTTTACATTTAGGTCTTTGATCCATTTAGAGTTGATTTTTGTGTATGGTGATAGGTAGAGAGGTCTTGTTTTGATCTTCTACATGTAGTCAGCTAGTTTTCCCAGCACTATTTTCTGAATAAGTTCTCCTCTCCTCAGTGGTTGGTGGTGGAGACTTTCTGAAAGATGAGTTGGTTGAGAAATTAAGGTTTTGTTTCCAGAATCTCTATCCTGTTCCATTGGTCTATATGCGTGCTCTTGTACCAATATCAGGCTGTTTTGATTATTGTAGCTTTATAGGAAAGTTTAAAGTCTAGGAGTGTGATACCTCCCACTTTGTTTTGTTGTTGTTTTGTTTTGTTTTTTGTTTTTGCTGAAGACTGTGCTGGCTATTTGTGGTCACTGACGTTTCCATAAGAATTCCTGTATTGTCATTTCCAGGTCTGAGAAGAATGTTGCTGGTAAATTAATGGATATTTCTTTAAATCTATAGATTGCCTTGGGTAAGATGAATATCTTAACAATGTTGGCTCTTCCAATCATTGAGCATGGAATATTTTTCCATTTGTTTGTGTCATCTTTGATTTCTTTGAGCAGTGTTTTGTAGTTTTTGTTGTAAAGATCTTTCACTTCTCTGGTCAGGATGATGTCAAGGTGTTTCATTTTTTTGTGGCTATTGTGAATGGGATTGTACTTTTTATTTGGTTTTCTGTTTGTTTATTATTGTTGTATAGGAATGTGACTGTCAAGTGCCCATGCTATAAGAAATAAGATAGACAAATGGGACCTCATCAAACTGACAAGCTTCTGCACAGCCAGAGAAACCATAAAGAGAGCAGAGAGACAGCCCACAGACTGGAAAAAAATGTCTGCCAACTGTATATCTGACAAAGGCCTAACATCTAGGATCTGAAAGGAACTTAAACATGCTGGGGAAAAAAAAACAGCCCCAATGCAAAGTGGGCAAAAGATATGAACAGACACTTCTCAAAAGAATTCATATCTGTAGCCAACAGATACATTAAAAAAATAGCCTCACTAGTCATCAAAGAAATACAAATTAAAACCACACTGAGATACCACCTAACTCCAGTCAGGATGGCCATCATCAATAACTCAAAAAACAACAGATGCTGTAGAGGATGCAGGGAAAAGGGAACATTTCTACACTGGTGGTGGGAGTGTAAACTGATACAACCTCTGTGGAAAACACTTTGACAATTCCTAAAAGATCTGAAAATCGACCTTCCATATAAACCCACAATCCCACAACTGGGAATATACACAGAGGATCTCAAATCACTCTATGAAGAAGATACCTGCACATGCACGTTTACTGCAGCATTATTTACAACAGCAAAAACATGGAACCAACCATGCTGCCCTTCGAAAGAGGACTGGATTTTTAAAACGTGGTACATATACACGATGGAATATTATGCAATCATATTATGCAACCATAATATTCCATCATGTATAATCATCCTGTCATAAAGAAGGACAAAATTATGAACTTTGTAGCAACCTGGATAGACTTAGAGTCTATAATACTGAGTGACCTTTCACAGAAGCGAAGAACTGAGTACCATGTATTCTCACTCATAAGTTAAACTTGAACAATTATCATAATACTATAAGAGAGGAATTGGCAGTCGTGGGAAACTGCCAGGGGAGGGAGGGGCACACCCCATCAACAAGGGTACCTGTATAATGAATATTTGTATACTTAACACTGAATTGTACTCCACATCTATAAAATTAAAAATTAGGGGGGAAAAGTTCAGTAGTAAGTTGAAGATCTTAAATTCCCAGTTTCAGGCATAGTAAAAGATTCAAAGAATTTCTGGAATTATGTGGATGTGAAAAGTACCAGCAGCCCTGAAAAGTGCACTAGTGCATGTCCTTGGTAGACCAAAGAGAAGGATGAAGCATGCTGCCTTTGAAATAGAGCTCTTGGCCAGGTGCGGTGGCTCATGCTTATAATCCCAGCACTTTGGGAGTCCGAGGTGAAAGGATTGCCAGGATCCTGGGTTCAAGACTAGCCTGGGCAACTTGGCAAGACCTCATCTCTACAATAAATAAAAAAAATTAGCTGAGCATGGTGGCATATGCTTGTAGTTCCAGCTACTTGGAAGGCTGAGGTAGAAGGATCCCCTGAGCCCAGCAGATCGAGGCTACAGTGGCCGGAGTGTGCCACTGCCCTCCAGCCTGGGTGACAGAGTGAGACTCCAACTCAAAAAAAAGAGAAAAAAATAGAGCTCTTGATCTCAACAGGTATGATGGGACCCTGAGGTGGCAGAGATGAAGACAGATCCTGATAATCACTGAGATGACAAGCGTGGGATTACCATGACAGGCAGCAGGACCAGAGTGCATGGAAAATGACTTGACCAGTAGAAATCTGTGTTATTTTCATATTGATCATGAGACATCTAGAAGAAAAATAAAAGGGGAGCTCTAGTTGATAAGGTCCAATCTGAATCAACACGATAAACAGTCATGGCCCCTAACCCTTCTTAGACCAAAGTCAGTTTCCAGAACCTGCTGAATATAGGAAAGACTGAATCACTTAATGAAAGGTTCTGCAATAGCATCACAGATTCATATTGTAAATCTTCCTCTTAGCTTTCTCCAAAGAGATCTGTAGACATTTACCAATGTAAACGATTGTTAAAAGAAGATGAATTACCATATGCATAATAAATTCTCAGAAACTGGTCCTAAGTTAATGCAAACCTAAAATGCCTCTGGGGTCTTCTAGTCAATGGGGGACCATGGGAATCAGAGGATAAACAGCTCTTTGGCTTGAGCCCACTTTGTGATATGTCCATTGGGTCCATGAGCCAATAACAATAACCTTATTATTTCCCCATTTCCTGAGAGTGCAATTGGAATTGACTTCCTCAATAGATCTTTGATCTATATATACTAACTATTATGGCTGAAAGGACCAGTAGAAGATTCTGTTGCCTCTCCCTCACATTTTACTAAAGTATTAAAGCAAAATAAATACCACATCCTTAAGGAAACGAATAGCACTTCAATATCAAGTGGAAGTTATAAGAATGGAGTCACCATGAAAGACTTGAAAGATACAGGAATGATGAAACTTTATCACATTCCCCAATTAACTTGTCTGCTTGGTGCAAAAGACAAATGGACTTTTAAAAACTTTGGTTTCATTCTTTTTTGAGTCAGAGTCTCACTTTGTCTCACAGGCTAGAGTGCAGTGGCATGCTCACAGCCACCACAGCCTCGACCTGCTGTGCTAAGACGATCCTTCTGCCTCAGTCTTCCAAGTAGCTGGAACTACAGGCATGTGCCACCATGCCTGGCTAATTTTTTTGATATATATTTATTTTTTAATTGTAGAGATGAGGTCTTGCCAAGTTGCCCAGGCTGGTCTTGAACCCACAGTTTCAGGCAATCCTCTCAACTCAGCCTTCCAAAGTCCTGGGATTACAGGCTGAGCCACCACACCCGGCCTGATATTTAATATTAACTGCTTCAATTTCTGCTACTTTCTCAGAGATGGTCCCTTTACTAAAGCAAGCCTATCTGGCACCTGAAACAAGGTATATCAATCTGGCATATCCTTTTTTTTCTTTTTTCAATAAACAGAAAATATGGGATACATTGGCTTTTACTTGACATGCTGTCCATCTCTATGCCATGATTTATTCTCGGGTTCTTTGTCCCGTCACTATCCCAGAACACATCAATATTCAGTTCACTTGTTTTGGTGACATTCTTCAGGAGGACCTGGTGAATAAGAAGGAGAAGGTATTTTAGACACCCTGGGACAATGTGTTTGGAGAGAGTGAAGCAAAAATTCCACACAATTCAAACACCTGTGAGCTCATTGGCATGTCTGGTGGTCCAGGCCTGAGAAGCATAGCCATACATTTTCTCCAAAGTAAAATAAAAGAAGCCAAAGTTGTACCTCCTACCTGTAGGATAGGGTACTTGGTAAGTCTCTAGATTTTAAAGGCAGCATAGACAAATCACACGAGAGTCCCTCTTCAGCAAGTAACTGTTCTTTTTCTTAAAACTATTATTTTGCCGGGCATGGTAGCTCAAGTCTGTAATCCCAGCGCTTTGGGAGGCAGAGGAAAGAGGATTGCCTGAGCCCAGGGATTCGAAACCAGCCTGGGTAACTTGGCAAGACCTCATCTCTACAATAAATCAAAAAAAGTAGCCGGGCATGGTGGTACATACCTGTGGTTCCAGCTACCTGGAAGGAAGGTTGAGGTGGAAAGATCACCCGAGCCCAGGAGGTCGAGGCTGTGGTGTCCTTGAGCATGCCACTGCACTCCAGATTGGGCAACAGAATAAGACTCCCACTCAGAAAAATAGAATAAAATAAAACTATTCTTTTAAGGAATAGTCTTGGGATTATGATGAGTTCCTGTAGAACCTGAAAGTCCTTCGTGAATTTGGTATCGTCTGTTCCAGCAACTCATAAAGTCAGGGCAAATCAATAGTATTCGAACATCAAGTAGAAGTCATATCCATAGAATCATCATCAGAATTCCCTGTGTAGAGTTGTCTGAGAAGCAAAAATGCTCAAGCCTACTTACAGAAGGTTCTTCCATGTTTGCTTGTTCCAGCTGGAAGGGAATTGCCACAACATCAAATCTTTTCTCTGGCAGGGAAAGGAAGAATGTGACATAGTTAAATATGTTACAGAAATGAGGGGACTCTATGTTCTGCTAAATTCTAATGGCTTCTGGCCCAAAGTTGACTTTGTGCAAAGCTACCATAGCCTTCTTCTAGGCAATGAGAGTTAGAAATGTTGCCCAGTGTTCATGGAGTTTCCCCCGTGTCAAGACAAATATGTTCACCAAAAACCTTTTCTTGGAGGGCAAAATGATAGGTCACTGTCCCCTGTAAAGAAAAGTTTGGTTAGACTAGACCATTTCCACCTGTAGTTTCTAAATATTATATTTTAAAAGTAACTTCACTGTATTTAATTCAGAGAAAATATTATGCTTCTAGCAAGTACCAATAGGTACAAGAATTCCCTTAAGCAGAAACTCGCTTTTGTTGAAAAACATCTTTAAATGATCTTGGACTAAGAATTTCTGCAAAGCCTGACTATGTGCTAATGCAGAGTTTTTGGACAAAGAGGAATTTGGGGTGAAAAGGAGAAAGAAAGAGAGAGAGAGAGTGATAAAAATGGAAAAGAGATAAAACAGAAGCCAAAGGAGTTGGCAAGGGCCTGCCTTATGCTTGTGCTGCTGTAACAGAAGACCTGAGTCTTGGCATTTTATAAACAGAAATTTATTTGCTCACAATTATAAAGGCCGGGAAGTCTAAGCTCAAGGAGCTGGCAGGTTCAGTTTTCTGATGAGGGCTGCATTTTCCAGAGGAATGCTATGTCCTCTCATGGTGGAAGAAAGAAAGGCAGGAGAGAACTCCCTTCATCAAACCGTTTTTTAAAAGCGCCTAATCCTATTCGTGAGGGAGGAGACCGCACATCCTAATTGCCTCTTACAGGCCGCACCTCTTAATACTATCACAGTCATAACACCTGAATTTTGCGGGGGACAGATTCAAACGATAGCAGAGGCCTCTGTTTGGAAACGAGTAAACATGTATATCCACTCGACTGAAAATAAAACAGACCGTACATAACAATAAAGCTTTCCTAGATGACGAAGACAAGACCCTAACAAGTAAAGTCTAGGGTGTGTGTCTGACATTTTGAAAGACTGTGGCTTCCACAAATCATGGCATTCGCAATTCAAGTCAAGTTTATACATCTTGAGCGAGGGAGACCTCAACTGACAACTAGCTGAGAAGTAAAATATATAGATAATAAACATCAAACCCAAATATTGAAAAGGGGAAACTAAATCCTATATTAGATCAATTTTAACTCCAGTTGTTAACACCTAATATAAAGAGGTAGGAAGCTTTCTTGTTCCTCACAGTCTAAGGCATCTTATCCTTAGTGTACCTGTGTCATGGTCCCAGTTCTCTTTCTCTGGGAATTCTAAGTGCTTTGCACTGGCCCCTCCAAAACCACCCTGCATGTGCCCCCAACCTCAGGCCTTCCATGTTAGCCACTGGTTTAGAGCAAAGGGTTGAGGGTGGTCAAAGGAGATTATTTCCATTCCCATTACCATTTCTTCTTTCTCCAATTCTAGAAATCATCAGCCATCTCCCTTTTCAAACACAAAGATGAGGTTCAATGCCCCACTGTACTTTCCTGCTTAAAAAGATGGAGTTCCCGGGGTCTGAGGACTAGCAGACCCCCAGCATAGCCCACTACAAGACTTGAAATGTAGGGAAACACTGAGTATACAGGGCTTGATGAGGGAACACAAATGATGACAGGATGAAGGTTTCTACAAACTATCTCTAGGAAGAGAATCACAGAAGAGGTTCAAGGTCACAGACACACTACTATTCACATTTCACAGAGAACTATGGCCAGTCATAACTGAAATTCTGTTTTTTAAGATATCTTGAATCCTATTGTTGTTTTGTTTTGGTTTTGGTTTTTTGGTTTTTTTCTCTTTTTTATTTTAAAGATGTGGTGTACAATTCAGGATTAGGTATACAAGGTCACCATACAGGTAAACTTTGGGCCTCCCTTTGGTCCCCGCATTGCCTGGTTTGAAATCAGTTACCCTTATTGATTTTGTGCCCCACCAGCCCACCCCAGCAGTATCCCACTACTGTCAATCCCTTTCTTATAGTATTATGGCAAATGTTCAGGGTCCAATTATGAGTGAGAACACATGGTACTCTGTTCTTTGTTTCTGTGATAGATCACTGGATGTGATAGACTCTAAATCCATCAAGTTGCTGCGAAGTCCATGTTTGTCCTACTTTATGACTACGTAATATTTCACTGTGCTTTTTTATTTTTAAATTAACTGGTATTTTTTTAATCTTTGGGACAGCAAGGGTAAAATTTCTGAAAAGACAAAAAGATGTTTCATTCTAAAGACTAGTGGAATGTAGGTGTTAAATCCCAGTGTCTCTTAAAACAAAAAAAAAACCCAGATGGAACATGGGAGGGGTTTAAAAAGAAAGCTACGTGGCCAACACCTCTGGAAACTGTGATAAGTAAAGAAAGGGTGAGAGACAGACGGTAATAAAAAGCCAACTTAGGAAATCAATTGGCCCTGAGATTTTAGCTGGCAGGAAATCCTGTGAGCTCAGCTTTTGATGACGTGAGCTGTTAAAAAAACACCTGCAATGTCATTAATATGGCAGTGGCCAAACAATTAATGAATTGGAATCCAAGCACCACGCTCCACCATTCGGGGTTTATGCTGAGTTCCATAATCATAGCTGGCTTTAGTTTCCTCACTCAAAGAGTAAAAATAATCATAACAATACCCACCCAGGATTATCATGGGACCCTAAGGAAATGATGTATGTGAAGGAGCTTTGTCACCTCACTAATTCACACCTGAACAGTGCTCTCTACTCAAATGGCACCACCGTCCAGTGGGTAGCTCTGGCATTTGCAGTAAGAACCATATGGATCTGTCATCTCATCATTAGCTGTGCAATCTGTCATATGTTGCTTCATTTCTCTGAATGTTACTTCCTCCTCTCTGTAATAGTGATTTCTAGGCTTCCTCATGAATTGTGGTCCAGAAATATTAGTGCCTACCCAATACCTACAGTCCAGTAAGCAATCGGTCAATGTTAGATTTCTTTGCTACCTTGGATCAGTACCCTTGAAGATATCTCAATAAGTGACCTGAACCAGCTTGCACTGAGCTCCTTCTGCCTTCCACTGAGGCCTGAGCACATCATGATTTTTTTTCCTTGTGAATTACAACAGCTTATTTTAAATCAGTGTTGCATTAGTGAAAGCAACTCATCTCCCCTTAAAATTCATCTACGGTTTGGAGTTCATGGACGGGGTATTGCATTATAATCCACACATAGCTATGTTCCAGAATTTGATGACCAAAAAAGAATGAAAATCTATAGACCAAAGATTTTCACACTGCAGCAAAAAAAGTAACTTAATATTTGAAAAGGGTTTCATAATAGACTTCCAGTTTCTTTCTCTGATTTTCTTTCCTGTCACTGAACTAAAGCTGTATCTACAAGTTACAGATATCCAGATCCCCCAAAATCAAATTAAAAACACCCTAGAATCTTTGCTTTCTTTTATATGTGAATGCCTCTCACTTCTACTTGCAGAGGTGCTACTTTTCTTTCCTGTGGCAGAAGCTCTTGCTTCAAAGGAAGTTTATTTATCACGGCTATTAACAGCCCTACCAAATCAATGATCTTCTGTCTCTCTCTTTTGCAGTATTCTGTTTCTCTAACTCACACTGGGACTGCACCATGTTGTGAAAACTGCTCTTTCCCAGGGAAAAACTGGAATTCATCTGGAAGTCCTAACTGTGCTCTGGCTGTCTGACGCTGCACGTTTTATGTCTTCACCTTCCCTCTTTAAAGCTGCAGGCCTAGCATTATTACAGGGATGGGGAAGCCGGCACACAACACGTTAGACTCCGAGACCACCCTCCACAAGGGCTCAGTTCTGATGTCCTCTGTGTTTCATCCATGTGCCTGAGACAAATGCCTGGGTCCAGAGGGTTTTTTTTCTTACTAAAGACACACCAAAAAGTTCTACCATTAATCATCAAGGCACTCCTTAAAATAACTTGCATAGCTAAACCTAGGAAGATCTCACATCTGGTGAAATTCTCCAGCAGTCATGCTGGAAGTACACGATAACAGCCACAGATCTGTGTGCATGGTGGTTTTACATAGCTCAAGACTTCTGGAGGGGACGTCAAGACCCAAGCACTGCTGGTGACACCCACTCCCAAATTTCCAGTCCAGTGCTTCGAATGATGTAAATGTTTAAGAATGGTTTGTGGGGGATGATCAAAGTCATTCTTGATGCTGTACCAGCAGGAAGATTTTAGATTCAGCCTTGTTTCTCCAGCAGGAGTTCAAACCCAACCCTCCCCTTTCCCACCAAGCCAACCTACGAAGAAATCTACATGAGAAAGCCAATGGCTGGGCTTTACAGAAACTGGGTTTTTTTTTTTTAAAAATTATCTTTCTATAATTTTATGGAATTTAATTGAATCACAAGGTATGAAAGAAATTAATTCTGTAATCTATCATTACTGCTAAAAAGAAAGGAAAAAATCCAACTGAAATAAAAGGTTTAATGATTTCAATTTCATCTCCTTACAAAATGAACATTCTTTTACATCAGACATCTGCAATTTAGTACTAAGTTGCTACCCCAAATAGCATCAATTATAACACTTTAACGTAAAAAAGATAAAATACATTTGAAAATGATTGGATGGTATTGACAAATATAGAAGTATAAACTTATTTAATTGGTAAAGTTCTGTCTTTATAGTTAATTCAATTATTGTCAAAGACACCATGGAGATCATCAGGGTGGATGGATAGATAGATGGATAGATAGATAATAGGTAATAGCTAATCCATGTGTGTCTGCATATAGAGTCTAGATTGTAGGCAGATTGTTTCTTTCTCAGAATCATAAATACCCAAAGAAAAGCATTATATAATAACGCCTTGGCTTGCGCCCATGGTCATGTATGGCCCAAAAAAATGATCAATTGATATTTTCTTTTACGTGGATCCACCCAGTTTGTGCCTAAGCGTTTTACACACTTGAGCATTCCAATAAAGGAAATGGATTCATTCCTTTCATGGACCCAAAATTTGAAAAAAGAGGTCAAATTTGCTTTGGGTTTTTGTTGTTGCCGTTGTTATTGCTGCCGTGATTGTTGAGAGAGACAGTTCACCAGCATACCACTGCATGTAGTACAGCATATATATATTCAGCAATCCAGAGAAGAACATTCTAGTTGAGAAGCCAGGACTGTGACTGCTTCAGAGAAGTGATGCCACCCTGGAATTGGTGGTGCCTTTCATCCTGGACTGCCCTGAGCTACTAGTTTGACCCCACCCACATTACTTGATTAGCAATTATTAGGTAAGTTTACATTGGACACATGAAGGCGTGTTAGACAGTAAAGGATATAAGATACACATTTTATAAGGGCTACAGTAAGCTTCTGTGTAGCAATCCAAAAGTTTATTATTAAAGTTTCAATATACCAGTTATATTTCTTCTGCATTTATTCTCTAGAACAAAAGTATTTTTTGTTAAAGCAAAAATGTGTAATAATATTTTAACTCTAGCGTACAAAACTTCACTAAACCTATCAAAATAATAATCATTATTACTGTTGTTGATTTCCTACTCTGTGTGAGGTACTTTTTTATCAACCAATACTCCAGTCAATGAGTTAAAAGTTATTGTTCCAATACACAGTAGCAACACAGAAGCCAATGGACCTTAAGTAACTTACCTAAAGTTTCAGAATAGGTAAGAGTCCAAAGCTGGGATTAGAACTCTGACTCCAGAGCTCATCCTTTTAAATACTATACTGTCTTTTGCACATACTTGGCTCTCATACACTCAAGCACACACAACTGCTTTCTTTTTATCAGCTTACAGTCTTCAGAATTATGAGCTAAGCTAGCCATGTAAGTATTAACATGCCCATGACTGATGTAGAGTCATAGGTCATTTATGTTGATGGCCTTAGAGTTTATACTAAATTGAGTTCTCCATTTTAACTCACTCATCGATCAAATATTTGGTTTCAAGTTTGCCACAATATTAAATATGCGATTAAATATACGAGGGGGAACCAAAAGCAACTTAGAATCTATTTGTGTATTTATTCCTACATGCTTAAACTTCAGTCCCCTTCAAAGGACTCTGTCTGATGCAGTGCACCCATCTAAAAGTTGTTCCACCGTTCAAAATAGTTTTTTTGAGTTCACCAATTCTGATGCCTTTTAGTGCTTCTGCTGTTTTTTGTTTCACCCCTTTCATGTCGACAAACCATTTCCCTCTGAGGAGTTTTTTCATCCGGGGAAACAAACAAGCAAAAAAATGTTGCTTCGGGTGAGACATGGTGAATAGGTTGGGTGGGGCATGGAGGTCATGCTGTTTGTGGTCAAAAACTGCTGAACATTCAGCTCTGTATGGGCAGATATGCTCATAAATCACCCAGAATGAAATAGGCAAACGTTGAAAGAATCTCCAGAAAAAATTCACTGAAGCTGAATGTAGCCTGTCACAGCAATGCTTGCTATATGAAGTTGCCCATAGGTACCTAGAACACCTGCCTAGTGGGGGAAGCCAGCACTACAAGGGGCCTGTCCACCAAAAAAAAAAGGATAATTCTGGGTTTGGGGGGTAGGTTCCCCCTCCTATGTAAACTCTTTCATTATATAGTTATAAACCAGTCCAAAATTTTCCCACCTTTTACTTCAACTCTATTTCTGCAATAAAATTTCAGTTGGCACCAATGATTCCACATACTGAATAAATTCCTTTAAAAGGAAGCACTCTCATAGGTCCGGAACAATATCAAAAGCCCTTAACTCGTCCTTTCTTGTTGGTTTCTACATCTAAAAACTGGATTCTATTATTTAAACTGATCTGATCCTACAATTCATATATCAATTTTGTCCCCATCTCTATCAGTAAAAGGAAATTTCACACATTTAGAATGAAAAAGTGTTCTTGGAAATAATGCCAAGACATAACTGATAGACTTCCACAACGGCAATTGACAACAGAATATCATTTACTTTCTGAAATTTGCAAATCCAATAGTGCCTTATATATGGGAAAATGTCTTATTTTAGAGAAGGAAAATCTTAAACCTTGAAGAAGTCACTGAAAGTACAACTTTATGATAACCACAGTATGAGAAGAGAGACTCCACCGGGCTTAAGGGACATTATTAATTCTGTGGGCTGACTTACTATTGTTCAAAAACTATTCATGAACACTTCACCTAAATCCTGCATTCTCTTGAAATTGGAAGACCCTCACCCTGTTTATTTATTTTCAAGCAATTCCAAAAGGAGATTTCTGCTAGATGATTTTTAAGGATGAATACAAGAGTTTAGATGATTATCAGCAACTGTTCTTTAGTTCAGAGTCATTTTCTACCTTCAAGAATGACATAATTTGACTCAATTTCACCTTCATTTTCAGTGAGAAATAATTAGTTATCTCAGACATGCAAGAAAAAATTGTATTAAAAACTCAATTACTTTGCTCAATTAGGATTACCTCCCTAGATGTAATGGTGTATTACCATAAAATCATCTACTTCAATAAGAAACTCCTTGAATATTATAAGAAAATGCATGTATTTGATTAATAAAAAGGAAATTTGAAACAATATGATGTCCACTTAAATTAGCTCTTTCTCCTAATACCAACAGAAATTTCTGGTCTCGCCATTGATTTCCCACAAGAAATTACACATGCAGCTTGCTGAAGAATAGTCCCTTTTGTTTGTTTTGTTTTGTTTGCATTATAACAACATAAGAACTTACACCAGATTAGTTTTAAGGTCTCTTCTGAGGCTAAATTTCAATGACCCTATGCTTATGTTCCACGCAGTTCCATGTTTATACTGAATTAGCCTACCAGAAAAGCCTGTACATTCAAGTGTGTTGTATATGTATGCCATTTTTCTTCTGGCATTTTCTTTGATAGTATGTGCTGGCAATATTCCATTTTGTTCTTTTTTTAATGAGTATGACAACGAGTCTTATGTTAAGGACACCTGTTCTTAAATAATCATGCTCATAAACAATGACCTGTTCTTCCTGCTCAGCAAATGCACTGCGGCATCTGTAAAATCATCGTCGTTGCCGTGGCAACAAAGGTAGCCAACAAAGAGGAGAGGCAGAGCTTTTGGATAACATCAAGTTGAAACAGCGTGTCATTTCTTAAAGTTACTAACAAATCAGATCCCGTGATCCTTTCAAGAAAAGAGAAAGCGTGTCAATGTCCCGATTTTTTTCTCTTACGGTTAATTGTGCCAGGAAAATATCTCTGTATAAAATAAAATAATGCATCAAATTACATCGTTATAAGCTTAATTGGCCAACTGGCATATGTAGCATGTCCTGACAGTGAACATAAAAGAGAAGTGATGTAACATTGGACATGTGAGTGTTTAGAAAAACAGATTGAACCAAATTGCTCTCTGGTAGCCAGAACCTAGTCTCACCCACTTTGTTCACATTTGTGCGGTGGTGAGAAGCAAGGATTTTATGTAAATGTGTTTTTCTCTCTGTCAGCACGTGTTGCCCTCAAAACCAGAGCGTACCACGACTGCCCATGTGTGTGCAGGTAAAACTGAAAGACTGACGTCCTGATCCCATGGGCACCCAGACAGGTGAACCCTCACGGTCAGCCAAAGAAGTTTCTCCTACATTTGGCTTTTCCCTCTCTCTACCCCACACATCCCCAAGGGTTCTGAAACCTATGATAGGAAAATAGGTAAGAGCCAAGGTCAAAGTCTAAATCAAAATGACAACAGGCTCTGTGGAAATGTAGACAGACATCGATGAATAGACATCACATAAAAATAAAAGAGCCAGGGGCGTGTCAGCGAGCTCCAGTGGAGAGGCAGACGTGACAAGCAAGTAGAAAAGGAGGTACAGGCAACCAGGAAAGAACGGTTGTGAGAGACGAGAAGGAGAAGAAGGTTCTGACACCTTTGAAGGCAGTTCTGTGCAGAACAGACAGAACGTCAAGTCTCAAACTGAGTCACGTCCTTTGGGGAAAACACAGCAGGCAAGGAAACTACATAGTCACGCAACTCAGGGCCTTACCAGAATATAGGTGACTTTTACCCACACACTCATGATTCCAAAGGACCCAGGCGGAAGTTGTAAGAGTTAATCACAGTCACACACTGGCTTTTCGCACCCCGAGAATAGTAAAAACAAGTCAGGTGGTGTCTGGGCAGTATTGGTTGCTCCCTCAGAGCTGCTGGCCCCCTGGGGTTAACTAACCTTGGCCTCTCTGTGGATATTCTGAGTTCAATGGGTTTGTGGTCCCCCCACAGTGAACTTTATTTTTAGAGCAGTTTTTCAATGTCAGATCCTTTCTCCTCCTCTGTCATCAGCTTAGTCTTCTCATTGTTGTTGGTGGTGGTGTTTCTTCTTCTTCTCCTTCTTCTTCTCCTTCTCCTCCTCCTCCTCCTCCTCCTCCTCCTTCTCCTCCTTCTTCTCCTCCTCCTCCTTCTCCTCTTCCTCGTCTCCTCCCCTTCTTTTTCTTTTTCTTCTTTCTCTTCTTTTTTTTTTTTGAGTTGGAGTCTCACTCTGTCACCCAGACTGGAGTCCAGTGGCCTCTCCCGGCCACCGCAGCCTCGACCTGCTGGGCTCCGGCGATCCTTCCGCCTCAGCCTTCCGAGTAGCCGGAATTACAGGCGCGCGCTACTAAGCCCAGCTCATTTTTGATTTATTGTAGAGATGAGGTCTTGCCAAGTTGCCCAGGCGGGTCTCGAGCCCGCGGGCTCAGGCAATCTACTCACCTCAGCCTCCCAAAGCATGGGATTAGAGGCTGAGCCACCGAGCCCGGTTCTCTTCTTCTCTCCTTCTTCTCCTTCTCCTTCTTCTCTTCTTCTTCTTCTTTCTCTTCTTCTTCTCTTCCTCCTCCTCCTCCTCCTCCTCCTTCTTCTCCTTCTTCTTCTTCCCTTCTTCTTTTGCAATAAAATTAAGCAGAGAATACAGAGATTTCTCACATAACCTGTCTCCATACATGCACAGTATATTTCCACCATTTGTTATCATCGATGAACTTACAGACACACCATTATCACCCAGAGTCCACCGTTTCCATTAGGGCTCACTCTTAGTATGGTACATTCTAAGGGTTTGGACAAATGTGTAATGACACGTATTCATCATTATAGTATCACACAAAGTCTTTCATTGCCCTAAAAACCTTCTGTGCTCTAACTATTCACCACTCCTTCCTTCCCCAAACCCATGGCCACATTAATTTTTTTAGAGTCTTCATGATTTTGTCTTTTCCAGAATATCATGTGTTAGAATCACATGGTAGTTAGCCTTTTAAGATTGACCTCTTTCACTCAGTAATACTCATTCAAGTTTTCTTTACATCTTTGATTGCTTATTTATTTTTCTACTAAATAATATTCCATTTGTAGATGTACCACATTTTATCTATCCATTCATCTGAAAGACATGTCACTTGCTTCCAAGTCTTAGCAATTATGAATAAAGCTGCTATAAGCATCTGTGTGCAGGTTTTTTTTTAAATGTAGACATAAGCTTCCAAATCTTTTGGATAGATACCAAGAAGTATGAATGCTGGATCATGGGGCAAGAGTATGTTTGGTTGTTTAAGAATTTGCAGAACTGTCTTCCAGAGTGGCTGTATCATTGTGTATTCTCACTAGCAATGAATGAGAATTCTTGTTGTTCCGTATCCTTACAGTATTTGGTGGTGTCAGTGTTCTAGATTTTGGCCACTCTAATAGACGTACAATGGTATCTCACTGTTTTACTTTGCATTTCTCTGATAGCACATGATATAAAGTATTTTTCATACACATTTGCTATATATATATATATATATATATATCATGTGCATGTGTGTGTGTGTGTGTGTGTGTGTGTGTGTGTGTGTGTGTGCACGTCTGCACTGAATGTTTACAAAAAGATTGCACCCAAGGTCCATCCTGAGCCCAAACAATACAGATGGAAATCTATAACCTTGTATCTACACATAAGTGTGAGATCTCCCACGAACCTCACTCATGCAAACTTTTGTGAAATGGAAGACTCTACATTTTAATGGAGGAGGGAGAGGCCCAAAAAAACCTAAAATAGGCAAATGAGACTTACTTAAACTAAAAAAGCTTCTGCACAGCAGAAGAGGTAATCATCGGAGTGAAGAGAAAGCCTACTGAATGGGAGAAAGTATTTGCAAATTATGCCTTGGAAAAAGGGCCAGTATCCAGAATCTCAAGGAACTCAAACAACTCAACATGAATAAAGCAGATAACACCTTCATAAAATGGGTAAAGAGCTTAAGTAGATACTTCTCAAAAAAAGACACAGAAGTGGCCAGCAAATATATGAAAAAAAATGCTCAATATCACTAATCATCAGAGAAATGAAAATTAAAGCCACAATGAGATATCACCTCACACCAGGCTATTATTAAAAAGTCATAGAACAACAGATGCGGGCAGAGTTGTGGAGAAAAGAGAACGCTCATTAATGGGTGGTGAGATCGTAAACTAGTTACTGCTATGGAAAACAGCATGGAGAGTTCTAAAAATTGAATAACTATTGGACCCAGCAATCCCACTACTAGGAAATCTACCCAAAGAAAATCAATAGATTTAAAAAGATACCTTTACTTGTATGTTCATTGCAGCACTATTCACAGTAGCAAAATAATGGAGTCAACTTAAGTGCCCATCAGCAATTGACTGGATAAACAAAATGTGGTATATGTTAGGGGCCAGATGGGGTGAGGGTGAATGGAGAGAGAGAGAGGAGAAGGGAGGCACAGCACCAGGAACCCAGAGATCCGAGAAATGCAAAGAATTGTGAGGCAAAAAAAGAAAAGTTTATTTAAAAGTAAATTACAGAGAGAAACGAGAGAGAAAATTTACCTCCCCAAGGAAGCAATCGCCCAGGAAGCACGGCGATAGCCATAGCTCAAAGGGCACGTGGCCACACCAGAGTCTAGCAAGGCAATGGCCACTGGTTGTTTTGGTTGAGTCCTTTTAGCCATTCCCCTTGATAGGGGAAGATCATTAAGGTGATTGGGTGGTGGTATGCTTCATGTCATCACAAAGGGGCAGGCAAGCGCAGGCACTGACATCAGGTGATGGACAGCAGGCAGATGGGTGGGTTAGTCACATGATTGCTTCCATGGTGGGGTTTATTTGTGTCACATAGGTCACAAAGGGTTGATTAGGTTAACCCTGGGTGGGGGGAGGATTCCTGCAAGACACTTGTTAGAGTTTGCAATTCACAAACTCCTTGACCAAAGATGGGGTGGTCGTACTATTACTTTTATGACTTTGGCCAGTCAAAGGGTGATCTTTGATCTTGGTCCTTGACAAGGATCCTAAAAGTTTACTAGAGATTACTATGCTGAACCATGAATGGTTGGGCTGTCCTAGTCTTGCATCTGAGAGAGATTTGCTGAGGGGGGATGGAATGGGATAGACTGCTGCTTGTTTTGCAGTAGAATGTCTGAACGCTTTCTAATTGGTTATGCTGAGGCAAAAAGACTAAACCCTTTCAGTATATATACCATGGAATACTACACAGTCATAAAAAAGAATGAAGCCATGTCATTTTCAGCAACATGTTTGGACCAGGAGATCATTATGCTAAGTGAACTATCTCAGAAACAGAAAACCAAACACCACATGTTCTCACTCACATGCAGGAGTTATATAGCTACAGGGATGGAAATAATAGACGCTGGGACACCAATAAGGGGGGAAGTGGGAAAGCAGGTTAGGTTTCAGAAATTACATATTGTGTACAATGTTCATTACCTTTGGAATGATCCTCCTGGACCCAATCCCCACCAATACATAATATGCCCATGTAACAAACATGGATGGGTATCCCCTGAATCCAAAATAAAGATGAAAAGAAAAAAAAAGAAAAATTATAATCTTATAGCAGCAATGAGCCTCCAGGAAGCATATCCATTCCAGAAGAGATAAGTTTGCCCAGACACAAAGCTTCTTGGCCACCAGGAAAGGAGATTGCTTCTGCAGACAGTAATTAGACAGGCACTCTAATTGTCCCCCAGCCTGCATTGTTAAGCTGCAACTTAACAATATGCAAGGTTTGTCTCTGAGGATACAGAGATGACCAAGTGGAGGATGGTCACTGAACTACTGAAACTTAAAACCTGACACAGAAATTAGGTACTTCACAGCAAACTATAAGTGGTACTGACACATGAAGGGCGACAGGGTGGCTGCCCATGGTATGAACGTCGGTGACCTCCAAAATTCCAATGGTGGCATCTAAAAGGTGGTACCTATAGAAACCTAGAAGAAACTTAGCTTATTCTTAGTTTAGTCTTTTTGCCTCAGCATAACCGTTAGAAAGCATTCAGACATTCTACTGCAGGACAAGCAACAGCCTTTCCCATGCCCCCTGGCAAATCTCCATCAGATGCAAGACCTGGACAACCCAATCTTTCAATTCATAGTTTAGCATAATCATCTCTAGTAAACTTTTGGGTTCCTTGTCAAGGCTGAAGGTCAAAGACCACCCTTTGGCTGACCAAAGTCATAAAAGTGATAATAGGGCACTTTGGTCAAGGAGTTTGTGAATTGCAAATGTCTGACAAGTCTCTTGCAGGAAAAACCCCTCCAGGACCAAACTCCCCAAGATAACCTAATCAGCCCTTGGTGATCTACATAAACCCCACTATGGCAGCAATCATGTGACTAACCCACCCTTCTGCCTGCTGTCCATCACCTGACGTCAATACCTGCGCTTGCCTGCCCCTTTGTGACGATGTGGAGCAGACCACCACCCAGTCACCTAATGATCTTCCCCCATCAAGGAGAATGGTTAAAAGGACTCAACCACAAGCAGCCAGCGGCCATTGCCTTGCTAGACTCTAATGTGTCTGCATGCTGTTTGAGGATGGCTGTCTCCACGCTTCCTGGCTTCCCCCCCCCCGCACCATGGGGAGGTGAATCTTCTCTCTCCCTTCTCTTTCTCTCTTTAATTTACTTTTAAATAAGCTTTTCTTTTTTTTCAACCTCTTTGTGCGTTGCAATTCTTTGCATTACTCAGATCTCTGGGTGACTGGTGCTGTACCTCCCCTCTCCTCTCCATCCACCCTCACCCTATCCATACCCTAACAGAATCTAATACCCAAGGTAATAGCATTAAAAGGTGGGGCCTTTGGGAAGTGATTGCATCATGAGGAATCCACACTCATGAATAGGATTGGGTGCTTTTATAAAAGGGCTTGATGGAGGGAGCTCTCTCTCCTGCCATTCTTTCTTTCACCATGTGAGGACACAGTATTCCTCGAAAAAATGCCTCCCTCTCCAGAAAACTGAACCTGCCAGTACCTTGATCTCAGACTTCCCAGACTCCATAATTGTTAGCAAATAAGTTTCTGTTTATAGATCATCCAGTCTCGGGTGTTTTGTTATAGAAGCGAAAACATACTCAGACAGCCCTTCGTCAACACCTTGGCTTCTATTTTGTCTCTTTTCTACCGCTATTACTTTCTTTCCTTCTTTCTTTTTCCTTCTCTGGACACCCAAAATTCCTTTTTTGTCCCAAAGCTTTGCATAGCAGAGATTCTTAGTCCAAGGTAATTTAAAAATGTTTTTCAACAAAATTGAGTTTCTGCTTAAGGAGATTCTTTTTTTTTTCTAGCAAGGTAAGCTGCCTTTCAAGGCCAATCAGCATAAAACTATTTTTATTTTCTTTTATTTTAAAGATGTGGGGTACAATTCAGGGTTAGGTATACAAACGTTGATGATGCAGGGACCCTTGTTGATGAGGTGTGCCCCTCCCTCCCCTGACAGTTTCCCTCAACTGCCAGTCCCACCCCCCCATCCCGTCAGTTTCCCACTACTGCCAATCCCTTTCTCATAGCATTGTAATAATTGTTCAAAGTTCGCTTATGAGTGAGAACATATGGTACTCTATTCTTTGTTTCTGTGATAGATCACTAAGTATGATGAACTCTAAAGCCATCCAAGTTGCTGCAAAGTCCGCAGGTTTGTTCTTCTTTATGACTATGTAATATTCCATTGTGTCTATGTACCACATTTTTTTATCCAGTCCAGCTTTGATGAGCAGCATGGTTGGTTCCACGTTTTTGCTATCGCTAATAGCTAATAGAGCTGCAATAAACATGCATGTGCAGGTATCATTTTTGTAGGATGATTTGAGTTCCTCCGGGTATATTCCCAATAAGGAGATTGTTGGGTCATATGGAAGGTCAATTTCTAGTTCTTTCGGAAATCGCCACACTGTCTTCCAAGAGGTTGCACTAGTTTGTACCCCACCAGCAGTGTAGAAGCGCTCCTTTTTCTCCACATTCTTGCCAGCATCTGTTGTTATTTGCTTTATTAATGATGGAGATTCTTGTACCTACTTGTAGCTGCTAGAAGAATAATGTTTTCTGTATATTTTCCAGGTTTGATACACACATACCACCAGGTCACAATTGCCTGCAGTATTCAATACAATATGCTGTGAAGGTTTGTAGCCTAGGACCAACAGTCTCTTACAATAAAGCCTACGTATGCAGCAGGCTTGTGTATGGGCACTCTATGATATTCACACAACAAAATTACCTAACGACACATTTCTCAGTGTGAATTCCTGTCGTTAAGAGATGTTGTTAAGTGATTGTGTATATATTGCCCTGTGTTCCAAGGCATAAACCTTTTCCTGTAAATAAATGATACATTGGAGCTTATCCTAGACATGTTATTAACATAGTCCGACTAATTCCCTTTTCAAGTAATGGTACTGGCTAAGTTTGGTCTATTTTTGCAAATTTTATCCTTCACTGCCCAAAATTCCCCTGCAAGGCTATAATTGGTGTCCAGGCAATAACTTCTAGACACATCATGCTAAAACGTGAAGAACATATGTAAATATTGTACCATAATTTAACTTTAGGAAATAGGTTATTTTTTAAAAGAGTAAGTATGTAATTTTCTGTCACTTTTCCTGAAATTCTACGCAGAAGAGTTTGTTTTCCGATTATAATTTAACAAAAAGCAAATTAAAATGGGTGCTGAGAAAGATTGAATTGATTCTTGTTTTGAGTTTACACCTCAATCCCCTTGGTATCCTTTTTAAAAATCACACTGACTCCAGTTCACCAATAAATGGAAGAAGGACGGAATGCAAGAGAGAAGGCAGTGTGCTAGAGTTTATCTCTTTATCTTTGTTATGCATCTATTATACATGACTCACTCCTGTCATAGGATATTATTTATCCTTCTGGTCAAAGGTATAAGTTTTAAAGAAAAAACTCCACACAAATTATTAGTATCATGCAATTAGACTTCCTGAATTTTTTTAATTGTCTTGGGAAGGATTTACCCTATTTTTATTTAACCTTACTCAACATTAACCAAAGCCTTTCGATTTAAAACAATATTGTTCCGCAAATTATTTACACATATTGAACAGAAAAATGTCCAAGGCAGTGGCAGGTAAGAAAAAGCACTTTACAAACTAGCATTCATTGAAGTTTTCCATCTGTAAATGCAATACAAGTTTTAATTGGTACTATTTTTCCCATATATGGAAATTCAGATCCCTGATACTGAAGGTCAGCTTATTGAGAGTCACAAACTACTAAAACGAGCTCTCCATTGCCTTTCTGGATCTTCACTTCTTCCAGATGCTAAAGTCTGAGTTAACATGTGTGAATCACAGTCAGTGGTGTCTAACATGGCATAACTGCAAAAACAATTTTTCCCTTTGCTTATTTCGCTGGCTATTGGGTCCTCTTGTTTCACTCCTAAAGATGAACTTGCAATATATTTAGAGTCAAGAAAATGGAACAAGATTGTTAGGAGAGGAATTTTTTTTTTTTTTGAAGATAAGTGACCAAACGTGAACGTTTTTCATTCATTAAGTTTCACAAAAAGGAAACAGAACCTAACAATGGCCTGAGAATTCTACCTTACAAGAGCCTCAATGAACATTGCCTCATTCTGTGTTTCACTACTCCCAGTATGGGGACATATAGGCCTCCTTTGAAACAAAGAATATCCACTCCATAACTCAGCCATGTATATTGTGTTCCCCACAAAATATAGAGCTACAAGCATAAAAAGGACTGTAGGATTGTATTAAAAAATTATCCTCAAAAATAAGAAAAATGTCAAAGCTTATTTCTGAGTGGTGATTTTATTTTCTTTGCACTCTGTATTTTTTTCAAAATGCCTCCAATGAGCATGCACTATAGTTAGAAAAAACATGTTATTAAAGTATAATGTTAAATTGAATGCTATTTTTACTTAACTGACAAATAATAACTGTTCAAGGTGTACAATGTGATGATCTGATATATGTATGTATAAGTTGTATGCCAATTACCACAGTTAAATTAATTAACACGTTTGTCACCACCCATAATTACCATTTTCTTGAGTCTGTGTGTAAAATCTACTCTCTTATCAAATTTCAAGTAAACAGCATAGTGTTAATAACTATAGTCATCATGCTAAACATTACATCCCCAGAACTAGCTCATCTTATAACTGAAAGTAGGTGATCTTTGACCAATGTATCCTCATTTTCCTCATTCATCTAATCCCTTGCAAGCACTGTTCTATTCTTTGCTCCTATGAGTTCAACATTTAAGGTTTCGCATATAAGTGAAAGCCTACAGATTTTTTTCTTCTTTATCTGGCTCATTTCACTTAGAATAATGTTCTCCAGTTTCATCCATGTTGTCACACATGGCAGAAGTGTCTTCGTTTCTATAGCTAAGTAATATTCCATTGTGTGTTGATAGACCCTTAGGTTGTTTCTATATCTTAGCTATTGTAAATAATGCTGCAACAAATAAGAGACTGCATATACCTCTTCAACATACTGATTTCATTTCCTTTGGCTACATATCCCGTTGAGAGATGACTGGATCGTATATTAGTTCCAGTTTTAATTTCTTTAGGAATCTCCATAATAATTGTACCAACTCACATTCCCACCAACAGTATAAAAGTTCCCAGTTACTCATACCCTTGCTAACATTTGTGGTCTGCATGCTGTTTCTTGTACTCTGAAAGAAAAAAAGCCCCGAGTCCTTTAAAAGAAGTATATGTGAGACCCTTTTTTTCAGATGTAAGTATATTATTTCTTAGGTAAATTATTGCTTAAATCTCACCTGTTTCATCAAAATCTTGCCGCAGAAGATAAGCAAGATCCCAGCTGATGAAAGTATATAAACACTTGTTTACAGCTTTAGTTGTTACCTTAATTAATTATTAATGACACTACGTTGTAAAACTAACACTTTCTCAAAATAATGAAGTGTCAACAAGAGACCATTACTATTTCATCACTATATTATAATTAATAATCCAATTTTTGTAAATAAAAAAGTTTAAGTGAGTAAATCCATTGCAAAACCATTAACTGCTTTATATTTTCATAAACCGATGAAGTTAGCATGTTGGTTTTGTCAAGTAGTTGAAATTGAAATTGAAAATTACTGTAGGCACATCTTTCCATCAAGAAAACCAATGCAGAAATGCGTTACAAGAGACAACAAGGCAGTACCACAAACCAAAAGAGTTAGCCTTGTCAGTTAAGGTTAGTCTTCACATTTATATTCACATGGGTTAATGATGCTGTTACCTCTGTTTGTCGTGTCTCTTCAGTACAGAGTAGACAAGATAGAGGGTTTTTGTTTGCTTGCTTTTTGCTTGTTTATTTTTGTTTTATAGCACATGAGATGAGGTTGTAGCCAGTCTCATTGACTTCACCTGTTGACAGGCGCTCTGTAGCATTGATTGAGCAGTGAGTTTAGTTCCAGGGGAGAGTTTGCCCTTCCTTCACTACTGCTTTTCAAACTCTGATTACATCTGGTGCTAGGCAACACATTCTATACCTACGTAGACTTTTCCAACTCTAAAGGGCTCTTTTCGGAGGCATCTTAATGACAGGCTGTCTGTAAGCATTCTGGTTGATGTCTGCACAGTGCTGACTCAAACTCTTAACATGCTGCCTGGGACCCAGCTGGAGAGAAAGAAAAGGCAAGGAATTTAGCACTGAAATAAAAAAACTTCGAGAAATATCAAAAGTAAGAGGCCTAAGCTACATTTTAGAGGGGATTCTAGATAAGCTTTGAGAATCATGCACAAAAATTCAAGACATCTTTCATCTGTAAGTGTCTTACTCTCACTCTCAACTGAACTGCTAAGCAAAAATGGACCCAGTAGATACATTACAAGTGGCAAGGTTCCCAAAGGGCCACTCCGAATCTTGTGTTGAAAGAGTGACACGATCGCTATAGAATTAAAGATGCTGCCCCAAACCCAAAACCAGTCAGATACTGATCTTCCATCAACCCCACCAGCATCACAAACCTTGTCTTCTCTTCATTATCTCTTCTCTCTGGCTATCTCAGGAGTATGAATGGCTTCTACATCTATATAACTAAGAGCAGAGTTTCTCCAATACACTTCTCTCAGTCAATGTAAGCTCCATCAGGGCTTCATCATGCAGCCATGAATACATTATTTTGTCTCCTCTGAGCCTCTGTTCTCTCAAGAGTAAGATGAAAATAAGAATGGTACCTCCCTCATAGGATTTTTGTGAGCATTGAATGTACACACAGGATGGTGCTCAGTTAATAGGAAACATTTGGTAAATACGGTAGAGGTGATAATATTCATTTCATATCTGCTTCCATGCAAGCCTAATGCCTGAAACAGGAGTTGGAGATGTCTCCTTGAACCTCTTTGCCCTAGTGGGGATCAAACGAAACGAGGTCCATGTTTCCCAATGAATGTGTGCAGAAATGTGACTTTATTTATATATATATTATATATATATATATATATATATATATATATTTTTTTTTTTTGAGTTGGAGTCTCACTCTGTCGCCCAGACTGGGTGCAGTGGCTGCTCCCAGTCACTGCAGCCTCGACCTGCTGGGCCTCTGGCTATCCTTCCGGCTCAGCCTTCCTAGTAGCCAGAATTACAGACATGCGCTACCACACCCGGCTGATTTTTTGATTTATTGTAGAGATGAGGTCTCGCTGCCCAGGCGGGTCTCGAACCCGCGGGCTCAGGCAATCCACTCACCTCAGCCTCCCAAAGGCGCGGGATTATAGGCTGAGCCACCGAGCCCGGTTTATTTTATATTTTTGAAATCCTTTTAATGTCTTTCACAGGTTCATGTTTAATCAACAGAGTTTGAATTCCTTTCAGGTCTGTTTCTCCTTTCTAGCCTCTACATGTCGGGGGCAAAGTAGTTTCCTTTCTTATTCTTCATGAGTTCTTCTGGTATAATCTTTTACAGTCTATCCTGAGTGGAACTTTCTTCATAAATCTTTTCTGACTATACCAGTCAACTTTTTTCCTTTGCTTTCTTCAACTTTCAGACAATAGGACTTATACGGACCTATACGATCTGAATAGCACTTGATTCTACTGTCTCAATCAATACATATTTTTTAATTTAAAACATTTAAATTTTAAAAGACAAAAATTAAGATGAAATTTGAGATTATCTCAAAAGTCGACATCCTGTCTTGTCTTATGTTAACCATACAATAGAAAAAGCACTCCGAAATTTTTTCTGATTTTTCCCAAATTTCATGGGTGCGGAGTATTGTAAAATTAGCAGTTACTTAGTGAATGCATTCTATATGTCATACTAAGTGCTTTTCACGTTTTATCTCATTCAAACTCCATGGGTTTAATGGGCAGAAAAGAGATCAAGGAGGAGAAAAAGGAACAGTATTATGATTCGTGGAGCCAGACGTTACAGGTTTTGTGCACGTTCATTGAATTCTCCTCACAGCCTTTGAAAGAGATACTAAATTCTCTACAGATGAAAGAACTGAAATTAAGTAGGTTCAAGTAACCACTGCAAGGTCATCTAATTAGCAAGTGGCAAGAGCAAAATTCGAAGCCAGTGGTTTCTAACTCGAGTGTCTGTGGACTAAATTCCATGCTGGCAGAGCTGAGCATTCAAGGCACTGAGTCGTCCTCTGACTGACTTGTGATCTTGGGAAGTGAGTTAAACCTGCCAGATATCAGTTTCTTCGATGGAAAAAGAAAGACCAAAACCAAAAGCTAACATTTATTGAAGACGTACTTTGTTTGATCGCTGTGATAAGTAATTTATGGAAATTATTCCATTTCCTCCTCACAAAACAAATCTATCATGCATTTACTATTATTTCTGCTTGCAGATAAGGAAAAAGAAACAAAGAGAGGAACAGAACTTGTCAAGACTACACAGTTAAGGTGGTTGAATTTAAATCCCACTTTCTTCCCTATCATCTGCTACACTGCCTGCGAAAATCAAAAAAGACCTGCCATACACACTGGACCTGGTATTTGAGTGCTAGATGGAAGAACACATGTGATGATGCCTTGAACACAAACGCATCTTTGCTTACAGAACTTCAAGTAATGTCAACTCACTAGAGGACAAAATCAGACCCTAAAAAAATTCTGAGCCGGGCTCGATGGCTCAGCCTGTAATCCCGCGCCTTTGGGAGGCTGAGGTGAGTGGATTGCCTGAGCCCGCGGGTTCGAGACCCACCTGGGCAGCGAGACCTCATCTCTACAATAAAGCAAAAAATCAGCCGGGCGTAGTAGTGCATGCCTGTAATTCCGGCTACTTGGAAGGCTGAGGCGGAAGGATCGCCGGAGCCCAGCAGGTCGAGGTTGCGGTGGACCGGGAGCGGCCGCTGCACTCCAGTCTGGGCGACTGAGTGAGACTCCAACTCAAAAAAAAAAAAAATTCTGGAGTAGCTGAAGAGATTGGCCAAATTAACATAAGATCAAATTTCACAGGCTAACAGTGGACCGTATAATTAAGTATAAAAAATCAAATGTAGCAGAGCTAAACGAAGCAGGCAGGGATAGCAGCTGGTACATAAAAGGATTCTAAATAGATTTCAAGCTCTAATATGAGGTGATATTGTGATATAGTTGGTTTCCAAATAACTTAAAGTAATCCTGAGTTATATCAATAGAAATTCAGTGTCTAAACAAGATGGACTGTAGTGGGACCATCAGATTTGCCCTGCTCAGATCACATACAGAGTACTGGGGTTCACTCAGGGAGTCACAATGTAAAGAAATGATGACAGAGTTAAGCAGAGTCCTGGACAGAACTGCAAAGCTATGATGGTTTATCAGAAAACTCTTACTAATGGTCAAGGAATACTAGAAAGATTTATATTCTGGTAACCCTTAAAGCAAAACAAGAATCAGAGTTGGAAGATACAGGAAAGAATGTTTCATACTAGTTTGAAGAAAATGTTAAAATAATTAAGAACATAAAAAAGGGTATGAACCTTCTCATGAATGTGAGAATGCTCCCTATAAATGCAGGTGCTCAGGTAGAAGATCAACCACTACCTATCAGAAATGTTACACACACGATCCAGGCAGGAGACAATTGCTGGGACTCTATGAACTTGAGGTCCCTTCTGACTGTTTGATTCCATGTGTGAAGAAGAGATGAGACATGACTTTAAATCTGATAGAGGGGGCAAACTGCCTCCATTTAAATTAGTTTATACAGTACATTAATAGCACAGTGTCATACACACATGTGGCTTAATAGTCTCTAAATAAATAAAAAATGTTTCTAACACATCAAAATGATCATATTGCCTGAGTTGAAAATATAGTTTAAACCCATTCCACGAGAGGAAATACTTTTGTAGGTTTTTTTTTTTTTTTTGAGTTGGAGTCTCACTCTGTCGCCCAGACTGGAGTGCAGTGGCCGCTCCCAGCCACCACAGCCTCGACCTGCTGGGCTCCGGCGATCCTTCCGCCTCAGCCTTCCAAGTAGCCAGAATTACAGAAGTGTGTTACCACGCCCAGCTGATTTTTTTATTTATTGTGAGATGAGGTCTCGCTGCCCAGGCGGGTCTCGAACCCGCAGGCTCAGGCAATCCACTCACCTCAGCCTCCCAAAGGCGCGAGATTACAGGCTGAGCCACCGAGCCCGGCCTTTTGTAGTTTTAAAAACTATTCATCCATGTACCTTCATGGGTAACAAACAACATAGAGGCTTTTTTCCTGTCAATCTGCTTTTCTCTTTCCCTGATGGAGTTCACAAACCCTCCTCCCCACAAGATTTAAAACAGTATCTGTTGCCAGCTAAGATCATTTTTCCAAACCCCATACCTATATTACCCTGCTCACTATTTCTATTTAAATGTACAACAGATATCTTTAAAAAATTTCTACAACTGAGTTCTTAAGGACCAACTCTTATCCATAGTCAATCTAATCTTCCTTCCATTTTCCTAGTCTCAGTAAATGGTGCTGCCATACCCAAATTTCCTTATGCCAAAAACTGTGAAGCCCTCTGTAAAATTTCATTTTCCTATGTCTCATATCCTGCCTGTCATCCAGGACTGACTATTCCCAAAAAAACTTCTCCATCCATTCTCTCCATGGCTTCTGGTCACACTCCCACCTATTCCAACCTCTTTTTGCTCCTGAACCACTGCAAACTTTTGTATCTTAATTATATTGTCTCTGTTCTGATCGCTTTTCTTTTGATTATCTTGTATTAGTATGCAGGCAATCAAATTGCTCTCAAGCAAAATGGCTTGCTTTATAGTTTTCAATATTTATACTTCTTTTTCCCATCTTTTGATTATGACAATACAATGTTGAATACCATCTATGACAGAAGAAATTTTTGAGTTGTCTTTCAACATTTAGAGTTAGAGGGGCAGGTTTCCTTGCATGGAAAAAATTATCTCTGTTACTTTCTATACTTTGATTAAATATAATTTATTAAATTTATATACTTTTTTATATAGCTTTACTTAAAGTTATAAGATCAATTGAACAATCTTATTCTATTTATTTCTGAACTTTTAGCTAATAACAGAAGGCACACTTTCACTTACTCTTTGAATAATATACAATAACTCATACGTTTTACAGATTAAGTCCTCTTAAAACATTTATACAACTTCCATACATAAATATTCAAATTTTATTATACAATTCAAATCACAGTTACTCAATATACCAACTCTCTCTCTCTCACACATATTAAATACAAAAACCAGACTTACAAATTGAAAGGCAGGACCCTGAGAAACTTAGAATAAACTTAGTTCTCATTTTGCCTCAGCATCGCCGTTTTTGCTTAAACTGACACGCTTTGAATCTAGAACAGGTTAGACATAGGTAGATAAATTTCATAGACAGGCAGGTTTTAGGAAGCGTTCAGACATTTTACTGCAGATCAAACTGACAGCCTACCCCAACGCCTCAGCAAATCTCCACCACATGCAAGACAAGGACAGCCCAATTCAAGGTTTAGCATAATAATCTCCGAAACTTTCAAGCTCCTTAACGGGGGGGGGGGCAGGTAAAGGATTATATTAAAGGATAATAGACCACCTTTTTGCTAAGGAATTTATGAATTGCAAATGTCTGACCAGTCTCTTGCAGGGAAAACCCCTCCCCCTGTCTCCTCATCTAGCCCACCACCCAAGGGCATGAGAAGCTAATGTCTGGCAATGTGACAATTTAAGACTCATGTGGCTACAATCAACATAAAATACCAGCTGCAACCCTGGACATTCCTTTTGGCCCAGACCCCTGCGGGTCTAAGCTCCCCTTACCCCAAAGGCCCTTAAATATACCCAGTTCTTGGCCCTTCAATGGCTCACCTGCCTCTGAGTATCTGCCCTCTTTCCAATCTGTGCAAGGTGAATAATAAACTTCATTTTCTTCTACTTCTTACTTGGTTGCAATCTTGCATTACTCCCATGGTACTGGCACGGCACACCTTGCCTCAGTTTACCCTTTCACAAATCAAACATAAATTTTTCTTAGAATTTCACTCTTGTAAGTTTAAGTCAGACTTTTTTTTTTTGAGTTGGAGTCTCACTCTGTTGCCCAGACTGGAGTGCAGTGGCCGCTCCCGGCCACCGCAGCCTCAACCTGATGGGCTCCGGCGATCCTTCCGCCTCAGCCTTCCAAGTAGCTGGAACTACAGGCGCGCGCTACCACGTCCGGCTAATTTTTGATTTATTGTAGAGATGAGGTCTCGCCAATTTGCCCAGGTGGGTCTCGAACCCATGAGCTCAGGCAATTCACTCACCTCAGCCTCCCAAAGCGCGGGATTACAGGCTGAGCCACCGAGCCCAGCTGCAAGACTTTTTCTAAAGGAGCTGTGTATTCTCAAATCTCCGATCTTCTCCTCCCCTCACCCCAATCCTGACAGAAAGATTATTTTTGGAGAGAGAAAGTAGAAAATTTGTTTGGGGAGAAAAAAAGACATAAAAGATTTCAGGACTAGAAGATACTGGAAATAGTCGAGGGCAATGTTGTCATGTGTACACAATGGGAAATAATAGACCATACTTGCCAATACAAATGTAGAATCACCCACAGTCTTCCCTTGTTGGTTTTTATAAATCTGACAGCCAGACTTTCACCCTTTAGACTAGTGGTTGGAAGGTTTTTCCTATTAATCTGAGCAGTCCAAGAGGATGGAAGGTAAAGGAGAGTTCTTAGAGGTTTCATAAATAAGTGGTCTATTCTTCTCAATTGGGTGCAACTTTGCCACTCTCATGAGATATTTGGCAATGTCTGGAAATATTTTTGGTGTCACAGCTGAAGGGGGTGCTACTAGCATCTTCTGGGTAGAAGCCAGAAATACTGCTATATACCCTACAAGTCACAGAACAGTCCCCAAAGCAAAGAATTATCTAGCTCAAAATGTCAGTTATGCTAAAGTTGGGATATTCTACCATACAAAGTAGCTCCAAGTTGAAAAGTCCTAACAATGCATTCAAAGTTTCCAATAAGCTGTTTGTTCTCACAGTCTTTATCATGAGAAGGCAGCCAAGAATTATCAGAAATCTGAGAAAAACCTGTAACTGGGAAATTAAAAATAAAAAAGCATATTTTAAGAAAGCTGAGACCCTGGAGATAAAAGAAACTTTGAAAATATAATTTCACCTCCTTGAAGAGATGAGAGAAGACACTGATTCTAAAACTGTAGAGAATGCCATAAGAACTGCTCTTAAAAATTAAATTCAGAAATTTAAATATAGCAATGAACATACTTGAATTCTATATTCTAGATATGTTTATACTCATACCAATTCCACAGTTTTGAATATTACAGCTTTTACGAGTCTAGAAATCAGGTAGTCAAAGTCATCCAACTTTATTTTGTTTTGTTTTCTTTTATTTTGTTTTGTTTTGAAAATGGGCTTTTTTAGATGTCTTTAATTTCCATATAAATTTTGAAATCAGGTTGTTAACTTCCAAAGGGGGAAAAAAATCATCTCAGGATTGTGATACTCTCTTCTTTTTCTAGACTCTTAAGGTGGATGTTTCAGTCATTGATGTATGACCTTTCTTTTTTAGCAATAGTTTTTGGTGAGATCAATTTTCTTCTAAGTATTACATTAGCAGCATTCCACAAATTTTGTTGTGTTGTCATTTTAATTTAGCTTAAAAAAAACAATTAGCCAGGCTCGGTGGCTCAGCCTGTAATCCCGTGCCTTTGGGAGGCTGAGGTGAGTGGATTGCCTGAGCCCACGGGTTCGAGACCCACCTGGGCAGCAAGACTTCATCTCTACAATAAATCAAAAAATCAGCCGGGCGTGGTAGCACGCACCTGTAGTTCAGTTGCTTGGAAGGCTGAGGCAGAAGGATCACCGGAGCCCAGCAGGTCGAGGCTGCGGTGGCCAGGAGCGGCCACTGCACTCCAGTCTGGGTGACAGAGTGAGACTCCAACTCAAAAAAAAAAAAAAATCAATTAATTTTTCTCTTGGTTTATTTTTTAAGCCATCAAATATTTTTAAATGTGTATTTAGCTTCCTAATATTTGGGAACTGTCTATATAAATTTTTCAGTTAGTGATTTCCAATTAATTTCTGTTTCTGAAAGTCTATCAAAACAGTAACCTGAGATAATTTAGGGCTTACATTGTTCATTTCCCATCACTCAGGGGTCACTGTCCTTTATTGCCCAATGTCAAATGTCTTGAAAATATGAAATCACAAATTTTGTTTAGTTTGGTTCTTTTAGGCTAGAGAATAAATTGTTTATGTTACCTCACATTAGCCATAGCAAAAGTTTCCTGGGACTTCATCCAAATTCTCATTATTACCGTAATTTTATTTTTTGAGTCATGGTTTTTACTTTGGCTGCTTTGCAGTGAAACAATCATGGCTCATTGCAACCTCAACTGCCTGGGCCCCAGTGATCCTTCCACCTCAGTCTCCCAAGTAGCTGGAGCTATAGGTGCATGCCACCATTCTTGGCTACTTTTTTTCTGTGTAAATGGAGTCTTGCTCTGTGGCAGAGAGGAACTAAATCAGTTAAAATTATTCGTTTTTAAAAATCAACCTGCAAGCTCCAAACCTGCTAGGCAAGAGATCTGAGGAAAACCAAATAGCCACAAGCCGCGTTCCTGTAAGTGCAAGATAGTAATCAATTCATAAACTTACCCCGCCCCCCCACCATCCTCTCTTTGTGAAGTTATCGGTTTATAACCCCTGCTTGTCAGGTATATCCTGGAAACAATTTGCTCTTTGAAAATCTGGTTTTGCTAAATACAACTTTGCAAATTCCAAAGAAAAATGCGTAGCCATACAACCCGACCCCCTCCCTTACCTAAACTAACATATAAAACCTTTCTCCTCTTTCTCCGGGTTTCTCAGTCATGTAGCATTAGCCCACTGAGTCCCACCGGCACTAATAAAATGCTGCTTCCTAAGATAGCCTCAGTCAACAGCTCTGTTACCTAGGCTGATTTATCAAGCGATTCTCCTAACTTGACCTCCCAAAGTGTTGGGAATACAGGCATGAGCCACTACACCTGGCCTACATTCTTATATTTAAGATTTATTTAGCTATTTATGGACTTTTGTTTCTCCAAATACATTTAGAACTATTTTGATGGGTTAAAAATTAAAGTATAACTAAGATATCCATTGAAACCGGATTACATTTTATGTTAATTTTAGGAAAATTAATATTTGCAATATTAAGTAATCCTATCACAGATTATTACCCAACCATTTATTCCAATTCTCTTCTATTTCTATGTTCTATATAAATTTAACTAGCATTTTAACATTTTATTATATTATTAGCTAATTTAATTTCCAAGTGCCTTATAGCTTGTTATTAAGAATCATTATTGATGGTGAAAGAAATACTACTGATTTTGTGTATTGATCTTGTATTCAGCAATCATTCTGACCACTTTTATTAATTCTAAGAGCTTGTTAATTTGGTTGTTTTTTTCTAAGAAGATGACTATATATAATGCATACTATGTCTTTTGTTCCAATGCCTATACTTCACCTATTTTGAGGTAATTTTTATTTATTATTTTTTAGATAATATTCAAGACTTTCATACTAAAATAAATGCATGTAAATGTTTTCCACTAAGTGTAATATTCAGGGAAAAAATGTATGTCTAGTATTTAATCTTTACCAAATAAAAAATTTCCTCTCTAGTCTACAATTGCTAAGAGTTTTTATAATAAATAAATGTTTTATAATAAAAACATTTTCACAGTATTTTGGTGTCCCAACTGAAATAAGCCTATGAATTTTCTTCTTCAATTAATAATTATATTGATAGTTTTCTTGTTTTGACTCTTCCTTACTTTTGAGGAATGAACATGATTTAACAATGATATGCTACAATTTTTTTAATTGGCATATAATATTTGTACATATTCATGTAGTTCATAGTGATATTTCCACACATACAATGCATAGTGATCAGATGAGGGTAATTATCATACCACAAATTTATAATTTATTTGTGTTGAGAACATTCAATATCCTCCTTCTAACTATGTGAAATTATACATCACTAACTATAACCATCCTACAATACAATGCACCGCTAGAACTTATTTCTCCTATCTAGCTGTAATTTTGTATCTTTTAATAAATCTCTCCCCATTTCTCCCTTCCCTACCCTTCCTAGTTTCTACTATTCTCTGATCTATTTTTTAAACTTCAGCTAAAAAGTGACAGCATGTGGTGAATAATTTTCTGCTTCCATCTTATTTCACTTAACAAATTTTGTCAGTTCCATCCATGTTGCCACACATGACAGGATTTCATTCTTTTTTCATTCTTTTGTATGGCTGAATAGTATTTATATATATAATATTAAGAGTATTTATATGTAATATTAAATTTTTATATATATAATTTATATATTGCATAAAATTTATATATATTATATAATTTATATATATATAAATATAAATGATATACATATAAAACATTTCCTTTATCCATTGATCATCTGTTTCATACTTTCCTTGGTTCCATATCATGGCTATTATGAGTAGTGCTGCAATAAACATGGAAATGCAGATATCACTTCTAATTTACTGATAAATCAGATAAGACAGCGTAAAATGTTTACAGATAAATCAGTATAAAGGAAATATACTTATTGTCTTTCTTTTGGCTAAATGTCCAATAGTAGAACTGTTGGATTACATGGTAGTTCTATTTGTAGTTAGTGACTGTACTAGTTTATATAGCCACCAATCTTGTATGAGTTCTCTTTCCTCCAGCATTTGCTATTTTTTATCTCTTTAATAATAGACATCCTGTTTTCATGGTATCCAGAGATTTTGGTAAGACATGTCTTTATTTTCATTTGTTTCCAGAAATCTTTTAATTTCTGCTTTGATCTCTGTGTTGACCCAGGAGTTGTTCAGCATCATGTTGTTTAGTGTCCATGTCTTTGAGGGTCTGGGGAGAGCTTTGCTGGTGTTGAAATTTGTTTTTATTCCACTATGGTCTATGGTCTGAGAAGGTACATGGTGGCAGTATTTTGATCTTATGGAACTTGTCTATGCTTGATTTGTGTCTGAGGATGTGGTTGATCTTGGAGTATGTTCCATGTGGTGATGAGTAGAATGTATATTCCGTGGTTGTTGGGTGGAGTGTTCTGTAGGTATCTATTAAGTCCATTTGGTCAAGTGTCAAGTTGAGTTTCTGGATCTCTTTGTTGATTTTTTGCCTCGATGATCAATCTAGGGTTGTTAGTGGTACATTTAAGTCCCAAGCTATGATAGTGCTTGAGTTGAAGTCTTTTTATAGTTTATGTAGAAGTCTCGGCATTTTCTTAACCAGAGAAGTGAAAGATCTTTACAACAAAAGCTACAAAACATTGCTCAAAGAAATCGAAGATGACACAAACAAATGGGAAAATATTCCATGCTCATGGATTAGAAGAATCACATTGTTAAGATATCCATCCTACCCAAGGCGATCTACAGATTCAATGCAATACTCATTAAAGTGCCAGCAGCATTCTTCTCAGACCTGAAAACAATAATACAGAAATTCATATGGAATCATAAGCAACCACAAATAGTCAAAACAATCCTCAGCAAAAAAACAAAGTGGAAGGTGTCACACTTCCATAATTTTAACTTTATTATAAGGCTACAATAATCACAACTGTCTGGTATTGGTACAAGAACAGGCATATAGACCAAAGGAACAGGATAGAGATTTCGAAAGCAAAGCCTCTTTCTCAACCAACTCATCCTTGACAAAGCCTCCACTAACAACCAATAGGAAGAGGAGAACTTATTCAGTAAATGGTGCTGGGAAAACTGGCTGACCACTTGCAGAAGAATAAAACAACACACCTACCCATCACCATACCCAAAAATAAATTTGAAATGGATCAAAGACCTAAATGTAAAACCTCAAACTATAAGAACCTGATAAAATGCAGGAAGCAGCCTTATGGAAATTGGAACTGGCAATCAATTCCTGATCGAAACCCCAAGTACCTATACCATAAGAGATATGATAGACAGGTGGGACCTCATCAAACTGACAAGCTTCTGCAAAACCAAAGAAACCATCAAGAGAGTGGAGAGACAGCCCATTGAATGGGAAAAAATATTTGCTATCTGTATATCTGACAAAGGCCTAACATCTAGGATCTACAAGGAACTCAAACATGCCGAAAAGAAAAAGACAAACAGCCCTATCAAAAAGTGGCCAAACATGAAAAGACACTCTCAAAAGAAGACATATGAGCAGCCAACAGATACATGAAAAATGTTCAGCCTCTCTAATCATCAAAGAAATGAAAATTAAACCTACAATGAGATATCATCTAACTCCAGTCAGGATGACCACCATCAATAACAAAAAAACAACAGATGCTGGAGAGAATCAGGGAAAAGGGTACTTCTACACTATTGGTTGGAGTGTAAACTAGTACAGTCGCTGTAGAAAACAGTTTGGTGATTCCTAAAAGATTCAAAAATTGACCTCCCATACGACCCAGCAATCCTTCTTCGGGGAACATACGGGAGGAACTCAAGTCATTCTACAAAAAAGATACCTGCACACGTATGTTTACTGCAGCACTACTCACAACAACAAAAACAAGGAACCAACCTTGCTCCCCACCAAAAGGAAACTGAATTTTTTAAAATGTGGTACATTCGGGACCCGCCTGGGCAACTTGGTGAGACCTCATCTCTACAATAAATCCAAAAATCAGCCGGGCGTGGTAGCACACACCTGTAGTTCCAGCTACTCGGAAGGCTAAGGAGGAAGGATCGCCGGAGCCCAGCAGGTCGAGGCTGCGGTGGCTGGGAGCAGCCACTGCACTCCAGTCTGGGCAACAAGTGAGACTCCAACTCAAAAAAAAAAATGTGGTACATAGGCCGGGCTCGCTGGCTCAACCTGTAATACCGCGCTTTGGGAGGCCGAGGTGAGTGAATTGCCTGAGCCCGCGGGTTCGAGACCTACCTGGGCAACTTGGCGAGACCTCATTTCTACAATAAATCAAAAATCAGTCGGGCGTGATAGCACCCACCTGTAGTTTCAGCTACTTGGAAGGCTGAGGCGGAAGGATCTCCGGAGCCCAGCAGGTTGAGGCTGCGGCGGCCGGGAATAGCCACTGCACTACAGTCTGGGCAACTGAGTGAGACTCCAACTCAAAAAAAAAAAAAACAAAAAAATGTGGTACATATACATGATGGAATATTACGCAACCACAAAAAAGGAAAAAAATATGAACTTCACAGCGACTTGGATGGATACAGAGTTGGTAATACTCACTGATCTATCACAGAAACAAAGAACTGAATATCATATGTTCTCACTCATAAGTGGACCCTGAGCAATTATCATAATACTCTAAGAAAGGGATCGGCAGTGATGAGAACCTGCCAGGGGAGGCAGTGGGGTCAGGGGCACAGTTCATCAATAAGGGTGCCTGATCTCAAGCCAAGTAATATGGGAACTAAAATGAGGCCCAAACCTAACCTTTACAATGACCATTTGCATACCTAACCCTGAATTGTACCTCACCTCTTTAAAATAAAAAATTTTTAAATGTTTTAAATAGTCCTCCAAAAAATAAAATAATAGCCATCCCAACTGGAGTGAGATGATATTTCACTTTGTTTTGATCTGCATTTTCCTGATAATGAGTGCTGGTAAGCAGTGGTTCATATTTGTTGACCACCTATAAATCTCCTTTTGAGAAATGTCTGTTCAGATTCTTTAATTGGATTAGTTATTTTTGCTGTTAAGATGTTTGGGTTCCTTGTATGTTCTGGATATTAGTCTATTTGTTATTAGTTGCAAATATTTTCTCCCATTCTATAGGTTTTGTTTTTATAATCTTTATTGTTCTCTTGGCTGTGCACAATCTCTTTATTTTAATCTAATCCCATTTTTTAAATTTGGCTTTTTATTCCCAGTGCATTTGAGGTCCTAATCATAAAATATTTTTCTAGATCAACTCCCTTAAGCATTTCTTCTGTGTTTTATTCTAGCAGTTTTATAGTTTTGTGTCTTATATTTAGTATTTTAATCCATTGTGATTTGATTTTTATATAGGGTGAGATGTGTGGGATTTAGTTTTATTTTTCTGCATATGAATATCCAGCTATCTCAACATCTTTTATTGAAAAGACTGTCTTTTCACATGAAAAAGTGCTCAGCCTCACTCATCATCAGAAAAATGCAAATCAAAACCACATTGAGATACCACCTAACCTCAGTAAGAATGGCCATCATTCTTACATCATCATAGTAAAACAAACAACAACAGATGCTGGTGAGGATGTGGAGAGATAGGAACACTTCTACACTGCTGGTGGGAATGCAAACTGGTGCAACGTCTTTGGAAGACAGTGTGGCGATTTCTGAAAGAACTAGAAATTGACCTTCCCTATGACCCAGCAATTCCAATGTTGGGAATATACCCGTAGGAACTCAAGTCATTCTACCAAAAAGATACCTACACACACATGTTTGTTGCAGCTCTATTCACAATAGCAAAAATATGGAACCAACCATGCTGCCCATCGACGCTGGACTGGATTTTTAAAATGTGGTACATATACACAATGGAATATTATGCAGCCATAAAGAAGGACAAACATATGAACTTTGCACAACTTCAATCAATTATGAGTCCATCCAGTGATCTATCACAGAAACAAAGAGCAGAGTACCATATGTTTTCACTTATAAGCGGACCTTGAACAGTGATCATAATACTGTAAGAAAGGGATTGGCAGTACTGGGAAACTACAGGGGAGGGGGGTGGCATTGACAGTTGAGAGAAACTGTCAGGGTAGGGAGGGACACCCCTCATCAACAAGGGTAACTTCATGATGAATATTTGTATACCTAACCCTGAATTGCACCCCACATCTTTAAAATAAAGAAGAAAAAAAAGACTTTCCTTTCCCCAATGAATTTTCTTGGTGCTTGTCAAAAATTGGTAGACTGCAGATAGATGGATAGATTTCTGGGTTCTCTATTCTGTTCCTTTGATCTATGTGTCTGTTTTTATGCCAGTACCATGCAGTTTTTGTTACTAGAGCTTTGTAGTATTTTTTGAAGTCTTGTAGTGTAATGCCTGTAGCTTTGTTTTTTTGCTCAGGATTGCTTTGATATTTGAGGTTCTTTGTGGTCCCATATAAATTTTAGGATTTTTATCTATTTCTGTGAAAAAAGCAACTGGTATTTTGATAGGGATTGCATTGAATCTGTAAATTGCTTTGGGCAATATGATCATTTTAACAATATTAATTCTTCAGATTCATGATCATGGGATGTCTTTTCATTTGTTTGTATCTTCAACTTTTTCCTTCAGTGTTTTGTCGTTTTCTTTGCAGAAGTCTTTCACCTCCTTGGTTAAATTTATTCCTAGGTATTGTTTTGTAGATACTATAAATGAGATTGCCTTTGGATTTCTTTTTTTTTTTTTGCTAGTTTATTTTTCATGTATAAAAATACAACTAATTTTGTATGTTGATTCTATATTCTGTGACTTTATTAAATTTATTTATCTATTCTCAAAGTTTTTTGGTACAGTGCTTAGGTTTTCCAGATATAAGATCAAGTCATCTGCAAACTTAGACAATTTGACTTTCTTCTTTCCAATATGGATGCCTTTTTTTTTAATAATTTCTCCCCCAAAGACTTTCAATACTGCATAAGAGTTTTGACAATTGGCATTCTTGTCTTGTTCCACTTCTTAGAGGAAAAGCTTTCAACATTTTCCCATTCAGTGTAATGTTTGCTGGGGTTTGTAATATTCGGTCTTTTTAATGTTGAGATACTTTCCTTCTGGATCTAATTTATTGAGAGTATGTATTATGAAGAGGTGATGAATTTTATCAAATAGCTTTTTGCATCTATTTATATGATCACATGGTTTTTGTTTATGTGTTGTATCACATTTATTCGTTTGCACGTGTTGTGTCACCTTTACACCTCTGGGATGAATCCCACTTGATAATGATGTATTATCTGTTTATGTGTTGTTGGATTCAGTTTTACTGAATTGAGGATGTTCCCATATATGATCTCCAGGGATACTGGCCTATAGTTTTGTTGTTGCTGTGTGTCCTTGTATGATTTTTAGTATCAGGATAATGCTGGCCCCCTAAGAATGAGTTAGAAAGAAAAACACGGGTAACATATGGGAGAAGGCTATATGGAATCTTGTCTACATTTTTGATAGAGTCAAGCATTATTAACTAATCCTAAATCCTTTATTGCTTAAAGTGATTATTCTGAAATAGCTCAAGTGAGACCTTGAAGATAACTTTCTATAGGCCCAAAATAAAAAGATTTGGGAAATAAAACATTTAAAAAGGTAAAAAAGAAAAAGAAAGAAAGAAAGAAAGAAAGAAAAACACCCTCTGCATAAAGTTTTGGAACAGTTTGAAAAGATTTTATATTAATTCTTCAAAAGTTTAGCAGAAGCCGGGCTCGGTGGCTCAGCCTGTAATCCCATGCCTTCGGGAGGCTGAGGTGAGTGGATTGCCTGAGCCCGCGGGTTCGAGACCCGCCTAGGCAGCGAGACCTCATCTCTACAATAAATCAAAAAATCAGTCGGGCGTGGTAGCGCATGCCTGTAATTCCAGCTACTTGGAAGACTGAGGCGGAAAGATCGCCGGAGCCCAGCAGGTCGAGGCTGCGGTGGCCGGGAGCGGCCACTGCACTCCAGTCTGGGCGACAGAGTGAGACTCCAACTCAAAAAAAAAAAAAAAAGTTTAGCAGAATTCAGCAATGAAAGCATCTAGTTCTGGACTATTCTTTGTTGAGAAACTTTATTACTGATTCAATCTCATTACTTGTTATTAGTCTGTCCAGGTTTTTATTTCTTCTTGCTTCAATATTTGCAGGCTGTATTTATCTGTTTTCTCTAGTTTTACAAATGTATTACTGTATAGATGTTCATAATAATCTGTAATGGTTTTATATTTCTGTGGTATCTGTTGTGATGTCTACTTTTTTTACAGGTTTATTTATTTGAATTTGACTCTCTTTTTTCTTAGGCTAGCTAATGTTTTGTCTATTTTGTCCACCTTTTCTTTTTTTAAAAAAAGTCAACTTTTTATTTCGTTGATCTTATGTATGCTTTTTAGTCTTGATTTTGTTTATTTCTGCTCTGATCTTTCTTATTTTGTTCTTCTATTAATTCAAGACTTGGTTTGTTCTGCTTTTCTAGTTTTTTGAGATGCATTGATAGGTCATTTATTTCAAATCAAAGAGGGTGGGCCATTCTTTTGATAAAGGCATATAATGCAATAAACTTGCCTCTTGAAAATGGTTTTTTGTGTGTGTCCCATAAATTTTGGTATGCTGTGTTTCTATTTTCACTTGTTTCAAAGAATGTTTTAATTCCCTTCTTAATTTCTTCCTTAACCCATTAGTCATTCAGGAGTATGTTGCTAATTACCATGTATTTGTATAGTTTTAAAAGTTCCTCTTGTTATTGGCTTCTAGTTTATTTCATTGTGGTCAGACAAGATACTTTATGCGATTTCTGTCTTCTGAGTTATTTGAGACTTGATTTGTGTTCCAACATATGGTCATACCTAGAGATTGATTATTCCATGTACAGATAAAAAGGTGGTACACTCTGCAGTTACTGGGTGAAATGTTCTGTTAATATCTCTTAGGTCCATTTGATCTATGGTACAGTTTAAATTCCATGTTTCTTTGCTGATTTTTTCTAGATAATCTGTTCAGTGGTGATAATCTGTTCAGTGGTAGGGATCCAAATGAGAGTGGAGTGTTCAAGTGTCTAACTAGCATTGTTTTGAGGCCTGTCTCTCCCTACATGTAGATCCAATAATATTTGGTTTATACATCTGAGTGCTCTAGTGTTGGGTGCATATTTATTTATTATTGTTGTATTGCTAAATTGATCTCTTTATCATGATATAATGTCCTTCTCTGTCTTTTTTTTTTTTTAACAGATTTTGACTTGAAATCTGTTTTTGCCAATACAGGTATAGCAACTTCTGCTTGTTTTCAATTTTCATTTGCATGGAGCATGAAAAAAGATGCTCTCACACGTCTATCTTACCATTTGTGGCATTCTTGACTTGGTCAAGAATTTGTTGCCTATTCCAATGTGGATAAGGGTGTTTCCTATGTTTTCTTCACTTTTAATCAGGTTGTGCCGTGACAGATGAAGAGAGTTTCTCAGAGCCTGCACATTGTTGAGTCTTACTTCTTTATTCATTCAGCCTATCTATTTATTTATTTTATCACAGAGATTGTGGAGGTAAAAGTGAGGATTGATTACATAGGTAGGCTGCATTCGGGTTAAGTTTGGAGCTCCAGCTGGACCCTAATTCCCCTGGTTAGCAGACCTGCTACCCTTTGTGTCTCTGGATGCGTTCCATCCTCCTTTCTCCCTCTCTCCCCTAGCAGTGCCCGTGACTGCCGATCTCTCCCTTGCATTCATGTGATTATTGTTCAGGACCTACTTATGAGTGAGACTATGCAGTATTCAGTTCTTTGTTTCTGTGATAGATGACTTAGTAAGAAGGCCTCCAACTCTACTCAATTTGCGGCAAAAGTCCATGACTTTGTTCTTCTTTATGGTTGTATAATACTTTGCTGTATACATGTATCGCATTTTCTTCATCCCGTCCACTTTTGATGAGCAGTAGGGTTGGTTGCATGTTTTTGCTATTGTGAATAGTGCAGTAATAAACATGCGTGTGCAGGTGTCATTTTGGTTGAATGATTTGTGTTCCTCCAGGTATGTACTCAGGAGAGGTATTGCTGAATCACATGGAAGATCAATTTTTAGTTCTTTTAACAATTGCCAAATTGCTTTCCATAGAGGTCGAACTAGTTTGCATTCCCACGTGTAGAAGCCCTTTTCTCTGCACCCACTCCAGCACCTGTTGTTTTTTGACATATTAATGATACTCATCCTTCCAGAGTTAGGTGGTATCCCATTGTAGTTTTGATTTGCATGTCTCCGATGATTAGTGAGGCTGAGCATTTTTTCATGTATCTGTTGGCTGCTTGTATGTCTTCTTTGAGATATGTCTGTTCCTGTCCTTTGCCTACTTTTTAATGGGTTGTTTTTGTGTGTGTTTTTGTTTTGTTTTTCTTTCACTTTGTTTGAGTTCTTTGTGGATCCTGGGTGTTAGGCCTTTGTCAGGTGCATAATTTGCAAATATTTTCTCCCATTCTGTGAGTTGTCTCTTTAAGCTCCTAATGACTTCTTTTGCTATGAAAAAGCTTTTCAGTGAGATGAGCTCCCACGTTTCTATCTTAGCATTTATGGTATCAGCTTTTGGGGACTTGGTCAAGAATTCGTTGCCTATTCCAAAGTGTACAAGGGTGTTTCCTATGTTTTCTTTTAGAATTCTTATAGTTTGAGGTTTTATGCTTAGATCTTTGATCCATTTTTAGTTGATTTTTATATATGGTGATAGGTAGGGGTTCAGTTTCATTATTCTGCATGTTGTCAGACAGTTTTCCCAGCACCATTTGCTAAACATGGTCTCCTTTCCCCAATGATTGTTTTTGGTGGCTTTGTCAAAGATGAGTTGGTTGAGAGACAAAGTTTTTGCTTGCAGAATTTCTGTCCTGTTCCATTGATCTGTGTGTCTGTTCTTGTACCAGGCTGTTTTAATTACCATAGCCTTGTAATAAAGTTTGAAGTCTAGAAGTGTGCTACCTCCCACTTTGTTCTTTTCTTGTTCTGAAAAATACTTTGGCTATTCATGCTCTTTTTCTGTTTCCTTATGAATTTCTGTATTGTCCTTTCCAGTTCTGAGAAAAATGATGGTGGTAATTTGCTAGGTATTGCACTGAATTTGTAGATTGCCTTGGGCAGGCTGCATATCTTGACAATATTGAGTCTTCCAATCCATAAGTAAGGAATGTTTTTCCATTTGTTTGTGTCATCTTTGATTTCTTTCAGCAGTGTTTTGTAGTTCTCTTTTAAAGATCTTTCACTTCTCTGGTTAGATGGATGCCAAGGTATTTCATTTTTTTAAAGGCTTTTGTGAATGGAATTGTGCTTTTTATTTGGTTCTCTGCTTGCTTGTATAGACATGCAACTGTCTTTTGCACATTGATTTTGTACCCTGAAACTTTACCAGAGTCATTTATCAGTGTAAGGAGGCTTTTGATGGACTCCTTTGGGTTTTCAAGGTGTAGAATCATATCATCCACAAAGAGAGATAGCTTAACTTCCTCTTTTCCTATTTGGATACCCCTGATTTTTTTCTCTAGCCTGATTGCTCTGGCTAGTACTTCCAGCACTTGTGTTTTTTGTTTGTTTGTTTGTTTGTTTGTTTTTTTGAGTTGGAGTCTTACTCTGTCTCCCAGACTGGAGTGCAGTGGCCTCTCCCAGCCACCACAGCCTCGACTTGCTGGGCTCCGGCGATTCCTTCTGCTTCAGCCTTCCAAGTAGCTGGAACTAAAGGTGCGCGCTACCACGCCCTGCTAATTTTCTGATTTATTGTAGAGATGAGGTCTCGCCAAGTTACCCAGGAGGATCTCGAACTCACGGGCTCAGGCAATCCACTCACCTCAGCCTCCCAAGTCACGGGATTACAGGCTGAGCCACCGAGCCCAGCTTTTCCAGCACTTTGTTAAACAGGAGGGGTGAGAGTGGGCATCCTTATCTTGTATCTTTTCTCAGGGGTAATGCTTCCAACTTCTACCCATTGAGCAAAATGTTGGCTGTGGGCTTCTACTAGATGGTGCTTACTGTTTTGAGGAAAGTTCCTTCCATGTCAAAATTTTCAAGAGTTTTTATCAAGAGGGATGTTGGATTTTGTCAAAAGTTGTTTTCTGCATCTAATGATATAATCATGTGGTTCTTGATTTTACATCTGTTACTGTATTGAATTATGCCTATGGTCTTGCCAATGTTGAATCAGCCGTGCATCCCAGGAATGAAGTCCATCTCATCATGGCAGGTGATCTAGAGATGTATTGTAGGATCCAATTTGCTAGTATCTTGTTGAGAATTTGTATATCTATGTTCATCAAAGAGATTGGCCTATAGTTCTATATTTCCTTACAGGATCTTTGCCAGGTTTGTGTATCAGTGTGATGCTACCTTCGTAAAAATGATCTATCTTTCTCATTTGCTGGAAATACTTTTGAAAAGACTGGTATCAGCTCCACCTTGTATGCCTTGTAGAATTCAGCTAGAACACCATCTGATGTTGTGGTGTGAAAATGTCTTATGACTGCGTTGATTTTTTGGATTGTTAGCAGTCTGTTTAGTGTTTCAATTTCTCCTTTTTCTCTACCTTGGGAGGTTGTGCAATGTCAGAAAGTCCTCCATTTCCTCTAAGTTTTCAAGTTTATTTGCATACAGGTGTGCATAGTAATCTCTGATAATTTTTTTAATTTCTTTAGGGTCAGTTGTGACTTTGATTTTTGTGTTTCTAATTGGGTTTATTTAAACTTTCTCTTTCTTTCTTTAGTCAATCTGGCCAAGGATTCATCCATCTTTTTTATCCTTTAAAAAAAACATGCTTTTGGTTTTGTTGATCCTTTCTGTAATATTTTTGTCTTCTATGTCCTGAAATTGTGATTTTATCTTGGTGATCTGGATTATTCTTCTGAAGTTAGGATTTAGATGATCTTGCCTTTTCAGCTCCCTCGGGTGCAACATTAAGCTTCTTACTTATGACTTTTCTGCTTTCTTGATGTGTGTGTTCAATGCTATAAATTTTTCTCTTAACACAGCTTTTCACGGCATCCTAGAGATTCTAATAAGATGGGTCTTTGTTTTCATTTGTTTACAAGGCTCTTTTTTATTTCTATCTTGATTTCTGTGTTGACCGAGAAGCTGTTCAGCAGCATGTTGCTTAGTGTCCATGTATTTGTGTGTTTTTTTGGGGGGGATCTCATTGGTGGTGATATTTATTTTTATTCCACTGTGATATGAGAAGATGCATGGTATTATTTTACTTTTGGAATTTGTTTATGCTTGATTATGTCTGAGAATGTGATCAATCTAGGATCATGTTCCATGTGCTGATGTGTAGAATGCATACTCTGAAGTTGTTGAGTGAAGTATTCTGTAGATGTCAAGCTTCAAGTTGAGGTTCTGGAACTCCATATTGGTTTTTTGCCTCAATGATCTATCCAAAGGTGTTACTGGGGTAGTTAGTTCTCCAGCTATGATTGTGTGAGAGTCAGTGTCCTCTTTTAGTTCACTTAGTAGTTATTTTATAAAGTCTGGGACTCCAGCATTGTATGCATATATACTTAGAATGGATATTGTATGCTGATGGACTGAGCCTTTTATTATTCTGTAGTGTTCTTCTGTGTCCCTTTTAACTTAGAACTTTTGATGGCTTGAAGGCTGCTTTTTCTGATATCAGAATAGCTAATCCTGACTTCTGTTTTCCATTCACCTTAAAGTTTATTTTCTAGTCTCCAACTCTGAGCCTGTGGGAGTCTTTGCAGTGAGATGAGTTTCCTGGCAGTAATGATATGGATTTTTCAGGTCAGCCTGGACTTCAAGAGTGTCAACTCAATGGGTTGACCAGCCAAACCCCAGAGAGGGTCAGTTCAAGGGGCTGGTAAGCCTAGTCCCAGAAGTGTTGATTCTAACGGGCTGGCAAGCCAAACCCTGAGAATGTTGCTGATTTGGTGTGCTGGCAAGCCTAGTCCCCGGAGTGCTGGCTTTCATAGGCTGGCAAGTCAAGCCCTGAGAGTGTTGCAGCCCCCAGAAGTGTCTCAGCTTTGGAGTCTCGCCTTCTTCCAGCAGCTCTCCCAGTTCAGCCAGCTCTATCAGCTGGCAAATCAGCCTCTGGGATATATGGCTCTTTGACTCTGATAATCTTCTACAGCTCTTCAGGTCAGAGTTCTTGTCTTGTGCCCAGGAGGAATGAGGAACACGGATGGCTCTAAAGTTAGAAAGCATAATTTATTGAGAGGACAGAAAAGCTCCCACAGCAGGAGGGGACCGCGGGAAATGTGCTTATATAGTCTTAAGACCGAGCTGATTGGTTAGCACTAGCTGTGACTGAATTGGTCAGCACTAGCCGTTCTGATTGGTCAGTACTGAGGACCAACTGGCAGGAGGTAGGGGCCTAATGGTGAGCTGATTGGTTGTTTTTCTATCCCAGCAGTGAGTACTTAAGCTCTAGCTTGAGAGACTCGCAGGGAGCTTGCTTACCAATGTGCGTGTATCAATCCAGAGGCCTACTGGAAGTTCACTACGTTGTTACTGGGGAACGTACCTGTCTGTCTGCCTAGCTTTTCTCTAGCTTTCTCCTTTTCCAGTAGTAGATTGTTGCAGTATTTTTTTTTAATCTGTTTGTTATTCTGTGTCTCTTCAGGGGTCTCTTAGGCCATTTGCACTCAGGTTGATTATTGAATTGTGAGGGTTTATCCCTGCAATGGGACACTCAGGGGATTTCTTTGTTTCCTTTTAACTTTTGCATTCATATATGTGTGTGTTTATATTCTTGTAGGTGCTCTGTACGCTCTGTTAACTTTGTGTTTGCCTGTACTTTTGTGATGGGCATGATCTTTTTTGTTTTGCTTTTTTTGTGTTTGTTTTTGTTGTTGTTGTTGTTGTTCTTAAGCATTTCCTGAAGACCTCATCTGGAGGCATATTCTCTTAGGGATTAGACGTCTGAAAGAGATTTTAATTCTCTGTCACTGATGAAACTTTGCCCAGTGGGGTTGCCCAGTGAGAAATTCTTGACTGGAATTGCTTCTCTTTAAGAATGTTAAGAATTGGACTCCAGTCTTTTCTGGATTGTAGTGTTTCTTCTGATAAGTGTGTGGAGATTCTGATGGGTTTTCCCTAATAGGCAGTCTGAACTTTCTCTCATGTTGCCTTCAGGATTTTTTCTTTCATACTTACTTTGTGGAGGCAGATTACTATGCGCCTAGAGGTTGGTATTCTCATGTGATGCCTTGTGGGGATTCTTAAAATCTCTTGTACTTGAATTGCCACATCTCTGGCAAGATGAGGACAGTTTTCTTGGATGACCTTATGGAATGCTTGTTCCATGGTGTTCTCCATCTCCCTTTCTGCTTCAGAGAATCCAATTAGGTGCAAATTTAATTTCTTGATATAGTCCCACAACCCTTGGACTTCTTGGCATAGTACCAGGTCTTTTGAAGTATCTTCTTTTTGAAGGTATTTTTTCCCCCTATGTATTTTAACAGATTGACTTAATTACATATTTTGGTCTACAGGCTTTGAGATTCTTAACTCTGTTTGGTTGCTTCTGCTCCTTAAGCTTGTTAGTTTATTAGTTATTTCAAGGATGGAGTTCTATATTTCTTTTTTTTCTTTTTTGGGGGGTGGGGGTTGGAGTCTCACTCTGTCACCCAGACTGGAGTGCACTGGCACACTCCTGGCCACCACAGCCTCAACCTTCTGGGCTCTGGTGATCCTTCCACCTCAGCCTTCCAAGTAGCCATAATTACAGATGTGCATTACCACGTCTGGCTAGCTTTTGATTTATTGTAGAGATGAGGTCTCGCCAAGTTGCCCAGGGGATTCTCAACCTGTGGGCTCAGGCAATCCACTCGCCTCAGCCTCTCAAAGTGCTGGGATTACAGACTGAGCAACCAAGCCCAGTCAAGTTCTTTATTTCAATTATTTTTGAATAGACTTTTTGAAATTGACCAGTTTCTCTTTTACTTCCCATCCAATTTCATTGAATTTCTCTTCTTGTTTCTCTAGGTTTCTGTTCATTTTTGCCATCCAGTCTCTGATTTCTGAGGTTGTCATCGGGAGTAAGTTGTTCTGGGGGGTTTTCATTGTTTGTGCTCTGATGACTGTTTTTTGAGTGCTGACTCTTTAAGACTCTGAGGTTTGCTTGTGTTTTTCCATTGATTTTTTTCTCATTTGTCATGGGTCTCTTTTCCTTCTATATAATTACATCACTCAGTAAGAGAGGGAAAAGTATTCACTTCTCCTGCTTGCTCTACCCTTGGGGAGAGTTCCATAATTACCAGTTCTCCCTCCTGCTGCTAAACAAGTCAAACCAGTTTTTCAGTCCCTGTTGCATGTGACCAATGTCTAGGAGGGAATGAAATAATTATTTTTAAGGTGCTTACCTCAATTCTTCACTAGATGGGACTTCAGTTCCTGTATTGACTGGTGCATGGCAGGGGATAAGTCACCTGGATTACCATGCCTGCTGTTGCTTTCAGGTCTCTGTGTGTACAAAGAGATGCTTGCTGGGTGCTGGCTGCTGGGTGCTATCAACGGCTGGATCCCTACTCTCTGCCTTGCTCAGCAAGAGAGGAATTAATCTGTTTTTCCACTAGTAGTTGCTGGCAGGCATGGCAGGTGTGCCAGTCAGAATCACTGTACTGTTTTTTGTGTTTTTTTTCTGCCAGGAAGCTGGCCTCAACAGTGGTGGCTGACAGGCAAGTTTTGTTCCACATTACACTTGGCCTCTAGCTGTCCACCACTGTTCCCCAACCAAAACTCCTCCCATGTGGGACCAATGGCTCATGTATGGCTGGGAGGAGGTGAACTGACTAAAAACATGTTAGAGTCACTCATCCCTCTCCTTCACAGAGCAGAGTTTCTGACTTTGTATAAGCCTGGAACAGGGCAGGGTGGTGGAGTGCCCAGAATCCCATGTCTGCCATCACATTCTGGTCTCTGTGCATTCAAAGATACCTTTGCTGGGTACGAGGCATATCACCAGTCCAAAGATGCTCAGAAAGTCTCTGTCATTTGGCAGCCAGGTCTCCACTCTCCATTTTGCTAGGCTAGAGAGGCCCTGGTCTACTGCTCCATGGTGGCCATCTTGAATCTCTCTAATCTATTTTTTTTTTAATTAAAGCATATCATTCATGTACATTCAAGGTTATTACTGATAGGTCAGAACTTACTGCTGTTATTTTATGAATTGTTTTCTGATTATATTGCATATCCTTTGTTCTTTCCTCTCTTATTTATTATTGCAGTTAGATGGTTTTCTGTAGCAATAAGGTTTGATTTATTTCTCTGTCACTTTTGTTTAGCAGCTCTACCAGTAACTTTTATAATTTTGTGTGTTTTCATAATAGTGGTTATGTTTTCACTTTCAGCTATAAGACACTTCTTGAGCATTTTTTAAGGCCAGTCTAACTGTGATGAATTCCCCTAGTTTTTATGTCTCCTTCATTTCTGAAGGATAGCTTTGGTGGATATACTATTCTAGTTGACAGCGTTTTTCAGTACTTTTAATATGTTATTCCATTTATTCCTAGCCTATAAAGTTTCTACTAAGAAAGCTTTGGTCAGTCTAATTAAGTTTCCCTTACATATGACTTGATGATTTTCTCTTACTTTCTTTAGAATTCTTTTTCTTTTTTCCATCTTAGATTCAGGGAGTACATATGCAGGTTTCCTAAATGGGTATATTGCATGATGTTCAGGATTGGGCTTCTATTGAACCCATCTTCCAAATTGTGAACATGGTTTCCAGTAGCTTTTCAACCCTTACCCTCTTCCTTCCCTCCCTGATTTAGAATTCCCCAGTATCTGTTCCCATCTTCATGTCTGTGTGTATTGTGTTTAACTCCCACTTATAAGTGAGAAGATGTGGTATTTAGTTTACTGTTTCTGCATTAATTTTCTTGGAATAATTGCCTCCAGCTACATCCACATTGTTTCAAAGAATTTAATTTTTCCCTTGGAAAAGTCTGCATAATATTCCAAGGTGTATATGTACCACATTTCCTTTATTCAATCCACCATTGATAGGCACCTATGTTGGCTCTATGTCTGCTATTATGAATAGTTCTGCAATAAACATACAAGTGCAGGTGTCTTTTGTTTTAAAAAAAGTATGTTCCTACGGGCATATAGTGAGTAGTGAGATTGCTGAGTTGAATGGTAATTATATTTTCAGTTTCCTCAGAAATCTCCTAACTGCTTTCCACAGGGGCTGAACTAGCTTGCATTCACACCAACAGTGTATGAGCATTCCCTTTTTTCTCTTTTTTTTCTTTTGAGTTGGAGTCTCACTCTGTCACCCAGACTGGAGTGCAGTGGCCGCTCCTGGCCACCACAGCCTTGACCTGCTGGGCTCCGGCGATCCTTCTGCCTTAGCCTTCCAAGTAGCTGGAATTACAGATGCGCTACCACGCCCAGCTAATTTTTGATTTATTGTAGAGATGAGGTCTTGCAAAGTTGCCCAAATGGGTCTCGAACCCGCGGGCTCAGGCAATCCACTCACCTCGGCCTCCCAAAGCGGGATTACAGGCTGAGCCACCGAGCCCAGCTAGCATTCCCTTTTTTCAACAACCTTGCTAACATCTGCTGTTGTTTTGGTTTTATACTTTTTACTATTAGCCATTCAGACTGCTATGAATGATATCTCATTGTGGTTTTGATTTGCATTTCTCTGATGATTTGTGACGTTGAGCATTTGTTATATGTTTCTTGGCTGCTTGTATGTCTTCTTTTGAAAAATTGTCTTTTCATTTCCTTTGTCCACTTTTTAACAGTTATTTTCTTCTTATTTCTTCAAGTTTCTTATAGATTCTGGATAAGAGTTATTTTTCTCATGTATAATTTGCAAACATTTTCTCCCATTCTGTAGATTTTCTGTTTACATTGTTGGTAGTTTATTTTGCTTTGCAGAAGTTCTTTAATTTGGTCATAATTTTTATGTATGTATGTACATATTGCTGAACTTGCTTTTGAGGACTTAGTCATAAATTCTTTGCCTAGGCTAATGTCCAGAAGATTGTTTCCTATGTTTTCTTTTAGAATTTTTGTTGTTTGGAGGTCTCAGGTTTGAATATTTCATCTATCTTTAGTTACTTTTTGTATATGGTGCAAAGGGGCGGTCAAGTGTCATTCTTCAATCACACACACACACACTCTCTCTCTCCCTCTCTCTCTCCAACAAAAGAGATATACATTATAAATAATATATACTCTGTATGAGTTAGAGCATTCTTCCTCTCTAGTTCACATAGTGCAAAAACCACATATTGAGTTGCATATTTTCTATCCATCATTAGCCTTTACTTTTAAAATCAGACACCTGGCTTAACATTTCATGGAGAAAAGGTTAAAAGTCCTTAACAATGAGCCGGGCTCAGTGACTCAGCCTGTAATCCCACACCTTGGGAGGCTGAGGTGAGTGGATTGCCTGAGCCCATGGGTTTGAGACCCACCTGGGCAACTTGGTGAGACCTCATCTCTACAATAAATCAAAAATTAGCTGGGTGTGGTAGTGCACGTCTGTAGTTCCAGCTACTTGAAAGCCTGAGGTGGAAGGATCGCCGGAGCCCAGCAGGTCGAGGCTGCAGTGGCCGGGAGCAGCCACTGCACTCCAGCCTGGGTGACAAAGTGAGACTCCAACTCAAAAAAAAAAAAGTCCTTAACAATGGAAGCAAAATCAGCAAAAGCATTGTAAAATATAAAATAACAGTATCTATATCACAGAAATTCTCTAAAATATCTATTTTTAATTTATTGTAAAGTAATGCTATCAGTTGCCCAAATATAACTATTTTATCATTTTTTTTAAAAGTTTCATTCTTCTCACATGGTTAGCTAGTTTTACTGGAACAATTTATTGAATAAGATGACTTTTCCCCATTGTTTATTTTTGTTAACTTTGCTGAAGTTCAGTTGGTTGTGGTGAACAGCTTTTGATCTGGGCTATTTATTCTGCTCCAATGGTCTATGTTGTTATGTTTGTACTAGTACCATACTGTTTTGGTTGCTGTAGACTTGAAGTAAAGTTTGAAGTCAAGTAACGTAATACCTTGGGCTTTGTTCTTTTTAGATAGATTTGCTTTGGCTATCTGGGTTCTGTTTTGGTTGCATATGAATTTTAGGACTGTTTGCTTAGTCCTGTGAAAAATAATGCAGGTAATTTGACAGAAATTGCTTTAATCTGTAGATTGCTTTGGGCAGTGTAAACATTTTAACAATATTGGTTTTTTCAATGTATGAGCATGAAATGCATTTCCATTTGTTTGTGTCATCTATAATATCTTTCAGCAGTGTTTTGTAGTTCTCATTGCAGAGATTTCATCTCCTTGGAAAATGCATTTTCAATTATTTTTGTGGCTACTGTAAATGGAATTGCATTCTTGATTTGGTTTCAGATTGAATGTTATTAGTGTGTAGAAGTGCTTCTAATGTTTTACATTGAACTTTTATCTTGAAACCTTACTGAATTTATTTATCAAATCTGTAAGTCTTTTGGGAGAGTCTTTAGGGTTTTCTAGGTATAAAATCATATCATCTGAGAAGGAAAATAATTTGACTTTCTCTTTTTCTATTTAAACATCCTTTTTTCCTCTTGTTTGATTGGTCTGGCTAGGACTCCAGCACTATATTGAATAGGAGTAGTAAGAGTGGTCATCCTTGTCTTATTTCAGTTTTTAGAGGTAATTCTTCCAACTTTTCCCCTTTCAGTACAATGTTAGCTGTTGGTTTTTCATAGATGGCTCTTATTTTGCGATATGTTCCCTGAATGCCTAGTTGGTTGAGGGTTTTTGTGATGAAAGGATGTTGAATTTTACCAAATGATTTCTCTGCATCTAATGAGATGGTCATACTGTTTTTGTTTGTACTTGTGTTTGCGTGGTGAATCATGTTTATTGATTTGCATATGTTAAGCCAATCTTGCATCCCAGGAATAAAGCCCAATTGATGATGGTAAGAATCTTTTTGATGTGTTGCTGGTTGTGGTTTGTTAAGGATTTTTGCATCTTTGTTCATCAGGGATATCAGCCTGTAGTCATCTTTCTTTGTTGTGTTTTTGCCATTTTTTGGTACCAGGGTGATATTGGCTTTGAGAAAAGAGTTAGGGAGGAGTCCTTTCTTCTCAATTGCTTATAAGAATAGTAGTTTGGGTACCAGCTCTTTCTTGCACATCTGGTAGAATTCAGTTATGAATCAAGCTGATCTAGAGCTTCTTTTTAATTTTTACTTTTTATCACTGATTCAAATTTGTGACTCATTGTTGGTCTGTTCGGCATTTCAGTTTCTTCTTGTTTCAATCTTGGGAAGTTGTGTGTTTCCATAAATGTACCCATTTCCAATAGATTTTGTAGCATATGTATATGGAGTTTCTGAGGATCTTTTATAGCAGTTTCTGAGGATCTTTTATTTTTCTATGGGTTTGGTTGTAATTTCACCTTTATCATTTCAGATTGTACTTATTTGATTCTTTTCTCTTTTTTTCTTTGTTAATCTACTTAGCAATCTAACTATCTTGTTTTTCTTTTTATTTATATTTTATTTTTTTTCCCATCCTGCCTCCCAGCCCCCTTGTTTACCTTTTTAAAGAACCAACTTTTCATTTTTTTGACTGTTTATATCATTTATTTGGTCTCAATTTCATTTAGTTCTGTTCCGCTTTGGGGTTTTCGTTTTGTTTTGTTTTTCTTCTGTAGCTTTGGCCTTCCTTTGTTCTTGCTTTTTCTAGCTCCTTTGGGTACAACATCGGGTTGTTTATTTGAGTTATTTCTATCTTGTTGATATGGATATCTAGTACCACAAGCTTTTCTCTTAACACCTATTTTGCAACATCCCAGAGGATTTGGTATTTTGCGCCTTTATTTACATTTTTTTGTTTGTTTCAAAGAACAAATTTGTTTCAATATTTTTATTTCTCTCTTGATTTCATTGTCCTTTCAAAAATAATTTCAAAGCAAGTTGTTTCATTTCCAGGCATTTGTGTCATTTTGAGAGCGCCTCTTGGTATTGATCTCTATTTTTATTCTACTGTGATCTAAGTGGCAAAGACTGTGAGAGTTTGTGCTGGTGGTGGTGCAGATTTTCCAGGGGTAAGCTCACCAGGCTGTTAATCAGGTCAGAGGTTCATGCATGCATATGGTGAGTCAGACAGTCCCTCACTGAGGTTGAGGCCACAGAGCTCATATGCTGCCCAGGAGCTTGAGTACATGCTTCTTGGACAGCCTGGGGTCATGTTCACGAGGAGTGAGCCAATGGAGCTGTTTGTTCAGGCCCTGGGTGTAGACACATAACTTCTCAGTTGACTTCAGGGCATATCAGCAAGGAACAGACCTGCTGGGCTGTGTCTAGGGCACTGAGCATGGGCACCAGCCCACTGGACAGTCCTGAGGGCATGTCCTCTGGGGACAGGTCTTTGAAAATGTTTCTCAGACCATGGATACAGGTGTAAAACCACTCCACCAGTCTGGGGGCATGTCAGCTATGTGGGTTGGAGGACTAGCCTGCTTGGGGGAGACTGTGTGACTGTTTGGCGCCCTCAAGGGTGGGTTTGCCCTAGATGAGACTGCCAGACTGTTTTTCCAGCTGAAAGTGTGAATAATGAGGATTTTCTGCTGTGCAGGACCAGAGTCACAACCTATCTTGAGTCCAGGCTCTGTATAAGCAGGGTTGTGGTGTTCAGTCAACTATGCGGGCTTGATGGAATGAAGATGGATACTCAGGGCTGGAGAAATGCAGAACCTACTGGCCACCAGAGCAAGGTGTGCTCCAGAAGTGGCCTTGATCTCAAGATGATGCCATACCACAGTAGTCTGACTCACAGGAGATGACTGGGGCCTGGGGAGTACACACATTATGCTCCTAACCTAGAGCAAGACAGTTGCATGAATTATTGGCAGCTCTGCAAACTCAGCTCGGGGCTTCACTGGGATTCTTCTGGGGTGAGGACTGTAGGTTGCAACACCTTGGGAGCTGATGGGGTTCTTCTGTTTATCTTTTCTCTGTAACAGAAGTCCCTCCAGACTACAAGATGATCCCAAGAAAGCAAGGCAAAAAACTCCCAACAGCCAGGTTTGGTGGTTCAGCCTGTAATCCCAGGGCTTTGGGAGGCCGAGGTGAGTGGATTGCCTGGGCCCACGGTTCGAGATGCCTCCACGCTGCCAGCCTGAGCTCCCAGTCTCCACAAGCACTTCTCCACTCTCTCACTGCACTCCAGTACTCTCTCTTTGACATTCCAATCATCTATTAGTTGGGAGGTTGTTTTTTTTTTTTGAGTTGGAATCTCCCTCTGTCACCCAGACTGGAGTGTAGTGACCGCTCCCGGCCACCGCAGCCTCGATCTGCTGGGCTCCTGCGATCCTTCCGCCTCAGCCTTCCAAGTAGCTGGAAATACAAGCGTGTACTACCACGCCTGGCTAATTTTTTTGATTTATTGTAGAGATGAGGTCTCACCAATTTGCCCAGGTGGCTCTTGAACCTGCGGGCCCAGGCAATCCACTCACCTCGGCCTCCCAAAGCCCTGGGATTGCAGGCTGAGCCACCGAGCCCAGCAGTTGGGAGTTTTTTGCCTTGCTTTTCTGGGGGATGGGAGGAGAGCACCAAGCATCTCTAGTCGGTCATGTTGCCAACATCACTCTTCTACTTTTTAAATACATTGCTTAAAATGGTTAGCTAATATTCTATTTAATATTTTTCAACTACACCCATAAAAGCTAATTTTATTTGCATGTGTCGCCTGTGTTTTGTGTTGCTGTCAAGATCACACTAGCTCCATGTCCTACAATGGGCTCCTTTTGCTCTCTTTTGTTTTCTAGAATGCCTTCTAAAAATAAAATAGAAATTCGCTGCACCATAAAAATTGGGCGGGAACTTCCTTGTCAAGTCGTCTGGGATGGTAGATCATGGAGCCAGTCTTCTCATAATTAGAGTGGGAATTTGCAAACAAGCAAAAGGAGAAATCTAGAACGATCTACGTGGTAGTGGATTAGAGTTTGAGAAAACAATTTAAATTCATGTTTAGTTTAATATAGTTATAGATGGATAGCATATAAAAGTGTTTAAAGATATGTGTACATATGTAAGTTAGTATAGACACACGCACACACACACAAAACACACACACACACATATTTGCTCTGCTAGCTTAGAATGCTTAGAAGCAATGATAACTCAGTAGCACATCCAGCAATCAGATCTTATTTCCCATGAGCGCTCTCCAGTTATAGGAATCAGAACTCCTTAGAAAAAAGGGAAACTGTCAGTGTGGGGAAGGGGGAGGATGTGATTGGCAGTTGAGGGAAACTGCCAGGGGAGGGAGGGGCACACCTCATCAACAAGAGTACTTGCATGATCAATGTTTATATACCTAACCCTGAATTGTACCCCACAACTTTATAATAATAAAAAAAAAGAAAAATAGCTGACTCTAAAACAAGAGCGGGACATATGCAAAAATGAATCTGGAGCATCCTGTAGTGCCGAAAGTAAGAAAATGCTAAACCGTAAAATAAAAATAAGTTTTAAAGAAACACTCACATGCTCAATGATGGGAGTATGTCAAAGAGACCCAGGAGCCAGCTGAAAGAGTGTCCAATGGCCAAAACTGGTGCAATCTGAGCAACAAACTAAGTAGAGTAGCACTGGATTACTACACCAATTGCAAAATAAATCTCCATGAGAGCATACAGATATAAATGAATTATCAGATAAATAGGTAAATAGTTGAAAGAGTCAAGCATCCCATGCATAATTCCAAATAATTTGTAGTAGAGACTTATAATAGATATACAGTTGATACTTCTCCTTCAAAGAAATAAAGGATAACTCCTCAACTCCTTCAATGTGGGCTCTGCACAGTGATTTCCTCCCAAGAGTGCAGAATGGAAAGGAGGGGAAAAGAGTCATCATACAGTGAAGAACCCAACATCACCATCTCAGGCAGTTGTTCAAGGTCACCGTCACCAACGCTAGATCATTTCCAGAGTATGCAACTGCAATATGATTTGATGAGAACGGCACTTTGTCTCTGTGATGTTTCACCCAAAAATCTATAACCACAGCCCCATCATGAGAAAAATATCATACAACAATAAATAATTAAAACAAAGAGGAAACTTTTGGAGGTAGTGGATTTGTTTATGGCATTGACTGTGGTTTCATAGATGTGTACTTATCACCAAACTCAAGTTATATATGTTAAATGTGTACAACTTTTGTATGTCAATATACCTTAATAGAGTGTTTTTTAAAAATTAGACAAGGCCAGGCTCGGTGGTTCAACCTGTAATCCCAGCACTTTGGGAGGCCTAGGCAAGTGGATTGCCTGAGTCTGCGGGTTCAAGCCCCACCCGGGAAACTTGGCTAGAACCCATCTCTACAATAAATCAAAAATTAGCCAGGTGTGGTAGCGTGCACCTGTAGTTCCAGCTACTTGGAAGGTTGAGGTGGAAGGATCGGCTAAGCCCAGTAGGTCAAGGCTGCGATGGCTGGGAGCGTGCCACTGCACTCCAGTCTGAGCGACAGAGAGACTCCAACTCAAAAAAAAAAAAATTAGACAAATTCCTGATGACAGTCTAAAGGACTAAAGGATCTTAGTCTTGAGACAAAATTGTATGTGTCCATTTTTCCTTTTCTTTCATGAGTCATATTTTAAATTCTTTAATTATGTTCTACAAAATGCCTGACTAGTACTTTCCCAAATTATAAAGTCACCAAAAAAGTCTGAGCCTCGGACAAAACCAAGAAGCATCTAAGAAAACATAATGTCTAAACCTAATATGGTATCCAGGATGGGATCCTGAAAAATAAGAAAATCTGAACAAAATATGGATTCTTATTATCATCAATAATAATGTGTCAATATTGTTTCATTAGTTGGGACAAATGGACCATACTGATGGAATGTAATATACATACAAATGTAAGTTTCCCAATACGGAAGACTAGATGTGGAGCATATGGAACTGTGTACTCTTCACAACTTATCTATCAATTCAAAATTATTTTGAAATAATCTAAAATCTTAAAAATGAAAATGAAACAAAATAAAATTACTAGACATATACAGGGAAAGTTTTACTGAAGCATGCAGTGTAGATACTGAAATGATTGCTCAGATTAAAAATGGCCAGATGGATTTTAAGAGTCACAAATATGAGAGGAATCATAAGAAGTCATTCCTTTTGTTCCTCTTCCTGAGATAGTATCAGATGTAGTTCTCTACTATATTTTAAAGCCCTCAGTAGAAGATTCAAAGCTTTCCTCAGCTGATTATTACAATTTTTTTTCTTTTTTCTTTTTTTGAGTTGGAGTCTCACTCTGTCGCCCAGGCTGGAGTGCAGTGGCCGCTTCTGGCCACTGCAGCCTTGACCTGATGGGCTCCAGCGATCCTTCGGCCTCAGCCTTCCAAGTAGCCGGAATTACAGGCACGCCCTACCACGCCCTGTTTTTTTGTTTTTGTTTTTTTTTATAGAGGTGAGGTCCCGCCTGCCCAGGCGGGTCTCAAACCCGCAGGCTCAGTCAATCCACTCACCTCAGCCTCCCAAAGGCGTGGGATTACAGGCTGAGCTACCGAGCCCAGCTGATTATTACAATTTTTAAGTTTTTTTTACTGCACTTTTTTGAGTTTTAAGGTTTTTATTTTTTAAGTTCTTTTTTATACCACAATTTCAGGTCATCTTTGCTTTGATCTTTCTTAGTGAAGATACGTATGTGAAATATTATATTTTGGGTAAATGCTGTGCAAATACTTGGAGACAATTACAAAAATGACCTTTAGTCTTAAGGCCAAATAATGTCTGTTCTTTTGCTTTTTCCCCAGCAGTTCATCTTTTCTATGTTTTTGATCATCTTTATAATTTTCTTTGAAATTTTTTATTAGAAAAGCTCAACAGGGAAAGGTAACTAACCATTTAGCAGACTTGCAGCATTTTAATGGCACTGCTGGATTTCATCATGCAGATTTGCCCTTTTCATAACCATACTCAGACCTCTGTAGTACAAAAGGAAATGCCAAAACTTTGCCCTAAGTAGTGGAAACTGTATTCTGCCATTGAAATTGTATCTCTCTCAAAAATAATACTGTTTGAGCTGAAACATCACCATAACTTTTCCACAACCAAGAACATGGCATTCAAAATGCATAATTTGACCTCCTTTGGCACGTAATCAATAATTAGTTTTTCACAGAAAATCCAGACTTTGAAAAATAAAGAAATGAGCCTCATAAAATAAAGCAACTGCTGTTCAAAATTCTGTTTTTTTCTTTTTATGCATAGACTCACTGACTTATTTTTTATCGCTGCTGATGTTGAACAGCAGATATGTCCGACAGTGAATGACACTGTCACAAGAGTCAATTCAGGTAGATTGATCTGAAAAAAGAATCTATTTTCGCTTTCTAAAACTCATTATTGTTTTTTCTGAATCTTATGAAGTTGACTTATGTATGTTAAACAGCCCAAACCCTACCAAGCACAGGAAGAACGTGCTAATATGCTAATATCTTGGTGGCATCATCTATTCCAACTTCTACACAACTTTTACATTTTCATATCTCCACCCATATTCCTTAGCTTTTGCCATTCTTGTACAGGCCAAGAGTTTCTTATAGCAAGCTCCTGTAACCCTGCTTGGAGGTTATCTAGGACTGAAGACACTTGTTTCAGTGAACAGGTTGAAAATGTCGGGAAATCAGTGCCTTCAGGACAGCTCTTAATCAGTGATGGACACGAGTTGGTAGTCAAATTCCCCAGGCTGGCTTGTCCCTGTGATGGGACAACCCAGGTATGTCTTACACAGAACCAGGAGGCCTCCTTTGGCATTAAGCTCTATTTTCCCACAATAGCAGTCTGCTTACTAACACACTTATTGGTTTCCTTCCCTTCTGTACTAGTCAGGGTTCTCCTTGAAAACAGAACATGGAAGATAGACAGATGAGAGATAGATAGATACAGGTAGATAGATAGATAGATAGATAGATAGATAGATATGATACAGTGATAGATGGTAGATAGATGGATAGAAAGATAAGATAGAATGATAGATAGATGATAGAGATGATAGACAGACAAAAATAGATAGAGATGATAGAGAAGATTGATAGATAGAGAGATGATAGATAGAGATGATAGATATGATAGATAGATAGATAGGACAGAATGATAAATAGATAGAGCGATAAGATAGAATGATAGATAGAGAAGATAGATAAATAGATAGGGATGATAGATAGATAAAGATAGATAGATAGATAGATAGATAGATAGATAGATAGTTAGAGATGATAGAGAGATGATAGAGATGATAGAGATGATAGGATAGATTGATAGATAGATGATAGATAGAATGATAGATAGATGATAGAGATGATAGATAGACATACAGACAAACAGATGGATAGAGATGACAGATAGAGAGAGAGAGAGAGATAGGATAGAATGATAGATAGATGATAGAGAAGATAGAGAGAGAGATAGAGAGATGATAGATATGATGGATAGATGACAGATAGGATAGATTGATAGATAAATGATAGAGATGATAGATAGACAGATAGATAAAGATGATAGATAGATGTGATGATAGATAGATATAGAGATGATAGGATAGATAGATGATAGATAAATATGATAGATGATAGACAGACTAGATAGATAGGATAGACAGATGATAGGTATGATAGATATGATACACAGATAGATATGATAGACAGACAGACAGACATATGGAGACACAGAGAGAGAGACAGAGGCAGAGAGAGATGTATTATAAGAATTGGCTTACATTATTACGGATGCTAAGAAATCTCACTCACTGCCATCTGCAAACTGGAGGGCCAGTAAAGCGGGTGGTGTAATTCAGTCGCAGTCCGCAGGCCTGAGCCAGGCACGGGGTGGGAGGGTAGAGATTAGAGGGAATACAACGATGTAAATTCCTATTTAAGTCCAAAAGCTCCAGATCCAAGAGTGTCCACCCCCGAGAAGACGGATGTCTCCCCTGAAACAGGAAGTACATTTGCATTTTCGTTCTTTTCAGGCCTTCTGCAGACTGGATGGTGCCCACTCATATTGGTGGAGATGCTCTTTTGTTACTCAGCCTATTGGTTCAAATACTAATCCATTTCACAAACACCCTCACGGACATCCCCAGAAGTATTTTACCAGCTACCTGGGCACCCCTTGCCCAGTCAGGTTGACATACACAATTAACCCCTAAACCTGCTTAGCAATGTTCTTTGAGATCACCTCTCAAATAAAACTGCCTGCACTCACATTCTTGTCTCAGACTCTAATGTCAATATTTCCATATTTTCCTTTTCATTCACATGCCAAACGAAGATAATTTGAATCCACTCATCAATACTCATCACTATGTTGGTTGTAATCGTTACATGATTTATGGAAAAAGAGTTTTGCTTAATCTCCATAAGCTCTGTAAAATACTAGAGAACTATATGATTATTAGATTTAAGAACGTGGGAGCTGGTGGCTCAACCTGTCATCCCAGCACTTTGGGAGGCCGAGTTGGGTGGATTGCCTGAGCCCACGGGTTTGAGACCAGCCCAGGCAACATGGCAAGACCTAATCTCTACGATAAGATAAGATAAGATGGGGTAAGATAAGATGAGATGAGATATGATAGGATAGGATAGGATAAAATGATGCCGGGCATAGTAGCACACGCCTGTAGTTCCAGCTACTTAGAAGGCTAAGGCAGAAGGATCACCTGAGCCCAGCAGGTCGATGCTGGGGTGGCCGGGAGCATGCCATGGCACTTCAGCCTGGGAGACAGAGTAAGAGACTCCTATTCAAAAAAAAATGTTTTTTTAATTTGATTTAAAATTTTTTTAATTTAAAATTAAAGACCAATTTTATTTAAATAATCTTGGTCAGCCACATGGTATGTGTGGGACCCAGAGAAATCTGTACTTTTGCTCTGGGTCCCACAGGTGTCGGGGGTATGTGGGGTGGGGGGAACCACCTAGGTCCTCAGGAAAGGGAAGCTCCTCCACCTTCCCAGAGCCATGCCCAAAAAAAGAAGTCAAAATGGTCCCCAGATAACTGGAATGACTGGATTTTCTAAGAGAGAAGTTAGATGGAGAGTGAATAAAAATACCTCTAAATTTTATCCTGGGCTCATAACTTTTTCCCCCCACACAATCAGTAGCTTGGGGAAATAAAAATTAATCCTCTTTTGGTACCCAAGGCATCCAGTGAGATTAACTGCTGCTTCTCATCTCTCACACTGAGGGTTATTCTCTGGAATATTTCACAAGCACACTCACTGCTCCAACTAGAGCTTTGCAACTTTGCAATCAATCCTAAAGCAAGGGATATTTGCCCCCTACTAAATTTTTAGAATGAAGAGAAGGGAAACTGACATTTGGAGAAAAGCCAAAACGCATTGCATTCTTGCCATCAACTTACTTCCCAGGTGAATTATGCTTAATAAAGTAACCTCTTAAATATGTATGTTGGTCGGATGAGATGGTTCAAGCCTATAATCCCAGCTCTTTGGGAGGTGAACATGAGAGGATTGCCTGAGCCCATGGGTTCAAGACCAACCTGGGCAACTTGGCGAGACCTCATATCTACAATAAATCAAAAAAGTTAGCCAGGCATGGTGGCATGTGCCCGTAGTTCCAGCTACTTGGAAGGCTGAGGCAGAAGGACCGCAGGTTGAGGCTGCGGTGACCATGAATGTGCCACCGCACTCCAGCTTGGGTGACAAAGTGAGACCCCAACTCAAAAAATACATATATATTAGCACTCTTTAAGAGAGAAATATAAAAATTCAGTGTTAAAATTTTTCTTTTATGAAGGGCCTCAACACTACAGAGCAGTCACACTTTCAAGTGCTGAAAAAAGCAGAAGAGACCACAGGTCCGGAATAAGCCTCTTCTACAAGCCAGCAATCATCCAGAACTTTCTCCTCTCTCTTTTCCATAACAGCATCTGTACGCAGATCTAGGCTGCCGTCTCATTAATCACCTATAATGGTAAAGTGGACATGGAAAACAGACTGCAGGGAAAACTTGACCTTCAAGTTGAGGGCATAAGAAAAACTGGTAATAGAGCTTTCTTCATTTCTTTAAGAGTACACACCAAGGCTAAGACAGTTTTAAAATGTAGTTTGTAGGCCAGGTGCAGTGGCTTATACCTGTAATGCCAGCACTTTGGAAGTCCAAGGCAGGAGAATTGCCTGAATTCCAGAATTTGAAACCAACCTGGACAACACAGCAAGACCTCATCTCTACAAAAAATAAAAACTAGCCAAGCATGGTGGTGCACACCTATAGTCCCAGCTACTCAGGAAGCTGAGGCAGAAGGATCACCTGAGCCCAGGAAGTTGAGACTGTAGTGAGCTGTGAACGTGCCACTGTCTTCCAGCATGGGCAACAGAGTGAGACTCTGACTCAAAAAAACATAAATAAATATACGTATACATGGAAATAAATAACAGTGTAGTTTGTATTATCACAAACTTGACAACTAGCTGTCGCAAGCATAATTTAACAACAATAACTAAAATAGATCAAACACGACTTTCTTGCAAAAATGTTGTAGCTAATAACATATTGGCTGGGGAGAGAGACACCCCAGCTAATCAGAGTGAGAGAGAAACAGATCACAGAAAGCTAGACCTACACAAACTGCCTCTTCACATCCCTTCCGAAGCTGGGCCTGACCGTTCTTTTCCAAATTTCACTTTTTGCTTTTTTCATATAAAATGCATCAGCAGAAATCTTGGCCAATGAATCATTTATTGTATTAATAGAATAATAAAAGATATGTTAGCACAGTTGATAGCTGAAATACGACAAGTATTAAAATTAATGTCAGTTTATTATTTTTATATGTGTAAGAGATAAGAAACTCACCAGGGAAAAAGATGGAAATTTCATTCTGAGTGTTGCACGGTCACTCTTTTCATATCAATTTCACATAGCAAATGGTCATGACGGTAACTAACCCCTTTCCTCTATGTTACCCTTAATGTTCTGCGGCAGGAAAGGGGGAAAAATCAATTAGTATTCTTCTCATTTAAATGGCAATTTACAACTTGTATAAATATTCCTGAAGGAAAAGCATGCTCTGAAAATTGTTTTGAAGGGAGATGCAAAGTATGGCTGATAGCTGTCTACGGACTGCCTTTGAGTGCTACAAGTCTATTTACTGTTTCCTTACACTACAAATGATATTCACCTAGAACAAGACACCAGCATATACTAAACCTTAAAAATAATTTCTCCAACAGAATGCATGCCAGCTAGACATTTTTTGTTTGTTTGTTTGTTGTTTTTGATTTGGAGTCACTCCATTGCTCAGGCTGGGGTGTCATGGCACACTCACGGCCACCCCAGCATCAACCTGCTGGGTTCAGGTGATCCTTCCACCTCAGCCTTCCAAGTAGCTGGAACTAACAGGTGCATGCCCCCATGCCCAGCTAATTTTTGGTTTATTGTAGAGACGAGGTCTCGCCAAGTTTTCCGGGCTGGTATCAAACCCGCAGGCTCAGGCAATCCACTTGCCTTGGTCTCCCAAAGTGCTGGGATGACAGGCTGAGCCACTGAGCCCAGACCAGCTAGAAATTTAAACAAATATTTATGACACAGTGTGGTGAGGGAGACATGCGTTTCTATCACTTTCCTGTGCTACACCCCCAAGTTTCACCTGATGGTATCTTTGGGTTTATTTCCTCAGGAAGCCTCCCCACTTCCCGCCTCAAGTCTGCATGAGACACTTTCACCTATGCTTCTGTCTTATGAAAACCTGCCCCTCCCACGTGCCAGCTCCCTTCCTGGGCATCACAGGTTCCTATTCGCCTTCTGAAATTCCCACTTTTCAGCACACTCTGAAATGCAGAGGCCATGGTCAAGGTCCTCGCCTCTGCATCTCCAGCATGTCTCAAAGTGCCTGCACCCTGCAGGTGTTGCACCAGTATTTGTCCAGTGAAATCTCTCTCAATTGGTCCACAGTCATGTTTGAATGCTCGACCTTTGATTATCTACCATGTAGTCTTTGTGGAATCCAATTTTTCGGTTTAACAGTCAGCCACGCCTATGAGCATGTGTTTGGGTCACTTCCTTATACCATTATTCAGGGACGGCAGGAAAGTCATGCAACTTAAAACAGATCACACAGATGAGAGGACAGAGAACGTGTGGTAAACACATTCTTGTCACTCGTGAAAACATGAATCGTCCTAGAGGTCATCATATTACATGAAATAAGCCAGACACAAAAAAAAGACAAATATCACATCATCGCACTCACCCGTGGAATTTAAGAAAGTAGGTCTCTTAGAAGCAGAGAGCAGGATGGTGGTGACCAGGGGCTGGAGTGGTGTGTTTGGGGTGGTGGGAGGTGGGCGTTGCCGGGAGGAGATGTTAGCCAAAGGACAACATAAAACTTTAGTTAGATAGGAGGAACAAGTTTAAGAGACCTATTGTACAACAAGGCGACTATATTTGGTGACCATATACTGCATTCTTTAAAAATGCTAGGAGTAGATTTTAGGAGTTCTCAAGTAATACATATGTTAATTAGCTTGGTTTAGCCATTTCAAGATGCATATATATTTTGAAACATCCTATTGTACACAATAACTATATACAATTTTAAGTCAGTTTTTTAAATTTAAAAATAAATAATAAACAAATTTAAAGATTGAATAAATTTATCACAAACGATGAAGTAGCTAAATCTACACCCCTCAAAAAAAATGTTGTAACTGGTCTTCTGCCTCTCTGGACCCCTGTTTTCTCATCTATTCAACCCAAACCCCTTAAAATCTTGCAGCCCAGAATTCTTTCACATTCAATACAGACCAATTAATCTCCATAGAGTCTTTCTATTAGATAACCACCCCACCGCCACTCTCATCAGAAGGCCAAAGCAATTCCAGTCCTCAGATTTCTCACAGCATAGAAATGCAATATGACATTGGCCATGATTTATTTGATTTTATTTTTTTAAAAGAAACATATAAGTAGAGAGCCAGGAGTGATCACATTGGCATGTGCATATCAGGAAGGCTTCTGAAAAGAGGTAACACTTGAGCAATACTTTCAGGAAAAATTGAATTGACATTGAACCTACAAGCAGTGTTATGAAATACCTTCCACAGAAGAAGGGGGAAATGTCAGGTCGTCTAGAGAGACGAGAATATTCTAAAGCATTGCAGCATATAACAGGTTGCTGTGCTTGGACATATAAGCAGGTTAGGATCTCTGGAGCGTGCCTCGTGAGAGAGTGGCAGAGACAAACCCAGCTAAGCAGCCAGGGCTTCAGACGTCTGCTGAGATGCTGCTACCTACATGCAAGAGAAAAGCAAAACAATTATGCAGTATTTACTCCCTTTACGAGTATTTAGCTGATGTATGAAGAATGGATCTAAATGCACTGAGAAGAGAGACAGGGAGATCAATTAGGAGGCTGCTGCAAAAGACCCGGCAGCAGTGTTGATTAACCAAGATGGCACTTTTTTTAAAACAGGGTCTCACTCTGTCACTGAGACTGAAGTGCAGTGGCGCGGTCATTGCTCACTGCAGCCTTGACCTCCTGGACTCAAGCACCCCCCACCTCAACCTTGCAAGTAGCTGGCACCACAGGCATGCGCCACCAAGCCCAGCTGATGTTTTGGCTTTGGTTTGTTGGCGGTGATAGGTTTTTTTTTAAATTTTTGTAGAGACGGTGTCTTGCTGTGTTGCCCGGTCTGGTCTCAAACCCCTGGCCTCAAGTGATCCTTCCACTCAAGCCTTCCAAAGCACTAGAATTATAGGCATGAGTCACCATACCTGACCCAAGATGGAACTTTGAACGCATGTCATTGCTCTCTCTAGTCAGTGACAATAGAAGGTACTGATATTTCATGCTGCCCTAGACCAAATGCAACTGCTCACCCTAGAGAAATGCAGAAATGGACTCCTGCTTCCAAGGAGGAAAAAAACATTTTTCCCCATTTTCTCCTTAGAGATTTGACATTATCTTTAAGACATCATGCTATAGCATTGAGCTTCTGTGGTTTAAAGCAAACTGATGGTACTTGCCCCCATCTCTACCACCCCTTCCTGTTGCACCACTAGAACATTAATCTGTGCAACCAAATAAGAAGCTGTTTTCGTTAAACTCTTTCAATCATAAAGATCAGAAAACTGCTCCATCACTGGAGAGAATTCAGCAAGGTCGGATTATAAACGGAAAACTCAGTAAGGATTTGCATAATCTGCCTTGTTCTATATGAGAACAAGAACCCCCCAGTTTTTTGTTCTTTGGTTTTTTATTTATTTTTTTTTATTTCTTTAAGAACCCTGTTTTGAAACAGTTTGAAGTCTCATTACAATGCCTTGCATATAACATTTGTGAGTTAAGACGATGATAAATGAATATACCCTATAACAGCATATCAAAATTCTCATATTTCACTCTAAAAAATGCAATCTACATGTGCTATAATACCATGTGTATTATATAATAATTTATGTAATATACATGTGTATTATATTTAATCCTTTGAAATTCGACTTGTTTCAAAGTTTTTGCTTACTTGTATTTGAGTTACTGCTTGAAAGTTAACTAATCTAATTTTCAATTAATCAACAGTTATTAAAAACTGCAGACCAGGCTTGGTGGCTCAGCCTGTCATCCCAGCACTTTGGGAGGCCGAGGCTAGTGAATCGCATGAGCCCGTGGATTCAAGACCAGCACAGGCAACTTGGCGAGCCCTCATCTCTGCAATAAATCAAAAATTAGCCGGGTGTAGTAGAGCACGCCTGTAGTTCCGGCTACTTGGAAGAATGAGGTGGAAGGATCACCGGAGCCCAGCAGGTCTATGCTGGGGTGGCCGTGAACATGCCACTGCACTCCAGCCTGGGCAACAGAGTGAGACTTCAACTCAAAAAATAAAAAGCAGGTCATGTATTATACAACATGGTGACTATATATAGCTAATAACAATATATTGTATTCTGGAAAAATCCTAACAGTAGATTTTTAGTGTTCTCTCCACAAAAAAAAAAAAGTATGAGAGGTAACATATGTTAATTAGCTCAATTTAGCCTTTCCACAATGTATCTATACTTCAAAACATCATGTTGTACACAATAAACATATACAATTAATATCAACTAAAAATGAATTTTTAATTAAAAAACAAAGAACCCTAGAGCAGAATGCCAGGAGCTTTGGTGTCCCCAAATAGCAATAAGACGTAGTTCTTGCCCTGTAGAATTTATAATCTGGCTGTCAAAACAAGGAAAATAAGCATAACAGTCAATTAAAATTTCCTTAATCTAAACAAAAAAATGAGTTAAGAAACAATACATGATGGGCCACAATGCAGTAAATTCTTAATTTTACACAGTTGAATAAGGTAACAATTGTGTCTGAGGGAGATTGGGAGAAATAGGGATGGGTGATTCGTAGAGTTAGTACAGAATAGAAAACTCTGTCATTTTGACACCCACGGTTTTTTTATTTTTTATTTTTATTATAAAGATGTGGGGTACACTTCAGGGTTAGGTATGCAAACGTTGATTATGCAGGCACCCTTGTTGATGAGGTGTGCCCCTCCCTCCCCTGACAGTTTCCCACTACTGCCAATCCCTTTCTTATACTATTATGATCATTGTTCAGGGACGCACAAAAGAGAAAGGTCAGACTACCTCCCAGTGCTTTTTAATAAACCTACTTATGAACCACTGATTTTGGTTTCTGTCTGAAGGACCCTGTGGCATAGGCAACTTAATATCTTTGGCTCCCAGCTACTGAATGTTCGACCCCAGGCTGAGTGCTTCCTCTGCTTCCTCTCCAGAGGCAATCTGGGTTCTGAGTCTTCCCTGGATAGTGCCCTCTTGGCCCCAAAGGGTTTGGGTCACACCCACCCTCCTTGCATGTGGTCCTTCATCTGTTCACTTCCTCTTTCCATCTTTCCCCAAAAAACATATACAGCCTTGTGCATGGAGAAAAGACTGATTGATCCAAACACACCTTTTTTTTAATTTTAAAGATGTGGGGTACAATTCAGGGTTAGGTATACAAATGTTCATTACACAAGTACCCTCTTTCCCCAGGCAGATTCCCACTGCTGCTAATCCCCGGTCCCTCACCCACCCACCCCTGTCCCCAGCAGTTTCCCGCTACTGCCAATCCTTTTATCATAGTATTACAATCATTATTCAAGGTCCTCTTATGAGTGAGAACATGGGATACTCAGTTCTTTGATTCTGTGTAAGTTTGTTCAGTGTTATAGACTCTAAGTCTGTCCAGGTTACTGTTGAAGTTCATGATTTTGTTCTTTATGGCTGTGTAAAGTTCTGTCTTGTATATGTGCCACATTTCTTTTTTTACCCAGTCCTCTTTTGATGGGCAGCGCGGTTGGTTCCACGTTTTTGCTATTGTGAACATTGCTGCAATAAACATATGCTCGCAGGTATCTAAACATACCCATTTCAATCCCCAGTGCTACAAACAATTCTAGTTAAAGCAATGCAGCCAAAAGTTCCTACAAAGGATTTCAATCCAAAGCCCTCACTGATGGATTGCATCCTTTAAATAATACTGCACAAATCCAAGAATTGCACACTCAGGGTAATAAAGCCACGTTCTTGTCTTAAGTTCTTTTCTGTGGTTTCTGCTACCGTTTCACTAACCCATATTTAAGCTTGCTATTATCTTCCTGTTTGTTCCATCCGTTTTACAAATGTAATTGCTTTTTATGACATCTCTTTAGTACTTTATTTCATTCTTCCCCTCGTCAGTAGGTAACTTCTGTCATGAAACATTTTTCTTATGCTTCAAAATGATAAATAAATACTGTGATCCTAATAGACATACCAAAATAGAAAGTCACTCAGGTGTCTATGATCTACGGAGCCCTGGTTCATGGAAACATGTACATGTATCACCGTTTTTTTGAAAGTTTCAACACAGTTGCACATGTTATTGAATAGACCCAACTGTTACAGCACCTGAAATATGTTCTCCACATATATTAAGGCGCTATTCCTAAGGTGCCCTGTATTTCCAAATCAAGATTCATGGGTCAGAGCTATTAACAGTCTAGTCAAGCACTAAATTGGGGGCTTTGTGTACGTTATCTCTTTTAACTGATGTACTGAACTTGAAAAACGCTATTATTATATCTGTGTTACCTATCAGAAAATGAAAACTCAAGAAGCTCATGTTCTTCTCTCCCCAAGGTCTCAGGCAAAAGCTTTGTTGGTTCTTGGTATACCTCAGGTCTGTGCCCCAAACACATGTCATTTCTGGTTTTCTCCACTGGGCTCCTCATCTTCTTGCATGTCACAGTGTGCCATCGTATTGGCATTCAACTTGCCAGTACGTTTTGAATTTTCCATGATATCGTGGACTTGTTCTCAGAAAAAAAAAGTGAACTTCAGAAATGCATGCTATACACAATGGAATATTACGTAGCCATAAAGAAGAACAAAATCATGAACTTTGCAGCAACCTGGATGGAATTAGAGTGTATAATACTGAGTGATCTTTCACAGAAAAAAAGAACCGAGTATCACATGTTCTCACTCATAAGTGGACCTTGAAAAACTATCATAATACTATAAGAAAAGGATTAGCAGTAGCAGGAAACTGGTGGGGAGGGGGAATGAGGCAGGACTGGCAGTAGTGGGAATCTACTGGGGGAGGGGGGCACATCTCATCTCATCTCATCAAGGGTGCCTGCATAATCAGCATTTGTATACCTAACCCTGAATTGTACCCCACAATTTTAAAATTAAAAAAATTAAAAGTTTTTTAAAAAGGAAGAAAGAAATGAAGTTTGTTTCCCCAGTCTGTGGGCTGTCTCCTTGCTCTCTTGATGGTTTATTTGGCTTTGCGTAAGATGAGGTATTTCTGACAAAGGTCAAACATCTAGGATCTACAAGGAATTCAAATGTGCCCAAAAAAAGCCCCATTACAAAGTAGGCAAAAGATATGAATAGGCACTTCTCAAAAGAAGACATACAAGCAGCCAACAGACACATGAAAAAATGCTCAGCCTCTCTAGTCATCAAAGAAATGCAAATTGAAACCACGCTGAGATACCACCCAACTCCAGACAGGATGACCATCATCAATAACTCAAAAAACAACAGATAATGGAGAGGATGCGGGTGGAGGGGAAGGGAACACTGTTACACTGTTGGTGGAAGTTTAAAACAGTTTGGCGATTCCTAAAATATCTAAAATTTAACCTTTTATGTGATCCCCACAATCCCCCTACTGGTAATATACCCAGAGGAATTCAAAAAACTTTATGAAAAAGATCCCTGCACACACATGTTTGTTGCAGCATTGTTCACAATAACAAAAACATGGAATCAACTGTACTGCCCACAAAAAGAGTACTGGATAAAAAAAGGTGGTACACATACACAATGGAATATTACGCAGCCACAAAGAAGGACAGAACTATGAACTTCACAACAACTTGGATGAATTTAGAGTCTATCATACTCAATGATCTACCACAGAAACACAGAACTGTGTATCACGTGTTCTCACTCATAAGCGAACCTTGAACAATTATCCTAATACTATAAGAAAAGGATTAGCAGTAGTGAGAAACCTCTGAGTGGTGGGCAGGATTGGCAGTAGTGGGAAACTGCGGGTGGGGGAGTGCACTTCATCAACAAGGGTACCTGCATCATGAAAGTTTGTATACCTAACCCTGAATTGGACCCCACATCTTTAAAACAAAAAAAATTTTTTTAAAGAAATACATGTAATTGGTCAAGTCTAACAGAAAATGATGGGTAATGAAATAGCCCCTCAAAATAAATATGTCTGAAAGGTTATAAAAATTCATTTATTTTAGTCTGTATAGCTATTGATTCTTCTAGAATTTGTAGAGGGCAAACTGTCTAGTGTTTAAGGAGATGAAACTGCCATCAGCTGTCTCCAAATCTGCTTGCAACCTTAGTCAGTTCCAACTTCTTTGCCCCTGAGTATTCAACTTCACCACACAGTACCTCTTTCCTGGGCTGTACAATGGGCTAATACTATCTTAAAGTTGCATAGAATAAGAGTGTGGGCCAACAGAGTAAGTATTTAATGAGAAAGTCCCTGCCCCGATGATGGCCATAACCCTCATTTGGGAAGTGTGGAAATGCATCTTTCATTTCATTTTACTTATCTGCCCAAACGGTTCAAGGTGAAGTTCTAATTCTTGGTGTGGCCTATAAAACCTGTTATGGCCCAATTGCTGTTTTCTAAACAGTGTCATCTCTCAGCCTCCCACGCTCTATGCTCTCTGTGCCAATCATTGGGCACGGCCTCAAGTTCCTGTCTGTGTAGTCTACCTGTGATCCGCACATCCTTTTAGCGTTGGGTCAGGCACCAACTCTTCCAACTGGTTTTCCCACTGCACGTTCCACCTTATGTCCCTTGGTCCAGACTTCTTCTTTCTGCTCCATCTTTCCCCTTGCACGTCTCTAGCGTGGGAATGATCAGTTACGCCCCGGGACTACAATGACCTGATTGCCTCCCCTCTTTACATGCAAGTTCAATGTTGAGTCATTAAATAGTGCACTCTTCACAGTACAGGTAATTTCCCCTTGAAATTTAAACTAACATCCCCGACTTTTTTCTCATTTCAGCTAAAAAATAGACAGTAGGTCATAAATGCACTTCACGTGCAATATTACATTTATTCTTTAAAAAAACAAGTTCAGACCTAGAATATAATGAAGAAAAATAATTTTAGCATGAGAATTATCAAAAGACATTTTCACTGTTTTGTTTCAAAAGTTAAGCATGAAAAAAGTGCAAAAATTTTTATCAGAATTTAAAATGAGTATAGGCTACCAATGATAACTCTTCTTGAACAAAATCATGAACTTCACAGCAACCTGGATGGACTTAGAGTCTATAATACTGAGTGATCTTTCACAGAAACAAAGAACTGAGTATCACATGTTCTCACTCATAAGTGAACCTTGAACAATTATTGTAATACTGTAAGAGAATGATTGCCAGTAGTGGGAATCTGTCTGGGGGAGGCACACCTTATCAAGGGTACCAGCATAATAAACATTCGTACCTAACCCTGAATTGGACTCCACATTTTTAAAATAAAATAAAAATAAAAATAATTAAATTTTTTTAAAGAAAAAAATGGCAAAAGTAAAATAACTCTTCTTAAAGAAATTTTTTTAAGTCTGTTTTATTCTCTATAGCACAGTTTTATTCATTCATTTTACTAGCCACTGTGGATCAAGATATATTGTTCTGTGTAAGAATAATTGCTGGTCATTTCTTGTAAAGCAATGGCTAAGAACAGAAACTGGGTTCTGAGTTTTTGTTCCCTAAACGTCCATTATCAGATGAAATAGAGATTCTTATAAGATTTGAGGGAATGATTTATATGCCACGGGGGGTGGGGTGGGACTGTAATGGGTTATTGCATTCAATCATTCCCATGCATAATGGCGAAAAAAAATTGATTACTGAAGTTTGGGCAGTGAAAGTTACAAAGTTTCATCAGTTAAGCTAGTCACTAAACTTGGGCAAGAAGAAAGTGATAAATTTGCTAAATATTCCAAGGTCTTCTTATAAGAAGAGAAAGGACCCCGAGCATCTTCTTCTTGTAATAATGGATTTCCATGAACCCTGTTGGGTTTTCCTAGAAAGTCTCCCCTCCACTAAGGAAAATACACCTACTTCTTATATTGAAAGTTATAATTAAGTATCAGAGTGGGCAACCCTATCTCAAAAACCACTTCAGTGATATGAGTGTATCAATTTTTATATTTTTGTATTTTATTTTTATTGCATTGACTTTGCAAATACCAAGGCTACAGAACAGAAAAAATATGTATCTTCATATCTTATCCTAATTTGGAAGAGTCTCACATGACCTATAAAATGAGTCTTTCATTTTTTTAAAGCTTTATATTCTTGGGCTGATCTTTTTAACATGCTGCTAGCCAACATCTAAATGACCTCACTCTTGTTAAAAATAAATCTTTATCTCTTCCTCTGTCTGGCTCTAATCTGCTAAATGTAAACATACTAGTTAGTTAATCATATTTGTGACAAAATGAGTCTTAGCTTTACATCAGAGGTTAAATATCCACTTTAAAGTCTTTGTCACAATGATTGGATCAAACCTAAACATTGCCTTATATTGGGAAAAATTTCCCTGCTCTGAGTATTAACAAAACTTCCCAGAAAAAGATAACAACAACAACAAAATAAGCTGGGAAATGTAGCTTATGCCTGTAATTCTTGGGAGACTGAGGCAGGAGGATTGCTTGAGGTCATTAGTTCAAGACCAGCCTGGACAACATAGTGAGAATCCATCTCTAAATACATATGTATAACAAAAATAGTTTACGCAACCCAGGGAAATTTATGATGATGGTAATATTGACTTTTTTTTACTCTGCCAATCCATCCATTTCTCTCTACCTTCATCATCATCACCCTGATCCCAGCTGCCTGGACAGTTGAAATCACCTTCTTCATGGCCTCCTACTACATACTCTGGCCTAATTCAATAGTTTCCACACTTCAGCCCAATTGGCCTTTTCGCCATGCAAAACTAATATCACACACACCCTTTCCAGCCCCATCTCCTTAAAACTCCTCATGGTTCTCCATCACTCTGTGAATAGAAACCTAAACCCTGAATGTCACCTGTGATGATTTACCTGACACTCACTGCCCTCATCCTCCGTGCTCCAGCCACACTGGTCTCTGTCTGCCTTTCTGTGTTGCCTCTGCTCCCTCCCAGTACTGCCTCCAAATGCAATTTCCACCTTGGGTTAGAAGCTTGCCCTGTGACTGATGGAGCTGGGTGAAGGAGAAGAGAAACAGGATCTCAACGTCTCTATTAGATGTGAGGACCTACTCCTATGGACTGGGGGAAGTCACATGGTCATTGTGAGCTGGATGAGAAATCCTGAAGACAAGCACTAGACTGTGTTCATTTAAGAAATCTGCTCTTTCCGTCATCCATCATGGCTTATGGCTTAAAATGCAGAATGGAATCCAGAGTATGCTGGCCCACCTTGGCCACGCATATCCTTGACCCGTGACCTTACGAGACCCCTGGCAGAAAATGGGAAAACATATCACTGAGTCCAGGTGGAACCCATACAACAGTGGTCCACTCAACCTTTAGTTGACGAGGACATGAAAGCGCTTCCCGGGCAGAATACCTGGCAGATTTCACAGCAGGTGTCGTGTTGAGGGTAAAACTTTTTAAACCCAGACCCAACTCTGGAAGCTCTTTCTTGTGAAGTGAGGCTTTTGCTCTATAATGGGTCATAAGATCCATTTTCTGGGCTTAAATTGTGTTTCTTTAATAAAAATAGATGAGACGAGAATAGAAAAACAAATGAATGCATTGTACCTAAAAACAATGAAAATGTGATCTCATGAACTCACTTTTGTTTCCTGAGTATACGTACATTGTGTAACCTATCACAATGCAAAATGTGTTTCTTAGTGTGGTTCACAGTAAAAAAAGCTGTTTGAAAAATACTGTTTTAGCAAAAAAGAAAGAATGAAGGCCATTAGTAGTTAATAGCAGCCATTTTATAAAATGTTTTCTCTTTTTTTTGAGTTGAAGTTTCACTCTGTCACCCAGACTGGAGTGCAGTGGCCGCTCCCGGCCACCGCAGCCTCGACCTTCTGGGCTCCAGCAATCCTTCCGCCTCAGCCTTCTGAGTAGCTGGAGCTACAGGCGCACACTACCACACCCGGCTCATTTTGATCTATTGTAGAGATGAGGTCTCGCCAAGTTGCCCAGGTGGGTCTCGAACTCGCGGGCCCAGGCAATCCACTCACCTCAGCTTCCCAAAGGCGCGGGATTACAGGCTGAGCCACCGAGCCCAGCTGCAAAATGTTTTCTTATACACACCACGTATAAAGACAAGATATTTAAAGTAAACTGCAAGCAGTTGCATATGAAGGACTGGCCATCTGTTACTATGTCCACAAAGTGTCTCCATTGTGGGATGGATTGGGTCCCTACCAAATTCATATGTTGAAGGACCTAAGCCTCACTGCCTCAGAATGTGACTGTATTTGGAGAAAGTGTTTTCAAAGAGGTAAATAAGAATAGATAAGGTCCTTAGGGTGGGTCTTTGCCAAAGAGGACTAGTGTCCTTATAGAAAGAGGAAATTAACCATCTAACCAGCCTGGGAACCAGGATAGAACAAAAAAGGAGCAAAAAGTATTTCCTCCCCCATCTCCTGAAACTGGAACATGCTTCTCTTCCTGCCCTAGGACACCAGAACTCTCTGGCCTTGGCACTCTGGGATTTATAACAGTAATCCCCTGGGCTCTCAATCCTTCAGCCTCAGATGGAGAATTCCTGTGTCCCTTCTCCAGCTCTGAGGCTTTCTGACTTGGACTGAGCCACGCTACCAGTATCCTAGGTTCTGCAGCATGCAGATGGCCTGTCATGGGACTTCTCAGCCCCCATAGCCACCAGCTTTATATTTGAAGCTGGATTACTTTTTCTGTTGGCTGCTTTCACTTCACAGTCTTCCCACTGCAGGAGAGTTTAAATGATCAGTGGCTTTCTGTGGATACCAGACCCAAGAGGGAGGTGAATTGGCAGTTTCAAGGATGAGCAAGCTCACAAAGATCAAACTTTACCTGTTGGCATTTGGAAGAGTGACAATTACAGTTTACAGGACCAATCCTTTATGACATGAATGGATCCACTTCAGTGGCTCTGTCCTAGGATGTGCAAACCCGTTCACATTACCAGCAAAATTTCTAAAAGGAGATTGAGTTCATACAGAATATAATCAGGGCTTAATTAGCTAAGTAGACAATGGTTTCAACAAGTCAAAGATTACCTTATCACCATGATCAGTACAACAAGCCAAAAAGGAATCTCATTTTGAGGTGATTCACTGGTTTTTTTTCATCTCAGTTAGGCTCACTTTGCTTAGCTCTCCATATGGATAAATCTTTACATAGCTGACTCTGTGTCTTCACAGATTCATCTTGTCCTTTTCATGGTCTTACAGATAAATGTCAGAGGCAAAAAAATAAAAATGACACAGCAGTTCCACTCAGAATCAAGAGTTCCTGTTAAATTTGTTTAGTTCTCTTTGTGCAGTTCAGTAATTCTTATAGGGCTAAACATAGTAGAGAGTTTTGGATTTAATTTTTACTCAGTTGTACTCTCATTTCTATCCTATAGATCTATCCAAAATGAGAAATTTGTGGACTTATTAAATTATCGAGCATTAGTGCTGGAAGGTACATTAAAGATGTCTACTGATGACATTATTTGACAGATGGGGGAATCTGAATCCTAGAGATATGAGTTTTCTGGCCATGAGTCAGTTGATGGCAGAGCTCAGAGAATACTGAAACTTGAATCCCTAAAAAGGCAAAAATCTAAAAATTTTTCCCAAACATCACATAGCTTGGGAATCACTTGTGAACTTTTTGCAGCTTAAAAAGGTTCACTGCAATGTGATATTACAGTGACACATGATGACATGAGTTTAACCATAGCTGAGACACTGGTATTCAAGGCATTTAGAGACTTATTCATCTGTGGCTTGGCTGGCTTGGACTTTTTGCTGATGATTCTGGGGTCACTACTTTTCTCTCTGTGACCTGTCACCTCCCCGTGTTCCCTGGCCACAGACCATGCCAGTCATTTCACTGCCACTATCCATCAGAAGAAGGGTACTAGTAGATTACCAAAAACCCATGCCTGCTGCCAACAAGTCCATGTTTCCATTGGTATATGTGGGCAATCATCTTCATGTAAGTAGCTCAAAGAATCCACAGGGCAAGGTCTGTGCTTATCCTAATACAGGGTCTGAAATGTAGAGTAGTGCCTTGCACACAAAACAAAGACAAACATAGAAAATGAACACAAGTCTCCATTACTGTCATATTAGTCCCCTCCTTTTTCTTAAAGTGACCACGATTGTTCTTAATTTTAACAAAATTGAAATCTGGAGCCAAAAGCAAAAATTTCATTAGAAGTTCTTTTAGACTCTGCTCGTTGAAAATACAAAGAGCCTTTTCTTTCTTGGCTACATGGGTTTTTAGGAAACAACTTTTGCCATGGTGGGAATCCAAATACATGCACATATTCTGAGGTCTTCTATTTGGATGTTTCTGAGTAGATTTAGTTTTGACTTAACAAGAAGACCTATAGACATCACTCCTCCACTAAAAACCTTCCAATGGCTTCCTAATACATTCAGACTGAAACCCAAACTCCTCACTATGACAGGCAAGTCCTACACAATCTTGCTTCCACCTGTTTCCCTGGTTCCAAGTCCTCTCATCACTACTCTCGTCACCCTGCTCTTCATGTTGGGCCTTGATTACACTAAGCTTGCCTCCTCTTGGAACATTTATACTTGATGTGCCCTCTGCCTCAAAAACCTTCCCCATGACCTTCCCCAATGAGCTAATGCATTGATATTAAGGTCTCTGCTAAAACACCACTTCTGGGGGAAAAAACTATCCCTGGCCACCCTATCTAGCACCCGCTCAATTAGTTATTAAGTTAATATCTACCCTGCTTTATATTCTGACTAGACTTACCCCTCTCTAGAGTGTATTTTATGCTTCTTGTCTGTGTCCCCTTCTCTATATAAGCGCCAAGAGGACAGGGATTGAGTCTTTGTTTACAGCTGTATTCCCAAATTACGAACAATGTCTGAAAAGCAAGCACTGCTCAATAAGTATTTGGAAATAAGCACAGAGGGAGAAAGAAAGAGAGAAAGAGAAAGAAGGATATTAGGACACAGACACTCACAGAGGGAAGACCATGTGATAACACAGAAAGAAGGCAGCCATCTACATGTCAAGGAGACAGACTCCAAAGAAATCAGTACCTGACCTTGGACTTTTAGCATTCCAAACTATGAGAAAATAAATTTCTGTTTTATAAGTCACTCATATTGGAAATAAACACCGAAAGGGAAAGAGAGAAGGAGAAAGAAGAGAGGAAATTAGGACACAGACACTCATAGAGGGAAGACCACGTGACAACACAGAGAGAAGACAGCCATCTACAAGTCAAGGAGACAGGCTCCAAAGAAACCAATCCTTGACCCTGGACTTCTAGCATTCCAAACTATGAGAAAATAAATTTCTGTTCTTTAAGCCACCCAGTCTATTGTACTTTGTTATGGCAGTTCTAGACAATTGATATAGTCTCTGATATAAGGAAGTGGCCACTTAGTTCAGAATGGCCCATGTCAGAAATTACATGGCAAATAGGAGATATTCAGATAGTCTTGAAGGTGCAAAAAAGAAAGATAATCAGAAACAAACTTGAAAAAACTGGCTATAAGTGTTTACGGGTTATTGTGTTGGTTTATGTGTTTTTGGTTGGTTGTCTAACATTTCCTTAGGAAAGGGATCAATCCCCGTCCTCTTGGGGCTTATATAGAGAAGGGGACACAGACAAGAAGCATAAAATTTACTCTAGAGAGGGTAAGTCTAGTCAGAATGTAAAGCAGGGTAGATATTAACTTAATAACTAACTGAACAGGTGCGAGATAGGGCGACCAGAGATAGTTTTTTTTCCCCCAGAAGTGGTGTTTTAGCAGAGACCTTAATGTCAATGTGTTAGCTTATTGGGGAGCTAATGACACAGCAGTAGCAAAGATATTAGTCAATTAACTACATAAACGCAGTTCTCATCCTAGAGTGAGAAGTTAGGCATTCTCCACTCGGCTTTTCTATTGTTCCCATCAACTTCCTAGTTAAAAGCGTCTGTCCAAATATAGCCACAGATAGAGAGATTAAAAAGAAGAGATCCTTCCTGATGCTTGCAGTTGGAACTCAAATAAAGTCATTGAAATAAACAAACGAAGCACTGAGTCAGGGTTGTACAGCACCATGTCGTCAGGTATATTCTGCCTAGGTGTGCTACCCAAGCACTCAGACACAAGTCAATTTGCTTACATGCTCTCTCCAGCTCAGAAAACTCAAGCCATCAGCCTCAGAAAGCCAGAAAAATTCATAATGTGCCTGTCTATTTTATCATCATCACTTCAGATGCACAGCGAATGATCCACACCTCCAGAAGTGAAGTTTTGAAATTGTTATAGAATGCTACGCCGGTCCCCAAACATTTCTTATTATCAGACTGCCTTTCTATTTCCTCTGACCAAAATTTAAATGAACGGGTTATCGCTTTGCAGAAACGATTTGAATTCTAACCGATATGGCCTATATGATACCTTATATTTTCATATAAATTAAAAAACCTGCCTCTGCTGCCCTTTTTCGAGGCAAGGCACTTTAAAGCTGTGTTCTATACCTCCAACTTGCTTGAAAATCAAACGGCGTTATTTTCCTGTTTTGCGAATACTTTTGGGTACCTATGTGAAGCCAAAATGGCTGTTCATTCTGAGTCCCCAGACAAAATTTTACAAAGCTCTTTTCTGTAGTTCTTGACCTGCAAGCACTTACTTCCAATACATTATGAGAAGATGCCACATTTCCCTGCCATCTGTTTTCAGCTAGGAGTAGGTCAGCCTCCTACACAATCAGAAAATTCAACACAAATAATCAAGACAACTGGTAACTTAGATTCCTATTTTTAAAAAGTAATTAAGCTGCCTTTTTCAATGATTTATTTTTGTACTGTCTTTTAGATAGAAATTTTGTCTGGTGTTGACCGTGTTCTTCATATCCTACCAATCAAAGTGCTTATTTCTATGTGTTTTTGTGTCATCCCTGCCTCAACAAATTTCACTTTTCTAGATGCCTAGCTGGAAAAATCACTCTCATACTTTTGTTATCAAATTTCTTTGACAGAATCTCTTCCTAGGACATACTTTCTAAGCCTGCAAACTAATAACAAACTGGAAGCTTCTCAAAATTATAGGTCGTTTTTAATGTTTCGCACCCAAACCCAAAATAGTAGACAATCAGAAAGTAGTGGGTGTGTGAATAAATTAATGAACGCATTCAAATTAGCACTTAGAACTTGACAAAATCTGACTTCGCTTTTCTGTAAACTACTATAGACTCTGTAGAGAAATTTCCAGTTTTTTGCTCTAAAATCCATTGAATCATCATCTCACATGTGATTTAGGCTTACTTGATGGCATACAATTCTGTCTTCTATGTTTAGGAATGATGTTCATGGTTATAGTAACCTTTTGATTATATGCTCTATGAGGCAATGCAGAGGTATTAATAACAAGAATAGAAATTCTGATTTTTAATAGCTTCACTTGCTTGAATTGTCTCACTTGAGCTAAATATTAAAATATGCTTGCATTAACTCGAAAAAGCTTGTTGAGGTAAGTTTCAGAGAAGTGTGCTGGATCTTAAGGGAGAGGTTAACTGATGCATAATAGAAGTTGCCTATGTATAAGGCTCAAAGCGAGGGAAAAAAATCACGTAGCTACATGTTGGATGTATAAACACTACGCATCTCTTTGCTTGTTCACCTTCAAAAACCCACCTCTTAATAAAGTCAGGAAGTTTGTATTTTTGCTGCAAATTACCTGTCTGTAAAGTGCTGAAACATGGTTGGACATGTATTTGCACTGGGAGTATGTGCCACAAAGAGATTATCGGTTCCTATCAGATGGTCCAGACTTCAAAAGGCTTTGTTGCTTTGCTTTCTGTTTCCTTGTGGCATCGCTGAGATAAATGGCCTACAAGATTATTCATGGCTTGGAGAACACACTCGTTTCACTGAGGTCTGGAGATGAAATGACGAGCCCCGTTCTCAGGCAGCCTTTCATGTGCAGTCCATTTCTCTTCATCAAAAGTTTATTTTAGACTGTTATATGCAAATGTGCAACCTCTGTGCAGCAGCTTCTATTTCAAAACCTTGGGTGAGAAATTTCAAAGCATGCCTAGTGACTGCAGAAAAGTAGGAAGAAAAGTAATTGTTAATTCTGTTATCTGGAAATCTCAGTTAAATTTTCAGCAGACACTAGAAAAGAAACATAAACTTCATTCTGCTTCTAAGGGAGAAAGGCCAAGAAAGGAAAAGCATGCCAGATAACAAATATTGCTTTCGTTATCTGTATTTACAACGGAAGCAAGTCCAGCAATTTTTAAGTGACCATAAGTAATTTAACAACTATCTAGAACAATTAGATCCACATGAAAAGTAAACACTCCACTTCTTAACGTCCTTATATAGAAATCCAACACCAATAACAGTTTTATCAAAAATTTAATTCATTTATTTAAAAATTTTATTGAAGGCCCACAGTTTGTAGGAAACTTTGGAGTTGCTGGTTATTTATACCAAATGCAACTGAAAATTATAACCTTGTTTTAAATAATTTGCATGCTTTTGTAGACCATGGATGTTGGTGACAAATAATTATCATCATTCAGAATGCAATACAAGTTAGTTGACCACAATTTTATTTTTTTATTTTTATTTTATTTTTTTTTACTATAAAGATGTGGGGTATAGTTCACGGTTATGTATACAAACATTGATTATGAAGATTCCCTTGTTGATGAGGTGTGCCCCTCCATCTCCTGGCAGTTTCCCTCAACTGCCAGTCCCACCTGGCTCCCCTGACAGTTTCCCACACTGCTAATCCCTTTCTTGTAGTATTATGATAAATGTTCAAGGTCCACTTATGAGTGAGAACATATGGTACTCTGTTCTTTGTTTCTGTGATAAATCACTGAGTATGATCGACTCCAAATCTATCCAAGTTGCTGCAAAGTTCATATATTTGTCCTTCTGTATGGCTGCATAATATTCAAAACCAACAAGCTTCTGCAAAGCAAAAGAAACCATCAAGAGAGCAGGAAGACAACCCACAGAATGGGAAAAAATATTTGCCAACTGTATATATGAAAAAGGTCTAGCATCTAGGATCTACAAGGAACTCAAACATACTGAAAGGCAAAAAAAAAAAAAACAGTCCCATAAAAGTGGGCAAAAGACATGAATAGACACTTCTCAAAAGAAGATACATGGGCAACCAACAGACACATGAAACAGTGCTCAGCCTCACTGCATTTTGAAATGCAAATCAAAACCACACTGAGATACCACCTAACCCCGGTAAGAATGGCCATCATTAATAAAACAAACAACAGACGCTGGCGAGGATGCAGAGAAACAGGAACGCTTCTATACTGCTGGTGGGAATACAAACTAGCATATCCTCTTTGGAAGACATTGTGGCAATTTCTGAAAGAGCTAGAAATTGTTCTTCCACATGACTCAACAATCCCCCTATTGGGAATATGCTCAACCACAATTTTATTAGGGATTAAGCTAGGTTGCAGTTTACATTATTTGAAAACAATAGGCTCTGGGCAGACATTTCATGATTTCAAAAATTTAACTTTGCTGCACTTTTTCTTTCCCATCTTAATTAATTAGTTAATAATGCAAGTTTTGAAAGTGCTTTTTTGCTACTGTTTTTGTGCTACTTAAGTTTAGATTAAAAGTTTGAGTTCCATGAATGTTAACAAACATCATCTTGAGTAAATGTTTGCGAATGACATGCAGACAGTAACTAAACAAAAGTAGTTACTTAGAAAAAGCTGTTGCTCTTTGTAAAATTCCCTAAGAAATGCTGTTATAATTACAATATCTTTAGCTTGGGAAAAAAAGAAATATAAGAATATTATAAAATAGTCTAACTTGCCGGGCTCGGTGGCTCAGCCTGTAATCCCGCGCCTTTGGGAGGCTGAGGTGAGTGGATTGCCTGAGCCCACGGGCTCGAGACCCGCCTGGGCAGCGAGACCTCATCTCTACAATAAATCAAAAAATCAGCCGGGCGTGGTAACGCATGCCTGTAATTCCGGCTACTTGGAAGGCTGAGGCGGAAGGATCACCGGAGCCCAGCAGGTCGAGGCTGCGGTGGCCGGGAGCGGCCACTGCACTCCAGTCTGGGCGACAGAGTGAGACTCCGACTCAAAAAAAAAAATAGTCTAACTTAGAATAGTTGCTTTTGAATTCTAATTTTAGTTCAACAAAGCATCGAGCCAACAATCATTAGACTTCTCTAAACTAGCACAATAAACAAACTGGTGATAAGCAATCAACTACTTCTAACAGAGCAACCTTGGGGGAGATAAAACAACAAGGAGATTTGCAGCTGACAGATAGGAAGCACCATCACAGAACGGAGCCCAGGAACAAGTTTGACCCTATTTGATTGATATTACCTTCTGTTACAGTAATGGCCTGAGGCCCAATCCTTGCAACCATCTGTGAACAGGGGCTTGGGCAAAGGCCCCTTACAGCCCAGTGATGAGTCAAGAGGACCCAAATCTGCCACTGGTTGCATCTATCTCAAGAAAGAGCCATAACTGGATTTTTAAAATGTGGTACATATACACAATGCAGCCATAAAGAAAGACAAACATATGGACTTTGCAGCAACTTGGACGGATTTAGAGTCGCGCATACTCGGTGATCTATCACAGAAACAAAGAACAGAGTACCCTATGTTCTCATCATCAGTGGACCTTGGACAATTATCATAATACTTTAAAAAAGAGATTGACAATAGTGGGAAACTGCCAGGGATAGCATCATCAAGGGTACCTGCCTAATGAACATCTGTATACCTAACCCTGAATTGTACCCCACATCTTTAAAATAAAAAAAAAAATTAAAAAAAAGAAAGAGCCATAAACTGTTGGAATGTCCTGTCTTGAAGCAGGAGGGGAAGATATTGGCTGACAGCACTTATTTCTTTATCTTTTCTATCCAATATAGGTCATTAGCCCAGTTCACATTCTTAAAAAATATACAGGTGTCAGAGAGCTCATTTTGACAGCTACCTGTAAGTGGTTTTGAAGAGAAGGAAAATAAATGATGTTCCTCTCTTTCACTATTCTGGCTTACTTAGAGGTTTTCTAGAACCATCTCAAGAGACATGAATTTTTTAATGAGAATAAATCAAGTCAAATCCGGCATTGCTACTAGGACAAAAAAACAGGTGTCCCATTTATAGACCCATGGCTAATTGGATTGTTGTGAGAATTGCTTAATGCCTATAGAGTACTGAAAGAAATAAGGGCATAATAAGTGTGAGTTGATAGAGTTAATAATAGTGATTAACATTCTCTCAAGCTTAGCATCCTATCACATTTTCACAGTAAATTTCAGAAGTAAATAACACCTCCTTCGTTTTGTGGATTTTTGTTTTTAAGTCTTATCAGGTTAAGTAACTTAACAATTCCATGTTACCCACTCCTCAAACCCGACCCCTACCCCCCCCACACACACACTTCAGACTGTTTAATCTTCCATCTTTAGGATAAAGTTCAATCCCTTTAGTATGACATGATCTAACCCATCAGTTTCCCCAGGGCAACTCTTGCCATGGCTGTACACATGTCGTTTTCATCACATGAAACTCCTTTCTTTCAATACTCCATACCCCACTGCTGGTCATAGGTGGTTTCTTCATAAAACACTCTTCCTCTAGTTTAACTCTTGTCCACTTGGTAAACTCCTACTTGTTTTTACAGAGTCAGTTTAAACATCACACCACCTAAAAGACACTCTTTCCTTCCTCCCCTTCTCCAAAGACAGGTTATGTTCTGTGCTCACTCTTTCACAAATTTTATCACAGGGCATGACGCTTGCCCCTCCATTTAGAGGCTGAGTGAACACCAATAACTATGTCTCATTCATCTTTCTGTTCCTAGCATTTTACACAATGCCTGACACAGGATATATATAAATTATAGATAGATAGATAGATAAATTTTTTAACGAATAAATGACAGAATGTGCACAGATTATAAGTAGTATACAAGAAACTAAGTCCAAAAATCTCTGAATCTAAGATCTTTACTTAGAAATTTGTAGAACACCACTACTATTTTCTAAGTTTGCAACTAAGCACGGGAGACAGAGTTGGAAAAAGACATGATTCACACTCCGCAAGACAAACACACACATGTTGTCAGGCCTCAAGAAAGTCAATTATTACACAGCTATTAGACACATTCTTTGAAAGGCAGTCTTCTTGACTCAATGCAACCACTCAGAGCTTCCCCACAAAGGAGCAAGTCTTTGTTTCTCTGACTTAGGCAGTTAGCTGTATACCTGGTGGTGATAACTTGAACTTTTCTTCACCTTAGCTAAACCATTAGACAGGCAAGATACATAAAAGAAAATTGCAGTTTTTACAGAATATATAATTAGCAGTCATAATTTCTAAGCTCTTTTGATTCTGTAGAATTTGTTTGGGAAGGAAAAGTTCCAAGATTATCCTAGATCTCAATTTTTTTAAGTGCTATTTAGATGACTACCACATATTAAAACATAGTATGAAGTGACAGAAATTGATTGTGTTTTCCAACAAAGATTCTTGTTTGTTTGTTTGTTTTGAGACAAGGTTTCACTCTATCACCCAGGCTAGAGTACAGTAGTATGATCATAGTCCACTGCAACCTTGAACTTCTGGGCTCAAGAGATCCTCCCATCTCAGCCTCCCAAGAAGCTATGATTATTGGTGCACTTCATCACACATGGCTAAAATTTTTCTTCCTTTCTTTATTTCTCTCTTTCTTCCTCTCTTGTTTTTCTTCCATCGTTCTTATTTGTGGATATGGGATTTTGCTATGTTGCCCAGGCTTATCTCAAACTCCTGGCCTCAAGCAATTTTCCTGCCTTGGCTTCCCAAGCCACTGGGATTACAGGCATGAGCCACCAGGCCCAGCTGAGTTATATACTTATTTTTAAAGAAACAAACATTTCAGACAACCCCCTCAAACCAAAGTTGCTGGAAAATATGCTTCTGTCATGTGTATGTCAGTGTCTGTCACTAAACAAGGTCTATGAAGACCTATAACAAGATATTAACATAGTCATATCCAGGAACTAGATTCAGGATATTTTATTTTTTTATTTGTGTGCTTGCATATTTTTAAATTTATCTATAAGGTACACTTACCACATCCTTAATAATGAATAAATTATAAATATTTGAAAGGGAAATTCAAATCAATGTTTTGGTAGTCAAAGATGTAAGGAAGTCATTTTTGTAGTTTTTTCCTCAAGAATATGCAAGTTTACTCACTGCTGTTTTGACTATTAGATTGCAAAGGTAAATGGCTTTTATGTGGATCTATTCCATATTGTCTGCTCAGGTTCCTTGCTATCCTCCCCAAAAGTATCTATCTCACAGCTCTCCTTCATAGCATACTACTCACTACCTCCTGCAATTGCATATAATATAACCATAGGCCCTTACAATAAGGCAGGCACTAAGTTGATCACTCTGCATGTTGCATCTCATTTAGTACTTCCTATTTCACGAAATAAGTGCAATTTATCCTTTTGCGTCAACTTGGGCTTATAGAAGTATTTTTTTTTTTTTGAGTTGGAGTCTCACTCTGTTGCCCAGACTGGAGGGCAGTGGCTGCTCCCAGCCACCACAGCCTTAACTGCTGGACTCCAGTGATCCTTCCGCCTCAGCCTTCCAAGTAGCTGGAACTACAGTCGCGTGCTATCACAGCCGGCTAATTTTTTGGGGGGGATTTATTGTAGAGATGAGGTCTCACTAAGTTCCAGGTGGATCTCAAACCCGTGGGCTCAGGCAATCCACTCACCTCAGCCTCCCAAGGTGCGGGATTACAGGCTGAGCCACTAAGTCCAGCTGTAGAAGTATTTTAAAGGGAAATTCAAATCAATGTTTTTAAAATATTACTGTCTATGCTAACTCTTCCAACTGGTCAGCAGCTGAAGTGAGTATGAGCCCAGGCAGGACCCATAAACTCCCTCTCCTACTCTCCCTCTCGAAAAATCATGTTCCTAAGAGTTCAGAGTATTTAGAGCACCTTGACACATGTTGTTCTTTTGGGCCTTTGCAGTGGCATGGGGAATATCACCCTCCTTTTTGCAGCTGAGGGAACTGAGTCAAGGGTTCAAGGTTCCAAAGCTGGTGAACATTGCATCAATATGGATCCAGCCAGAGAAACAGCACCCACACTTGCTATTTCAATGTAAGGTGATTTAATGCATGAACTTGGTTATCAAATTATTGGAAGAGCTAGAGGAGAAAGAAATAAGGTGATGAGTAATGTCAGGGAGCCATTCTCATCCTCGAGTCCAAGGAACAGAAAAGGAAGTGGCATTGTCCAGAGCCAACGAACACTGCACCACTGAGCAGAAGTGTAGTAACCACATGTCTTCCGACCAGAAACCAGGAGCCAGCCGCCCTGTTGCAGGTTCTGGACTAATTTATTTTCACTGAGAGGGCCCAGGCATCGCCACTACTTGCATAACTGCTGAAGCCAAAAGCAGAAAAAAATAAATCTAGTCTTTTTCCCACCTTCGGATCATATGCAAGTTCTCCCAGCGTCTGAATCAAGGGATTCTAGGAAACAACTTGCAGACTTCCAGCCGTGTGCAATGGAGGAAGCATTTTGAGGGCAAGTATTAAGCTGAGAGCCAAGAGACCTGACACAATGGCGGAAACAGAACTGAACTCAGGGCCTCTGGGATACAGTCGATTATTTTCATTCAGCATGTGTTTGTGTGACTACTTGAGCCAGGCGTCTGATAGCCGTCTGCTATGGTTACCTTTATGAAATAGGTACACCTGGCCTTGACCTGTGGAGCTTGCCGTATTATCGTTGAAATGAATGATGGAACTCTCCCCATTATGTCCCATCCTCTGGACAGAGCTGAGAACACCTTTTATGGTGGAAAGAATTTGCTGAAACTTGATTAAGCAGGAAACTGCACTTCCTGGTGTTCCCTTCTCGGTATGCTTCTGACCAGATTGGGTGTGTTCAGGGTGGCCTGACTGCAGATGCTCTGTGTATTTCTGAGTTTGCTTTGTCAAAAGAGGAATTTGTGCAATATTGAAAGGTGGAAGTGATGTGGAATTGCCACATTCAGGAGTCTTTGCAGTAAGATACGGTTGTGGACAGACACAGAAGTGTCTGCTGGATCTCATCTCTCTTCCATTCCAGCTTGTCTTTCCAGTCCTTGGTTCTGGGGACCACCTAACATCTGGCTGCACTGAAGCTGCTGCTCCTGGGGACCACACCTTCACAGGCCCACCTCAGCAGCCAGGTGTGCTTTGGCTTTGCAGAGTTCCCTGAGAGCTCTGACTTTTCCTCTTGTGCCAAGTGGACTGGTCAGTGGCTCCTCTGGCCTTCCCTTGAAGATCTTGCCTTCCGAATCCCCCAAAAGTTATATACCATGTAGCTTCCAGTAAAAAAAAAATCCCTTATCTCATGAGTTTAAACTGGTCCTACTATCCTGACTGACAAAGGTGGCATAGAGATCCTTTGGTATTTCCAAAAGTAGTCAGTCTTTCACATCCTAAGAAGAACGGCTACACTATACCATTTCTAAGGTGCATCTTATGGCAATTTCTCACATGTCTAAGATATATTCACCTCTCAGCGTATTTATTCCTCTCCAAATCATCAGCATAGTACTCTGATCTGGCTACAAAATTCAAAGTCTACTTGCTCCTCAGACATTAAATGAATGAATAATTCAGCAAAATGCTTCTGGCAGGTCTCACAGGAGCACCAACTAGAAGATGAAAACAAAATAACTAAAAGATGATTTGAAATCCTTCTCTCTTTCTGTTGAACAAGTTTCTTTCCCCATGCCATGCTTAATTCTCTGTACTAAAACGCTAGCCTGACAAGTCTTATCAACCTGTTTGCAGATACTTAATTGTCCTATTGACAGTGTATTAGAAACAGAGACTGTTAACTGCCTTTCCTTGTGCTGTTATGACAATGACCAGAAACTATAACATAGATTTAGCAAAAGCCAAGTCATCAATAAAAATCAATAATGGCCTTCTCGATTCACACACACACAAATATTTAAATGAATGAAGACTTTGGAAAGATAGTCATGTGTTCTTTTCTGTGAGTCACTAAATCATGATGTGTAATTTTCCTCTATGGTTTTAGTAACTGTGGCAGAAAACGTCATCCTCCATATTATTTGAAGTGCTGTCCAGCAAGGATAAGAGTAATAGAAAGACTTGACCACAGCAGCGGGAATGTCTGAAACCTCATGTCAGCTTATGCTCATTCAACACGCTTAGCTAACAGTGTATCGTGAATAATACATCAACATAAATACAAACTAGGATGGAATAGGAGCTCTGGGGAACACGGCTAGCCAGAAGCAAGGACTCAAGTCAGAGCACCAGAGAGTAAGCTGCAAATAAAATATAAGGAGGTAACTCTCTTAAAGAAATCTTACACAACATTGGGCGTGCAAGGCATCATTTGGGGCTTATCAAGACCGAACGAGGTAGGGAGGGTGGGATGAGAGGAAAAGATAATCCATCCATGTTGGCAGAGCGGTTTTGTTCCGGGAGGCTTTTGTGCAGGATAGTTTAGGAGCACAGCCAGGACAGGAAGCAGCAAGGGAATGTGCCAAGAGGCTCTGAGGACCAATTTGCAAAGAAAGCCAGAGGAAGAAAAAAAAGTGACAGGTGACACAAGTACCTGAGAGCACATGTCCAGAAGCAATCTCCCAAATGCTCTGCAGGCTTTGAGCTCTAACTGCAGAGATTTTTGGCAGCAGACGGAAAGAACCAAAGACATCACAAGAGCAGGTCAAGATGTACAAATTTGCACTTAACTTGTTGTGTCACGTAAAATATAATGTAAAATTTAAAAATGCAAGCTCTTTAAGTATCTAAGATGCAAAGAATGTCTCCTTATTCAATTTCCTAACCACTAATCCCCCCCGCAAGCTTAGCACTGTGCCTGGAACATGGTAAGACCTCAAAAAGTATTTGTCGAATTCATAAGTAATAAATAACACAAAACAAAACAAAAAAATTACCAAATTCAAACTGTGAACTGATAAATAACATATAAGCAAAAATGACAATTGTAAAATTGGGTAAGTATTAAAGGAAAGAAATCATATAATTATGAAGAATCTACCTAAGAAGATCTACAAGCATTGGCTAAAAACTGAACTTCCTAGAATACAAAGTTAATATCCTATGACAATGAGTTCAATAGCAGCATGGTCTCATAGAAGGATGACAATGGTTCATCGGTTCCCAAGAAGGTTTTATCTCAAGGCTGTTTCCCTAAGAGATTATAAGTCGTACAACGGACACCTTCACAAAAGCCGCTTAACAAAAAACTATTGCAAAGAACGTCCCCAAAAGGTTCTTATTTCAGATCTCTGCCAAAGCTGAGGATGAAAGGTCAATTTTAATTTTGTTAAAGAAGCTGAAATGACGGGCAGGACGTGGTGATATGATCTAGGTATGCAGCATTCTGATGATTTGGCTTTAATACATAAAGTTCAAAGAAGCTTGCAGGAGGGCTGCTTAATTTGTGCCTTGCTTTCCCTCTCAAAGACCAGTTATCTCAGCCAGATTTCTTTAAAAGAGTTGATACTAGATGATTAGAACTGCAGAAGACAATGATTCCTGAAGAGTTCTTATCCTGTGATGTTGATTCAATGAGCACTCATGCCTTGGCTGTGCACTCCAGCTGGAGTGCAAGTAACAAAGACGAGACTTTACAATGACTTTACAAGAACAATACCTGGCTCTGATGTGGAGTCTTCATTGCTTGTGAATCTACAAGTGAGTACCCACAAGTGGAATCCAAGCCTTCTCGCAACAGACAGTTGTTGGTAACTGAATATCACTCCATAAACTATGGATGTAATAGCAGTGGCCTAGGAAATTTTGAAAACTGAATTTCCCACCTTGATAATTGTGGAACTTTGACTACTCCAGACAAAGCAATTTTGAACAGTGTTGAATCTCAGAGTCTACAAGATATTAATTCCAAATGGACCTCAGTTAGTCTAATAAAATCACCTGTTGCATAATATTATCAAATATAATGTAAACCATAATCTATCTCTATATCTAAGCCTCTGCTCAAAATGTTGATTTTAGTTTTGAAATAATTAGTAGTTAGACGTTCTTCCTGTCAATGCTAAGCTAATTCTTAAAATCGTTGCTGCAGTGTGAAAGACAGCCCATGTCATCAGCACAGCAAAAACCTGGCATCCTATTTGCAGGAAGTCTTTTGCACATCCAGGAGCAAGTTTAAAAAGATGGAGCAAGAAACAGCTCCATATTACTATATTTAAGGTAAGAATTTTCCTTAGCAGAGCTTATTGCTGTCTGACTTGACTTTGGGACTATTTTCAAGACTCTGAAAATTATCTAAAAAGATCTTTGATATGTACAGAGATCAGAAAATTGAATCCAGAAACAATTTTGTCTATGAAATCGTATGTCAATTATAAGTTAGCAAGAGCTATAAAAATACAATCATTATTACCAAGGAATTATAGAACACTACAACTATAATTAAGTATGGAATGGTTAGCCTACATAAATGTTCCTCTGGTAAGAAAATAAATTATAAAACTGACACCACCCTCAGAAAAACCTGTGAAGCTCTAAGAAGCTACTCAGAATCCTAATGTCCAAGTAATGTTGGAAGTAGATGACTAGTATGTTTTAAAACAAGATCATATTTCGGATTCTGCTTGTGGAATCCGTATAGCAGAAGTGAATTCGAATAGATGCAAGAATTTGAACTCATAGTAGGAAAAGAGTTTCAAGATCTCTTATGTAAAATGTTCTTCCCTCAACATGTTGCTGGCCATTTCGTTAGCCAAAGGGAGTTGAACATCAGATTCATGGGTAGAGCTTTTCAGACTGGACTCCAACTCTAGAAAGTGCCTGGACTCCCAGAGACCTGCTTAGGAGAGCACAACCCACCAATCAGTATCAGCTCCTGGGGAACAAGAAATGAACTTCCAGCATGTTTGAGCTTAAATTTCCTAGGTTACCTGTTAAGAAACTAACATGATTACCCATACGCAGGGTTAGAAGATATAATTAGATGGAAAATCAGAGTCCAGTTTTGGGAAAATCGCATTCCATGTCAGAGACCTAAAGACCTCTCATCCCCCAGGGAACTGACATCTCAGCTGCCACCCAGATCCCTGCCCATCCCTCCAGAAGGCACCAGCTGCTAAGGAGGGCCCTTCTAGGCCTTTCCCCAGATAACAAGACCATAAAGCCATCTGCTGACATGTGCAACCCTACACTTCATCCACATTCAGCTCATTTTATACATTTTACTCTGACTCATCCTTGAAAAATATATAATCAGAGTAACCAGAACCACAAGAACATTTGGTTTCTCCTGAGCTATATCTGCTCCAGCAACAATGCAAGCACCACCTTTCTATGACTGAGAACACGCTGTTTCCATACCACGAACTTCATCAAATATCCCTATAATTTCTACTGGGAACCACATCATAAAACCCCAAGAACCAAATTTGATGTGCACTCTCTCTCTCCCTCTTTCCCTCTCTCCATCCTCCATCTCTCTGTCTCTCTCTCTCTGTCTCTGTCTCTCTCTATCTCTATGTCTATCTCATACACACACACACACACACACACACACACACACACACACACACACCCTTCTGATATCAGTCAGTGCTTAAATTTTTTTAGCAGGTAAAAAATGAAGAAGTGTCACACGAAAAACAGTCATAGCAAGGGACAATCTATTCCTTGACCGACAGAACCTGATGAGTTTCCTGAACCTCCCACCACAACATTCTAATTCTACATGCTGTCAAGACCAAAACGATTGATACAAGGGGAAACATATTGGAATGAAAAAGAAGACATCACTTTCAACTCGTAATCTAGAGTGTCAATAGGACAAACAATTAATAATTAACAAGAGTGATCCCCTTGAGTCATTGGCTTCATTGTCTGATGGAAAAATCATGGAGGAGGAGAAACCTAAACCCTTAAATAGAAGGTAATTCATTCTTTAACATTCAGGTCACTTGCAGAGCCAGTTAACTCCCCTGGGAAGAGATGGAGGAAATTTCAGGTGAGCCCCATGCCCTGCCAAACTTAAAGATAAAATTCTTTTTTTTGTTGTTTAGTTCCAGAAACATTCAGAGCTGACAGGATCAGGGAATATGCAGCTGTCTGCCTTTTGTAACTTAAAGTTGAATGTGTCTACAGTTTCTGATCTGCTAACTCTGACAGGGCTTGACAAGCTTGGTGAATGCAGCATACCTGACTAATTTCTTGGGGTGGAGAATTTATAGACTTTCTCAACTAACATACTTTTGGGAGAAGTGAAAGGGACTTTTGGGAGAAGTCAGCCAGCATTCCAGGCTGAAAGTACACTAGCATTGATGAGAGTGAAATCGGATGTGCATGGACTAAACACTGGGCTCTGAAAATATAAAATAAAAGTTTGTAGGGGGAACACATGCGGGAAAGAGTGGGTGGTGTGGTAGATAGGAGGGAATGCAACGGAACTGAGTCCACTGACATGCTCCAGTGTCGACGAGGAAAGAATTCAAGTGAACAACAGAAAAGGACTTGGGAAATTAAGACTGTGGAATGCTTATCACTTTAAACTACTTCCTGCTAAAACACTAGACATTTATTTATAGATATACACTTTATTTTGGAGTTGTGGGGTAAATGTGGGGATTTGCTACATAAGTGAATCATGTGTGGGAGAGGTTTGGGCTTCCAGTACCCTCTCTTCCCCTGAAAGCAGATTTGGTACCCAGTGTGTTGTCTTTCCCTGATAGTGGATCTGATACCCAGTGGGTTACTGTCTGCCTCTTACCCCTCCTCCTTTCCTCCTTCTTTTGTAGTGTTCAGCATCTGCTATTCCCACCTTTGTGCTTTTGTGGTTCGTGATCAGGGCCCACTTATGAGTGAGCACCTGCAGTATTCAGTTTTTTGTTTCTGTGATCATTCGCTTGGTGCAATGGTCCCCAACTGCATCCATGTGGCTACGAAGGACACTCATGATTTTGTCCTTCCTCATGGCCGTGTATTATTCTGTTATGTATGTTTGACACATTTCTTCAACCAGTCCACTTCCAATGGACATATGGGTTGGTTCTATGATTTTGCTATTATGAATAGTGCAGCAAGGAACATACATGTGCAGATGTCTTTTCAGTAGCACGATATATGTTCCTCTGAGTATATTTCAAGAAGTGGGATTGCTGTATCGTATGGAAGCTCAATTTTCAGTTCTTTGAGAAAACACCACTCTGTTTTCCTTGAAGGTTGAGCTAGCTTACACTCCCACCAACAGTGTAGGTGGTAAGAGCTCAGGTGGGTTCCCAGCTTCACGTGGACTCTGAGAGCTATGCTATAGCTAAGCCATTTCCCTTGTGGGACTGGAGTCCGTGAGGTTGGGGGGGTCTCTCAGTCCATGACAATAGCAAGCGCTGAGTCCCAGTTTCCCTCACTCACCATTTCCCACATCCAGAGTCTGCTGGATGTTTCCTAGACAAACTGGGCAGAGAGGGGTTTCCTGGTTCCAAGGCATGTTCTTGCCTCCCAGCTCTCCATGTGTCCAAAGGGTCCCCCAAGGGATGTGACTGCATCATCCACCTCAACCTGCTCCATCTGCTGGAGTCACCAATTGCCGGGGCCCTCCTCCTTGGTTTGCTCTGTGAGAGAGGCCTGTATGTTGCATATGCATGCTTTTTCCTAACCAGAAAAGCTGGTCAGTTTTTCTCCAGGTAAACAAAGGAAGTTTTCGGGAAGAGCTCTTTTATTGTTGTGATAAACAGTGTTTTCCTTTTCAATAAAAGGCTGTATTTTTCTAGAGTGAGGGTCAAAGACATGGTGGATCCCAGACCTGGTATGCAAAACCAGAGGGAGAAGATGCCAGCTCTCATCATCTCTCTGTATTAACTCATGTTTTCTAGGGCATCCCAAGCCAGGAAAAAGGGAGTGGGGGGGGACAAGCAACAGGCAGGCAGGAAAACAACCTTCTAAATCAATTTCCTCCAGAGCCCACCTGCAAACACATTCCTCCTCACATCTTCCACAGACACTTCTGGACACCCCAGTGGTGTCGGGCACCTCATGGCAGAGGGTGAGGCACCATCTCAAAGCTCCTGCTGTCCCCCATTTCTTCTTTCTTGACTCGTGCTGACTGGCATGGCACAGAGGCATCTCTACAGCTCTGCACGCTCCTGCCAGTGTCCTCAACACTCAAGCAGGTACGGCTCATCTTCAGCATTGACAGTGTGATCTGTCAACCATGCCGTGTCACAGGGAACCATCTGCCACCCCTGCAGAGTCACCGATGCTGTCTGCTGTCACCGTAAAAGCAACCAATGTCAACGCAGCTGATGTCTGATTTGCAATCCTTTCATTTTCACTCAGGTTTCATTGGGCCTCCCTTCCCCCAGCACTCAGCCCAGAGAGGCTGCCCAGAGCCTGAATGATGACATTTTGCTCTTCTCAAAATGCCTTCTCCTTTAAGACATTGGTTTGTATTCTTTGTTCCAAAGTTACAGTATGTCTTGATGTTTCCTGTTTGAGTTCCCTCCAAAGAGGTTTCGGCTTTCCCATGTTGGATAAGGTCCTCTAGACATGTCCCACCCAGTTAGAATCCAAAGCCTTGCTGGGTCACCACAATTCATTCATTGATTCAGTCAACAAATATGTATCGGACCCCTGTTTACTGGGTACACTGCTAGACACTAGGAATGCAATGATTTTTAAAAAAGATGAAAGCAATTCATAACTTCATGAAGTTTTCATTGTGCTAGGAAGATAAAACAAAATAATAATACAAAAGGAGGCTGAGTTTATATAATTGGAAGAGAGTTGATGATGTCAAAGCATGAGGAAATTTTTGAATCCCTGCTTTGAAGAGAGGAAAGTCAATGCGCCCAATTTATTCCAGAAGTGGGTCAACATAATAAAAGGTTCTAGTGATTATGACCTTCTTAAAGTGGTTCTGGAAGAATGTTTCAAACCCACTGGATGTTCTCCAACATTAGTCCCAGGATAGGTTCCTCCCAGGCAAAGTCCCACAATTATTTCCTTCTCTGTCTGTGATCAGGAGCACGCCATGTAATTGGCCACAGTCAGCCATCAAGAATTTCAGAGCACAAATCGCCTGTGGAGGTCCCAAATTGTCCTGGAAATAAGATAGCGGCACTGTCCACTTCATTCAAAGCCATCTTTGAGCTTTGCCTCATGGCTCCCTGTATGGCTCATCTGGCCAATGGGTCTCCTAAATGTTCTAGGCAGAAAAAGCCCAGAGATAAGGGTGTCTACATTTGCCTATAAAGCCACTGCCATTTCTGTTTTCAGCTCCTCCATCTACATGGTCATCATTACATCTATGCTGGGTTTTGAGGGCTGATGACCTTTGAGAAGGGAAGATCAGAGAACCAAAAATCTTGGGGAGAACTCTCTACCACAGGGTCAGAAGATAGGGAGGTATTTGAAGCTTCTCCCCTCTCCCTAGCCAAGGAGATACCAGGAATCTTAAAACTAATAATAAGTAAGCCAGGCACAGTGACTCACACTTATAATCCCAGCACTTTGGAAGGCCAAAGCAGGAGGATCACTTGAGCCCAGGAGTTCAAGACTAGCCTGGGCAACATAGTGAGTCCTTGTCTCCACAAAAATAAATCAAAATATTTGCCATGCATGATGACGCTTGCCTGTAGTTCCAGGTACTCAGAATACTGAGCTGAAAGGATAACCTGAACTCAGGAGCTCAAGGGTGTGGTGAGTCATCATTGTGCCACTACACTCCAGCCTGGGCAACAGAGTAAGACCCCAACTCAAAATAATTACAAGCATAATAATGATAATAAGTAGCCGTTGTAGTAGTTTTAGGAGGAATGAACAATAGTCCCAGGCCATGCAAAGACAGAGCAGGTATTATCCCATCTGCTCAGGCAGAGGGGTATGAAACCACTTGCAACACCCTAAGTTCAGCTGCCACATTGCAGGGCCCTGGAGTCTCAGGCATAAAGGCAGCAATGACGATCACATCAATGGCAATGGTGGGAGCCATGAAAGTGAAAATTACAGTGGGGCAGCGTTTTGTTGTCATACAATCTCCCATCTTAATCTTCCAAGTCACTCAAACCATCTGGAAGACAGATCACACAAGTTCCTAACCTCTGTTCCTGAATCCCACCTCTCTTCTTAGCAATCACACCAGAGGCCTACTTATCTTGTCCCTTGGATGTTCTCTGTGCCCACCCACCCCTGCCCCTGGCCACAGTGTCCAAATACTGCCACAGCGGTGCCCACTGGATGAATCTGCATTGTGCATCAGAGTATCCTCCCAGTATCCAGACCTCAACCCTCAGTTGGAACAGTTCCTCAGTCAAGAGTTTTCTTTTTTTTTCTGCAAAGGCTTTACTGGGGGGCTAGGGGGTTCAGTCCTTCTCAGTCACCACCTTCCTCAAGGCGGCCAGGATATTGTTTAGCTCCCCCCGCTTCCTCTTGGCTCAGATGTGTGTCCCCCACCTGTTTTTTGATGAAGTTGAGTGCACGCTTGTCCTTGGAGACCTTGAGCAAATCCATGGTGCGCAGCTGGTATCAGGCGAAGCCACACACCTCTCAGATCATGTCCCGCACGTGCCTAAGCTTGTTCATGCTCTTGGTCACTTCGAGGCCCTTGTTGTCAAGAACTTTCTAGCTCCATATCTCCAACTGTTCTGAAGAAGCCCCCCAGCACACCAAGATGGAGCCTGAAAAAACAATCAAGGCTCTTGCCCTTCCACAAATGTTGACTTTGCCTCATCGTTGAGCTTGCTACTGGAATTTCAAAGATGCAATCAGCTGGACCTCTGCCCTTTCAGACTTTACGATCTGTCACTCACCTGTGAAATTTGAGATGTTCCTATCAGGAGATACTGGTCTGAAAGTACAAAGTTGCAGTTAGGCAGGATGAATTCGTTCTGGAAATCCGATGTACAACATGGTGACTATACTGTATGAATACTGTGTTGGATACTTGAAATCCGCTGAGAAAATAGATCTTAAATGTCACCACATAAAAAGATAACTACATGAGATGATAGATATGTTATTTAGCTAATCCGTGGTAACCGTTTCACAATGCACACATATCAAAACATCAGGCTATACACTCAATAAAGCTAGGGAGAACAAAAAAGAAAGAAAAACCAATAAACTTTTATAAGAGATGATAAAAGACTAATAAATAATAAAAAACAAAATGTTCATATGATATTGTTCACTAGCTCAAAGTTATGGAGTTGGGAACTCAATAAGATAAATATATTTAATATATGCTTTGATACCGAGCCCTTAGTCATCAGAAAGATAAATTCTACAGGTGAAGGAAGTACTAGTTACATACTCTCAAGCCTGAGGATGGGCCAACTTCATGGACATGCAGCCTGTGTGGCTTCCAAGGGCTGCATGTGGGAGGTCTTGCACTTCGTTTAATGCTCAGCCTTCATTGTCTTAAAATTCTCAATAATTTTTGAACAGGGCCCCTGCATATTTAATCTGTACCGGACCCTGCAAATTCAGTGCTGACTCAAGCTAAATGGGTCAAGATCACTTAGTCCACATATTGGTGGAGTCCTAATTCAACAGAATTATCCAGAGGCTTCCAAGAAACTTTCAAATAAAATCACAGAAAAGGAGATGCAACTCAATCGATATCAACTATTGAATTATCCTAAGAGTTTTAAAATAAGGAGAAAAATCAGCCACCCAACTTATCTCACGAGCAGGGCAAAATTCTTCTCTGGCACAAACCCTTTAATCTGTTCTTGCTTTATGCTTTTAATCCCTCAGATAAAGAAACTCACAGAATTTCTACAAGAGAAGGTCTAAAGTAGTCAGGGGCAATGCCATGGGTGAGTCAGAGCTTACCAACCTCTTTGTTTACATGGTTGCATATGGCATCTCTATGGAGCCTATGTCTACATGGAGAATAAAGAAGTTTTTTCCAAGCAAGAGGTCCAGAGCTGGCATAGTTGCACTAAAGGTAAGTGTAGCATAGGGTGTAGATGGAACAGCAGTGAGAATGCAGTTGAGTAGAAATAGAAGGAAAGAGACAGATTCAGGTGGAACACAAAAGCAGACTTCCAGGGGCAGTTGACAGAGAAGCATGATAGATTCTTGAGGAAGACAACAAGGTAACAAAGACAGTTTTCCCTGAAGCCTTGTTAGACAAATTTTTGCCTTTTGGTCAAAATTTGGGGGTAGGAAAATATGAAGTAATGACAGCCAACCGGGAGAATGTTGTAGCCATCTACAACAATGCCAGCAAACACTGAAGTTAAAGAAAGAAAAAGGGGTGGGTGGGTGTGTGTGTGTGTGTGTGTGTGTGTGTGTGTGTGTGTGTCATTGTCTTCGGAATTTTTAGTGACCAGTGGAGAATCCAGATTAAACTAAAAAGAGAAAAGCTGAGGAACTAGCTCAAATCATTCCTTGGGCAGGGGCCCTGTTCAGCACCTGGGAAAATTATTGAAACCAAGAAACAAATAAAGGAAGAAGGGCAGGAGAGACAAAGAGTGAAGAGTGAAGAGAAAAATCCAAAACATTCTATACTGGCAGATGTTGCTAAAATGTTCAATAAGGGGAAAGATAACTGGATGGAGGGCTCCAGGATTTGACAACAAACATTTAAAATTGTCTATGGTTTAATATGTCACTTTTCAAAGGTGCAGCAATGATGTGCTTTCACATGGCTGTGTGTTCTGCTTGCCATCAGACCCCCAGCACCTAGTACTAGGTGGTGAGAAATCAGCCCTCAATAATCAACAGACGCTCACAGCATATCTTCTAAGAGAGACCTCGTCTAAGCAGGTTTCATGTCTTACTTTTCTTGGCAAATAGTAGAACCTCTTTACAGATCCTGACTATCTTACCCAACAAACACAGCTACCTTTTTTTCAATATTGCCATCAAATGCTTTCAAAGGACTTTCAAAGTTTTTGAAAGGCGGCACCATGACAAGGTCACTCTGCCCTCCCTTGCTGAGCATCCAGATAGGTCATCTTCCTTACCCAAGCATCATGAAGGTCCCCTCTCCCCTGCTGACCATAACACACATCTTGGAGGTGCTCTTGACTATCCTCAGATACCAAGGAGAGCCTGCCATTTTTTCATGGTAAGGAACTGAGTGTGATGGCTGCCAACTGGTGTGCTTTCTCACCCTTTCTAAAATGCAGTTGTATAGACAAGGACACCTTGTCTATGAATTTTGCAACTTCTATTTTCTACAACAAATGCTAGGGAGCTAAAAGGCACATAAAAAGATTTGGTGAGTGAATGACTGGTGACGCATCCTCCACGCAATGACTTATGGGTAGTCCTCCACCTAAAGAGTGACACTGGCATTGCTGTTTAAAGCATAAAAAGAAATTGGTCTTTTATTTGTCCATTATATCTCAAGAAAGCTGGAAGAAAAAGATCAAAGATGAATGATGGTCAAAGGGCACAACGTCTCAGGTAGACAATAGGAATACATTTTGTTGTGTTGTTTGGCTTTATTAAAATGTAGATATATTGCACAGTGTTGTGAATATGTAAATAATGCATTGCATAGTTCACAATTGCTGAAAGAGTAAATTTAAAATGTTCTCACCACAAAAATTAAATATTTGAAGTGATTTATGTGTCAATTAGCTTGATTTAATTATTCCATGTTATATTAATAAATTATAACAACACTTTGTATCGTATACATATAAGTAACTACAATTTATCAATTGACAACTAAAAAATTAAAATTAAGGAAAAAAATGAACCTGTCTGTAAGTCACTAGGCTACAAATACTCTGACTCCTAAAATTAGAGTAATGAAAAGACAGAACAAGAAGACAAAACAAAACTAAAGTATGTGTTTTTTTATAATTTAATAAAGCATGAGAACATCCCATAAAAACAAACTTTATATGTGAGTTGGGAATTATGGGAAAGACTAGAAAAATCAAAGATTTTTTTTCTCCTCCAAACCCATGGCTTGAATCACCCTAAAAGCAAAGACAAGGGAGTTTCCACATGGAAGTTCCCCAGATAGTCTAGAGGTGAGACTGGTTGGAATTACAGAGAGAAGAAATAAGTACTAATCACCAGGGTGATCAGTCCAAAGCTTTTATTAGGGAAACTTGCTTACAGATTGCTTCAGCAATCATCAGGTCAGACTGAAAAAAAAAGGGGTGTTTTACCTAAGTATGTCTGCAGCAAGGGGGCCAAGGTTATATGAAGATTGATGTTTATATGAAAGTTGAAGAAATTGGCTCAGATCAGTTGTTTTCCATGTTTTGGGCAACAGCTTAGGTACCTTTGTCAGTGTCTGGGAATGTCCAAGACCCTGGGTTGGGTTCAAGCCTGCTGAAAAAAAACCTGCAGCTGGCCTGGTCATGAAACAGTCTAGGCATTCTGTGATTTTCAGTCAGGACACAGAAAGCGGGAAGAACTGGGGGACCTTACAGTGTGGGAATGATTGAAATTATTAGAAGGAAGCAAAGTGTATTGAAAGAAAGAGAGAGAGAAACAAAAGAAAGAATGAGAGAGAGAGAAGAAAAGAGGCAAAAATCTTCAGAGGAATTAACCAAGAAAATCAGAATAAAATGGTCACCCAGAAGACTGTCACATTTTTCTGGTGTTTTATTTCCAAGATGTCATTACCAAAAATGTTAATAGCTTAAAAGGCGACTAACAATCTATCTGGAGCCATTGTAAGCACTGACTAGAACCAACAAAATAGCGCATAGGTCATCGGAGTGCATGTAATGCTCAAACAAAGAAAAATAACTCAAGCGGAAAAGCATACAGGTGCAAAACACAAAGGACCCAAGGACATCTCTCTAAGGTGCTATGGTGGGGGTGGGTGGGGGGAACCCATAACCTCTGCTGTGGACACAGGTGTGAAAGCAATGAACTGAATGTAGACAAGGATGTAGTTTAAATTATGCTGGTGCTGTGCTGGATATTCCAATAAAGGAGTTTAATCATTGCAACAAAAGCTCAAGGTTAATAGTGACAAACCACTAACAGCTGCACAGCAATAACGTAGAAAAAAGATGACTTTGGACAGAAGCTGTACAGTGGCTACTCTCTACACCTGGAGGAGTTCAGCAGAACTGCATGAAAGAAATCAGAGATGGACCTGTCCAAAAGAGAGAGGAAAAACTCTCAGACAGACAGATGGTATTTTTTAAATTATAATGAAACCAGTGTCCGAGAAATCTTTGACAGAGGAGCAGGGTGACAAAACAAGCATTCATTAGCATAATGGGTCCCAGAGTCCAAGTACAACACATGGAGTCAGCACATCCAGTAGGCTTAAAGGAGCCACTAATACAGACCCAATCCACCAAGGAGCCTGATCTCTCAGAGTTGCCAAGAAAAATAAAAAAGCTTGTCTTCATTTCCCATTTTCAAATGACCTCTTCAAGCACAGACATTTCCCTGGAAAACTCATGACCAGGAAATCAATCTCAGTAGGCAGAGAGAATTCACACTCTGCTTGCCATCCTCAACTCGAGAGCCAGGTTGGAAAAAGGAAAAAAGTGGCATAAAGACAGACCTTAACTCTCTGACCATAGTATGTAAAGAGGAAAATAACATATGATCCTTACGTTACCATCATCAAGAAAACATACAGATATGGCAGGGGTGAGGGAATATACTATGGCCCTGCCAGAGACTTACACAGAATGTTTCGATAAGGTGTATAAGCTGCATAACTATGGGACTTTCCTACTTTCAAGCACATGCCTCTCCCAATACAACACTGTACTCTCTGCATCTATTTGTGTGAGTGTGTGCGTGTGTGTGTGTGTGTGTGTGTGTGTGTGAGAGAGAGAGAGAGAGAGAGAGAGAGAGCCCGCGTGCACAGAGGGAATTTTAAAATGGCATTAGAAGCCGGGCTCAGTGGCTCAGCCTGTCATCCCAGCACTTTGGGAGGCTGAGGTGAGTGGATTGCCTGAGCCCATGGCTTCGAGACCCACCTGGGCAACTTGGTGAGACCTCATCTCTACAATAAATCAAAAAATTAGTTGGTCATTGTAGCACGTGCCTGTGTTTTCAGCTACTTGGAAGGCTGAGGCGAGCCCAGTAGGGCAAGGCTGTGGTGGCCAGCAGCATGCCACTGCACTCCAGTCTGGGCAACAGAGTGAGACTCCAACTCAAAAAATAAAAAATAAATGGCATTTGAAAAGATGATTTGTTCCTAAACATAAGTTCTTTGCCCAATGCTTACCACCATGCCCACAGGAAGTCTGGTTAGTGGAAGTCTGTACAGGGGCCCTAGGTCTGAGTAGAGACTGCTAACCCAATTATCTGGGAAAGACAGAACAGAGGCATCCTTTCCACAGATACCTCCTTTAATGCCATTCTGATGCTTCTTCCTACATTAGTCAGGGAGAGGGTCAAATGTGAAAGATTCTCTTCTCTCTGAGTTCCCTGCCAGTCCTATTTGACTTTACTGCCACGTGATTAATATTGTAAGTCAATCACTTCTGACAAACTCCACATGCCCTGCACACTGCTCTCTGTCTTGCAGGTCTGCTCTGTCTTCTTTTTCCTTCTTAGCGTTTCCCGGTACTTTCTTCTGTCAGTTGGAAAGTCACAGATTTACACATTTGGAAAGGAGACTTTGTTGCCTCTAGAGGATTACAGGCTGGAGGTTCATGTCTGCACAGGAAGGAAGTGTAGCTACCGCAGGTCAGATGCAGGCATGGGGAGGGTGGAACAAGGATAGACGCTGAAGAGTTAGCCAAGTATACATAGTCAGCAAGTTACAGGGGGACACCATGAATTTCCACAAAGGGCCCACGTGCATGCACGGTAAGCAAACATGCATATGACATGCATCCCGTGTTCACTTTGGGTGAAGAGTTAACATTCAAATGCATTGCAATTAAGCTTTCCATGTCAGAAGGTCTTTTCAGGATACAAAGACAGTCCAATGTGTAGCCTCTTTAAACTGGCCAGAACCAGTCCACGGTCGGTGGTCTCTTATCAGGGAAAGTTACTGAAATCAGTTCTCCTGTCTAATCAAACTGTAGTTATTGAAAGGACAGACCAAGAGTGGGAAGCCATTTTTCATCTTGTTCTTAAATCCTGACACAATGATGAGAAAGTAGAAGCTATGCTTTTGGAGAAATGAACACTTTAGGTATAATTAACTTTATCGACTTTGTCTTTCCAGAAACAGACTTCCAGGTATCAGAGGTATCTCATAGTGGCAATCAAGCTTGCCTAGAGTAAAGGGAATTTACAAGGCCTAAGACATCATGCATTGGGCAAGGACTGTAAAAGTCATGAAACTTGTCATTACAAAACTGCTCAGAGGGAGAGCAGGGGGGGTTCGATCTTCCAGTAAATCGGGTGCTATCTACAGGGAAGCCAAGGCCCCCCCGAAGCTACCCACTGGGAATGCCTAGGAGACAAGGGGAGGTGCACCTTCCATTAGCTCTAAGGAATGTCATTCGGGAAGATACAGGAGAATTAGAATCCTTGCTATGCCCTTCTCTAGGGGCTATGATAATGTGGGCGGACATTAATGGCTCTCTGTGTCACAGGATCTCCAAGACATCCACAGGTGGTTGACAAGGAAGTCACAGCAGTCACGTGCAACATCTCCAAGAGAAGGATTTAAGCCCGGACTCTGGGGCGCTACAAGGCCACACTCACCTAGAGTGTAGGCCCACTCCCTGTGTGTGGGGGGTGAACTTTTCTTAAATAAACCTTTTCTTCTCTCACCTTTTTGTGTGTTGCAATTCTTTGCCTCTACTCGGAATCCTGGGTTGTCAGCGCCCACCTCCGGGTTGCTAGCCCTGGCGGTGCTGCGGGCCTCCCCTGCACCTCTCCACCCTCACCCATCCATCTGTACCCTAACAGTTATGACTGGTGGAGCAGAGTGTTAGTCAGTTAGTATCTGGTGGCAAGCTGCAAATTACTTTAATATTGCTTATCTCACGGCCGGTGCTTGTGTAGCTGTAGCTTAGAAAAAGACATAGATTATTCTTTAAGTGCAGGGGTGGGTGACTGAACCCTTGCCTGTCACAGCTTTAGGTCCTGTTTATAATTTGGTAACTTGTTGCCACAAAGAGTCTCTTCTGTCAGTGTCATGATCCTTATTTTCACATCAGTGCTGAGAGATCATTGTGTCTAAAAAAGATGTTTCTGACCTCCCGTTCTCTCGTGGCTGGAAACTCGGTTTCTTAAGGTTTCTCTAGGGTCCCCTTGGCCAAGAGAGCATTCATTCAGTTGATTGAGGAGCTTAGGAATTTATTTTTAGTTCTCACTCCCTTTCTTCTCTTTGTTCTGCTTTTTTCATGCCCATCATTTTTTCTGATATCTCCCCTCCTTCTGTCCGCCTTTCCATCTTCCCTAAGTTGGGTTCCTATGCCATGGTCCTTCCTTAATCTTCTAAGTCTCCACACCCTAGCCCCCCTCTCCCCACCATATTGATTCTCTGAAACTTGCGGACATTGAGATTCGAGGCTTCTTAGTATAGTTAGGTCTCTGTAATTCATCATCATTCAGGGGGGAAAAAAAGGTCATTTTGGCTCGATGAAAATTTTGAGGAAAAAAAATTTTTTCTCAAATAAATCATGTTTGAAAACATTCCAGGAGAAAGCAGAGGAACTGTTGACACAAGGGGGCAAGCTGCGAAGGTGCTTTAACTGATAATATGTTTATAATAAGCACATCCGTGGCTTGAGTGCAATGTTTCCTGAAGGCCTTCACCGTCACTCTTTTTTTTTTTTTTAGAAAGTAGGAGTTTATTTTTTTATTTTTCAACTTTTAAATTTTTTTATTTTAAAATTGCAGGGTACATTTCAGGGTTAGGTATACAAATATTCACTGTGCAGGTACCCTTGCTGATGAGGTGTGCCCCCCTTCCCCAAGCAGTTTCCCACTACTGCCAATCCCATCTCCCCACCACCCCATGTCCCTGTAGTTTCCCACTATTGTCAATCTTTTTCTTACAGTATTGCGACAGTTGTTCAAGGTCCACTTATGAGTGAGAACATGTGATACTCAGTTCTTTGTTTCTGTGAAAAATCGCTCAGTATTAGCAACTCTGATTCCACCCAGGTTGCTGCGAAGTTCATGATTTTGTTCTTCTTTATGGCTGCATAATAGTCCATCATGTATATGTACCACATTTTAAGAAGACAGAAAAGCTCCCCAAGCAGAAAAGGACCTGAAAGAGGGTTGCCCAAGGCCTTCACTCTTAACCAGAATAACTCTTCCCTTGTTTACTCTGTTAATTTATTCAGCAACCCTTCTTTCACAGATGCCCTTTCAACAAGGATTCTAGGAAACAAAGCTCTAGGTCTCAGCAGACGGCCCACAAAAACAGTCTTGCTGGTCTAGTTAAAACAAATTTTGCACAACAGACACTTGCTGGGTTCTATGGCCTTGTCACAATCATGGTCATGTCAGAGTCCACTCTCTGTGGAGAAAAAAACTTTTAATTAGGGTTACTTGCTGTTTACCTTGAAATCATGCAGAATCAGTCTATGATTTAAATATGAAAGTAGTTGGTTTGTCAGCTAAGTCCTACCCCCTTCTTTTCTTCTCTTTCTCCCTTCTGTTCCTGGAGCCCCTTGTCCCATGAATGAGTAGTACACTTTTCTGCCCTCCATGGAAGTGTCTCCTTCTTCCAGTGATCAGGCCCCATTCCACTGAAAATTCACCTTGCTGATAAAACTTTATAAAAGACAAATAAGAAGCTGCCTAGCATTGTGTCATTGATGTACAAGCAGGGACCCAAAAAAACAAAATTTATTATAAAAAATTGAGTATTTATTCCTACATGTTTAAACTTCAGGCATCTTAAAAGAACTCTCTATTTGATGCGATACACTCATCAAGATGCTTTTTCCACCACTCAAAACAGCTTTTACACTCAACAGATTGGAGGCCTTTGAGTGCTTCTGCTGTTTTCTGTTTCACCTCTCCCACATCAGCAAAACTTTTCCCTTTGAGGACTTTTTTCATCTGAGGAAACAAACAAAAAAGAGGCTCTCTGAGATCAGGTAAATAGGGAGGATGGGGCACATAGATCATACTGTTTTTAGTTCAAAACTGCTGAACACTCAGCACGATATGAGCAGGCGTGCTTGTAAACTACCCATCATGAAATGGGCAAACGCGTTGAAAGAATCTCCCCCCAAAAATTCACTGAAGCCGAACACAACCTATGGGTCCCTAGAACACTTACCTAATGAGGGAAGTCTTACAACTAAAAGCTAGCCCTCCAAAAAATAATCCTGGCACTTTTTGGAGCAGTCTTCCTTGTAGCTGAAATTCAAATTTTACTTGGTGAATAAGCTAAAAATAAAAATAAAAAGCAATTGCATTTCAAAAATCTTTTATTATCAACCCTATTGTCTGTAACATGTAACTTACTTTAGAAATGCTGAATTTGTAAGAATGTTATATCCTTTTTTTGGATCAAAGATACATATAGCTTTGAATCTGACCAGCATGAAGTCTCGAAGGCACTTATCTTGATAACAGCCCATTCTGTGAAATCTACCCTTCACCTATAATCCAACCTGGTGCCCATTTTCAGAGGTACACTTCCACATCTACTGAGAGGCTTTCTTTGACACTATTGACCACTATACTACCCAGAAACCTCCTTGACCTCTGCTGATTGAACCCAGACACCTTATCCAAGCAAGCCAATCAATGCTTTTTCCAGAAAAACTGAGACTAGAACTGAGAGATTCCAGTCATCTAGAAGATAATGATGGCCTGTGTTCTTATGCCGACTTCAAGGCTGAGAGAGGTTCAGTTTTGGAGTTACCATGGCACATTCTTATCACAAACGGACCCAAAATAAGTTGATCACTTACAACTATTAGATTTTTTTCATGGAAGACAGAGGCAACATGTTAGCCACATTATTTATTTAAACTTTTTATCAAAATGTGATGACAGAATCCAAAAACAGAACCAAACTGAGTCTTAAGACAAGAAATGCCCCTCCAAAACATAATCTTACACCTTCCCTAAGACAGACGAGTTACAGGTATATTTCTAGCCAATCCCATATGCTGACCATCACACATTTCACTAAAGAAAAGTCATTTCCAATGCCTTTTGTTCTGATGTTGAAAACTGTCTAGAGCTGATCTGAGGCAAACATGATTGAAACTTGCAATTGTCTTCGGAATGTGGATTTCTGGTAAAGTTCTTTTAAATGGTAACAAACTGGTATACAAAAGGGCCCCCTCCCAAAAAAAATCAGAATTATCTTTTGGAGGGCGGGCCCCTTGTAATGCACTCAGACTCAGTTACTCCAGATCAAACGGTCAAAGTTTTTATCTGGAAGTTTCGAGAAGGTTGCATCACGATTTGTGGAAGAAACGTCCCAAGCTGTGGCAAACAGGTGACTGATTCTTCCACCATGATAATGCACCTGCCCATCCCACACTGAATATTCAGCAGTTTTTGACCAAAAGTGGGGTGACCCCACACCCCACCCTCCCTATTCACCTGATCTTGCCCAGAGCAACCTTTTTTGTTTCCCCCAGAGGAAAAAGTCCTCAAAAGGAAATATTTTGCCAGTGAGGAAGGGGTGAAACAAAAAATGACAGAAACACTGAGCAGTGGAAAAAGCATCTCGACAGGTTTATTGCATCAAATGGAGAGTGCTTTGAAGATGACTGAAGTTTAAACATGTAAGAATAAATACCCAAGTTTTTATAAATAAATTCTAGTTTTCTGGGTCCCCCTCCCTCATATATTGCCAATTACCATATCCCCAAAAGGAGTACTTGACCGAGTACTTCAAATCTTAACGAAAGGCCTTTCAGAGATAAATCAACTGTGTATACATAGATGAATGTAGGCATAAACATGTATACATATGTGGATATACATTTGTATGCATGTGTATTTATACATACGTACAGGTACACAAACTGTCTTCATTAAAGCATTTTAAAATAACATACAGATAACAGCAACATGCTAGCAGAAGCCAAGTATGCACCAAAAAAGGATGAAACTGATGCAGAGAGGAACACAGAGGTTCCAGGGTGGGACCTAGCTGTCGTTCCTACTTTTTGCTTGTATGAGATATCCCTATGTCATTAAATCAAATTTCCCCTTTTCCTTTATCTCATTTGAGTAGATTCTGCCACCAAACAATCCTAGGCTAAAAGATTAATGTCACCATCACAGAGTTAATATAATTACAAGTGAAAAGAAAGAGACTTGGCTGAGTATGGTGGGTCACACCATACTAATCCCAGTACCTTACAAAGCTGAGACAGGAGAATTGCTTGAGATCAGAAGTTCAAGCCAGCCAGGGCAGCATAGCAAGACTCCTTCTCTAAGAGATAAATATTGTCAGCTAGCTGGGCATGGTAGAGTACAGCTACAATCCTAGCTACTTGCCTAAGGTGGGATTTCAAGGCTGCAGTGAGCTATCATTGTGCCACTGCACTCCAGCCTGGGTGACAGAATGAGATCCTGTCTCTAAAAAATAATAATAATAGCCAGGCTCGGTGGCTCAGCCTGTAATCCCACGCTTTGGGAGGCTGAGGTGAGTGGATTGCCTGAGCACACAGGTTCGAGACCCACCTGGGCAACTTGGGGAGACCTCATCTCTACAATAAATCAAAGTGAGTCGGGCGTGGTAGCGCACGCCTGTAGTTCCAGCTACTTGGAAGGCTGAGGCAGAAGGCTCGCCGGAGCCCAGCAGGTCGAGGCTGCGGTGGCCGGAAGCAGCCACTGCACTCCAGTCTGGGCAACAGAGTGAGACTCCCAACACAAATAATAATAATAATAAAATAGAAAGAAAGTTGATGTTTTAGTTAACTTCCCAGCCTCATTGCAGGGAACCGTATGATTTCCCTTATGGTTATGAAAATGGAACAAGGACTACACTTACCACATTGCAGACTTGTAGGAATCTCCAATTGAAAACCATGAAGCAGAGGTATGAATGCTCAAGTGCTTTTCACTGTCTTTCTAAACTTGCTTTTATTTTTTAAAAGGATGCTTTACAAACTCAACCAAGCTTCATTGGGTGCCTGACATATGCAAAGAGCTGTCTTAATTACAGTCTGACCAGTTCCAGAAAAAAGCAGCCAAAGAGAAGCGGTCATGCAGACATGCTAGTGCAGGACCGACCCAGACTTGCAAAGGACACTGCAGAGAATCAAAGGATGAATCGGTCAGGACTCCAAGTAACACCAGGACAAAGACAAATCCTGGAGCTATTCCTAAACCACAGAACTGTCAAATCTTTGCTCAGGAAAGAGTGAAGTACATCTGCGTTCATATTTAATTGAACGCTTTAGTAAGGTATATGTGGTTTGTTATATAATGTGGATTCTGTGCATTTATGGAAAAAAAAATTCTGTTCAAAACACCTTAGTCAGTCAGAAAGGATCAACACGGATCTCTGAAACAGGTGCATCCTAATTAACAGTTGTAGTTATGATTCTGTGGTCCTGGTGGGCAAATTAGGCAACTCCCATTACAGAATCGATGCCAAGACCTCCTGTCTAGGTGTGCTACATGTCGCAAAAGTAGGCAGCATATTCTCTTGCACGGTACAGATGCCCACATGTTTGTTTTGCTTTCTTTGTTAACCTTGAGACTCTTCCATAATTGTTTTCTCTGTTCTCATAAAGGCCTTGTTCACATGCAAACTCATCAGCCCAGACTCCCTCTTGCTTTTCAGTGAGATCCTTGGAGGGTCACGGTACCCTTTCCTGTCAAAAGGTCTGGGATACCTGGCCCACTACACTAGTGTTGTCCAGATAAGCATCCCAGCAAACAAGGACTGTGAGGCTTTGGCCTTCTTAAACCCCGCTATCTCACTTCTATCTGCTGCCAAGCTTTGCTTAGAAGAGGTCTTGGGAGAATTCCTTTCACCTCGCCCCCAGAACCATGGGGCTCTACTTGCCACTGATTTGCATAACCAAGATACCATTCAAATGGCTCTGTACTAACAAGGTTCACTTGAAGGTGATTGAAGCCCAAGACTTTAGAAAACACTTCATTCACTCACTCAAATATTTTTTGTCCCCATGGGGCCATTTTAAATGTCTATTTCCCTCCCTACCACCCACTCAGTTTGCCTGCTCTGTAGAAGGCACCAATTTGCATATTCATTTTCCCTTTGAATCTGACATCACCCTGCATTTTCTGCCAATACACTTGACTTTCCTTCCTTTATGCTTGGTGAATTATGCTTCAAAAGAAAAACAACCAAAGGCAGTGGTTAAGAGAACAGACTTTGTATACCCGCTTACCGAGTCTACCCCACCTTTGGCACTTATGAGCTGTGTGACCTTGGGTAAATGACATCACCTCTGGGTCCCTGGTTTTCTCATTTATGAGATGCGGAAAGTGATAACTCTGCTTGACCTCTTGAAGCTGTTTGTGAGGAATGAAGAAGCTGATTTAGGTAAGGCAGGCAGAAAGAGAGAAGCGTTCCTGGCATACTAAGTGAGCACTGCTGAAGTGTCAGCTATTATGATGCAAACTATAACATTAAAATATTTCTCTTAGTCAGTGGTCTTAGACTAGTGGTTGCAGCTGGACCGGTGAATCTCATTACCACCACACCCATCACCCTTTTAATAACAATCATCATTTTGAAATAAAATCCATAGATAATATAACCTACCTTTGCACATAATGCAAGATAATTAATAAATGCCCTAACATAATAAGTAGAAGATATCAGAATTCTAATAAAATAATCTGTATTTCACAAAACAAATACTTGGGCAGACTATTAATAGCATGCTGTCTTTTTTTATTATAAAGATGTGGGGTACATTTCAGGGTTCGGTATACAGACATTGATCATGCAGGTGCCCTTGTGGATGAGGTATGCCCCTCTCTCTCCTAGCAGTTTCCCTCAGGTGCCAATCTCACCGCCCCCTCCCCCGACAGTTTTCCACTACTGCTAATCGCTTTCTTGTAGCATTATCTCTTTAAAGTTTGAGAGACCCAGATGAAGAAACAGATGAAGTAGTCAGTCTTGTGAGTTCCACAGCGAGAAAGCACACGACTGCAGGCGCTCATGTTGGCCCCCTCGACCACTGCGAGCTGCAGTGCTGATACTGGCTTTCTGCAGTGGAAGCTTCCAAACAAAACTGAGTTCCCTCGTCCCTCGCTCTACCCACTAATTGTCAGCAGAAAGTTCAGCGTAGAGTGAAATCATGTAGAAAGTTACTTGGTGATTATGTAAAACACAATGGAGTTCCAGTCTTGGATAATGAATTTGAGGGTACATGAATTTGAGGGTAACAGCAGAAAACGGTACAATGTGTGGGACAATTCTTCACTAAGTTCATTAGCTACCCTCCAGTCCTCTCCGTTATTTGATGACTAAAACAGCCCAACAGATTTCCAAACACCTTTTGGGGACGATATTATTTCACTAAGAACCACTAGTTTAATGAATGAGGGGGCAGAGGAGGGAAGATATTTGAGCACACAGAAGGGATGCAGCTTTTTTTTCTAAGAGAAGATCCCAAAAGCATTAGTCCAATAACTAAAAGAAATCTAATGACAGGATTGTCCTAACAGTGGGACATCAAAACATCCCTCAGCAGGTATGCACTGCATTTACAATGAAAATATTAGGAAACAAAGGAGGGTTTTCAAAATCAAGTAGAATCAGCAAAACCCAAATTCTCGAAAAACTCTCAAAAATGCACAAGTATCTTCATTTAGCAAATGGTAAAAAAGAGAGATAGGACAGGAGAAGAGAGATTATAGATTAAAAGAGACCTAAATGATGTATTAATCATTGGTTATTTGTGACTCTTATGAGATCCTTAGAAATATGAACACCAACTGGATATTTGATGATATAGGAATTAAGAAATTAAATTTTTTAATTTTTATTTGTTTTTCTTGAGAGATGGGGGTCTCTCTGTCATCCAGGACAGAGTGCAGTGGCATGATCATGGCTCTCTGCAGCCTCAAACCTCTGGGCTCCAGGAATCCTCCTGCCTCAACCTCCCAAGTAGCTGGGTCTACAGGCACACACCACCACACCTGGCTAATTATTTTATTTTTGTAGAGCAGCGTCTCACTATGTTGCCCATTATAGTCTCAAACTTCTGGACTATAGCAATCCTTCTGCCTCAGCTTCCCCAAGTGGTGGGATTACAGACTTGAGCCACCATGCCTGATTAGATGTATCATTAATTTTATTGTTGTAATTGGACTTACGATTATTTTTTAGATAAGCTTACATCTTCTGAAAATACAAATTAAAATATTTATGGATTAAAAAAATGGGATTGCTTAAAAATATGGAATTGGGGAAAGTAAGTGAACCAAGATTGGCCAGAGTTCCATTCTATTTCTGGATATGTTTTGCATATCTAAAAATTTTAAAATATAGATAAAATAGTATAGTTGTGACTACAGAGAAAGGAAGAATTAGGAAGGATCACAGTCTGGTGACATTCTAATTAGCTATATACCACAGGGAAAGAAATCTTAAAAATACAGAAAGGGGGCAACCTCCCCAGGTCCCCTCCCACTGTGGTAGCTTTTTTGTCCTCTCAAATCCTGTTTTCTAAAAAAAAAAAATGCAGAAAGGAAAAAAGAATCACCTTCAATTCCATCACGGGATCCATTTTTTTTCATGACTTGGAAAATTTGGCAATAATCCTTTTGTTTGTTATTTTCCTAAACTTTTATAAAGCTAAAAAAAATTTTTTTTTGACCAAATCTCAGTCTGGCTTCAGAGTCAGAAAAGGGAGTAGTAAAACTGTGTTCTAGTCCACAGAGAAACACCTGCAGAAAGCAAAGCCTCGGATGGAAGCCCCGGTCCAAGGCAACAACAGGGAGAGCGGGCATTCATTGGTCTAAGGAAGAGAAGAAATGGACAGGGAGTCGGCCTCCATGCCCACTCGTGTTTCTAGATGTCCCCCACCCACAAAGATTCCGCAGCTCCAAATCCTTAAAACTATTATCTTGGCAGGGCTCGGTGGTTCTGCCTGTCATCCCAGCACTTTGGGAGGCCAAGACTAGTGAATGGCCTGAGCCCGTGCGTCTGAGACCAGCCCGGGCAACTTGGCAAGACCTCGTCTCTACAATAAATCAAAAATTAGCCAGGCGTGGTGACGCACACCCATAGTTCCAGCTGCTTGGAAGGCTGAGATGGAAAGATCACCTGAGCCCAGCAGTTCGAGGCTGCAGTGACCATGAACGTGCCACTGCCCTCCAGCCTGGGCAAAGGAGTGAGACTCTGACTCAAAAACAAAAAACACCAAAAAAAAACTGCTGTCGTTGTTCTCACCCAATCCTTTCCTTGCCCCTTCCATGGACAATCAAACCAATGATTTGCAAAATGAGTCCCTCTTCTCAGTTCCTAGTGGATGAAATGGAAAGGGAAAAAGGAACTCTTGATCTTACTGAGGTAGTCTTCCTTAGATCAATATCATAATGCCTGTAATTTATTTTAAAACACATGAGCAGAGAACTTGTGATGCGTATGTATGTTAGTTTGAATCTATACCTATGTATTCATTTATACTTGATGGTCCCTCATCAGCCTGACTCCATGGAAGGTTGGTCAGTATTTGAACCGTGCTCATCAGAATCTCATATTCCAGAGGCTGTTAACACAGCATTTGAGTTGTTTTTTGGTTTTGTTTTTCAAGAAAGCAGGATTTATCGAGAGGTCAGAAAAGCTCCCACCGTGGAAGGGGACCGAAGGGGGTTGCCCTGAACTGTTATCATCTATCTGACCCAGGGAGTTGGTCATTAGCATAAGAGATTAGAAATGAATTCTCACTGGTGAAATGAGGCATTCAAGATGTATAGATCGGCTATAAATAGCATATGAGTACCTTGGCAATTGCAGTTGTACAAATATGGTCACCCAGCAACACACCCCCAGGAGTGACATTACTGACCTAAGGCTCTCTTGCGTCCTGAGTTTTGTTATTAACAGAGAATTGTGTCTCCCAAGTCTTAGATTATCTGAATCCTGACTGCAGACTATTGTCTTTCTCCCTTGGACAGAGATTTCATGCAAGGCAGCAGGGACGCTTAAGAGTGAGACTTCACTGAGACAGCAAGTGCAGGGTGTATAACCGCTTTTGTGCCACTTGGTCATCCACGTTTAAACACACCCAGGGGGAGACTTGCTGTCATGGAACTCACCCGCTGGGTATGGAGGTGGGATTGAGGGAGACCGGCAGCCTTCGCCTGCATCCTCGCCTGCATCCACATAACCATAGCTTACCCAGCTACTAGCAAAAGCCTATCCACTGCGCTCCAACAGCACGGCTTGGATTATTTTGCAGCAGGTGTGTTCCTGGCATTTCCAGTTGAATACAAAATGCTTTTTCCTACAGCATCCTTAAGTTTCTCAAGAATGTTTACATATACACAGTTACATATAAACATACAGTGGTTTGCAAAACAACTGCTTAAAGATCAGATTTAGCGTGCCGTCCATTTTTGTACAGCCAGGGAGCTAAAAATAGCTTTTACAAGTTTAAGCGATCGAAAAAATTAGAATAATATTTTATACCATGTGAAAATTATATAAAATGTATATTGCAGGGTCCCTAAATAAACTGGAACCAGATCAATACATTGAGATATAGCTACACCATTTGAGTGCTGTGCGTCTTACTGTGTCTGACACAACATGACAGTTGTGACAGACACAGCATGACACTCAAAGCCTAAAATACCTACTCTCGGGCCCTTCACAGAAAAAGATCTGTCAACCCTTGTATATATCATAGGTGTTTTTAGATCTGTGAGAAATAGATCACACAAAATTATGAACTGATACCCAAGTTTCAAATCAATAACTTAAGAACTATCAGAGGAAACGCGGGCCATCTATATGACGGGAACAGACTTCAAGAGGGTTTTGGTACTTTTATTTTAAAGAGAAATGCCTGATTACCACTCGTGCATAAGAACTGATAACCCTCACCAGCCTTTTGACTGTTGCCAGGCACAGCATCTCACCAAACACATTATAAAACAAGGACTAGGAATACCACCACTCGTATGCCTCACTCAGTCAAAGGCCAAGACACCTCAAATAAAGTTGTCACTGCCACATGGCTTCAAATTGAACTCCCTTTCTATCTTTTTTCTCTCTCTCTTTAACTCTTACAGATACATTTAAAAAGTTTTTGTTTAGTCTATGTGCATCCTTCATGGTTTTTAGCATGCTTGCAAAGTCAAACGCATTAAGAGGGAGAATTACAGCACATCGGGTTCACGGTCATGAACCATGAAAACTTTTTGATAGTTTCTGGGGTAAAAGCAGCCAGTTAAAGTGTGCATGGCACTGCCTCCTGTCTAAGTCATTCTGGAGCGATTTGTCAACAAACAGCCAAGAGCTTCCAGGAGCCATTAAAAAAAAAAAGAGGTAGATACATTTTAATATACTAATCTACTGAATTCTCTGGATTCTGTGCCTTTTCTGTTTAACCTCAATAAAAATCTCTCCAAGCTAGACAGAAAACAACCTGCCAAAACAGTAGCTGAGGAAGAAGGTTCCAGCTCATTAGAACTGCATTCCTCACTATCTTATCTCTTGGAAAAAAATGTGGCGTTAAGCCGGGCAATTGAAGCCCACATGAAATAAATGCAGTCAGGCAGATTTTAAAATCTATCTCTTTTCTTTAGTGGCAAAGGCCACTCTGAGCATATCTGACCCATTGGAAAGAAAAAAAAAGGTTGTTAAAAGTATATGTAATTGTGTATTTCCACCTAAAAACATCTCTTGATTTAAGATTCAGCAATGTACATTTTAGAGGCATTCTCAATGAACCAACAAGAAATTCAGCACATTAATATTAAAATATGGAAAACTCTGGATAGACGAAAAAAATAAAGGCTATTTACTGGCCTGATTTTTAAATGTATGCTGAAAAATTTGGGATAGAACTTGGTCAGAGTTTTTTTCAACCTTTTGAGAGTATAGCAAAGGACCATGCTGCATGCCTAATAATAACTGAATGTTGAATGTGCTACTGAGGCCAGTCTTGGTGGCTCAGCCTGCAATCCCAGCACTTTGGGAGGCCAAGGAGAGTGGATTGCCTAAGCCCGCAGGTTCGAGACCAGCCCGGGCAACTTGGCAAGACCTCATCTCTACAATAAATGCAAAAAAAAAAAATGTGCTACTGAATAATATCATAGATTTCACAAGGGGTGTGGGAGGAAAACTGTCATGCGTTCAAAACTATCAGTGGGTGATCCATCCTTTTTTTTTCCTGGAGGCAGTACGTGGGTAGGATGGAAAGACCATGGAACCCTGGGAGAACTATCCATAGCAGTCTACTCAGCTCTCCTCTTGCTATTTACTCAGAATGAGTTATAGGAGGCCATCTTGTCTCTGCCTAGAACCCACGGGGGCAGGCAACACATCTCCCAGTCACCCCTGCCGGGGTGGTACAAGTTACTCTACACAGAGACTGCCTGGGTCTGCTTTTTCATAACCATCCCACCCCCTAACTCTTCAGACCTCCCTAGAATTCTGACCTTGTTTTGCCTAATGTTTCTATTGGCCCCTTGTGATTGGAAGAAGTTTTTAAAAAAGTGGTGGAGAGTGTATCTCTGAGATCCAAAATGTCAAGTCCAAACCCTGGCCCCCTGCCTTACCAGTTGTGTGACCTGGGCTAGTTGTTGCTAGTTTCCTAATCTGAACACGGAAAAAACTCCAGTCATCTGCGTTATGGGGCTGTCATAAGGATAAATTAACTCTCAACCCCATGCCTTCTCACTCCTGCAAATATTTATTCACTTCCTCTTAAACATCTTGAAATGAAATTCATAGATAATGCCATCTACAAAGACAATTTTAAAAAGTTATTGTGGTCAGGCACAGTGACTATTGCTTATAATCCCAGAACTTTGAGAGGCTGACGCAGGAGAATTGCTTTGAGCCCAAGAGTTTGAGACCTGCCTTGGCAAAACAGCAAGACCGCATTTCTATCAAAAATTCAAAAATGACAGCCTTGGCAACACAGTGAGGCCTTGTCTCTAGAAAAAATTGTAAAGGGAGCCAGGCTTGGTGGTGTGCACCTGTATGTAGTCCCAGCTATTCAGGATGCTGAGGTAAAAGGATAGCCTGACCTCAAGAGGTCAAGGCCGCCGTGAGCCATGGACCTCGTGATCACGTCGCTGCACTCCAGCCTGGACGTCAGCGTGAGACCCCAACTCAAAATAAGAACAATAACAAATCAGTAAATAGATCCAAATAAATAAATTAGCCAGGCATGGGGACATATTCCTGCAATCCCTACTACTTGGGAGGCTGAAGTGGAAGGACCGTCTGAACCCAAGGCGTCAAAACTTGTGAGCTGGGATCGTGCCACTGCATGCCAGCATGGAAAACAGAGTGAGACCCTAACTCAAAAAATAATAATAATAGTAATTGTAATAATAATTTATGTCATTATTATAACTAATTATAATATAAGTATATTTATAATTATAAGTAACATTATTATCAAAATATTACTGATTTAACTATAATACAAAGAAGAAATGAAAGGTAATATCACAAAATAAGATGTTACCATACATAAATGCTCAGACATGGTTATTCCAGAAGATGTAATAAATTGCTCCGTCTTCACATAGGGGCATGGTGCTACGTTAATGCAGAAGCTACAGCCACAGCAAGTCATGAGATGCAGGCAGGGACTTAATGTGTGAAATAGAAAAAGACTCTTGATAAAGTTCCCAACAAAATGGAGTACAACCTTCTTTCATTTGACATGATAAATGTGCTCTTGGAAATGCCACTCCCTTCAAACCACTCGAAAATCACTTTCTGATGACATGCAAAACAACATTAGGTTCTGGGCTTGAATAGCTGCAAAAACAAGACCTTGTCCATAGGGATAGCCATAAGACATTAACTATGAGTGTGAGACAATTCTTATTACATGGGACTACCCTCCCACACCTTGCAGGGGGTCTACCATCCCTGTCCTTTACCCATCAAATGGAATCAGCCCTCTCAATTTACTAACAAAAATACCACCTCAAATTTCCACACTGCCTCCAGGGGGAAATCACATTTCCATTAAGGCCCACTGTGTTCAATGACAGAGGAAACGTGCAAAACAGCACTCGCAAGATATCAATGCTCAAGTTCTAACTATTTTTGCTAACTCTATTTCCCGGTGGTGTCCTACCACGCTCAGCAACTTGCCTCTGTATCACATTCTCACAGCAAATTAGAAACTGTTGTAAGCCGGGCTCGGTGGCTCAGCCTGTAATCCCGTGCCTTTGGGAGGCTGAGGTGAGTGGATTGCCTGAGCCCGCGGGTTCGAGACCCGCCTGGGCAACTTGGCGAGATCTCATCTCTACAATAAATCAAAAATTAGCCAGGCGTAGTAGTGTGCGCTTGTAGTTCCAGCTACTTGGAAGACTGAGGCGGAAGGATCGCCGGAGCCCAGCAGGTCGAGGCTGCGGTGGCCGGGAACGGCCCCTGCACGCCAGTCTGGGCGACAGAGTGAGACTCTAACTCAAAAAAAAAAAAAAAGAAACTGTTGTATGTAAAGCTGTAGCCCAGGTTGGAGCAGAACATGAGTGACCATGTTACCTTGAACTCCATGCCCTAAAGAGGCAGTGTTTCCTCCTCCATCAGTACATAGGAAAACAAGGAGCAAGACCCTTCCATCCTTCCATCATTCACCAAGTAATAGGAGAGAAGTTAAAAAGCTGTAGGGGGCCAGGCTCAGTGGCTCAGCCTGTCATCCCAGCACTTTGGGAGGCCAAGGCGAGAGGATTGCCTGAGCTCATGGGTTCGAGACCAGCCTGGGCAACTTGTTGAGACCTCGTCTCTACAATAAATCAAAAAATAGCCGGGCGTGGTAACACATGCCTGTAGTTCCAGCTACTTGGAAGGCTGAGGCAGAAGGATCGCCAGAGCCCAGCAGGTCAAGGCTGCGGTGGCCAGGAATGTGCCACTGCACTCCAGTCTGGGCAACGGAGTGAGACTCCAACTCAAAAAAAAAAAATTGTAGGGGATGAAGATGGCCAACAAGAGGCAACTAGAGTGTGTTTCTCCTATGGAATAAACCAAGACAGAGATTTTTTTCAGCACCCAGAGAGAAAGCAGAATGCCCCAGGATTCATCCAAAAAAGTGATAATAACCACATAATGCAAAAAAGAGAAAAATTAATTGTCCTGGGCTGGAATTAGTCAGATTCTTGACTGGATCATGGCACAGACCACCGCAGCCTCCAGACACAGTAGGACAGGAAAGCAGGAGAATGCAGGTACTATGCCCTCCTTCCACAGACTTGGAGGCCTCCTGAGACTTGTGCAACTCTAGTCCCTCATGGGAAACTACCGACAGACATGTCCTGTCAAAACCTACATGGAGTGGTGCAGGAATAAAAAAGCCCTGAGCAGTTCCAACCACCATATTTGATGCAGGAACTCAACCCTGGCTGGCAGCTGTTTTCTAGGAATCTACAAATTCAATGCAATCTGCAAAGTAATCTGCAGATTCAGTACAATCCCCTTCAAACTCCCAAAGTTATTTTTCACAAAATTAGAAAAATCAATCCTAAAATTCTTATGGGAAGAAAAAAAGAGCCAGAATAACCAAAATGATCCTAAGTAAAAAAAGGACAAAGCTGGAGTTATCACATTACCTGACTTCATACTATGCTATAAGGCTATAGTAACCAAAATAGTATGGCATTGGTACAAGAGCAGACACATTGACCAATGGAACTGAATATATAATCCAGAAATACACCTAAATACCTACAGCCAACTGATCTTTGGCAAAGCAGGCAAAAACATACACAGGAAAGGACACCTTAGTCAACAAATGGTGCTCAAGAAAAGTATAGCTACATGCAAAACAATGAAACTTGATCCCTATCTCTCCCCATATACAAAAATTAACTCAAGATGAATTAAACACTTACATGTCAACCTGAAACCACAAAAATCCTAGAAGAAAATCTAGGAAAAACTCTTAGGGACCTCAGCCTGGGCAAAGAATTTATGGCTAAAATCCTACTGTAAATGCAACTAAAAAATAAATGGGTCTTGATTAAACTAAAAAGCTTCTGCACACACGAAAGAAATAATCAACAGGCAAAATTGACAACCTACAGAATGGGAAAAGATATTTACAAAATATACATCTGACAAAGAAGTAATATCCAGAAGCTACAAAAAACTCAAAAAAAAAAAACAGCAAGAAGAAAGCAAATAACCCCATTAAAAAGTAAAAAAATGGCAAAAGAATCAGGGAAACCACGAGATACAACAAACATATGAAAAAGGCTGGGCATCACTAATCATCAGGGAAATGCAAATTAAGACCACAGTGAGATACCATCTTACACCAGTCAGAATGGCCATTATTAAAAAATTTAAAAACAGTCGATGCTGGCATGGATACAGTGAAAAACACTTCTACGCCGTTGGTGGGATTGTAAACTAGTACATACTCTATGAAAATCAGCATAGAGATTTCTCAAAGAACTAAAAGTAGATCTCCCATTTGTTCCAGCAATCCCACTCCTAGGTGTCTACCAAAAGGAAGAGAGGTCGTGATATTAAAAGACATCGCAGCACAATTCAACAACGGCAAAGATGTGGAATCAACCTCAATGTCCATCAACCGGTCAACGGGTAATGAAACTGTGGTATATATACACTATGGAATACTATACATCCATCAGAAAGAAGGAAATAATGTCTTTTGTAGCAGCATGGATGGAATGAAGAACATCATCCTAAATGAACCAACACAAGCATGGAGAACCAAACATTGCATGCTCTCGCTTATGTGTGGTAACTAAACTAAAGTTGTGCAAAGCCACAGAGAATGATAGACATTGGAGACTCAGAAGGGAGAGTGCACCGTAGAGAATGGAGGGATGAAAAATCACCTAGGTGGTACAAATGTGCATGGATGGGAGTGGTGTGCACACTTCAAGTCCAGACTTCTTTGCCACTACACATGTAACCATGTTAAAACAAACAAAAAAAAAACCACTTTTTTTTTTTCACGTCCTAAAACTATTGAAACAAAAAAATCAAAAAACTGTAGGGGGCAAGGGAAAAGTTCACTGAAAGATCGACTCACAAAAGACACATTAATTGGGGAAAAAGCAGACAAATTTATTTATTGTGTATACACAGGAGCCTTGAGAATGAAGATCACACTCCCCAGTGGGCTGCTACAGAAGCTTACATACACTCTCGAGGTTACAGAAAGAACAAGGGCTTGGATCCCGGCAAAACAGGTAATGTAGGGGAAGAGAAGAATAATTCTGTTGAGTGGCAACAAATAATTATTAAGGAGAATTCAGTGGGTTTGAGGAACATGCAACGATCTAGGACAAAGTCTGTTAGGTCCACAGAGCAGGCAACGGTTTGTGACAAAAGTCTGTCCAGGTTTGCTGACCGACTTTAGGCTTCCCTCCTGTGATGTGGGCTAAGTTCATAAACATGTGAGAACTTGAGGTCATTGTTTTCATCTTTGGTCAGTCTAGACTGTAGGCAGACAAGGTAACTTAAGAGGATCCTATGTTTTAGGAAAGACAGGGGTGAGGGCATGCACAGAGATCTTGAAGTTCTTTTTCCAGTTCAGTACGTACAAAGGGCCATATTCTGGAGTATGAGTTTCTGAGTCCCTAACAAAGATGGGAAATTCAGCATAGCTACAGCCCAGAGAGACTCTCTGATGAGTCTTTTTTGCTGCTTTAAATGTCCTAAAAGGAAATTGATCATGAAGAATCATTCTGCAAAGATTTCAAAAATGCATATACAGCATGACATATTGAGTTGGGGTTTCAAGATCTTTGAGATCTGATTTTGTTTTCTGTCTTCCCATGTATGTTCAGCTAGTCTCAAATAAAGCAAGCGAATGACTTAACCCAAGGTAGAAGGTTAGTGTGACTGGCTTCTAAAGGCTTTTGAGGCCTGACTTAGGCAGGAAAACAGATGCCGGGGCAGGCCTGAACAGTGCTTCACATTCTCCATAGGAGTGGAAAAGCAGAAGCCAACCAGGGTTCCATTAATAAGGCCAAGCACCCAATGTTGCATGAAGAAAAACAGGACTTTGGTAACATCATTCTCCCATCCATCTATTCTCGCTTCCTAAGTAACCCAGATATATGTCCACATCTCTGGCCCTGACCTGCCCTCATAACCTCAGACTTGTGTATCCAACTGCCTATATGACAATACAGTTCGGTTGTCCAACGGGAATCTCATGATGGACATACCCATCTTGTGCCTGAAGATGTGATACCCTCAGAAGCACAACGAATTTTAGTTGGATGAATGGTCAAACTCATGTTAGGCAGTAATAGCAAGAGAAAACACTGTACAGCCCACGTGGTGTTCAGGGAATCTTAGAAAAAAGAGAGAAAGACTTAGGAAAAAAGAGGAAGACCTAGATGCAGCTGATGTCGCTGAGGAAGGCCTGACCCCAGAATGGGCCGCTTCGGCCAGGGTCCAGGACTTCACGGGCTTCACTAGAGCCAAGGTACCTGCAACCAATTAAGTCTGAATCCTTGCAGAAACATCTGTCCTGTGCCTTCACTTCAGGCTCCCAGTGAAGAATGCCTCCTGGATACAGAATTTTAAGGAAATAGACGTACCCTCTGGTGCAGAACTCTGAGACAAGTTACCTATTTATTATTTTGCTAGAGCAGAAGCAGGCCTGCTCAGTAAGAGAAGTCCTGGCCTTCTCTTTTTAAAGACAGCTTTCTCATCGAGCGGGTATGCACATGAGATGTCTCAGATGAGCCTATAATCATCGCAATGAGCTGTTCTTATCCAACAGCACAAACATCTGTACTCTAGGGACTTGTCAAGGAATAGAATGTCAGACTTTCTCCTGCCTAAGACCCCGTCACGTGATCATTTGTGGAAATGACACAGAGGGTTGCCCAAAGGAGTTTCCATCCACTCTTCTTAACTTGATGCTCTGCAAAGCCAGGTCACTGAAGAATCAGGCCATGTGCCTCTTTTATTTTATAGCAGCAATTATTCGCCTGCCCTTGGGCATTATGTCTTTACTATTCATTGAAGAACAGTATAAGGAAGGGCCCCGTGGCACTGCACACCTTATTAGTTGTGTAAATATTACTGATGACATTTTATGACAATCCATGGAAGAAGTCTCTCTGGTCTCAGAGCCAAAAATATTCAGGCCTCCCCAGATCTACTGTCTTGTTTTATTTCATGGATAACATGGGTCATGGAACTGGTCGTAGGTTCCTTTGGGAGGTGCTGCTGGAATGTTTAGAAACACATTTTTTTCAACCAGGTTGCGTGAATTTTGGGTACTAGCTCTATTGCAGGTTAATCTGTCCTTAGGTTAATTTTATTACTTTCTAATCTAAAATTTACCTGTGTGTATACACATATTACATTTTATTTGAAAATTATTTGATATGATATCCATAACAAGGATTCGTATTCCATTCACTCAAATGCTATTTGGAAACGGTTATTTGTTAACTTCTAAGGTCATTTGTCAACCATAATTTATTTTTATTAGATCTCAGATCTGCATCTTTTCTTTCTGTCAATTCTCAGATGATGGTGCTTTAATTTCTTTCTTTTTTTGAGTTGGAGTCTCACTCTGTCACCCGGGCTGGAGTGGTGGCATACTCACGGTCACTCCAGCATCGACCTGCTGGACTCCGGCAATCCTTCCACCTCAGCCTTCCAAGTAGCCAGAACTACAGGCACGCACTACCATGCCCAGCTAATTTTTTTATTTATTATAGAGACAAGGTATCACCAAGTTGCCTGGGTTGGTCTCAAACCCACTGGCCCAGACAATCCACTCACCTCAGCCTCCCAAAGTGCTGGGATGACAGGCTGAGCCACCGAGCCCGGTCTAGTGCTTTAATTTCATACGTAGCTATGGATTTCATGTTTTAGGCTATAGAGAGGCTTGTTTTATTCCCCAAATAGTTAGTGAACACCAACTCCACGCCAGGCAGTGTTCTGGATATGGATGTCTACAAAAACAAACAAGATTTCAACTCTTTTTTTAGTATATATTCTAGGGAGTAGGAAGTTGGGAGGAATTAGCAATAAACAAGCAAACACAGACACAGGATAGTTTTCAATCAGAAACCAAACTTTTAAGACAATGTAGTGAGTTGGTGTGGTGATGACTGGAAAGGAGCTTCAGACCGGGTTGTCAAGGAGGTCTTCTTTGGAGGTGAGAGCTGAGGGAAGATTTAGACAATGAGGAGAGACCTGTGTGAATCTATTTTAGAGACAAGAGTTATAGACAGAGATCAAACTAAGTGTGACATCCCTAACGTGAGAAATAACTTGACGTATTCAAGGAAGCAAAGAGAATGTAATTAACAAGGGAGAAGATGATGGAAGAAAATCAGGAGGTTGCCAGAGGCCATATTAGATAGAGATAAGGAAATACAAAGAATTAAAACAAAGTTGTGTGTCCAGGCATGATGGCTCACACCTATAATCCCAGCACTCTGGGAGGCTGAGGATGGAAGATCACTTGAGGTCAGGAATTCAAGACTAGTCTGGGCTTCGCAGCAACTTGGGTGGATCTGGAGTCGATCATACTCAGTGATCTATCACAGAAACAAAGCACCCATAATCAGACCCTGAGCAATTATAATACTATAAGAAAGGGATTGGCAGTAGTTGGAAACTCCCATGGGAGGTGGGGTGGGATTGGCAGTTGAGGGAAACTGCCAGGGGAGGGAGAGGCACACCTCATCAACAAGGGTACCTGCATGATCAACGTTTGTATACCTAAACCTGAATTGTACCCCACATCCTTATAATAAAAAAAGAAAAAAGGAGAAGAAAAAGGAAAGAGAAAAAGAGAAAGAAGAAAAAGGAAAGAAAAAGACTCCTCTGTGCAACATCACAAGACCCTGTCTCTCCAAAAACTATTTTTTACAAAATCAGCTGGGCTTGGTGGTATTTGCCTGTAGTCCTAGCAACTCAGGAGGCTGAGATGAGAAGATCACTTGTGCCCAGGAGTTCGAGGTTGCAGTGAGCCGTGATCACTGCACTCCAGCCTGGACAACAGAGCAAGACTCTGTCTCAAAGAAAAAGAAAAGAAAGATACGTGGAAGAAGTTACTGTGTGGATACTTTAAATCAGGTAACAGGAAAAGAACTTTCCAGCCGGGCTCGGTGGCTCAGCCTGTAAAAGCCCGTGCTTTTGGGAGGCTGAGGTGAGTGGATTGCCTGAGCCCACGGGTTCGAGACCCACCTGGGCAACTTGGAGAGACCTCATCTCTACAATAAATCAAAAACTTAGCCGGGCGTGGTAGCACGCACCTGCAGTTCCAGCTACTTGGAAGGCTGAGGCAGAAGGATCGCCGGAGCCCAGCAGGTGGAGGCTGCGGTGGCCGGGAGGGGCCACTGCACTCCAGCCTGGGCGACAGAGTGAGACTCCAACTCAAAAAAAAAAAAGGAAAAGAAAAGAACTTTCCAAGGAGGTAGCATCTGAACTGAGACTATAGAAAGGCTGAGCCGGTGCAAAGGTCTTCCTTCAGGATACTGGAGTCAAGCAAGAAAGGATGGAGAAGCGGCCACTGGATTTGACAAGCTGAGGTGATTCATGATCTTGACAACCAAACCGGATTCAATGGAGTGTTGGGAAAAGAAGCCTGATCAGAATAAGCTAGAGAGAAATGAGATAGATGCCATGTTTAGGGATAAGAAAACTCAAGAATGTTTCATTTCTGTCCATAAATTCAAACAAAATCCATGGGAAATTCTCCCAAGGGTTTTCATGATCTTGACATAATGTTCCTAAAATTAATACGGCTATGAAAGTACAAATAGCTATAAATTTCTACAAATACTTTGAAGAATGTATTGGGAGATACGCTCTGCCAGATATCAAAATTTATTCAAAAACTATAGTTAATAAGATCATTTGCTCTCGATATAGAATTATACAAGTAAGTTACACAGCAATGAAAAATCAGAGATCCAGGAAACAACATAAGATAGAGGCAGCATGACAAAGCACTGGAGAAATGGTGGGCTGTTCATTCAGAATGCTAAGAGAAATGGGCAAAATGAATGAACAGGCAATTCACTAAGAAGAAACACCAATGGCCAGCAAACATACAAAATTGTCCTCTGTCTTGCTACGTATCAGGGAAATGCCAGTTAAAATCACAGTGAGATACCATGTCAAACTCATCAGTTTGGCAAAGTTTAAAAGTCTGAGAATTCAAGTGTCGGCATGAATACGGAAAATAGGAACTTCTTATTTAGCATTGATAGGGATGAAAATTGGCATAGTACTCACCAGCAGATAATAAAGTAGATGGCAATTATTCAATTGGAATGTCATGATACCAAATTGAAATGATAATATATTAATATTAGTAAATCTCAAGAATATAATGTTGACCAAAGATATGTGATAAAATGACATATGCAATATATTATTTGTATTACATTTGAACACTTGTAAAAACAATACTCTATATTGGTTTTGGGTATATATTTGTGCAGTGGCATACACAACACACACGGCTATGATGAACATCAAATTCAGGTTAATGGTTAGGTTGGTGATGACATGAGGAGTGCTGAAGGACTGACCATCTGACCACACCTGTTTTCTCAGTAAAACTAGAAGGCAGATGAGTGAAGTAGGGGGAGGAAAAATAGAAAGAGCAAGAGACATCAATCAGGATGGGAATTTGAAGAGGAAGATGAGTTGTTTTGGGTAAGAGTGGGAAAATGAAGTTGCAAAGAAAACCAACAAAGTTATGTGTGAAACTGATCTAAAAACCGATTGGTTACATACCCATCAATGACTTTTGTAAATTACAGTGGGTACTAATCGTTGAAAGTGAATGAGAGGTAGCCAATCTCCTATACCCTTATTACCAAGTTTTAGTAAAAGAACAAAAGTCTCTCACACATACAAACTATTATTAAAGTTGCGTGTATTAGTAAGCAGACTTCAAATCGATCATCTAGCCTGTTAAGGCCAATGAAATCCTTCTTTGGCTTCAGAAAAATATGATTGGAATACCTCCAACAGCATCTTGCATAAAAATTTTATTTGGTATGGATGTGAGAACATTCTTAGAAGCAAGATTCAGACGCCCTTATGGTCATCACCAGTTGTAAGAATCCTTAAAGATATGACTGGGCAACAGGACAGTTGAGCATCAAGCTTCCAACTTAATCCTAAAAGGGAAGAATGACATATTAGCCTCATGCCAAGACAGCAATTGTTTCTAAAATATTTTAACCAAGCCGGGCTTGGTGGCTCAGCCTGTAATCCCAGCACTTTGGGAGGCTGAGGTGAGTGAATTGCCTGAGCCCGCGGGTTCGAGACCCGCCTGGGCAACTTGGTGAGACCTCATCTCTACAATAAATCAAAAATTAACCGGCGTGGTAGCGCGTGCCTGTAGTTCCAGCTACTTGGAAGGCTGAGGTGGAAGGATTGCAGGAGCCCAGCAGCTCAAGGCTGCAGTGGCCGGGAGCGGCCACTTCACTACAGTCTGGGCGACTGAGTGAGACTCCAACTCAAAAACAAAAAATATTTTAACCAATTCACAAATTCTAAGTATCACTAATATCACTAAAATGAGTGCTCATTTTCAGCATCCATTTTCTAATTAATACAAGTCACTCATTTCACCAATGAATGTCCATCTCTATTCTTCATAACGCTGATCTTTAAAACTCTGATGTCAGTTGGAATCAAAAGGTGTTGAATATTGTAGTAGCCATCTCTGGAATGTGGCCTTTTTGCTGAGTTTCTATTTGAGACTTGGGGTCATGAGCTTCACTCTTCATATTGACAGCTCCTGGGTCTGAGATTCTAACTTGTGATCAGAGACTGGGCTTAAATCACTATCAGCTGTGAGATCTTAAGAACTTCCTTATTCTGCCTGAACTTTAGTTTACTCATATGCAACATGAGGTTAATCCAGAAATCGAAAAAAGTCATCTAAAGTGCTTAGAACTCAAAAATATTTGTTATTAAGTTGATGATGTTTTGGCTAACATCTTTCATCTGGTAGCCGTATGAAAGGTGCTGAACTAGCAACTCCATTTTATTACCTCTGTGTGCACTGAATCATTTTAGATTGTGTGCCCCTGCCATGCAGGGCAAATGCCTGTGCGTTTTCATGCTCCTTTGAGTCCTACAAAAATGAGATAATTCAGAAACTTCCTTTTAGGCAAGTGCTTGTTAAGCAAACAAAATCTAGTGCTAGCAGGTCTCTCTCTGCCCCCCTACTCCCATCTCTCTTTCTCTCTCCCATCTCTCTCTCCCCTCTTCCCTCTTTCCCCCCTCTCTCCTTCTTTCTCTCTCTCTCCCCCCACCACCCTCAACTGTGCTACAAACACACACCTCTAGCATACTTCCTCTCTTCCTCTAAACAAACAACAAAAAACCCCTAAGCTTTGGCCCAACTAGCTTATCAAACTACTCCCTCATCTTTTGCTGCTAGACTATTTAAAGGGAAGTTTCACTCACTGACTCTTTTCCACTGCCCAATTACCCTCTAAATCTCTGCAAGCTGACTTCCTTCCCCTCTCCTCTACTGAAATGGTCTCCCAAAGATCACAGGTTCCTCCCCCTCATGGCTCCAACCACATTTCCTCTGCACACATCGACTGAATTCTCTCTGTAACCCTGACCCTGCTGACCATCCTCTCTTCCTTTCCGGGTGTCTTACTGCTCAGACAATGAGTGCTGGGGGAATTCAATGTCTGAAGATCTTTCAATAGCATCATTTAAGCTGGGTTTAATGTCTATAAAATTCAACCCACTGTGCTCTTATAATGTGCAACATCTATCATGACCTCTTCCGCCGCATGGAGAAAGAAATATATGTAACTTGCTGGGACCAAACATATCTTATGGATGCTCTTAGCAGTTGTGGCTTATGATTTTAGAAAAATCTGCATTTCAAATTCCAAAGAAAAATGTATAGCCATACAACCCAACCCCCATCCTTACCTAAACTAACACTCTCTTTCGCCCTCTCTCCCCCTCTCCTTTTCTCTCTCTCACTCTCTCACTCTCTCCCTCTCTCTCTCTCTCTCTTTCTCCTTCTCTCTCTCCCTCCCCAACCCCATGGCCACAGACCCTTTCCCTTTTTCCCCTGTGGCCACAGCTTTAATAAATCTCTTGGACTATTAAAAAAAAAAACCCTCTCCTTTTTCTCCGGTTTGCTGTGCCTTGGAGCATTAGCCCACTGAGTCATGCCAGCGCTAATAAAACACTGCTTCCTAGCATTAAAAAAAAGAAAAATCTGCATTTCAAAATACATGCAGATGGGCACCTTTAAGAGTTAGAAGAGAAAACAAAAATTTACCTGTTCATGTGCTTTGCTAGTGTTTAGCTTATACCTATTTTTACCAAGGAAGGATTAGTTCCATTTATTCTACATTTGCCATACGTATTACCATGGACTTGGAGAGAGGTGAGAAGGTGAGACAGGGAACAGTCCTGTGAGGAGGTGAGACAGGGAACAGTCCTGCGTCAAGAGCCCTGAGAAGAAGGCTGACCTACTTTGGCTCTACAGTAGAACGGGGTTATTCGAGTCCTCCCACACCAGGATTAAGCAAAAGTTCTCTGAGAAAATAATGAGGGTGGATGAGGATGTGGGTTCTCTGTCCCTGAGTCACTGTCACTCTCATCCTCGTTAAAACTGTCACTGTAAGGCCCTATGCTTGCCTCTCTCCATGCGTGTCCTGGTGCCAGCAGCTTTTGGTAGATTCCATCTGTTCCTTCTACTGATGCCCCAAGTATCCCTTTTGGTTTAATCCTGCAGTCTTTACCTGATCGCCAAAGGGAGAAGAATCTGGAGAGTACACTTAAGAGATGGAAGACCACTGTAGATGACATTCCAGTCAGCGTCACCCATGTGTTCCTGTGGATTATATGCCTCCATCCTAAGATACAAGTAATAATGCAGGGAAAAATCTCTGAGCTGCACAGAATGATTCTTATATTAAGAAAGTGTGCTGGGCTCGGTGGCTCAGCCTGTAATCCCGTGCCTTTGGGAGGCTGAGGTGAGTGGATTGCCTGAGCCTGCGGGCTCGAGACCCGCCTGGGCGGTGAGACAATAAATCAAAAAATCAGCTGGGCGTGGTAGCGCATGCCTGTAATTCCGGCTACTCGGAAGGCTGAGGCGGAAGGATCGCCAGAGCCCAGCAGGTCGAGGCTGCAGTAGCCAGGAGCGGCCACTGCACTCCAGTCTGGGCGACAGAGTGAGACTCCAACTCAAAAAAAAAAAGAAAGTGTGTAATCAAGACACTCAGAAATACAGACGAGGACCCTGGGGGTTTTTTTGAGGTGATAGAATCTATTCTCTCCAGGCGTGCATTTAATCCTCATGGCACTGCCTACCTGCCCCTTCTAGGGGTGGTTCCTTGTAGGGGCAGTTCAGCTGCTTCTGAGGAAACACCTATGTTGATGTTGATGAAAATACCTCTCTCCCTGTCTGGATTAGAGAAATAAATCGACAACAAACAATGCAAAGAGAAACCTGGAACATTACAAGGATAGTAGTCCTTCCACGAAAGGAAAGTGGCATGATTTCAGAAATTGAATCTTTACCAAGTCTTACACAGTCACCAGACCTATGCCCAAGCTAGCTAGTGCAATGTGAAAACAAAAGCCAGTGTAAACAGTGAATGTGCGATAAGATCTGCATTTTCTTTCTTCTTTTTTTTTTTTTTTTGGCTTTTATTTTAAAGATGTGGGTTACAATTCAGTGTTAGGTATACAAACGTTGATGACGCAGGCGCCCTTGTCAATGAGGTGTGCCCCTCCCTCCCCTGGCAGTTTCCCTCAACTGCCAGTCTGCCAATCCCACCCCCCCACCTGGTCAGTTTCCCACTCCTACCAGTCGCTTTCTTATATATTATCATCATTGTTCAAGGCCCACTTATGAGTGAGAACATAAGGTCCTCTGTTCTTTGTTTCTGTGATAGATCCCTGAGTATGATCAACTCCAAATCCATCCAAGTTGCTACGAAGTCCATATGTTTGTCATTCTTGATGGCTGCATAATATTCCATTGTGTATATGGACCACATTTTTTTTATCCAGTCCAACTATGATGGGCAGCAGGGTTGGTTCCATGTTTTTGCTATTGTGAATGGAGCTGCAACAAACATACGTGTGCAGGGATCTTTTTTACAGAATGATTTGAGTTCCTCCAGGTATATTCCCAATAGGGGAAGTGCTGGGTCATATGGAAGGTTAATTTCTAGCTATTTCAGAAATCGCCACACTGTCTTCCCAAGAAGTTGCACTAGTTTGCATTACTACCAGCAGTGTAGAAGTGTTTTTGTTTTCTCCACATTCTCACCAGTATCTGTTGTTGTTTGTTTTATTAACGACGGCCATTCTTACTGGAATTAGGTGGTATCTCAGTGTGGTTTTGATTTCCATTTCTCTGATGGTGAGTGAGGCTGAGCACTTTTTCATGTATCTGCTGGCTGCCCATGTATCTTCATTAGAGAAGTGTCTATTCATGTCTTTTGCCCACTTTTTAATGGAACTGTTTTTTGTTGGGGTTTTTTTTCTTTCAGCGCATTTGACTTTTTTGTAGATCCTAGATGTTAGGCCTTTGTCAGATATACAGTTGGCAAATATTTTTTCCCATTCTGTGGGCTCTCTTGATGGTTTCTTTTGCTTTGCAGAAGCTCATCAGTTCAATGAGGACCTGCATTTTCAATGGCTTCTCTTTTGTTCAGTATTGTTAATTGGTCCAATGAGTATTGGTGACTTTCTTAGCATCTGTTTTCCCTGTAGAGGGGACATAGTGAAGAGCAATGGAGAGAACATAGACTTTGGAACCGTGGGTAGAAAACATGCTTTTGTTTTATTAGTTGAGCAGTTGGGTAATTACTTACCATCTCTCAGTCTCAGTTTCCTCATCTGTGAAGCAAAAATAAAAATAATACTTTCCTCATAGAGGTTTTGGGACTATGTCATATTAAGCATATATAGTTTGATACTTAGTAGGAATTTAAAAGATTGTAGCTATTTTGTTTAACAAATGGAATTTTTTGTGATCTTAACTGATTTATTTTGGTAAACACTTCTAATTTGTATTTACTGATTTCAGATGAAGAAACATATCTCCAAAGACACCCTGACTTTTCCACCCCACTTGTACATTTCAAATGCTCCACTGAAATTCTGCCAGAAATTCTTTTCTCTTGGAGAATACAAAATTATTGTTGAGAGCCAACCACCCTGAAGAAGTACTTCTAGATTAACACTGACCCATAATTAAACACAACAGTACATAGAGAAAGGCCTAATGGCCCCAGGAAACATTGTCTCAGGAATAATGAATATTTATTATTCTTGTTTGTTTACTAAGTGGAAGCTATCAACAGTAGTCACCCAGATTTTCAATTAAAATTTTAAAAATGCATAAGGTACTTCCATCAAGAAAAGCTTTTAAATATTTGTTATTTTAATGGAAATTAAAGACTTTTGTATTCATATGTATGATGAGGATACTGTTAAGAACACAAATTCACCTATACCACATTTTTCTTTAAGCAGCAACTTTCCTTAAGAAGGTTATTGAGTGGAATTGTTTTCATAACTTGAAATTGTTGCTTTCTCTCCTAGAAAAAGAGCACTGATGTTTCACAACAAAGGAGAAACACAAGCATAACTCAGGGCTACACAGCAAACCAAGAAAGAAGAATATCTTTATCGTATCAGCTTTCTAGCACATATGAATATATATTAGAAATACATATGTATATGTATCATCTATTCTATTGCATTTTCGTATCCTTTTTATATGATCATCTAAAAAATAGATTCATCTTTCACCTAGCTCATTTCTCATTTTCAGATATATTCATAAGTAAGATTTTATACCAATTTAATAATAATTTTCTTTAAATGTTACCCAAATAATCTGTAGTTAAAGATGAGAGCTGTAAATTCATTACCCTCTGTTACCTATGGACACCCCAAGAAAATAATGTTTGAGGAATCTTTTTTAAGTATGAAGCCACAATAAACAACAAGAAAGAAGACCACAGTAATAAAGTTTTCGAATGCCTGCAACAGATGTCTTTAACATTGTTAGTGAATGTTCTTTCCAACCTAGAATTCTCCATCCAGCCAAGTATGAGGGCAGATGGAAACCATTCTCAAACATGGAAGACCTCAGATTTATCTACCCCAAATTTTTAGTAACCTACTGCAGCATGTGTTCTGTTAAGAAAGTGATTACATCAGGAAAGAAGACAACACATAATCTAACACAGGAGCAAGGTGGAAGGACTTCTTGGGATCATTGTGAAGGGAGATCCCCAGATGACCACCACAGACAACAACAAGAAATTAAACAACACAAACTGGAAGAGGTTAGAACAGGAAATTTATACACACAGGGTAACATTCGGGATAATTTTTTTTTTTTTTGTATTTAAAAAACTAAAAAAACTTTAAAAAAATAAATGAGACAGTGGCAAAAAGCATTTTAGGGGGTAGTGGTTAGAATATAGACTCTTAGATCATTCGTCAAAGAGAACTAACACAGAAACAGAAAACCGAATACCATATGTTCCTCACTTCTAAGTAAGAGCTAAACACAAGGTACACACAGACAAGGAAGAGAGACGGGGTAAGGGTTGAGTGTCGTGCTCACCACTTGAGTGATGGGCTCAGTGGTAGCCCAAACCTCTCCATCACACAATATACCCATGTAAGACATCAGCACATGTACTCTTGGAATCTGAAATAAAAGAGAGACTAGGATCTTGAACCAGACTCTCTAGGTTCAAATCTTGGCTCTGCCACACATACCTTGTTCTGCTCAAATTTAAAACAGAGACAATAATAATAGTACTTACCTCAAAACATCATATTGAGAATTCAACAGATGATTTATGGAAATCCCTAAGGACGGTGTCTATCTACAACTCAGGAACTCAGTGCATAGTTGTAATTATAGCATGTTTTATGATTCAGCTATAGATAGCATATATACAGTAAAACAATATAAAACTGAATTTTTAATAAACTGAAAATACAATGCAGAAGGACAGAAAGACAAAACGAGGACATATTTGTGGTGAATAGAAAAGAGGTGTGTGGAAGGAAAGGTATTCTCAATAACCATTTTCCAACAATACCTAAAAGTGAAAACACCAAAAATAGGGATAGAAACACACTATTTAGAAGTACAAGTGAGGATACCAGAAGGATTCGCTTCCTACATTTAAAAATGGCTGCCCTTTGAACAAAAGTACTAGTAGAAGGCAGACACAGTTATTTTCACAAGCCTTGTAGAAAAAAAGAAATCTGACTCCTTACACTCTGTGCATGAATAAGGTGTTAAAAATTAAAACCAGACTAAAACAAACTTTTAAAAGCTATCCATACATTATGCCAGATAGAAAGTGATTTTTTTTCTGACTTTTGATTTTTTTTTATTTTAAAGATGTGGGGTACCATTCAGGGTTAGGTATACAAATGTTGGGTTAGGGTTAGGGTTAGGGTTAGGGTTAGGGTTAGGGTTAGGGTTGAGGTTGGAATTAGGGGTAGGGTTATAGTTAGGGCTAAGGCTAGGGTTAGGGTCAGGGTGAGGGTTGGGTTTAGGATAGGTACCCTTGTTGATGAGGTGTGACCCTTCCCTGGCAGATTTCCATGACTACCAATCCCACCTCCTACCCCCACTGTCACCACCCTGGGCAGTTTCCCGCTCCTGCCAATCATTTTCTTATAGTATTACTATAATTGTTCAAGCTCTGCTTATAAGAGGGATTAAGAAATTGATGTACAAAGCAGCACATAGGAGAGAATGAGACAGCTTTGCTGTCTGTAAAGACTAACACATTTTAAATAACCCAGTGTTTTCAATGAAGATCCCTACACACAGCATTTTGTATAGCATCTGACCCTGTCAGATTTCCCTGTATTTGACATCTTGGCCCCAGGCTTTCTGCGCCGCTGTTACGGGTAAATAACTACGACAAAATTGTGTCTGTGGACACTTGTTTATAATGGCACTTAGGGTGCTGCAGCTAGGCTGACAGATGCTCCTCCAGAAGGTTAATGAGATAAAGGTTCCTCCAGCTGGCCCTTAAGCAGAGATTACACCTGAGGGGACGATAATCAGATTATTCTAGAAACGGTCCCTGCAGCCTGTTCTTCACAAATTCATACTCTCATAACGATCAACCAAGAAGGTCATATCCTCAGTCAGCTGGCATTGATATTTAGTTGTTTCTCACATTTCTGTTTTTTTAATTTTTTAACGAGATCCGAGGCTGTTCTGTGATTGTTATCGGAATTGCCAATGAACAAAAGCCAACATGTATTCAGAAACTAGAAGGGCTATTTTTGTTTTTTGGATTTTTCTCCACGTTCAAGGAACCAAAGGTAAGTCATTTAAGTGTTTGTTTTTAAATTGCTTATCTGTAAAATTTATTTCTAGAAGTCAGCATTCAGAATCAACAAGGTCACCGTTTCATCTCGGGGACTAGTATATGGTAGTCCCTGAATAAATAAATATTGATTGATTGAATGAACGAATGGTTATCAGACAAGGTTTTCATGTGATTCTACTTGATTTAATATTTGCTACGTAATCTTAAGTGCAATGTATGTTCACAAAGTAAAAGAGATAAATAAATCCTACTTGCTGTTATAAAACATTCAGTACAAATCCTTATCATTGATGCCAATGACATGAATAGGCTCATGAAACCAACTCAACAAATAAAATCTAAAAAACAAAACGGATGTTTTAAGTCACTTATGATCAGATAAAAAATGTATTTCTTATCTTCTCACCATTAAATTCTGAGTTGCTTTCCCTTAGAAAACACAATTGTGCATCACCTTCAGGGTTGGTGATAACAACAGACTTAGAAATGTGATTGTTTTGAAGTATGCTTTGAAGAAGTAGGTAGTGTGTGCTCTTGTAACAAATCTCCAACTGAATCTAAAATAAAAGCAAGCCACAAGAACCTAATATATTTAAGAAACCTAATATTTAAGAAACCTAATATATTTTATATTTTATAAAGCCTGTTGAAAAAACTTGACTCTTTTTAAGGATAAGCCTAATCATTAAAACATATGCAAATCAATTTTTGAAATCAATAATGTTCATCTCTTCTTTAAGGATGACACAACTTCAGACAATGAACATTTGAGGTTTGAAATGCCTATGGAAAAGAAAATAAATTGTTACTGCCTGTGTGAGTCACAAAATAACTGTGATTCCATCCGTCATTTTATATGTAACTTCTTAGTGTTTGCATTTGGACAGAGAAAAAAATTTCTGGAAAAGACTGTATTAAAATTGTCTTCATGTTTTGTTACTTATAAATGATAGCAAAAGAAATGAAGCTTTACTTACTTTTTTTTAAATTGTCATTTATATGTAAATGTCAAACATTTTAATTAGAAACAAGTAATGAGATTTTGGTATGTTCTGAGCTTAAGCTGATGAAGTAAACCAATTTGTTTCATAAACTCAACCAATCAATGCAGTTTGTTTTGGGTTTCTTTGTTGTTGTTAAATCATGCTCACTAATTGAACTATTTTTTTCTATTTTTATATATTACATACCAGTTATTGCATACAATTAGAAATAACATAATTGTATATAGCAAGTTGAATGAAATAAGTTCACCAAGAAAACTACACTTGTTATATGCCTACTTCTATGAAACAATATATTATGCAATTATACTACTATAATTGCATAATAAATTTTAACACACTACTTGAGTTTTTAAAATAGATTTAGAAGGTAGGCATGCAGTGTTGTTGCATTGATACATTCCATAGTGGTAAAATCTGGATTTTTAGGGTAACATCACACAAATGGTGTACATTGTACCCATTAAGAAATTTCTCATTCCTCACCCCCTGTCTTCCCACCTGTCAATGTCTACTCTTCATGTCTATGTGTACTCATTATTTAGTTCTCACTTATAAATGTATTTGTGGTATTGTGGTATTTGACTTTCTCTTTCTGAGCTATTTCACTAAAAATAATGGCCTCCACTTCCACCTGTGTGCTGCAAAAGACAAGACTTCATTCTTTTTTTTTTTAGTCCTAGGTAGTATTCCATGGTGTGTGTGTGTGTGTGTGTCACATCTTATCTATTCATTTGATGGACAGTTAGGTTGATTCCATATCTTTGCTGTTGTGAATAGTGTCGCAGTAAACATAAAACTGCAAGTGTCTTTTTGGTTTTTGTTTGTTTGTTGAGTCAATCTCCTGCTCTGTTGTCCAGGCTGGAGTGCAGTGGCTCACCCCAGCCTCTCACTCCTGGTTTCCAGCGATCCTTCTGCCTCAGCCTCCTGAGTAGCTGGGGTTACAGATGCACACCACCACACCTGGCTAATTCTGTTTTGTTTTGTTTTTGTTTTAAGAACAAGGTCTTGCTATGTTGCCCAGGCTGATCTCTAACTCCCGGACTCAAGCAATCCTCTTGCCTCAGCCTTTCAACATGCTGGGATTACAGTCGTGAGCCATCACATCCAGCAGGTTTCTTTTTGATATAATGATTCGTTTCCCTTTCAGAACTCAGTAGTGAGATAGCTGGGTCAAACTGATTCTATTTTTTATTTCCTGAGAAATTCCCATACTATTTTCCATAGGGTTTGAACTAATTTACATTCTCATCAACAGTGTTTGTGTCCCCTTTTTTCGATATCCCTAACAACATTTTTTTTTATTTCTAACTTTTTAATAATACCTATTTTGACTAGTGTAAAATGGTCTCTTATTGTGGTTTTGACTTGCATTTCTCTGATGATTAGTGAAGTTGAGCACTATTTCATGTTTGTTGACCCTCTACTCCTTTTGCAAAATATCTATGTATGTCCTTTGCTCATTTTGTTTTATTTTAAAGATGTGGGGTACAATTCAGGATTAGGTATATAAGTGGTCATCACACAGGAGAAGTTTAGGCCTCCTTTTTGTCCTCAATTTGCCTGGTTTGGGATCAGGTATCCTTATCAGTTTTATATGTCTTACCTCCCCTCCTCTGGCAGTGACCCACTATTGCCAATCCCTTTCATGTAATATTATGATAATTGTTCAGGGTTTGCTTATGAGTGAGAACATATGGTACTCTGTTCTTTGTTTCTGTGATAGATCACCGAGTATGATGGACTCTAAATCCATTTAAGTTGCTGCAAAGTCCATTATTTTGTCCCCTTTTTTTAACATTCTATTGTGTATTTGGACCACTTTTTTTTTTTTACCAGTCCACTTTCAAAGGGCAGCATGGTTAGTTCCATGTTTATGCTATTGTGAATAGTGCTGCAATAAACATGAATGTGTGGGTATCTTTTTGTAGAATGATTTTGAGTTCCTCCAGGTATATTCCCAGAAGGAGGGTTGCTGGGTTGTATGAATGGTCGATTTTTAGATCTTTTAGGAATCACCACTTTGTTTTCCACAGAGGTTGTATTAGTTTACACTCTTGCCAAACCACCAAAAGTGTAGAGGTGTTCCCTTTTCTCCACATCCTCCCCAGCATCTGTTGTTTTTGAGGGGTTTTTTTTTTTGAGTTGGAGTTTCACTCCATAGCCCAGACTGGAGCGCAGTGGCCGCTCCCGGCCACCGCAGCCTCTACCCACTGGGCTCTGGCGATCCTTCCACCTCAGCCTTCCTAGAACTACAGGCGCGCGCTACCATGCCCGGCTGATTTTTGATTTATTGTAGAGATGAGGTCTCGCTGCCCAGGCGGGTCTTGAACCCGCGGGCTCAGGCAATCCACTCACCTCAGCCTCCCAAAGGCGCAGGATTACAGGCTGAGCCACCGAGCCTGGCTGTTTTTAAGTTTTTAATGATGCCCATCCAAACCAGAGTTAGGTGGTATCTCAGTGTGGTTTTCATTTGAATTTCTTTTTTTTTTTTCTTTTTTTTTGTTATTATAAAGATGTGGGGTACAATTCAGGGTTAGGTATACAAACGTTGATTATGCAGGTACCCTTGTTGATAATTTGCATCTCTTTGATGATTAGTGAGGCTGAGCATTTTTTCATGTGTCTGTTCTTTGCCCACTTTTTAAAGACTTTGGTTTTTTTCTTCTTGTTGAGCTGTCTTATTAATAGTTTCTTGTACATTCTGGATATTAATCCTTTACTGGATGCTTTGTTGGCAAATATTTTCTCCCATTCTGAAGACTAGTCTATAGTCTGTTTACTCTGTTAATTATTTCTTTTGCTGTGCAGAAGCTTTGTAGTTTAATAAAGTCCCATTTGTCTATTTTTGTTTTTGTGTATTTGTATTTGAGGACTTGGTCATAAATTTTTTGCCTAAGCCAATATCCTGAAGAGTTTTTCCTAGGCTTTATTCTAGGGTTTTTACAATTTAAAGACTTACATTTAACTCTTTATTTAATTTTGAATTAACTTTTATACATGATGAGAGACATGGGCTCAGTTTCACTCCTCTGCATGTGGCTAGCCAATTTTCCCAACACCAGTTATTAAATAGAGTATCCTTTTCCTATGTATGTTTTTATTGACTTTGTCAAAGATCAATTGAGTGTAGGAATTGGGTTTTATTTCTGAGTTCTCTATTCTGTTCTATTAATCTATGTGTCTGGTTTTATGCCAGTACCATGCTGTTAGCCTTGTAGTATAATTTGAAGTAGGATAGTATGATGCCTCTAGCTTTGTTCTTTTTGCTTAGGCTTGCTTTGGCTATTTGGACTCTTTTTAGGTTAAATTTTTCAAATTCTATGAAAAATAATGCTAGTAATTTTATAGGAATTGCACTGGATCTATATGCTACTTTGGGCAACATGAGCATTTCAATGATATTGATTCTCCAAATTTGGAGAATCAATATCATTGAAATGCTTATGTTGGAGTTTTTTTTTTTTGATTTGTTTGTGTTATCTATGATTTCTTTCAGCAGTGTTTTATAGTTCTAGTAGTAGAGATCTTTCACCTCTTTGGTTGGGTGTATTCCAGGTGTGTGTGTGTGTGTGTGTGTGTGTGTGTGTGTGTGTGTGTGTGTGTGTCTATTGTAAGTGGAATTGCATTCTTGATTTTGTCCTCAACTTGAATGTTGTTGTTGTATAGTAATGCTGCTGATTTTTGAACGTTGACCTTTTACCTTGAAACGTTACAGCATTCACGCATCAAATCTAGGAGTCTTTTGGAGGAGTCTTCAGGGTATGTGATTACATCATCTTTGAGGAGAGATCATTCAACTTTCTCTTTTCCTAGTCTTTTATTTCTTTCTCTTGCCTGATTACTCTGGCTAAGATTTCCAGTACTGGGTTAACAAGAGTGGTGGGTACGGGCATCTTTGTCTTATTCCAGCTCTTCAGGAGAATGCTTTCAACTTTTACCCACTAAGTGTGATGTTGGCTGTGAGTTTGGCACATACAGTTTTTATTATTTTGAGGTATGTTTCTTCTACGTCTAGTCTGTTGAGGGTTTTTACCATGAAGAAATGCTAAACTTTACCCAATTCTTTTTCTGCACCTGCTTTGATGATCCCATGATTTTTGGTTTTAATTCTATTTATGTGGTGAACCACATGTACTGATTTGCATTTTTTTCATTCACCAGTTTATTACAAAGGATATTGTAAAGGATACAGATGAAGCGATGTGTCCCATGAGGTATAAGGGAAGCGGTGTGGAGCTTCCATGCCCTCCCCGGGTGCACCACCCTCCAGAACTCTCCGCATGCTAAGCTATCTGGTAGAGGGTAGGAGTTTCTCTAGCCAGAGTCTTAAGGCTCACATCCAGAAGGCGGAGGTGTGGGGAGGATTAGAGTCCTAGTTTGGAGCAGGAGAAAGGCAGGCAAAAGAAGGTCAGATTCTGATGCTAAGGCCTGCCCCTGAGAACAGACACATCCAACATTGTAACAAAACACTGTAAAGAGGGCTTTGGATCGGGTACTATGGAGGAAAACTAATATACAAATATATTTCATGATACCTCAAGCCATTCCCTAGTTTTTGACCATAGATCCTTTACATATATGTAGTTATTAATAATGACTCCAGTTCATCATATTATATGAATGTTTCTCAAGGTGAGGTCACTCCGATGTGTAGACTTTCATTCAATCTTGTCAGATTCCATAAGCAAAAGTACTCTTGGTAAATGCATAGCTTCAACTTTCCAGGTACCTGGAATAATATCCTCTATTGCTGAGACTTTTTAGAGTTGCCCATATGATATTGGATTTCCATCCATTTGTAAGCCATTTATTCATTTCTTCACTCTTGGCTATTATTCCTTCTTTTCTGCAATGTGTCATTTTTTGTATTTTTTATCCAATTTTTTCCAACTTTGGAAAGAAGATTAAATCCAGCCACTGTGCTGGTACTAGCAATACTAGTCTGATAAGTGCCTCCCCCTCAGTCATTCTTGATCATACATGGAAAGGTTTCCAAGCCATTGAACCTTTTTTACCACCAGATAGGTAATATCACTATACCATATCTTTAACCCCAATTTTGCCAGATGGGGTGAAGGCACAATCCACCCCCATCAGGCCCTTAGGAGTTCTGATAAAGTTTTAAAACATAATGACAGTCTCTTGCTTGGAAACCATCCTTGCTTCCACCACTTATAGTTACAGCCCTGGTCCTAGGACCACAGAATCAGATGGGAGAAAGGAAAAAAAACTTTTTGAGGTGATCTGGGGAAGAAAGAAAATTTATAGTCATTATACCAGTGTATTCCTCTCTTGACAAGAATTGCACTGTCATATCAGCACTCCCCACCCCCTCATGCCCAGATCAATCAGAAAAATATCTAGCGGGGCCACTCTTTTCTTCCCACTCAAGCATATACTCATAAGAGAGTGTAAGCCAGCCCTTCGTGCATTTATCACCCCCTGTTTTAGACAGCCAATGTTTCAACTCTCTGCTCTACTTATCAAACTGTTTCTCTAAAAAGTATATCTCTCTGTCCATTGTTAGACATTCACAGCAGTGCATTCCTTGGTCTGAAGAAAGGATGGTCAGAGATCCAAATCCATGCACTATCTTCTGTCCTGTTTTCTTTTTAGGATACTCTGAGCATTTGCATCTTTCCCTGGGTAAGCAAAGCCCAGTCCAGAGTCAGTATCTGTTCTTGTCAGAACCCACTTGCAGGTCCCTAGGACTACCAGCATCAATCACCATCAATCACACTTGTTCAGAGTGACTGTACTATGTTCCCATCAGCAGTGTCTCTCTCTCTCTCTCTCTCTCTCTCTCTCTCTCTCTCTCTCTTTCACTGGCAGGCAGAATAGTTCTTAGTGGCATCGAGTGCCTGAGAGGATGCAAGAGGAACATGTCTACATTCAGCTAATCTCTGAACTGCTGCAACCTCCCCATATTTATTCATGTCATAGACCCAGGCAGCCACTTCCAGGGAGCACATGAAGACATCTGCCTGTCGATTTCCATCACATTCCAAACCTGGAGGAGAGTTTTTCTGATGGTCATTGGCATTGGCTTGTTCTAAGTTTTTTTTTTGAGTCGGAGTCTCACTCTGTCGCCCAGGTTACAACACACTGGTACACTCATGGCCACCCCAGCATTGACCTGCTGGGCTCCAGCGATCCTTCCACCTCAGCCTTCCAAGTAACCGGAACTACAGGCGCACACAACCATGCCCAGCTAGTTATTTATTTATTATAGAGATGAGGTCTCACCAAGTCATCCAGGCTGGTCTTGAATCCACGGGCTCAGTCCATTCACTCGCCTCGGCCTCCCAAATGGCTGGGATGACAGGCTGAGCCACCGAGCCCGGTCCACTTGTTCTACTTTAATGCACCCTTCAAATCTCCATAGGCCTGTGCTTCATATCGGGAACCCTTTAATCAGCCAGGTTTCCATTGCTTTCTGGATGACCATGAGGCCACACCATTGGGCACCATCCCTGAGTCGGTAAAAAAGCAAACAGAGGCTTCCACCATTGCTCAATCTTTCCACCACTGCCAGGAAAACAACATTCACCGAGTTGATCTGTTTTTACCTTCTTGGTCACGTAGCAGCTCTCCAGACAGGATGGAATCCGTTCACCTTGGAGCTGCCACCCGTGAGCCAAGCAGCCTTTGATTGATCAGCTGAGAGCTACGTATGGGGCACTGTAGGGATTCAGCAGCTCCTCACACAATTCCAGAGTCCATCCCAGGGGAAAACAAACTCCCTGTCCAAGAGTGTCTCCCCCTTGCACTCCCCAGGTAGTATGATTCTGTTGAAACCATTTCCATTATACTCTGGAACTCTTCTGGGCACTACTAATTCCATTAGCGTGCTTCTCTGAGTCACCTGACAGAACGTTTCAGGTGTCAGAGTTACCTTATGTCCTTTAGTCATAGAGGTAACTACAGTTTACATTCCATAACAAGGCAATCGATGCTTCTCAAGTGGAAATTTTCTAGTCCAAAGTCCCAGTAGTTGTCACTAGGGTTGCTCACTGGCTTTGCCATAAGCCCCAGTAAACATTCCACCGAAGCTATCAGGTAGAGAGCTGGTCTTTACCAGCACACCTACTTCTACTCTGCATTGTGTGGGCTCAAGCAATCTCACTGTTTTTCATTTAGCACATGCAATCACTATTGCTTCAAGGGCAGATTTCTACACCTTCTGTCGCCTTTGGTAGGAGAAGCGTTCCCCAATCAGATACAGTGTTCATTTCCACAATACATAATCGGGAAAAAGAGACCCAGCCACTTCACATCAAGTGTGTTCAAATATACCAACTTTCATGATTCTATCAACCCTGACATTTTTATGTTCTAGTTCCAGAAAATTCTCTTTTCCACCTCCACATTATTTGACTCTCTCTTGCGCAAAAGTCTTTGGGTCCCCAGTCCAGGGTTGAGTCACAGGACCCTGGCCCTTTTGCCAATCTTTTTCTTGATTGTTCTGCCTCACTATCTCACTATTGCCCCCCAGACAATTTAGAAACAGATTTCCAGAATCTGTGTCTTCTGGCTTTTTAAACTTCTCTGAACTGGGGGAAATACACCAAACTGGCTTTAAGTTTAGGGAGCTATCAAGGGCTCCCTTGGGTCCACTCAACCTTCAATAGTGTTGTATTAAGAATTTGTTTTAACCCCACAATTTCCATTTTATTCATTCCATTTCTTTTTTTTTTTTCTTTTAAAGCAGGATTTATTAAGAGGACAAAAAAACTCCCACAGTGGGAAGGGACCCGAGGGGGTGCCCCACTCCATTTCTTTTCTTTTTTTTTTTTTTTTTTGAGTTGGAGTCTCACTCTGTCGCCCAGACTGGAGTGCAGCGGCCACTGCAGCCTCGACCCACTGGGCTCCGGCAATCCTTCCGCTTCAGCCTTCCAAGTAGCCGGAATTACAGGCATACGCTACCACGCCCGGCTGATTTTTTGATTTATTGTAGAGATGAAGTCTTGCTGCCCAGGCGGGTCTCGAACCCGCGGGCTCTGGCAATCCACTCACCTCAGCCTCCCAAAGGTGCGGGGATTACAGGCTGAGCCACCGAGCCCGGCCCATTCCATTTCTTAGTAACCATCTAATGATTTCCGATTTCCACTTGGCTGGGATGAGTCCCATGTCTCTTCTCTTTCTTTCTCTTCTTAGTTTCACCCCATGAATGTTTTTGTTATTCCCCTTAATTCCTAATAAGCATATTAAAAGCTCCACCTTCCTGGAATGAGGCCTTTGACTTTCCACTCTACCCTTCGTCATTATTTTGTTAATTAATCTAATGGTTTTAAACATATTTGTGAGACCCATGAGGAGAAGCTACCACAAATTTGATAAGGCTTCTCGAACTATTGTCTGATTCTGCAGAAGTGTCACACAGGATGCTCATGTCGAAAGGGGTCCCTTAACCACAGCGTTTAGCGTGACCTGGGTAACACATATTCAGTGGGTGGACATGCCTGTCATTGTAAAGCCAGTCAGTCCCCTGTGGCTTGCATATCAGCTGCCTCATGTGGAATGTTCCACTTGGCATTTACAGTGGAAGTTGGGCAGTCCTCTTCTCAGGATAAACAAACCTTCCAGTGACTTTTATCCAGTTCACCATACTGGCTATTCTCTCAGGTAGAAACTCCTGTGTGCCTGGATCACGTATACCGATCTGAAATCGTTCAGTTGTGAGCTGTTAAGTCCGGCAGCAACCCAGACACGCTCTTCTACACTGCAGCATTTAAAACCAGGATTCTGTCCCTAAATTAGTTACTCTTATCATCCATTTAGTAAAGATTCTTCAGAAAGCTGATGATACAGAACAATTCCTTCTCACTATATTCTCTGGTTTCCATCATTACTTAGTTTTGCCACCAAGTAACTTCCACCTCATTGACTGCCTTCTTGGTAGCCACAAGTCTTTGAGGAAATTTCTGTTGTTTCTGCCCCAAGAGGGTGACTTTGAAGAGAGTGGTCTAATCTCAGACCGGCTGAAATTTGAGCTTTGTCTAGCATAAAGGTCCCACCCAGCATCCTTTTAAAATTTTATTTTAGCTATTGCAGTTAAAAATAAGCAAGGGTGGATTGCCTGAGGCTGCGGGTTCGAGACCCGCCTGGGCAGCAAGACCTCATCTCTACAATAAATCAAAAAATCAGCCAGCATGGTAGTGCATGCCTGTAATTCCGGCTACTCGGAAGGCTGAGGCGGAAGGATCACCGGAGCCCAGTAGGTCAAGGCTGCGGTGGCCGAGAGCGGCCACTGCACTCCAGTCTGGGCAACAGAGTGAGACTCCAACTCAAAAAAATAAAATAAAATAAGCAAGGGATTGAATATTTCACTTTTTTCTTATTATTTTGCTTCTCCTTATGCGTCCAGTAAATCGACTCCTCAGGGGCTGGGTAACTTTGACCCTTCGTAATTGATCTCAGCACAGCTACTGTTTTAGAACATGGGTGACCACGTGGTCACCCAGGAATCAAGGTTCCTCATCCCTTGCCTTTGTATCCGTTCTCTTCCCAAACCACGTGTTTTCATGAGCCTGAGCCAGTCCAGGAAATTTCACCTCTCTAACACTAATTGCTTAAGAAAAACTCTCTCAAACTGTGTTTTCCCTTTTCTCTCACACCACTCCCATAACAATCATCAACACCAAAGAGACTTCTTGGCCAAATGGAGGATCCCCTCCCTACACACCAAGCACCAGACAACAGCTGGGTGCCCTCCAATTCAACTCCAACACTATCTACTTAGAGGTAGCGTCAAATCCCACAAGGTGTGGGCTCAGTCCCCAAGACTGCACCCTACCACCAGATGCCAGTCACAAGTCCTGGCCTCCAGAACTTCTGACTAACTAGCTTCAAACTAGAGCTCCCACTGCTTCCTCTTTGGATTTGATTAACTCAGGGAAACACGCCTTCTGGTGTATTTAAAAAGGATATTCCAAAGGATTGAGATGAAGGGATGTATAGGACAAGGTATGGGGAAAAGAGCATGGAGCTTCCATGCCTCCATGGGCATGCAACCCTCCAATAGCCTCCATGCATGCAGCTATCTGGAAGCTCTGATTTTCATGTGTTGAACCATCTTTGCATCCTTTGTATAAATCTCTTTTGATCATGGCGCATTACCTTTTCAATATGCAGTTGGATTCTATTTGCTAATACTTTGTTGAGGATTATTGCCTCTATGTTGATCAGAGATATTGGCCTGTAAATTTTTTTTCCTGTGGTGGTGATGGTGGTGGTGATGTCCTTGCCTGGTTGTAGTATCAGAGTGATACCAGCCTCACAGAATGAGTTAGGGAGGAGTCCCTCTCCCCTGACTTTTTGGAATGGTAGAATTAGTATCTGTTCTTTTTGCTTGTCTGGTAAAATTCAGTTGTGTATCTATCTGGTCCTGGGCTTTTTTTTTTTTTTTGCTGTTGGAACATTTTTGTTACTGATTCAATCCCACCATTATCAGTCTGTTCAGGACTTCTAATTTTTTCCTGGTTCGATCTTGGGAAGTTGCATGATTCCAGGAATGTATCCATTTTCTCTAGGTGTTCTAGTTTGTGAACATGGAGGTGTTCATAGTAGTCTCTAACGATCTTTCTAATTTCTGCAAAATCAGTTATAATGTCTTCTTTTATATTTCTGATTGTGTTTATTTGAATCTTCTCTCTCCTCTCTCTCTCTCCCCCTCTTTCTCTCTCTCTCTCTCTCTCTCCCCCCTCTATCCCCCTTCCCCTCCCCCCTGTCCCCCTTCCCCTCCTACCTACCTAGCAGGATACTCATATTGTTTATCTTTTCAAAAAGCCTACTTTCTATTTTTTAATTCTTTGTATTGGGTTTTTTGTCTCAATTTTATTTAGTTCTGCTCTGGTCCTTGTTATTTCTTTTCTTCTGCAAACTTTTGATTTGTATGTTTGCTCCTGTTTGCTCCTAGTTCCTTCGGGTGCAACATTAGGTGATCTTTCAATCTTTTTGATGTAAGCATTTAGTGTTATAAACTCTTAACACTGCTTTTGCTCTATCCCAGAAGTTTTGGTGTGCTGTGTCTCTATTTTATTCATTTCACAAGTTTTCTTTTAAATTCCATCTTAGTTTTGTTGTTGACCCAAAGATCAACTAGGAGTAGGTTGCTCAATCCCATTTATCTGTATAGTTTTGAGAGTTCCTCTTGGAATCTCTGTGGTCCAAGGAGGTACTTGATATTATTTGAATTATTGTTTTTTAATTTATTGAGACTTGTTTTGTGACCTAACATATGGTCTATCTTGGAAACTGTTTCATGCCCTGATGAGAAAAATGTATATTCTGTTTTTATTGGACAGAATGCTCTGTAAACGTCTGTTAGGTACAATTTGTCTAGAGCTCAAATTAAGTCCAGTGTCTCTTGGTGATCTTCTGTGTTGAGAATCTGTCCAATGTTGTCCAAAGAGTGTTAAAATCTCCCACTATTATTGTATTGTTGTCATCTCTTTTCTTATGTGTAGTAGGATTTGCTTCATCAATCTGGGTGTTCCAGTGTTGAATTATATATATTTGAGATAGTACTTCTTATTGAATTGGTCTCTTTATCGTTATATAGTGACCTTCCTTGTCTGTTTTTCCTGTTGTTGATTTAAAGTCTGTTTTATCTGATATAAGTATAGCTACTCCAGTCCACTTTTGGTTTCTGTTTGCATGGAATACCTTTCCCCTCTACTTTACCTTCAGTCTACAAGTATCTTTACCCATGAAGTGGGTTTCTTATAAGTAACATATGGATTGATCCTGTTTTTTATTCATTCCACTAATCTGTATCTTTTAAATACAACCCATTTAAACTATTTACATTCAAGGCTAATACTGATATGTTCCTGTCATAATGTAAATTGTTACCTAGTTGCTTTATGGTCTTGATTGTGTAGTTATTTTATAAGACCTGTGGATTTTATGCTTTCATGTATTTTTATGATAGCGAGTACTGACCTTTCATTTACAGGTTTAGAACTCCCCTGAGCACTTCTTGTTGGATCAGTCTAGTGGTAATGAATTTCCTTAGCATTTGTTTGTCTGGGGAAAACTTTACTTCTCCTTCATTTATGAAGCTTAGTTTGGCAGTATACAAAAGTCGTGCTTGACAATTTATTTTCTTTAAGAAGTCTGAAAATAGGAACCAAATCTCTTCTGACTTGCAAGGTTTCTGCTTGCTCTGATGGGATTTCCTTTATAGATAATTAGATGCTTATCTCTTGCTAATTTTTAGAATTATTTTCATTAACCTTCACTTTAGGTAGTCTGATGACTACATGTCTTGGTGAAGCCCATTTTGCAATATATCTTTGTGGAGTTTTCTTAGCCTCTTGTATTTGGACATCTAAATATCTAACAAGACTAGGGAAGTTTTCCTCAATTATCTCCTCAAATATTGTTTTTCAAACTTCTTTCTTTTTCTTCTCCCTCAGGAATACCTACAACTTGTAGATTTGGACATTTGATATAATCCCATGCTTATTGCGTGTTCACTTTTTAATTCTTTTTTCTTTTTTTTTTTAATTATTGTTTCCCTGGGTTAATTCAAAAGACATGTCTTCAAGTTCTGATATTCTTTCTTCTGTCTGGTGAAATCTATCATTAAAGCTTTCAACTATATTTTGTCATTGCTTTAATAAATTTTGTATTTCCAGAAGTTCTGTTTTGTTGTTGCTGTTGTTGTTGTTGTTAATGTCTATATTCTCTCGGATCTCATTAAGTTTCTTTAAAAATCAGTATTTTTAGTTCTTTATCTGATGTTTTAAAGATTTCATTTTGTGCCAGGCTCGGTGGCTCAGCCTGTAATCCCGCGCCTTTAGGAGGCTGAGGTGAGTGGATTGCCTGAGACCGTGGGTTCGAGACCCACCTGGGCAGCGAGACCTCATCTCTATAATAAATAAAAAAATCAGCCGGCGAGGTAGCGCGTGCCTGTAATTCTGGCTACTTGGAAGGCTGAGGGGGAAGGATATCCGGAGCCCAGCAGGTCGAGGCTGCGGTGGCTGGGAGCAGCCACTGCACTCCAGTCTGGGCGACAGAGTGAGACTCCAACTCAAAAAAAAAAAAAAGATTTCGTTTTGTTTAGGATTCATTGCTAGAGGAGTTAATATAATTCATCGAAGGTATCATTTCATACGATCAGAATTGTTTATCTGGTTCCTTCACATGTTGATAAATTACTTATTCTTATTATTTTTGAATCTATTTTCAAAATAGGTTGGATAGGTTCCTCCCACTCCACTCCCACCCCCAGGGTGTGACTATAATGTATGTTTTGAATTCTGGCTTTGGTTCTGGGTGCTTTCAATGGCAAAGACTCCATATGAATTCCTTGGTTATAGACTGCTTTTAGGAGGTGACTTTCTCAAATGTTGGTTGTGGTAGCGATGCACTGGGTGTGTGAGCAAATTCACTGTCTCTGGTGGGGTCAGGATGGTGGAGGTCTCAGGAAGTTTATCTGTCTCCCCAGCCTGTACACTTGTGCCAACAGGTTTTGTACTGTGTAGTGAGGTTTAATCTCCAGGCTAGTAGGTGGTGCTGACAGATAAGAGCTGGCTGCAGCCCACACAGATGGATATGCATGGATATGTGTATGTATGATCCTTGTTTACTGGGAGAATTTCCCTGTTGCCTCTGTGACACCGCGGGCAGTCTATGGCGTGCACCATGGGCTGAGCTCCCTGCTCAGCCACTGAGGAGAGACGATGCTGGACTGATCTGAACTGCCAAGCCCACCCCTGGATATCCCAATGACGGGTGCAAGCCCCCACCCTGATAGGGGCGGTGGAGTGGGGAGGAAACTCCTGTGAAATGCACCAAGGTTCCCGTGGGGGAAGTGGAGTGTTGTCCCAACTCTACAACCTGGGTGGCAGGAACAAGATCTGCTTTCATGTCAGAGCCCTGTTCTGGCTCTCGGGACTCTCAGGTAGGGCAGACATGGCTTCCATCTCCAGGCTGCGGTGCAACTGACCATGTGAAGGACACCTGCCTGCATCTGTCCCCTGCGAAACCTCCTCCATCAGCTCAAACACAGCATGTAGCTCTTCTGCTCTCCATCGTGGGAGCACTGTGGAGAGAGGGAGCTAAGCACACCCTCTGTGTGTCCCAGGCCGAGCGACAGCACACTGTCAGCGGAGACACAGTGGCCTGATAGCCCTAAAACGGCCATCCTCTGGCACTCCTGCACCACCACTGTGTCTGCAGGGTGAGCCCTGGGGAAAGAAGACCCTTCCCCACACCTGCACCGAGACCTTGACTGCTGCTGGGGAACCCACTTTTCCTCACTGCGCAGGACAAAGCACCCACATCTCTGGAAGGGGTACAGTCGCTCTCAGCCATAAGCAGGGAGCTCTCAGCACTGAAGAGCAGTTCCTTCATCCCCAGATATGTGTCCTTGGTGGCATCCCTTAGAGCAGCAGTCCCTGAGGGTGAGACCAGCGGGAATCCTGCAGATTTGCAGGGTCCAGCAAGCCCTGAGTGGGTGCCAGGGATGCCTGCAGAGGGGTCAGTCATGAGGCCATACAGTGATGGGTCCTGAGGTTCCCTGGGCAGGACTCAGTCCCCCAATGCGTGCACCCAAGGGTGGCCCTTGCCACGGCAGCTCGGGGTCCAGGGGAGGATGAGCAAACCTGAGCAAGTTGATGCACCAGCGTAAGACCCTCAAGAAGTCCCAGGTCAGTGTGTGGGTCGCAAGGACAGCAGGCTCTCCAGCCACGCGGATGGCAGCGACCCGTCACAGAGGCAAAGAGAGCCAGAAGCACCCCCACCTACCCTCTTCATGAAACGCCCACTCCCTCCGGGCTCCATCTCTGCCATCCCCTGGCTCTCATCTCTCTCTGGCCCTAGCTTCTTCCTATAAATTCTCAGCCAGGCTCCAGCACACTGCCCCTGATTCTGAGTTATGATTATCCAACTGTAATGTTGATTCCTCTTTCTGAGAAGAAGAGTCATCTGGCCTCTCTGGTCCCCGTTAGGAAAAACCCAACATGCTCCTTGTTTGGGGTCTTTCATACCGTAAGAATCTCAGATCTGTGGATGTTCATAAATTTTCAATTAGTGAGGCTTACATTAATTAGAGCTTATGATTCTCAGCTAGGTCATTTTTCTTATTTGTGACTAATTCATCTGCATGAGTAGAAACACAGAGAAAATGGTTTGGGGAGAGAAAAGAAAGGTTTGACTCAAACAACTATCCTGAAATGTAACAATTGAGAGTTTTGCTCAATTCGACAGCTTCTTTTTTTAAATGTGTCTACTGGAAAAAAACCAAAAAGATGAAAAAAGTGCCAGTAGTACATCCACCTAAACACAATCTATGCTAACATGTTTTTTTCTAGGTATGCTTATTTAACTTTTACGTGATTGCAGCTGTACCACACACATGCAATTTTATATTAGACTTTTTGTACTTTTATTACATCACATGAATGTTCTACATATCTGCTTTTGACAACTCTCATTTTATTGGCTGCATCATGTTTATTCTAGTAAATGTGTCAAGTTTTTCTTTTCCTAAATACTCAACAAAAGAGAACTAATTTTCACTAATTATTTTGTTACCGAAAATAACACTGTAATGAATAGCTTAAGTCTCAGTATTTAGGTCTTAGTATTTAAGACCCAGCATAAATCCACTAAAGCAAAATTATTGAATCAAAGCAACATACACAATTTTACGATATTTACTTCATATTGCTAAATTGCTTTGCAAAAGTTTTCCTATGTCCTTAGGTGATTTCTTTTCCCCAGTTTTATTCCAGAGTGCTTAACAAATTACCAAAAGATTCATAAACATGCCAATATTTCAAAAGGTTTCCTTTAAGCTCTGCAGGTTTTGAGTGTAGTTTTTTCATAGGTGCATAAAGGTGAAATGACTTTGATTTCAAAATAGTCATTAAATAAAATTGTTTTAGCACAGCAGAAGATAGTCAAGAGTTTCAAAGAACAATGACTTCATCAAGACACCAAGACTGCCTTCTTTGAGATTTATAATGGGAATTCCAGTTGCATCTGATATGCATGGCACTGCTTTATGGTTTGTTGATTTGTGTGTTTGGGGTTTTAGTTTTGTTTTGTGTGAGTCGGAGTCTCACTCTGTCATCCAGGCTCAAGTGCAGTGGCACACTCATGGCCACGGCAGCCTCGACCTTCTGGGCTCAGGCAATCTGTCTGCCTCAGTCTTCCAAGTAGCTGGAATTACAGGCGCATGCCACCACACCCAGATAATTTTTTGATTTATTGTAGAAACAAGGTCTCGCTGAGTTGCCCAGGCTGGTCTCGAACCCTTGGGCTCAGGTAATCCTCTCGTCTCCCCCTCCCAAAGTGCTTGGATTATAGGCTTGAGCCACTGCACCCAGCCTGCTTTATGTTTTTACCTCCCCATGTCACATAAATAATAATTTCATTTAATTGCTTGTGACAGTCAGTGCGTGGGAGAAGGAGAAGAAAGAAAATCCACCCTTGGCAAGTCCTGGAATGGAAATGATGTTTGTCTTGGCATGCGCCTTTTGCATTACATTTGGTTATACTAAATGAAACCTTTAAGTTATTATTAGTTCAGCAAAGCAGGATGATTATTTTAGCAGGTGTGAAATGTCAGGAAATTTGCATCTGACGACACTCCACTTCTTGAGAGTCGCTTGCCACCAGGGTATGCTCCCATTTCATAAAATTCACCAGGAAGGTCTTTTCCTTCTTTGTGACTTCACTAACAGAGTACATAACTTCCTCTGTATATGAGACAGCAACCTCATGACAGTCCCATTAACTTTGCAGCTCCAATCTTTTGTTTATCCGTGCTAGTCTCAGGACAGTGTAATTCAGAAAGTCCAAGGAAGATTTTTTTGTGGCTGTTCAATTTTATCCAAGAAGATGTCCTTAAAATTGAAGCTGTATAAACTGAAGATACTTTGTGTCCAAGTGAGCAGATTATAGCAGGGCACTGGAAACCTTTTATTAGATGATATACTTGCTTTAAAAAAAAGCAATCGTTGTGCCCTTATGCTTGTGTTATTGATCCCACTGAGAGACTATTGTGTGTGCAAGCTAATTAGACAGCGCTGCCATGACCCACTGCTTCCTTGGCCATTTCTGTCAATCATGCGAGTGCAGCCACCTTAAACATCAACTGTATTTGCATGCTAATTATCTCCGGAAATTCACATCCTCTATGCCTTTGGTGCCACAATCGCTCTCACAGATGTGATGCTGTTTCAAAATAATTCATCAGAGGCCACACTCGTCTTTAGGTTGATATTATAATTCAGCATACATAGTGTGATGACCTCAAGAAGAGTCCTGACCTTGCCACTCTATTGTGAATTACCAGGTTCAGGGGTGACTGAAGTCTCTACTCACACCACCTCTTCTTACTTAAGGGCAGGAAAGACCTCTGTGGTTGTGGGAAGGGGCTTGTTACACTAAAACTCCGATGAACACAAAGATGTGTGTTGGAAGGCAACAAAGCCTCTGACCCAAATGTGAACTGAAACCTCCCAGAGTGGTGGGTTTGCAGAAACCACTGGGCCTGAGCTCCCTGTCCGATCTCCTCACTCAAGACCAGGATTTCAACCTCACAGAACAAGAGCATCGAGTCAGAGGAAACCATTGTCATCAGGGAGGAGGCTGCCTCTGCTCTGGGCCCAAGGGCAACCCAGCCTGCCCAAGTTTATCTCACAGGGAGTTGAGGCTGACTGGCATAGTCCTGGTCATGAGAATTCATGCATAGAAATGCAGCTGTCAAGCTCGGAGCCACAGCGTGAACTGCTGTGATTATTTATGGAGAACCCTCTGCCTCTGTTTCTCCCCTCTCCCAGCCATGGAGAATGAATACGAATGAATGAATGTCAAAAGAATACAAAAAAGCCACAAAGCAGCATTGCCACTTCGTACATGTGGCTATATTCCGTAGATGAATATTTCCTCATTTACATTCAGTCATTCTTGAGCAAACAATTTCTTCTGTGCGCCCATGTAAAGTCATCTTAATTCATTCCAACTTTGGGTTTTTTTTTTAATTCTGCCATCTAAGTCTTTTCACCGGCAGCAGCATCCATTTTCATAATTGCCCCCAAGAGAAAAGTTCAGGGAAACTAAACTGAGAAGCATTTTATGAAGAAGTCGGGACCTCGAAATTAATGAAAAGTTTCCGCTTCGGAAAATACTTTCACTCCATACAGAACGCAGTACTTGTCGGGCTCATTTGTCTGCATTAAGGTTCCTGGTGCATTTATAAACTAAGCTACATTTGGTTAGACCGAACTATGAAGCACAATGACGCTGTCATTAACCCATTGTACTCAGATCAGATCAGACTTGGTCAAAAGAATCTGCGGACAGTAATGTTAATAACCACTTAACTTAATGCAGTTTTTTTTTAAATATAAGTGCCAGCTAATTATTATAATACTATAAGAAAGGGATTGGCAGGAGTGGGAAACTGTCAGGGGAGGGGGGGTGGGATTGGCAGTTGAGGGAAACTGCCAGGGGAGGGAGGGACACACCTCTTCCACAAGGGTACCTGCCTCATCAACGTTTTGTATACCTAACCCTGAATGGTACCCTACATCTTTATAATAAAAATGAAAATTAATAAAAGCACAAACTCATTTGTGATTAGGAATCTCCACCAGAGGGTACTCAGTAATGTTCCTACAATCATTTCCAGGAGGAGGGCTAGAGCCAAAGCTGGGATGTGAGCTGTGTCCAGTCCTGTCTTCATATACTCTGCCTTCCTCTGGCTGGATCTGACCCTGTTCTCATCAACACAGCCCAGCCTCTCAGCTTCTCCCAGCTTCTCCGACTTCTCAGCCCACACAGGCCCCCAGGGTGCTACACGTTGACCCTAGTAGTTCACGGTCAAACTGCTCACGACAGTATCCAGTAGGATAACAGAAACCTCACTCCCTGACCTCCGTCCCACCTACCTGGTAAGCCCACTCGGGGGAAAACTTACCTTTGACTTTTCCCACTCTCATTCCTGAGCTTGCCAAGACGTGTTATTAAAGAAATCCAAAGAAACAGAGCGCTTTCTTAAAACCAATGCGTGCACTGGAGCCTTGGCTGGGCCCTACAAGCTACTTTACAGGTGTGCTCATCTCTGATGCCCTGACAGCCCCCAAGCCCCTGACCATGAGCCGACAGTCTGATTTGCCTCATCCACGGGAGTAGTGATAAAGGGTGTGGTTAGGAACAAAAACTCTCAGGCTGGCACTCAACTGCACTGTGCACAGAACAGCTCTGCAGCTTGCTAGTTGCATAACCTTGGCAAGTGACTCAGTCTCAAACGTTACTCCCTCTCAAGGTCTCCTCACCTGTAAAATAAAAGCCATAGTAGCAATGTCTGCCTCAGAGGGCTAAAGCTTTGAGTGCAGTGTCTGCTGTGAAAATGTTCGGTAGATGCAAACCCCTGAGACAGCCATGACAGCTGCCACTGTATCTCCTGTTACTGAGAAGGCTGAAATTATGTGACATCTCTTCTCTCACCTCAAAGTCTCTCCAAATGTATCCAAACTCTTCTCATGCTCTTTTGTTTCGGAGAGAATAAAAGTATTTCATGTATTTGCTAATGTTATTTCTATCTACCTGTGACTTTAAACCCTTTTATGACCAACACCCATAAGACCTTCCCAGGATGAAAAGGCAGCCTATGGACTGGGAGAAAATATTTGCAAGCCATACATCTCCTAAGGGGTTATGTACTATCCAAAATATATAAGGAACCCACACAACTCAATGGTGCAAAAAAAAAAAACCTCAATTAAAAAATGGTCAAAAGCTAGACATGGGCTCACATCTGTAATCCCAGCACTCTAAGAGGCCAAGGTGGGCGGATTGCTTGAACCCAGAAGTTCAAGACCAGCCTAGGCAACATAGCAAGACCTCATCTCTACCAAATAAGAATAAAAAATTTTAAAAACCTAGCCAAGCATGGTGGTGCACACTTGTAGTCCTAGCTATTAGGGAGACTGAGGCAGAAGGATTACCTCAGCCCAGGAGGTCAAGGCTGCAGTGAGCCGTGATCATTTCACTACACTCCAGCCTGGGTGACAGAGTGAGACCTCAGCTCAAAAACGTCACTGTTAGCCGGGCTCAGTGGCTCAGCCTGTAATCCCGCGCCTCTGGGAGGCTGAGGTGAGTGAGTTGCCTGAGCCCTCGGGTTTGAGACCTGCCTGGGCAGCGAGACCTCATCTCTACAATAAATCAAAAATTAGCCGGGCGTGGTAGCGTGCGCCTGTAATTCCAGTTACTCGGAAGGCTGAGGCGGAAGGATCGCCGGAGCCCAGCAGGTCGAGGCTGCGGTGGCCAGGAGCAGCCACTGCACTCCAGTCTGGGCGACAGAGTGAGACTCCACCTCAAAAAAAAAACAAAAAACCAAAAACGTCATCGTCATCGTCATCATCATCATAAGCAAAAGACCTCAGTAGACATTTTTCCAAAGAATACATTAAAATGGCCAACATTAAAATGGCAGACATGAAGGACAAAATCATGGCCTTGCCAGCAACTTGGATGCGGTAGAAGACCTTCATACTAAATGAGCTATCCTGGAAACAAATAAGCAAATACCACATCTTCTTACTCCTACATGGGCCCTGGACACAAGTCATGTTAGCACAAGGTAGGATCGGCAGTCACTGAGCACTGCTGGTATAGGGAGAGAAGGAAGAAGGTGGGGGTCACTTGATAACACAAAACATAGCTGGTCACTCCTGGGGGGGAGTACAGTCCAGTTAGGACCCCAAATCTTACCTTCATGAAGCCTCCTTATGTAGCTAATCCTCACTTGTACTCCACATTCCCATAATACAAGTCTTTTTTTTAAGGCATTCTAATTGTTTTTAATATATTTTTTATTTTAAAGTTGTGGGGTACAGTTAAGGGTTAGGTATACAAATATGCATTGTGTAGGTACCCTTATTGATGAGGTGTGCCCCCCATCTTCAGACAGATATTGACTACCGTTAATCCCACTTCCCTTCCCTTCTCTGCCCCCCCATAGTTTCCCACCACTGTTTCTTATAGTATTACGGTAGTTGTTCAAGGTCCACTTATGAGTGAGAACATGTGATGCTCAGATCTTTGTTTCTGTGACAGAACCACTCATACTGTCCATCAAAAGAGGACTGGATTTTAAAAATGTGGTGCTTACATGTGATGAAATATCACGCACCCATAAAGAAGAACAAAATCATGAATTCCACGGCAACCTGGATGGAATTAGAGTTTATACAAGTCTTTTAAACAGCCAAACAGATAAGAAAAATTGCTCTAACCATCCTTGAAATGCAAATCAAAACCACAAGAACTATCCTCTCCCACCTGTTAGGATGCAAATTAAGAAAAAGACAGGGGGTAAGCATTGGCAAGCGTGTGGAGAAAAGGGAACCCTCATATACTGTTGAGGGAAATGGAAATTGTATAGCCGCTTTCTAAAAGAGTAGGGAGGGTCTCCAAAAAATTAAAAATAGTATATCACCACACAATCCAGCAACTTCTCTGCTGAATATACACCCAAAGAAAATGAAATCAGCACCTCGTAAAGATGCCTGTGCTCCCATGCCTATCGCAGCATTGTTCATAATAGCCAAGATGTGGAAATAATCTGAGTATCCATAGATCGTTTTCATATTTTGTCATTGAGTATGACGCTTATTTTAGCTGTTTTTGCTTATTTGATTTGTTCTTGTAAATGCTGTTTACCAAGTAAAGAAAGTGCCTTTCTAATTCTAATTTGCTAAGAGTTGTTGTTGTAGTTGTTGTTGTTGTTGTTGTTGTTGTTGTTGTTGCTGTTGTTGTTTTTGAGTCAGGGCCTCACTCCATTGCCCAGGTTGGAGTGCGTTGGTATGATCCCAGCTCACCGCAGCCTTGACTGCCTGGGCTCAGGCAATCCTCCCACCTCAACCTCCCAAGTAGCTGGGACTACAAGAGCGTACCACCATGCCCAGATAATTTAGGGGGCTTTTTTTCGTAGAGACGAGGTCTCACTGTGTTACCTAGGCTGGTCTCAAATTCCTGGCCTCAAGCAGTCATTCCACCTAAGCCTCCCAAAATGCTGGGATTATAGGCATGAGCCACCACACTTGGCCAACTAAGAGTTTTTAATTATGAATAAATATAGAAAAGTATTATTTCTTCTATCTCTACTGAGATTGCCCAATGAGTTTTTTTCCCTTTAGTTCATCAGTGTGATAAGTTGCCTTAATATTCAAATATTAAACCAAATGCATTCCTGAGATCATCCAAGTTGGTCATACATCGCTTATACATTGTTAGGTTCTATGTGCTAATATTTTATTTCTTTTTTATATATATTAGCTTTTTCTTTTTTTAAATTGCAATGGCTTTAGGGGGTACAAGTGATTTTTGGTTACATGGATGCATTGCATAGAGACCAGGAAGTCTGGGCTTTAAGAGTACCCTTCACCCCCACTCTGTACCCAACAGGTGATTTTTCATCCCTGCTTCAAACACCCCCCCACCTTGGATTCTTCAGTGTCCATTATGTCATTCACTATGCCTTTGTAGTTCCTTAGTTTAGCTCCTACTTATAAGTGGGGACCCCCAAAACCCTGGAATTTATTTATAAAAAATTGTGTCTTCTTCCATGTTTAAACTTCAGTCACCTTCAAAGTCCTCTCTGTTTGGTGCAATACACCCATCAAGCAGCTTTTTCCACTGCTCAGAACAGTTTTGGAACTTGTCAACTTTGATGCCTTTTAGTGCAAAAAAAAATCTGTCTTTTTTTTTTATTCCACCTATTCCACATCGACAAAATGTTTCCCTTTGAGGACTTTTTTCATGGGAGAAACAAAAACAAGTTGCTCGGGGAGAGATCAGGGGAAGAGGGAGGGTGGGACATGCAGATCGAGCCATTTTTGGTCAAACACTGCTAAAAACTCAGTGCGGTGTGGGCAGGTGTGCTCATAAATCACCCATCATGAGCTGGGCAAACACATTGAGAGGATTTCCAAAAAAATAATCCACCGAAGCTGAACGCAGCCTCTCACAACAATGGTAGCTGGTACACTGACGCTGATAGGTTTCTAGAACAGTTACTTAGTGGGGGAAGCCTGTACTACAAGAAGCCCACCCATCAAAAGATAATTCTAGGTTTTGGGGGGATCTCCCTTCATATAAGTGAGAACATGTGGCATTTGGTTTTTCATTCTTGCATCACTGCACTTAGGACGACAGTCTCCAGTTCCTTCCAAATTGCTGCAAAAGACATTCTTTCATCTTTTTCATGACTGAATAGTATTCCATGGTATGCATGTATATATATATACAGATACATTTTCATTATCTGCTGATCAGTTGATTTGATATCTCTGCAGTTGTGAATTGTGCTGTGATGAATATGCGGGTGCAGGTGTCTTTTTTGTTTATTGACCTCTGCTCCTTGGGCTAGACAACAAGTTGTAGAATTGATGGATCAAATCTCCATACCAGTTTCCATAGAGATACTAATTTACACTCTATTTTATTTCTAATTGTTGCACTTATATTCATAAGCAAGCTTAGCCCTTTTTTTAATACTTCTTTAGTCGGGTTTTGTAAGAGTTTGTATAAAATTTGAAGCATCTTTTGCTTGAATGTTTGGTAGAACCCACTGCTGAAGCCAGAAGGAAGATATCTGTGGAAAGATATTTGACTACTCAATTTTTTAAGGTTATAATAGCATTTAATTGTTCTATCTCTTCTTGAATTCATTATGGTGAGTTCTGTATTTCTAGACACTCATTTATTTCATATGGAATTTCAGATTTACAAAACACTATTCATAATATATTCTTGTTACATTTTTCATGTGTATAAAACATTTTGTAGAAAGCTTGTAGGTAGCATAATATCATTTTTCAAAAAGCATTATTCATAATATCTTCTTGTTGTCTTTTTTATGTTGATAGAATATTTTCTATAAAGTTTGTAGAAGGCATAATGTCCTCCTTTTTCTATTCTGATTTTGTTAATTTTGTCTTCTTTGCTTGATAAATCTCATCTGTCAATTTGTCTGTTTTTTTGTTATCAGTATTTTCAAAGAAAAAAGTTTTGGTCATTATATTTCTTTTATTCTCATTTATATTTATGAGCTCTTTTGCATTTTATTGTTCTCTGTTCCTGTTTCTTTATTTGTAGTTTTTGGAGTGGCTTACTTTATTTTCTTATGCTGACCTCTTGAAATGGATGCATAGGTCGTTAGTATTTGATTTTTTTTTTCTAAAATTGAGATTTTAATGATACAATTTTAGTTTTGAAAACTGCTTTAGCCCTTCAAGTTTTATTATGCAGTAATTTTATCATTTAATAAAAATATTCTCTAATAGCCATAATAATTTCTTCTTTGATTTATGGGTTATTTGAAAGGAATTTTTAAATGTTTAAATATTTGAAGATTTTCCAGTTGTTTCTTAAACTGACTTCTAACCTCTCTGTTAGTCTGGGAACATAATGTGCATGATATCAGCCCTTTTAAATGTGCTGAGCTTTACATTTTTTATTTTGGGATAGATCCAGTTTTTGCTTGTTTTTCCTGTGATTGAAAAGAAGGTTATTTTACAGTTTGGAGACCTAAGACTCTGTGTGTGTCCATGAGATCAGGCTTCAGCATGTTTTTCAAATCTTCTCTGTCCTTATTGACTTTTGTCTTCTCAATCTCTCAATTAAGAAAGGTCTCCTTGCACTCCAGTCTGGGTGACAGAGTGAGACCCAACTCAAAAAAAAAAAAAAAGAAAGGTCTCTTAAAATGCACCTATTATAATTCTGATTTTATTTTCTGTATTGTTTATCAACTTTTGTTTCACATACTTATATATTATTTTTGATATTTAACCTTCTATGACTTTTTAACTTTATCATTATGATGTGTCCATATTGGTCTTTGCAATGTTTTGGGCCTCATCAAGTGTGCAGGACCTGGCATGGCCTAACTAAGGAAAGCAAGCTGTCTACATCATTTCTCAACTCAATGTTCCACTATGTCACGTTGGTAGAGTGAAATCAGTCACAGGGGAACGTTAAAACATGGAAACCAGCAAATGCCGCAAATCTCATCCAGACCGCAGAGTTTACCAGCAATGCTCTGACTTTATCTGATATTGATATAACTATACCAGCTTTCTTTTGACTAGTGTTTGCATCTTATAACTTTTTCTCATTCTTTTAATTTTAACCCCTCTGTCTTTTGATTTAAATGTGTGTCTTAATTGTGGTACACATACACACAATGGAATATTGTGCAGCCATAAAGAAGGACAAACATATGGACTTCACAGCAACTTGGTTGGATTTAGAGACTATCATACTCAGTGATCTATCACAGAAACAAAGAACTGAGTACCATATGTTCTCACTCCTGAGCAGACCTTGAACAATTATCATAATACTATAAGAAAGGGATTGGCAGTTGAGGAAAACTGTCAGGGGAGGAAAGGACACACCTCATCAAACAGGATACCTGCATAATCAATGTTTGTATACCTAACTCTGAATTGTACCCCACATCTTTATAATAATAATTTTAAAATGTATATATATATATATATATATATATATATATATATAAATAAAATAAAAATAAATAAATGTGTGTTTTAAAACAGCATATAGTGGGACTTTTAAAAATGTGATCTGCATGGGACAAATGTTTACTTAAAAACTATATTAATTGTTTATCTGAAACTTAAATCTGACTGGGTATTATATTTTTATTTGCAAAATTAGGCAATTTTATTCCTCCCAGATCTAACCCTAAACTTCAGAATAGAGTGATGCTACATCATAACAGCTAACCATGCGTGAGGCCTTCTGCAAAATTCTCAGCATCTATTTTCTCATTTAATTTTCTTTTTTGTGTATATATAATTTTTTTTCTTTATTTAAAGATGTGGGGGTACAGTGCAGGGTTAGGTATACAAACATTGATTAAGGAGGCACCCTTGCAGATGAGATGTGCCCCTCCCTCCCCTGACAGTTTCCCACTCCTGCCAATCCCTTTCTTATAGTATTATGATCTTTGTTCAAGGTCCATTTATGAGTGAGAACATATGGAACTCTATTCTTTGTTTCTGTGATAGATCACTGACTATGATTGACTCTAAAGCCATCCAAGTTGCTGCGAAGAAAACAAAACAAAACTGCACAATAGGCAAACACTAATCAAAAACTATGGCGTGGAAAGTACTATTATCTCCTCTTCCAGTTAGAAACCAGAGCGCATATAAATTTATTATTTGCCCAAATTCAGGAAGAGACTCAGAAGTGGCAGAGCTATCTTACAACCTCAGTGCCCAGGTTCCCAAAGTGAAAGTGCACCTTAGCCGGGCTGGGTGGCTCAACCTGTAATCCTGCGCCTTTGGGAGACTGAGGTGAGTGGATTGCCTGAGCCCGCGGGTTCGAGACACGCCTGGGCAGCGAGACCTCATCTCTACAATAAATCAAAAAATCAGCCAAGCGAGGTAGCGCGCACCTGTAATTCCGGCTACTCGGAGGCTGAGGCGGAAGGATCACCGGAGCCCAGAAGGTCGAGGCTGCGGTGGCTGGGAGCGGCCACTGTACTCCAGTCTGGGCGACAGGGTGAGACTCCAACTCAAAAAAAAAAAATCGTGGGGTACAATTCAGGTTTAGGTATACAAATATTCATTGTGCAGATACCCTTGTGGATGAGGTATGCCCCCCCACCTTCCCCAGGCAGATTTCCACTACTGTCCACATGCAATTTTCTTTACTCAGAACTCACACATACTCCAAGATCAGTTTTACAAGACAGCAATAAAAACAAAGAAGAGTGTGTGATCTTCAATATTATAATCATGGACAGCACAGAGTTTCAGAAAACAGAGATTCTGGGCTAGAGTCAACTCTGATATAAAAATTTCTGATGCTTACTGAATCTAATGAGAATCTAACGAGATAAATGGTGCCCCAAATATGTGGCACCCCTAGCAATCACAGGGAGAAAGATACCCTGTGTTCCAGTATCCCAGCATAGCTGGAAACAGGAAGAAAGTAAGTGTTTAGCATAAATTGCTAGCCCATCCCATAAGCAAATGCACGTTCGTATCCCCCTGATATTTCCTCATACCCTCAGTGCACCCCAGCTTCTGAAATTATCCTCCTCCTGAATCTTTTGAGATTAGCCTTGAAAGGCTCTTGGTGGGTCTGTGAATCCACATTGCATGTTCTCCCTAAGTATCCAAGCCAACCTCACAGGTCGTGGGCTGGATCTGCCTCCTGGTCTTGAACCACCTGGCACTTTCTGGCCTAGTCCCTGATTTCCAATCCTGGCGGCAAGCTGGGCTTCGAGAGTACTCTCAAGGGGCAGCACTCCACATGTTGGCGAGGTATGATGAGAACTCATCGTCCACGGAGCTCAGGTCTACTTGTAAAATTTCATTCTGATTCGCTTCTCAGGGTCCTCATCGGTGTCCCTCTTGGCCACTCAGGGCTTATCAGTGCCCTGCACTCTTATTTAAATGCCGCATCCTGGAACTGATGGAGATGGTACCCAGAAAGCACATGTAATGAGCTTAGAAGTGGGGAGCAGCAGGGCAATGGGAAAGTTCGTGAAGTTTAAGCTAATGTAAGAATGAGATAATGATTCGGGGTGGCTTAATGAGGCTGGATGAGCAGGATGATGTGAAGGGCAGTGAAGAGTCCAATCCAAAGAAAGCCCTGGATTATATTCGTCGTCTCCTTAAACTGGGCAGCCACACGACAGCACAAACTCCCAGCTAGGCTGGCTAACTTCAGCCATCACTCAGTGTCACATCCTGTTGGCTTCATCTCGACCGCAGCATTGGTCCAACTCCTTCCACTGTGCTTTCTTTTCTTTTTTTTTTAAGAAAGAAAAGTTTTTTTGTAAGCAAATTAGAGAGAGAAAGAGAAGGAAGAGAGAAGATTCACCTCCCCAAGGTGGGGGAGGGGGCCAAAGCCAGGAAGCATGGCAACAGCCATCACTGTGCTTCAAAGAAATACTGCAATTTACAATTCATCACAGCCTATAAAAATAGCCACACCCCTAGCTCTAAACATGGAACAAGAAAGGAGTTTGCTGATTTTGTTTATGTACTCATGTGATCCTTCACACTTTGCATTTTTTGCTAAAATGTTCTAGTAAATTCGGCCCTTGAGGGCAAGGCAGAAATTATGTGGCTTCCCACATTCCTGGCATCGTGCTGCACACCTTGAGGGCACCTGCACCCTCTATGAGAACCACGGCGTGCCCTGTTACTAGACGCCATGGTTCTGGGATTGAAGCAGGAGCGGTGCCTCTGCGGCTGGCGGCTGGTTGTGGGTGGACCTTCTTGCCACCTCACAACAAGGTCTTGGGTGCATTTCTCTCCTGTCCCAGGACACACTGAGGCCGGTCAGTTTTGAGATCACGCCTGCCCTCACTGCCTACCTAAATGAATGGGGACTTAGCACACATTCTTGTTCTGGGTACAGTTGAGGACACGACCCTCCTAGACTCCAACCTCTTCACCGCCTGACATTTACCAGACCTGAAGAAACAGCGACTCCACCTGCCCAGAGGGGCATTGCCTCTGGCCACAAAAGAGGTAGCCTGTCTTTCTCTTTTCTACCTCTCTCTTCAAAGTCAGTTCCTTTTTTTTCAACTTCAGTTTTGTTCCTAACCCACTCACCAAGCTGCATATGCTTTCAACAAACAGTGCTGTTTTGTACCTCAGCATGGCACCTGTAGGTTTGGTTCTTTTTTTTTCTTGTTAGTGCAATGTGGAGCACAATACATGTGTACACATACAGAATAGAAAGTAGATACTAACAACCTTCTGTTTCTTGTCACTGTTCGCCCAGGTCCTAACCCTTTCCTTCTGACAAAGCAAGTGTCATGGCTAAGCCTGACTTTTGCAACGAAGAGAGAGACCGTGTATCTGCTCTCATTATTTGAGAGAAGAGACCACTGATTTTCATCCTCAGTAGGTAGGACGTTTGCTGAACGTATGCCAGTTCTGGAGGAGAAGGAGATAGCAATGGCACCCAATTTCCCAATGCTGCAGATAGAGAGAGCTGGCGTGGCATCCACCTCACACGCCACCGATCCTTGGCCTGCATGCTGACTTTTGTGGCAGTTGATTGACTTCATAATTCATCAAAGGAAAGGACTGCAAGCTTCCTTTCTTTCTGTGTTCCTCTTTTGCATCACTGACTCCCACATGTTTTGCCTCTAGGGCTGCAGCTTGGGTTGAGTTTATTGGGAAATGCATGTGGGTGGACAGGGGGGAGAACAAGTTGCAGGAGCTTCTCTGTCCCCACTTTATGGTCCCAAAGATCATTGCTTGAAATACGTTAATATTCTGGGATGGACTGAACAGGGCATTCCGCAGATCTGCATAATCGGTTGATACGTATTCAGATGTGTGAAGCACAATGTGAATTTAATTGCCTTTGCAATTTCTCAGGTGTGTAATTGAGACTCCAGTAACCTAGGAGGAGGGCTGAGGGATAACGGATCACCAATAGGAAGACTGTTTGCAGAAAGGTCACAGCCCCTCATTTTTGTTAGTAAGGTTAGACGTGACTGTGCACAATTAAATTGTTATTTTTGTAAAACTTCCAGTCATTGATCCAGTCACAAAATGTCATCCACCTTTTCTCTATGGAGTTCTGTTCTTCAGATGGAGATTTTTTTCTGTAGGAATGCCAGTAATTTTCGTCTCTGTTCCCGTTGATTTACTCCTGAAGACATCGAGAGCTTTTCCCCTAGAAAGACGATAATGGGTTCGCTATCCATGACTGTGCCTGCGCATGAAAGACCCTTCTCCAATTCCTGCTGTCTATTATTGTCACTCTACATGGACAGCAAGATTTTATCGCAATCCTTTAGGGTTAGATGGCTAAAAAATCTTCCTCTAGAAGAGAGAGTTGGGTGAGGAGTGGTCCACACAGGTTGGTGATATCCACTTGAGCGGTAACCAAGAGACTGGTTCATGGGCAAGCTGAGTCTGAAATGAAAACTCGATAAGCAGCCTGTGACTAGAGGTCAACTCTGGTACAGGAAGGAAAACAAATCAACTCTTCGCTGACACGGCAGGGAGATGATACTGCCTGTGAACACTTCCAGGACACTGGTCAACACTGAAGCCTCAAGGCCACCAGCCTGCAGCCTGGAGCGAAAGACACTGTGATGGAAGGGCTGGCCTTCACAGGAGCTAGAGACATGCTTAGGCAATCCAATCCTAATCTTTACACAATAAATGAAGGGTCAAGGAAGGGTCAGAAGCCTCACATTTCAGAACTGCCACTCCTGCCCACACAGATTTGATAAAGTAATGTTTGGATTCACGGTTTGGATTCAGCAGTGGTGCTTTTAATTTCTCTTGCTACCTATTTGCAAAATTGTCCAAACTTAGCATGTTACACAGGGTTGCAGAATCTGGGTCAGCTTCAGGCAGAATGGCCATCATTAATAACTCAAAAAATAACAGATACTGGAGAGGATGTGGTGAAAAGGGAACACTTCTACATTGTTGGTGGGAGTGCAAACTAGTTCAGTCTCTGTGGAAATCAGTGTGAAGATTTCTAAAAGTTCTAAAAATCGACCTTCCATATGACCCCGCAATCCCCCTACTGGGAATATAACCAGAAGAACCCAGGTCACTCTATTAAAAAGATACCTGCACACATATGTTTATCGTAGCATTGTTCACAATGGCAAGAACATGGAACCAACCGTGCTGCCCATCAAAAGAGGACTGGATAAAAAAAATGTGGCCCATATACATAATGGAATACTACGCAGCCATAAAGAAGAAAAAAATCATGAACTTCGCAGCAACCTGGATGGAATTAGAGTTTATAATACTGAGTAATCTCTCACAGAAACAAAGAGCTGAGTATCACATGTTCTCACTCATAAGTGGACCTTGAACAACTACCATATTACTGTAGGAAAGGGATTGAAAGTGGCAGGAAACTGCGGGCAGGGGGTGGGGAGCTGGAATTGACCATTGTCGCTATCTGCCTGGGGAAGTGGGCAGGCGCACCTCATTGATAAGGATACCTGCATGGTGAATATTTGTATACCTAGCCCTGAATCGTACCCCACAATTTTAAATAAAAATTAAAAGAGGAAAAAGTTAAATTAAATTAAATTTTTAAAAATGAAATTAAAATTTAAAAAATTAAAATAAAAAAAAGCCCTCCTCAACTGAAACCTTCAGACCTGACCATTTTTCTTCACCTTCCAGAAGTTCCTGCCCACAGACATGCTGTCCCCCTCCTGGCCACTTAAACACCTTCCATCAGCCAGGCACCTCCCAGCTCTAGGGAGACCCATCAGCCACCCTCAGATGGTCTATTTTCCTACAAAATCACCACCCTTGTCACCACATCCATCAACAAATGTCCACATTCAAACTCACAGAAGCGATCACTGGAGTTATTTTTTTACCATCAATTTCAGGAGATTAGGTGCTTTATAGCGACCCCTTCTGGTGAAGTGCCACATTTGCAAGTGAAATACACCAGGCTCCCTAGCACATCCCAAATCTTGAAATAAAAAGAGAATATGGCCAGGCTCGGTGGCTCAGCCTGTAATCCCGCGCCTTTGGGAGGCTGAGGTGAGTGAATTGCCTGAGCCCGCGGGTTCAACACCCGCCTGGGCAGCGAGACCTCATCTCTACAATAAATAAAAAAATCAGCCAGGCGTGGTAGCGCATGCCTGTGATTCCGGCTACTTGGAAGGCTGAGGCGGAAGGATCCCCAGAGCCCAGCAGGTCGAGGCTGCGGTGGCCGGGAGCGGCCACTGCACTCCAGTCTGGGCGACAGAGCGAGACTCCAACTCAAAAAAAAAAAAAAGAGAATATGTGGGGGGGGGAGTTGGGATTGACAGCAGTCAATATCTACCTGGGGAAGGGGAGGGGGCACACCGCATCAGTAAGGGGACTTGCATGGTGAATTTTTATATACCTAGTCCTGAATTGTACTCCACAATTTTAAAATAAAAATCAAAAGAGAAAAAAATTAATTAAAACTTTTAAAAAGCAAAAAAAGAAAAGAGGGAGAGAAAGAGAATATGGAAGGGAAAGAAAGAGAGAGAATGAAAGTGTTGGTAGCCTCGTGTGTGCTATCTGGGGAGTCCTCACTCAGCAAGAGCTTGCTCTGCTCTTGAAAAGAAGGGAAGAGAGATCTTTTTTTAGAGTTTTGCTGTAAGTGTAAATAGAAAAATGAGTCAGTGGCTGGAGGGGATGTGGTATCAGGAGAGGGTTTTTTTTTTAAGGACAAGTAATAGCATGTGTGCATGCTTCTAGGAATAAACCAGTAGAAAAGGGAAAAATAATGGTGAGGAGAGTGAAGGGAAAGTTCCTAGAAGAATATCCTTGAGAGGTGAAAAGGACAGAGCCTGGTGCACTTGGGAGGAAGCTGGTCTCTTTTTTTTTTCAATTTTTATTATAAAGATGTGGGATACCTTTCAGGGTTAGGTATACAAACATTGATCATGCAGGTACCCTTGTTGATGAAATGTGCCCCTCCCTCCCCTGGTAGTTTTCCTCAACTGCCAATCCCACCCTGCCTCCTGTGGGAGTTTCCCACTCCTGCCAATCCCTTTCTTATAGTATTATGATAATAGTTCAAGGTCCGCTCATGAGTGAGAACATATGGCACTCTGTTCTTTGTTTCTGTGATAAATCAGTGAGTGTGATCGACTCCAAATCCACCCAAGTTGCTGCAAAGTCCATATGTTTGTCCTTCTTTATGGCTGCATAATATTTCATCGTGTATATGTACCACATTTTCTTTATCCAGTCCAGCTTCAATGGGCAGCATGGCTGGTTCCATGCTTTTACTATTGTGAATAGAGCTGCAACAAACATGCGTGTGCAGGTATCTTTTTGGAAGAATGATTTGGGTTCCTCCAGGTTATTCCCAATAGGGGGATTGATGGGTCATAGGGAAGGTCAACTGCTAGTTCTTTCAGGAATCGCCACACTGTAGTAAGCTAGTCTTAGGGGAACACAGACCAGTCAGCCACAGTCATGGCAGAGCGTGTCATAGCGGATGCAGCCCTGAGCAGGGGCAGTGCTGGGAGGGTGTGAACGCCTCTTGGGGTTCCTCTGTTATCAGTGAGATGGGAAGCTGAGAATGAGAACACACGAGAAAGTCCAGGAAACCTCAGAAAAGTTGTATGGACTTCTCCAGGAGGGTGGGAGACTGGACCCGGGAAATGTGGTGGGATTTTACTCTTTAACCTTCAGTGTAAAATAAGTCCTAATGCCCTTTTCTCTGCAACCATGCTCAGCTGCAAAGGAATAGGCTGAGAGGTGGATTTAACCATGTCGTGGTGTTTCCTGTCGAGAACAATAACGGAGGGGAAGGATGCTGCCGTCTTAAAGGGCGAAGCAATACGGATACCCACCCTCAGTGGTACCCACGCTTTTCATCGGTGCTGTCGGTTGTTTATTTAATCGTGGATACATTGAAAGTGTCTTGGAATGCAGATTTTACAAAAATACACTTTATACATAAAGTGTATTTGTTCTCTCAATACTCTTTCACAAATGACTTTGTGTCTTCTCACTTAGGATATTGTCTTTTTTTTTTTGAGTTGGAGTCTCACTCTGTGGCCCAGACTGGAGTGCAGTGGCCGCTCCCGGCCACTGCAGCTTCGACCTGCTGGGCTCAGGTGATCCTTCAGCCTCAGCCTTCCAAGCAGTTGGAACTACAGGGGCATGCTACCACGCCCCGCTAATTTTTTATTTATTGTAGAGACGAGGTCTCACCAAGTTTCCCAGATGGATCTCGAATCTGCAGGCTCAGGCAATCCACTCACCTCAGCCTCCCAAAGTGCTGGGATGACAGGCTGAGCCACTGAGCCCAGTCAGGATATTATCTTTAATAAGGTGACTGTGTCCTGGCCTCTGATATCAGACACCTAAAAGGAGGCAGAAATTTAAAAGAGAAGTTACAATAATGGAGGTGGGCAGGACATAGGAAGCAATTTTTCGGGTCTGATGCTTTTAAAAACAAATCCAATTCTAATATAGATTGCAAAAGACCCATTAATATTTCCACAGGCATTTTTCATTAATTCACTTAATTAGTATGTCCTGCCTATCTGTCACATACAAAACAGTGTGCTAGGCAAACACCAGGGTGAACTGGGGAGGGTGGGGGGCGGAATGACAATATATTCCCGAAAGTGTCTGCAGTCTAAAGGGAGAAATGCCTATACGCATAACAAATGATTACTCAAGGCAGGACAAGGCGAGCACCCTCCCACAAGTGCCATGGCATTCCTTCATGCAGTTGACAGCTAGGTACCATCCTGGCCTGCAGTCCTGAAACACTGCAGTCCCTGGGTGAATACCAGCGAGTCCACGAGTGCCGTAGAGATGGGAGGGGTCCATGAGTGAATTCTGAATGTGAAATCCAGGAAGCACAGTAAGAGGGTAGCATTTCAGCTTGCCCTTAAAAGAAAAGCGGAAACACAAGAAAGAGAAGGGCCCTCTGGGCGAAGGAGCAGACATGTGAGACACAGGGGAGCATGGGGAGAGTCCTGGGCATGGACAGGGCCTTTCTAAGGACTGGAACAGCATGCCATGCCGGCAAAAGCATACCTGGATCTGCTGAAAAATGAGTTCTTATTGCACTTACACGGGCTCCACCCTGCCCGAAGTGCTGCCCGGGTCATTACTCATCTAATGCCACAGAAACCCTGCAAGGGAGATACAAAGACGATTCCCCATTTTATAGGTAAGGACACTCAGAATGTACCCGGAGGTCAAGTGTATCCAAGCAGTAGGTGACAGAGCCGGGCCTGTGTCCCATCGGTCCTATTAACCACTTGACTAATTAACGCTGAGTGACGTTATATGATTTGTGTTATGCTACATTTTTCTGGTTTTTTTTTTTTTTTTTTTGAGTTGGAGTCTCACTCTGTCGCCCAGACTGGAGTGCAGTGGCCGCTCCCGGCCACCGCAGACTCGACCTGCTGGGCTCCGGCGATCCTTCCGCCTCAGCCTTCCAAGTAGCTGGAATTACAGTCATGCGCTACCACACCCGGCTGATTTTTTGATTTATTGTAGAGATGAGGTCTCGCTGCCCAGGCGGGTCTCGAACCCGTGGGCTCAGGCAATCCACTCACCTCAGCCTCCCAAAGGCGCGGGATTACAGGCTGAGCCACCGAGCCCAGCTTCTACCTTTTTCTTTCTTTCATCAGTAATGAACATATTTAAGTTAAATTGAGAAGCAAGATCCCATGCATATTATACTTGTTTCTCATTTGTATTTAGAAATTCTGAATAGTCAAAGGTATTAATTTTCATTTTCTTTATTCAGTATGACTATTTCCAAAAACTCTTGGTCGAAAGGCTGCTTTCCTGATGTTTAACCTACAATTTAAATTGCATTTTTTTCCTAAATTTGTTCACAATTTATTTAACTAAATTTTTCTGATATTCTTTTTTTTTGAGCTGGAGTCTCACTCTGTCACTCAGGCTGGAGTGCAGTGGCAGGCTCACGGCCACCACAGCCTTGACCTGCTGGGCTCCAGCGATCTTTCCACCTCAACCTTCCAAACAGCTGGAACTACAGTTGTGCCGCCACACCCAGCTAACTGTGTGTGTGTGGGGGGGGTGTGTTTGTGTGTGATTTATTGCAGAGTCGAGGTCTCGCCAAATTGCCCAAGCTGGGCTCAAAGCCTGGGTTCAGGGGATCCTCTCGCCTCAGCCTCCAAAAGCACTGGGATTGTAGGCTGAGCCACTGCACTCGACCTTTAATATTCTTTTCTTCTGGGAAAGGTGACTTTTTTAGGATTTTCTTCTGAGATTGCTTTGTGCTTCTCATCTCTGTGTTTGAAAGCATCTCTAAAATTGAAGTTCCTAAACAAAAACGAATGTCTCGCTAACTGCAGTGGGCCTGCATTGTTGCCAGCTGTGTGCCCAGCTCCCAGCCCCTCCTGCACTGTGTCCAGAGTTGAGTGGGCACCCTCTGCTTTGCCATGCAGCTCGTTTGCCTCAGGAACAACTGACCTCCCTGCTATCAGGTCAACCCAGTGTCTCCCCTGTGACTATTCAGTCCATGTCAACAGCACTGGCATGTCCCGGGCAGCCAGTCTTGGTCAGGGCACATGCCCAAGTCAACCAGACCTAAAGGAAAGGCTATTTTCCATAAGAATGAGCCAGCATGGTGCTCCATATGCAGCTTGCCACCTCTGGGGAACTCAGTGGAAGCCCACCCACCGAAAAGGTCCTGGGGGAGGGGATAGAGCCAAGCTCCATTTCCAGCAGACACTCCAGCCCTGTCTCTCCTCCAGAGGTGGCAGCTTTCACATTGTGTAAGCCACTCAAGACAGATTCTCTTGATTCCTTACCAGGAAGTGTGCTTGCAGATTTTTTAAACAGTGGTTCCCAAGCCTCTGGGTATAGGAGGTCTGACAGTTAGATTTGTGAACTCATCCTAGAAAAAGTGCTACCTACCTCATTGCTGAATATCACTTGGGTCACCTTCAAAGGGCTCCCCTTGGGAAGCTAAGCACCATCATCAGTGTCTAGTCCACCCATCAAAACAACGTTGAACCTCTTTCTGGAACGGCCATCAAAGCTGTCATCGTATTATCCTTGATATCCTGCATATTATCAATGTCTTCCTTTAAACATTTCCTTCATCTTTGGGTAAAGGAAAAAGTCATTGGGGGCAAGATTAGATAAGCAGAAGGGTGTTCCCATACAGTTATTTTTGTACTGGCTAAAAACACTCTCACAGACAGTGTTGTGTGAGCTGGTGCATTGTCGTGATGCAAGAGCTCCTTCAGAACCATTTTTTGCACACACTTTTCCCATGCCAAGATTTTCCATTAGGGTATTCCTAACTGTTTCTCTATTGATCTTTATGTGGTCTGCTAATTCTCACAGTTAGCCAATGATTTCGACACACAATTCAACGAATTTTTGCAATGTTTTCACCAGTTCTGCTCACGACTAGCTGCTCTTCATCAGTGATGCTTTCTCTCCCCTCAGAAAAATGTTTAATCCATTTGTATGCTGCCATTTTCTTCATAGCATTATCCTCATAAACTTGGACCAGTATGTCCCTGATTTCACTTCCACTCTTGTCGAATTTAGAAAGATAATTGTTTGTTCATTGCTCTAATTTAAACTCCGACAGTCTCGTGACAATAGCTCTAATGGCCATTCCAGAAAAGGAGCTCCAAAATCACTTTGGAAGGGGCAGACTGGGTGCTGGCATTGGTACACAGTTTCCCAAGGGGAATACTTAGAAGGCAACCATAGCGACATTCAACAATGAAGTATGCAGAACTTTTTCTAGGATGAGTCTGCGAGCTTGACTATCAGACCCCGTATTGAAATTACCTGAGAATCTTCCGAAACCAATGGTGCCTGTGTTCTCCCACAGATTATGGTGTGTGGGTCTAGCGTGTCATTGGGTGAGCCAATTAATCTCTGAACTCCCTTCCTGGAAACTCTTTCCAAAGAATTTTTACACTGCCCGAGACCAACAGAGCACTCTGAAACTCTGCAAAATGACCGGAACACGTGTTCCCACCGAGATTCTCTCCAGCCAACCCTGTCATGTCAAGGGACTTTCACACTTTGCAGCAAGATTTGAACGACTCTCTTGCAACCCTGCATGGATCTCTGCTGGATTTCCCTAGTCTGTACCACATTTCAGAAGATGCCAGTTTGTCCGCCTTCCCTAGTTCAAATAAGACTCTAAGTCCCCGTAAAACCCCTTTAGAGTCTCAGGGGGTCACAGCAAATGGTCCCAACTGTTCATCAATATGTTTTTTCTTAAATGTTGGGGTGGATAAAAAGAAAGCGATGGAGTAGAAGAGGAGGAATTGAGATCTGACTACACCGTTAACCGTTCTGACCCTCTAAGCCTCAAACCTACTTCCTGGCAAACTGAGAAAAAAAAATCTGTTTCAACTATAGAGTAAAACCTTTGTGAGAATGATATCATACCTATAAAAATTCAAGATTTTTTAAAAAAGAGTTCACCAAACGTCAGTTATTACGATGAGCAGCTCAGAGTTCAAAACAGAGTCTAGACCCAACCCTGGTAGACCAGCATGGCGGCAGGATGAAACAGCCGAGGGAATTACGTTCTCTGCTGGCCTCTCTCTCCGCCATCCTCACCTCCAGGCCTCCTCCGGCTACCTTTCATGAGACAGCAAGCTCGCTCTGCGAATGCAGCCCTAAGACACGACCTGGTCCCTAACTCGCTTTCAACCAGATCACCGCCGTCTGAACTCTGCTCATAAAGAAATCCAAGGCCTGCCGCTAATAGACTGGAAAGTTATGTTGTTGCTTTTCCCCTTAGGTTTCTGGAAGCATTCCATTTCCTCATCAAAAGGGCACCTCTGGGCACCACGAGGGCATATCGTTCCCCGCCTGAACTATATGGGCTATCAAAAGAGACATCTCAGCTGGGCTCAATGGCTCAGCCTGTAATCCCGCGCTTTGGGAGGCCAAGGTGAGTGGATTGCCTGAGCCTGCGGGCTCGAGACCCGCCTGGGCAACTTGGCGAGACCTCATCTCTACAATAAATCAAAAACTAGCCAGGCGTGGAAGTGCTCGCCTGTAGTTCCAGCTACTTGGAAGGCTGAGGCGAAAGGATCGCCGGAGCCCAGCAAGTCGAGGCTGCGGTGGCCGGGAGCGTGCCCATGCACTCCAGTCTGGGCGACAGAGTGAGACTCCAACTCAAGAAAACAAAGAGGCATCTCTCAGGGGGGTGATTTTTAGAGGAATGTGTGGGAAATGGTTTCAATACTTGGCTTGTTTCCTGCAGACAAGATGATTGGAGATTTTGGCTGTTTGAAAACACGCTTGACTCCCTCAAAATGCTGTCATCTTGTTTCTGAAAATGCCTTGTCACTCGGTGGTGGCACCAGGGTAGCAACTTCATAAGCCAGAGGATTGTAGTTTCTCGTTTATTTCACTCATTTGTCCATATAGGTCACCTGTGGCACATAAATTGCATCTATTCACCAGGATGTCAATCTTTCTTTTACAGGTATCTCCGTTAACATAGACCATTCTGAAACCAAAGACATAGACAATGCCCCAAGAATGGAAACAACGGAAATTACTGAAAAAATGTACCGAGTGTCCACTATGAGGCGAATATTCAATCTGGCAAAGCATCGAACAAAAAGATCAGCATTTTTCCCGGCGGGGGTTAAAGTCTGTCCTCAGGAATCCATGAAACAGATTTTAGCCAGTCTTCAAGCCTATTATAGATTGAGAGGTAAGGAAAGAGACAAAACCTGTTTAGCCCTCTGATATCTTTATCCCCCGCCTTTCATTCCTCCCAGCATGTGTCTTCAGCCCAAAACTTCCAGGGTCTCTCGTTATGAAAATCAGCCCTCTCATCTGAGAGTCATGAATAACTAACACTTAAAACAATGATAGTTATCGCTCTACTGGAATGCCTCGGCCTCTAGATGTTACGCTTTTTGCTTTTAGTTTTGCCAGAGCTCAATTTTGAATTTTATTTTTTATTTTTATTTGTGGGTTTTTTTGAGTTGGAGTCTCACTCCATCGCCCAGACTGGAGTGCAGTGGCCGCTCCTGGCCACCGCAGCCTCCACCTGCTGGGCTCCGGCGATCCTTCCGCCTCAGCCTTCCAAGTAGCTGGAACTACTGGCGCGCACTACCACGCCCGGCTAATTTTTTTTATTTATTGTAGAGATGAGGTCTCACCAATGCCCAGGTGGGTCTCAAACCGGCAGGCTCAGGCAATCCACTCACCTCGGCCTCCCAAAGCGCAGGATTACAGGTTGAACCACCGAGCCCAGCTCAATTTTGAATTTTAAAGTTGTTCTTACGAGTAAGAAGCATAAGGTGATTGCGGTGTCAGGAACCTGAGTGACTTGATTTATGACCTGAGTTTTCGTTTTTCAAAAGCAACGTCCCAGTCCAGCAGTCCAGATCCTCCCTTCCTCCTTGATAAGGTTAAGTCTTATGTTGCTGATTCAGCAAAGACTTCGGAAGTTTGGAAACCTGGAAGCAAGTTGGAGGGCAGAGGAGACATAAATTAAGAGTGGTTACCAAGATGTGATTCAGGGTGCTAGCAGAATTCACAACACAATTGCTGTGGTCTCTAGCAGAGTGACAGTGCAAGTTTTATCCCAAGACAGTATCATAGGATTCTGATAGCATTCCCAGAATTCATTAAGGAGTGAGATCACATCAGCTGTTCTTTTCCTTTACTTAAAATGGATGGAAATTCTCATGGTTTCTTCTTTAAAATCATAATTTAAAAAAAAAAAATCTTCGGTAGCTGCTGTTAAAATTCCCCAGGAAGCTCCAGATAATACATGGTGTCTATCTGAGACCTAAATGCAATTTGTCTTATGTGTGAAAGAAGATTTCCTGTTTCCACCTTGATCACACTGGATGTTCGCTTCCATTCCAAGAAGTGAAGCCAGCCTGCTCTGTTTAAAACCCACTGACCAGAGCAAGAATGATACGAGCTCCTCATGTTGCGTATTCTGATGACTGAGAACCCATTGCACGGTACTGACATCATGGAAACTTCTTGGGTATCTACGTCTACAAAATGCGCCTGGGTCAAATTTATCTGAAGAGCTCCCATTGCATTTTGGAGGCATAATTAACCAACGGTCTCAAAAATATCAAGCCTGACCTTCCTTGTGTGTCACATCGCATGTGAAAGTAAAAAGATAAATTTGATTTCTGCCAGAAGCCATACCCATAAGAAAGTACCGTGTCATAGTCAGAAGGAGAACTCTCATGATAGAAAATCAAGTGCATTCTTGGAATAGTCTGAGGTCCTAGCATAGCATCGCCACAAAGTGGGTTCTGAGTAAACGCTTGTTGATGGATACAGAAGGCCAAGAGGCCACCGGGAGAGCAAAGCAAAGGCGGTGACAGGTGGAGGTCACTCGTTCTGGGTGTGCCTACTCATTGATCAGATAACGGCATTGCCAAACGCATATTGGATGGAAACATGAACACAGCATATGCATCACGCCAGATATGAACACAACTGTTCCTATTTTCATGTAGCTTCTAATTCTTGACATTATCCGCCTATTCAACAAATAGACTTCACTGCAAGTATTTGTAGACAATTTATTTCTGCAACCAAATTCTTTGCTCTGAATTTTCATTCTCAGCTCTTTATTTTTGATTGGGCTGCCTGTTTCATTCTCGTTTCCTTGGATGAAACCAACCATCATGTTTCTCCCCACGGCAATGACAGTCCATTATCTTTATGGCTGCCCCCGGGTGACATGAAATTTTCCTGTTCTTCAGTGTGGGTTTCTTAAGTCGAACAAATTTGTTCACAAAGAAACAAGAAATAAGACCCAGCAACAAAGCAGCGTTCCTTTGACTGAGGAACCCACTTGCCGTTCTTCTTGCTGCTTTTACAAAATTTTCTGTTGACGGCTTTCGAACTTAGGGGAGGAGGTCCTCATATTCCTAAATCAAACGGAGCACTGAGTTATTTCTTTCCGCCGTGCTTAAAGCAGCACAGTGAGATGTTCTGAGCCCTGTGGTAGAATTATAAGCATGCTTATTTCAAAGCATAAATGCAAAGGGGACATCTCTGGGCATAAGTGCAAAGCAAAGGGGACATCTCAAACATAAATGCAAAGGGGACATCTCTGTGTTCCTCCCCACCAAACTCCCTAGCCCCACCTGTGTCTCTCCCTCCCTCTCCTCCGTCTTCCTCCCCCCACAACCCCAACATCAAAAGCTAGAACTTTCTTTCAGAGTGATCGCAACTTGGGGAGGGTTAAAGAGGGTTGGAGTCCCAGTTCTTGCCTCTCCAAGCGTTGTCCGCAAACCAACAGCATCAGCACCACCGGAAACTTGCGAGAATGCAGAATCTCAGACCCCATCCCAGACCTACTGTCAGAATCTGCATTTTAACAAGATCTTCTGGCAATTCCTTTGCACTATAAAGCTCTAGATGTGGAGTACAGGCCAGGCTTGGTGGCTCAACCTGTAAACATAGCACTTTGGGAGACCGAGGCGAGTGGATTGCCTGAGCCCCTGGGCTCGAGACCTGCCCGGGCAACTTATTGAGACCTCATCTCTACAATAAACCAAAAACCAGCTAGGCGTGGTAGTGTGCGCCTGTAGTTCCAGCTACTTGGAGGCTGAGGCAGAAGGATTGCCGGAGTCCAGCAGGTCGAGGCTGCAGTGGCCAGGAGCGTGCCACTGCACTCCCGACAGAGTGAGACTCCAACTGAAAAAAAAAGCTCTAGAAGCATTAATCTAGAGAACATCCATCCAACATTCCCATTGTACAGATAAGAAAACTGAGATCGGATCCAGTAAACCGGTGTGCTCGGGGACCCGGCTTGCAGTGTACTGACTTCCACTCGGGTGTGTTGTGTAAACTTCTAAGTCATGCCCATCCCTGCACTGGGCGTTTTCACATACCACTTGTTAGAGTCCAGTCTTGCATCTGAGGGAGATTTGCCAAGGGGGGAAGGGATAGGCTGCTGCTTGTCCTGCAGTAGGATGTCTGAGCACTTTCTAATGGTTATGCTGAGACAAAAGTCTAAACCCTTTCACCACTAGTCTGAGGTAATTCCTCCCGTTTGTGAAGGATGGTCTGCAGGCCTGGACCTCCGAAGAGACGAGCCAGGCCTGGCCTCCAGGGCTTGCACTCCCTGGACTCTCCCTCTACCACCAAACAACCTAGGTATGACCTTCAGCAGAGAGGCTAAGATCCTGGGGCAGGATTCAGGCATGTACCCGCAACTGTGGGAAGACTGTGGAGACAAGGTGTTGGGTTTCTCTGGACTCTCTATGGCAGTTCCGCCCGATAGGTTCAGAGGAGGCTGGTCCAGGTCAACCAAAGGGTTTGAAAAATCCGACTTTCAGAAGTCTTTGGAACCCTTCCAGCCCTGAGATCCTTTTTTTCCCCAACTTTCTTTTTTTTTTTTTTTTGAGTGGGAGTCTCGCTCTGTCACCCAGACTGGAGTGCAGTGGCCGCCTCCACCTGCTGGGCTCCGGCGATCCTTCCGTCTCAGCCTTCCAAGTAGCTGGAACTACAGGTGCACTACCACGCCTGGCTAAATTTTTTTTATTTATTGCAGAGATGAGGTCTTGCCAAGTTGCCCAGGTGGGTCTCGAACCCACAGGCTTGGGCAATCCACTCACTTCGGCCCCCAAAGCTCTGTGATTGCAGGCTGAGCCACCGAGCCCAGCCTCTTCCCCAACTTTCAAAGACGTTTTTGATGCTCCCTCAGTGAGGATGGGGGACTCTCCTGGTGGGTTGAGGGCTGGTGCTCCCAGTCATGGAAGGATTCTGAGCTCCCAGTTTGTGGGAACCTCCCAAAAGGCCGGGAAATGACATCAGGGCCGCCGCCAGAATGAAAACTTGCCCCTCAAAGAGAGTCTGAGTTTTCATCCTTGACACCAGAGCCCCATAAACCACCACACCCCAGGGAGCTGATTCTTAAGGAAGCTTCAGGCCTTTGTGAAAGGCGTTGCTGGGGCCTGAGGAGTCCTGTGTCCTGTGGAGGAAGAAAGAAAGGGCCGCGGGAAAGGAGTGGCAACAGGGAGACGCAGGCACCAGAGGCAAGCAGTCCCCCTTGACAACACAGCCTCAGTCTCCCCACCCACGTGGCAGGGCGCTGCCTACAGGAACATCTGCCTGGCTGGGCTGGGTGGCTCAGCCTGTAAGCCCAGGGTTTTGGGAGGCCGAGGTGAGTGGATTGCCTGAGCCCGTGGGTTCGAGACCCGCCTGGGCAACTTGGCGAGACCTCATCTCTACAATAAATCAAAAAATTAGCTGGGCGTGGTAGCGCGCGCCTGTAGTTCCAGCTACTTGGAAGGCTGAGGTGGAAGGATCGCCGGAGCCCAGCAGGTCGAGGCTGCGGTGGCCGGGAGTGGCCACTGCCCTCAATCCAGTCTGGGCGACGGAGTGAGACTGCAACTCAAAAAAAGAAAAAGAAAAAGAAACGTCTGTCTGACCAGTCAGGGTGACGTAGCCTTGGGCGGCAAGGCATTCAGAAAAAAAAAATAAATGTCTCTAGGAATCTGTCTGCTTCTGAAATAAAAGGAAGCTTTAATCTGAGACCCAAAGCAGCACACCCAAGGTTGTTCCTATCGGTGAATGGGGGTGGATTATTATGTTGTGTCTTCTCCATGTTTCATGCACAGATATTGTCCGAGAAAGTCACCAGCACCAAGCCCCCAAAGCAGTGCCCATTTGTTTTATGTTTTAGTCTATATCTGGTACTTAAATGCATTTTGAATTATACCAGCAGGTGCATTAAGGCAAGATGGAAGGGCAAAATATCCCCCAAAGAGTGTAGGGTGTGGGCTGGGAAAGCCAGGGCAACTGGTTTGCTCATACTGGACACTCAGCTTTTAAGGTCTGGACAAATCTGGAAACGTGAAATGCCATTTCCTTCTGGCATGGTACGTAGATTCTGTACTAGAGGGGCAGTTCCGGAGACTGCATGATGGTTGGTATCAGGAAAGGAATTGGAATTCCCTGACCCCTGCCCGGCAGGAGACAAGACACATTCATACTAACACATTCTCCAGTGTGAGGTCTTTCCCTGGCTTTCCACCTGAAAGCTCTGCTGTTGCTCCAAGTGTGGAAACTAGCCGAAACGTTTGATATGGTGAGGACCGCACCCTCTGCGCATACTCTTTGAAAGATTAATTACCAACAGATGCTGGAGAGAATGTGACGAAAAGGGGACACCTCTACACTGTTGGTGGGAGTGCAAATTAGTGCAGCCTCTGTGGAAAACAGTGTGGCAATTCCTAAAAGTTCTAAAAATCGACCTTTCATATGACCCTGCAATCCCCCTTCTGTGAATATACCCGAAAGAACTCAGGTCACTTTATAGAAAAGATACCTGCACACGTATGTTTATTGCAGCCTTGTTCACAATAGCAAGAACATGGAACCAACATGCAGTCCATCAAAAGAGGACTGGATTTTTAAAAATGTGGTACATATATACAATGGAATATTACGCAGTCATAAAGAAGAACAAAATCATGAACTTCACAGCAACGTGGATGGAATTAGAGCTTATAATACTGAGTGATCTCTCATAGAAACAAAGAGCTGAGTATCATATGTTCTCACTCATAAGTGGACCTTGAACAATTATCGTAATACTGTAAGAAAAGGATTGGCAGTAGTGGGAAACTGCCAGGAGGCGGGCGGGAAGTGGGACTGGCAGTAGTGGGAGTCTACCTGGGGAAGGAGGGACACACCTCATCAACAAGGGTACCTGCACAATGAACATTTGTATACCTAAGCCTGAATTACACCCCACAATTTCAAAATAAAAATTAAGAGAGGAAAAAAAAAGAAAGAACACATAAAAAAAAGAAAGATTAATTACCTTGAAGTTTCTGGTCAGGGTGTTGCTGGTAAATGATCTGAGCGTCTATTGATCTGGAATTCTCCTTGCCTCTTAAACCAGAAAGCTTAAGAGCAACCCAGACATAGGATGAGAGGGAGGGGGGATGTCGGAGAGGCTTGGGGGTCTCCACACCAGGCTTGTCTCGTTGTGCCTCTCCGCAGCCCTCTTTCTCAGCATGTTGTCTTTAGAAAGTCAGGTGCTGTCAGACTCTGCCCACAGTCTCCAATTGCTTTCCATCCTTCTAGCGGAGTGGGAACAGATTACAATTGCATGCAACAGGCTTCCAACATTTCGACCCCCTTAAATCCTTAAAACAACGCTTAAGCTATATACTCCCTCGCATGCTGTTTAGTTGACATCTAAAGTTTTTCATCGAAAGTTTAAATAATTATACAGGATGCAATTTTCGGCGAGTTGTCAATATTGGCATTTAAAATAAAAAGAGAATTGAATCATTCTTATGTATCCAGTGGAATCTGCCATGGCCACTCAATCCTTACCCACAAATTCTCTGAACAAATACACGAACAAACTCTTCCCCACAGTAGGAAATGTCATGTGGTTCCCTTTCCTTCCCATACTCACATTCCCACTTCACTCCCACACCTTGCTTTAATGTAATTTGTGTTCATGTTATGCTTAAAAATCGGTTATTGGTTGCTCTGAAACACGTCCTAGTAACAAATATGTGCATAAGTTGAAATTACATGTTTTTTATTTCCTGTGACTACAGGCATAGCGTGTAAAAAGAGTTTTCTTCTGGGTTTAGTTGCATTTATCATTTCAATATACACTTGATTGAAACAAATACATGCAATAAATTTGACAAATTTCTTTACATTTTTGTTGACGGATGTAGGGTGAAATATACATTTTGTGAGTATTAATGGTTTTTGGGGGGGTGTTTTTTGTTTGTTTTTTGAGTTGGGGTCTCACTCTGCTTCCCAGGCTGGAGTGCAGGGGCACGTTCCTGGCCACCGCAGCCTCGACCTGCTGGGCTCCAGTGATTCTTCCACCTCAGTCTTCGAAGTAGCCGGTACCACAGGATGCACCACCACACCTGGCTAATTTTTTGATTTATTGTAGAGATGAGGGCTCAGCAAGTTGCCTGGGCGGTTTCGAACCCGTGGGCTGAAGCGAGTATTAATGTTTATAAATACAAAATTAGGAGCAGGATTTTGAATGGAATCCATGTAAATAAAGGGTCCATAGCTTAAGCTTGCTTCATTTCTGCCCCTGGATCAATGGGGGCTTTAGTTTTGCTCCATTATTAGTGTGTGTATGAGTCATCATTATTTATATTGCATTGCTAAAACAAGACCGGGTTTTGCATCAACTTTATTCCTACCCTTTTACTCAGTTTCAGTTAGGTGCTGAGAAAACTTGTTTACATAAATAAGTAGATGGCAACAGATGGAGTTTTGTTCTAGCAATGCCCTTATTCTTAAAATTCCCTTGACATTATATGCCCATAATCACATCATGATCCGTCATCATTATTTTTAATGATCTATCAGCTGTCAACTCACGAAGACTCCTCCTCATCGGTTGAAAACAAAGAATCAGCAATCACTGGAGTTGCCAAAGTGTGTGTTAACCCATGACTACGTTGATGCCCTTCCTCAGTCTCGGTGCTGCTATTTCAAATTGTCCCTTTGTGTGGCCACCTAGAGACATCTTGCCACAAAAAGATTAGGGCTGGGTGAATGGAGAAGGGACCACGACCATGGGAGAGGTGAGACCTGAGACCTGATCCCTTTAAATGTCTGTGCGCAGCTCGTCGCATGGAATGAATTGAAGTGCAGCCCCCCCCCACCAAAACCCCACCCTCGGGGTGCTGGTCTCGCCAAAACCCGGGGCATCCTGTGTGCCTCAGCCCCCGCCCCATTTTGGGCATCCTGTGTGCCCTTTCAGTCTTCTAGCATTCCCCACCTGGAGCCCTTCCTTTTCCCAGTATTTTGTTCAGCCAGGCCCTTTTTTCCCAAACTGCAGGTCTCTCTTTATAATGAAGTCCTCAACCACCCAATTTTATTTATCTATTTTTAAAATTATTATTATAAAGATGTGGGGTACACTTCAGGGTTATGTATACAAACATTGATCATGCAGGTACCCTTGTTGATGAGGTATTCCCCTCCCTCCCCTGGCAGTTTCCACCAACTGCCAGTCCCACCCCCCCCAACAATTTCCCACTTGGGATTCCCAGCTTGCCAATCCCTTTCTTATAGTAGTATAATAATTGCTCAAGATGCGCTTAGGAGTGAAAACATATGGTACTCTGTTCTTTGTTTCTGTGATAGATCATTGAGTATGAGCGACTGGAAATCCATCCAAGTTGCTGCAAAGTCCATGTTTATCCTTCTTTATGGCTGCATAATACTTCATTAACCACCCAAGTTTAAATTGCAGTCTTCACACACACACACACACACACACACACACACACACACATCACATTCCCTATTTTATTTTTCTTCACAACAGAGAGTAAGTGCTTAATAAATATTTGTTAAATAAATGAATTTCTAGGTGCTGTCAATTAGTGAGTCAACAGAAGCCATGAAGGAAGTTTCCATGTTAGGAGACTGTGCTTGGGACTGGATAAGGCTGTCCTCTTAGGACCAGGCCATTTCCACCCCCGTGTCTCTGTATTGCAGTGTGTCAGGAAGCGGTGTGGGAAGCATACCGAATCTTTCTGGATCGCATCCCTGACACAGGGGAATACCAGGACTGGGTTGACATCTGCCAGCAGGAGACCTTCTGCCTCTTTGACATTGGGAAAAACTTCAGCAACTCCCAGGAGCACCTGGATCTTCTCCAGGAGGTGAGCTTGTATGCGTGGGGCTCATCAGAACGGCCCCAAGAACCCCCACACTCCAGGCCCTGGCCCTCTTGCCCTGACTTCCACAGCCTAGAGCTGGTTGCCGAGTGCTTAGAGATATCGGATTAAGCCAACAGAAGTTTTATTTTTGCCTAATAATATCGTACAGGCGTGTTGCAGTCAGCTGAAGGGAGAAGGTAATGAAAATAGACTTTTGCTCCTCGGTCGGCATTGTCTCCTCATAAAATTACTTTTTATCTGTATCTTTTTGCAGAGAATGAAACAGAGGAGCTTCCCTGAGAGGTAAGTACCCAAGTTAGAGCACTGTGTGCTCTTGACTTTGGAAAGATCACACAATGGGATGAGATTAAGCCACTGTACCCTCCATGATTTTGTGTCAGCCCCTAAGTTCTGTGTAGTTATTCTGACAATGCATGCCTATAGCGTTGCCAAAGATAAATGGGTATATAAAAAGAAGTGGATCGACCTTATAGATTGAGATATGCATTGTTTGCAGATGAAATGAGAGCTTCACTAATGTGATACATATCTAATGTGTATCTTTACATGTCAAAGGTAGAGCAATTAAAATAGCTTGATTTTCAGATTTTACGGTAAACTCTTGGTCACATCAGGAAAATGCCTAACACGATCAAAGAGCAGCCTGAGTTTCGGACTCTTGTTTGGCACTCTGTGAAGCTCTCGTATTTCTCAAACAACTAAAGCGCTGAGCTAAATCATCAACAAACTGAATATCAAACCAGAACATCAAAATTTTAAAAAGAGAAAAATGGAAGGGAAGAGCACCTTATAGAGAACAATTAAGGAAGACAGAGGTTGCTGCAAACCCTAAACTCACAAATCACATACGTTCTGTAACATCTAAAAATCGAAATCTGAAGACAACACCGCACAGAGGGTACACACGTATCCATGTGAATGACTGACAAGGCTCTCATGCTTTTCGCGTTTGTTCCTTTGTCCCTGTTCCCTTTGCCACCCACCTGGACGAGGCCCTTATTAATTTTCTCTGCGAAAAATGTCAAATCTGATCTCCCAAACGGATTTCCCTGCCTCTAACCTCTACGGCCGCTTAGCTGGCATACTTGCATAACTGTTGTTCGAATAGTAAGTCTGAAAAGGATCCCTTTGTGGCATCCGGGCCTGTTCGGTGGCTGTCTAAAGACTCCTACGCCTTCACCTGGTTCTTCCAGCCCCCTTCTTCTCTAGGCTACCCCTGCGTGCAGCAGGCTGAGAGGAGAGGATGGCTTCACCAGTCTCCCTTTCTCTCTGCCTCTGGCTAGGGCCTGCCAACAGAGAGCAGAGGGAGAGAGGGCAGGGCAGCTGCCAAGTAAACACACACCCACGCGGAGTCCTTCTCTGTCTTTGGCTCCTGGCGTCCTCTCACCCCCCTCCCGGCCTAGGAGTGGTTTTAGCACCCCACTTTTTTATTATAAAGCTGTGGGGTGCAATTTGGAGTGAGGTACACAAACATTGATGATGCAGGTACCCTTGCTGATGAGGGGTGCTCCTCCCTCCCCTGGCAGTTTCCCTCAACTACCAATCCCACACCCGCCCCCAGCAGTTTCCCATTACTGCCAAATGCTTTCTTATAGCGTTATAATTGTTCAAGGTCCACCTGTGAATGAGAACATATGGAACTCTGTTCTTTCTTTCTGTGATGCGTCACTGAGTGTGATCGACTCCAAATCCATCCAAGTTGCTGCGAAGTCCATTTATTTGTCCTTCTTTATGGCTGCATAAGATTCCATTGTGTAGATGTACCACATTTTTTTAATCCAGTCCAGCTTCGATGGGCAACATGGTTGGTTCCATGTGTTTGCTATTGTGAATAGAGCTGCAACAAACAGAAGTGTGCAGAGATCTTTTTTGTAGAATGATCTGAGTTCCTCCAGGTATATTCCCAACGGGGAGACTGCTGGTTCATATGGAAGGTCAATTTCTAGTTCTTTCAGAAATCACCACACTGTCTTCCAGAGAGGATGCACTAGTTTGCATTCCCACCAACAGTGTAGAAGCGTTATTTTTTCTCCACATCCTCACCAGCATCTGTTGTTGTTTGTTTTATGAACGATGGCCATTCTTACTGGGATGAGGTGGTATCTCAATGTGGTTTTGGTCTGCATTTCTCTGATGATGAGTGAGGCTGAGCACTTTTTCACATGTCTGTTGGCTGCCCTTGTATCTTCTTCTGAGAAGTGTCTATTCATGCCTTTTGCCCACTTTTTAAAGGAGCTGTTTGTTTTTCCTTTTGGGCATTTGAGTTCCTTGTAGAGCCTAGATGTTAGTCTTTGTCAGACATACAGGTGGCAAATATTTTTTCCCATTCTGTGGGCTGTCTCCCTGCTCTCTTGATGGTTTCTTTGGCTTTGCAGAAGCTCATTAGTTCAATGAGGTCCCACTTGTCTCTTTTATTTCTTAAGATATTGGCCTTTAGGATTCTAATTAGTAATTGGTTCCCAGTTCCAATTTCCATAAGGGTGTCTCCTGCGTTTTCTCAGATTCTTAGTTTGAGGTTTTACATTTAGGTCTTTTAGCACCCCACTTTTACTAGCCCTGGCGCAATCTACTCCCTGTTGTGATGGTTCTTGTACTCTTCCCACAATTTTAGAAATAATCCTTTTGTTAAACTTTGCTCAAATTGCCCCACTATGAGTGAGCTATCTGTTTCCTGCTAGAACCTTCGGGGAGACAGAGGCCCAACTAACTAATGGAGGCTTTTTCCTCCCTGACCTTTCCAACATGCGTGTGCACGACCCCCCACTGTCACCCTATCACCACCAGACCACACCTTCCTCTGGCCAGACTCTGACCGCATGCCTGTCCTTCTCGCCTGGAAGGCCTAGCCCTCTCCATCCTACCTATCCCAATCCTACTCTTTCAGGCTCCAGGTGGAGTCCCACCTCCCATGATGGCTTAGCGGCCCGTGTGAGTCTGTAGCCACTGCCCTGTCTGGAACATTGAATTCTGTCTGGCACTCACCTTCCTATTAGCATTCTTTGGCTTCTTCATATTTCCTCATCGACTGGACAAAACCGAACAGAGTCCTCATGTCATTTGTAAATCGATTATGTCTATCAGGCCAGTCTTTACAAATTTTTTTTCTTTTTTATTATAAAGATGTGGGGTACAATTCAGGGTTAGGTATACAAACGTTGATTGTGCAGGTACTCAACAAATTTTAAAAAGTGATTGCCGGGAAACATAACAGGACGAGGAAAAAATCTTAGTGATGGAGTATTGCCTTTGTTCACAAGAGGCAGGCATTTGGATTCCTCTCACTTAAACCTAGAATGATACTTCAAACTCCTCCAGTTAAAAAATAAGAAAGCAAAACAGAGTCCATTTATAAGAAAAATATCAGCAGAATGTACCAAATCTTGACAGAGAAATGTCAAAAATTACAAGGAGCAATCACCCAAACCAGAAAGAAAAAAAGAGAATCATTCCATCCACTCTCATGCCTGCCAGCACTACTGGCGAGAAAAGAAGTAGCGGGAAACAGACATTTTTTGCCTTAGCCATGGTTACCAAGTTGTCAAAAAAAAGAAAGAAAAGAAATTCTCTTTTACTTCAAACCTATCCAAGAAGACAAAACAGAAAATGTTTCCACCTAACTAGCCCATAAGTCTGCCCATTTCAGATGATTTTGAAATAAAAGCCAGTGGGAGAATTGAGTGGCCCAGCTTCCCAAACTGTGACTCCTTAGTGGCAAGGTGGACTGCCAGTTCAGTGGCAGAATCACACCTTTCCATCACGGGTGAGGAGAGGCCATCACACACTACTCTTGCACAGTGGACTGCGGACTTGTAGCCAAGGCAATGGCCAGCATCTTACTAGTCACTCTTGGTTATTACTATTTATTTTTTTACAGCAAGGCAAAACAAGGAGACTAAGTAATATTAGGAGGAAAGGGATGGCACTATAAGCAAAGATCTATAAAGTAAAAAAAACAAATTTGTCCAGGCTATCGATGTTATGATGTTGGATAGAGTAGGAATCTATTAAATACAACCTCCGTAGAAATTACTTATTAAGTGCATCGTCTGATGCCAGCAAAAGCCTAACAAAAATAGCTGATTTCTAATTCCACTGTAAAGTCTAAGTTTGTATTTGGTCTGCGTGCAGCACTATAGTTAGCCATGCTTACAGCTGACACACATTCTGATTGGTCAGAGCCTGTGCCAGTGTGATTGATGATAGTTTGTATACTACACTAAGATGGGATGTAGCAGAAACATGTAGGCAGTACCGTTGGCTATGAACAATTTAAATGACTCTAAAACAACAGAACATCTAACCATTCCCTTTGATCTAACTGTCATCATAGGTCACAGAAAATCAGACCAACTATATGGGCCAGTTGCTATTATTTTGTACTAATGACACAGAACCAGCACTTTGGTACCCCATAGCTTGTAATCACAAGTCTCTCAGTGAGTTTCAAGATATCTACCACTACTCTTTTCTAAACAAAACTTGTTAGAATAGGAAACCATTATAGAAAGATGGCTTGACTGCCATGACCTTGAATCTGCCCCTGGAATATCTTCCACACTGCCATTCCATGGCACTGAAAACCTACCCTCAGCTCCCTAACTAGTTACCATTGCAAGCAATGGTTGCGTCCAGAAGACAGATTTAATACACCTGCATGACAAAGAAATCTCCCTCTCTCCTGTTACTTTAGCCACAAGAGTTGCTTTATTAGATAAATGTAATGACTCCAGATATGCAAGCTTGAGGATCCGGGATTTTAGCAAGAATATTTCAGTCACAGATCTTGTCATCAATTATCTTTGAGGTTAAGGACCTGGTGTAAGTGAAATAGACTACAAAACATCAGGCCCAAAGACCAGCTTCACGTACCACAGAAACGCTCCGGGGACCCCACAAAGCCAAGACTCTTACAGAAAATTCTGGAGTCAAACATAGCCAGTTTGGGGAGTTGTTGGAATTTTCTTTCAATGAATACATTCAAGTATTACTTTTGCAATAAGCAGATAGGAAAATCTAGTTTTCAAGTATATTTTTTCTATAATGTTGTATGTAGTCTACTCAGTTCAGGCAAATTTCAATTTATGTCCTCTGTTATCATTGCATTCTTTTTCACCACCTCGTCTTTCTTTTCTACTGTGCTAATAGAAAAGATGAACTATCTACAGAGAAGACATTGGGAGAGCCTGGTGAAACAGGTAAACTTAGATATCCTTTTTGTCTCCTTCTGGACTTTGATTCATATCATCAGGAAAGCAAATGATTTACAAAGCAATTCTTAATTGAAGTTGCTAAAATGTATAATGCACGTTCTCAAAAATAGCTTGTATTTCTAGCCTTATAAAATATTTTTTCAGTTCATCGTAAAACTTGGAAAATGTGGGAAAGAATAAAGATAAAACCCACTTACGATCCTATGATTTGGAGGCAGCAACACTCTGCCTATTTTCTGCCATGTTTTTTCTAAGTATGCATTACTGAGCCCATCCTTACTTAGAGCTTGTATCATTTTTTCCACTTAACCTGACATAAATAATTTTTTATATTCCACTATAACTTCTTCACAAAAATTATTGTATTGACTTCCAACACTCTATTGCATCCACACAATGGCAATCAACTTAATCAGTCCATCCTGAAATGTTTATAAGCCATTACAAATGAAGCTTCAATTAATTATAATACTCAAACATTAAATCTTTCTCAAATCATTGGTTTCTCAAAATAGATTACTGAATCAAAGATAGTGAATTTTAAGGCCTTTAATAGATTTTGCCAATTTTTTTTCCTAAAAATTTTGTTATGATTGAAATAGCACACTGGTGTCTCGTTGCACACTTATCAGTGATGAATATTACTATTTTTCTTGAGGTTTGTCCTAAGGGAAGAAAAATAATTTTCCTATGATTATCATATGCTTGAAATTTTTCTTCATGTATATTTCTATTGTAGTCTTCCCATTTTCCCATAAAATTTAAGAATATGCAAAATATCCTGTTTATTTCATTTTTAATTGCATTAATAATGTTTTAAGAAATCAGATTTTGATGACTTAAATCTAGAAATTGAGAAAAGAGAGGATTTTAAACAAACGATAATTTTGTTTTTCCATGTCTTTGTTTCTGACATACAGAGAAAGCTGCTGTGACTGTATTTTAGTGTCTCTCTTAAGTTCAGCTACTTTATCATTTTTAAACTGACTTGTAGCTAATTCCAGAACAAGTTTAACTCAATTTCACTTATGAAAAAGGTAGTGGTGCCAGGCTCGGTGGCTCAGCCTGTAATCCCGCGCCTTTGGGAGGCTGAGGTGAGTGGATTGCCTGAACCCGCGGGTTCGAGACCCACCTGGGCAGCAAGACTTTATCTCTACAATAAATAAAAAAATCAGCCACGCGTGGTAGCACATGCCTGTAATTCCGGCTACTTGGAAGGCTGAGGCAGAAGGATCACAGGAGCCCAGCAGGTCGAAGCTGTGGTGGCCAGGAGCGGCCACTGCACTCCAGTCTGGGCGACCGAGTGAGACTCCAAATAAAAAAAAAAAAGAAAAAGGTAGTGGTAAAGCACATTTTTTAACACTAAAAAGAAGAGCTGCATAGTTGTTTATTTCTTTTGGAAACAGTTCAAATTTGACTTGTGAAGCCTAATATATCAGTCTTTTTTTAAGTATTATTTACAGGAGAAATGATATAAAAGATGCTTATTAATATTGGAAAACATTCAAATTTTTTTATTTTAAAGATATCGGGTACAGTTCAGGGTTAGGTATACAAATGGTCATTGTACAGGTGGAAAACATTCAAATTAATGACAGAATTGAAATTTGTATTTCCATTTTTAAAGTTTAAAGTTAGTATAGTTTAACTGACAGAAATTTTTATAATAACAAGATTAGGCTGGGCTCGGGGGCTCAGCCTGCAATTCCAGCACTTTGGGAGGCTGAGGCGAGTGGATGGCCTGAGTCCGCAGCTTCAAGACCAGCCGGGGCAACTTGGGGAGACCTTGTCTCTACAATAAAATAAAAAATTAGCCGGGCATGGTAGCCCATGCCTGCAGTTCCGGCTACTTGGAAGACTGAGGCGGTCTACTCTGGAGTGGCCGTGAGTGTGCCATTGCATTCCAGCCTGGATGACAGAGTAAGACTCCAACAAAAAATAAAATAAAATAATGATAACAAGATTAAATTTAGTAAAATAAATTTAAGAGTAACTTTAAATGCCCTTGCTTACAAATTATTTTTTTTTCTTTATAAAAACTTTGAAAGATTGGTGGACAATATGATATATCACCACTACATATTTGAGTTCCAGCAGCAAATGTTTTAGAATGATCTCCCCAACGCTTCTAGACAGCTAAAGTTGAGGTTTGTGCACAGATGCCTCCACACTAGGGAGTATTTCCAAAACACAGTCACAGAAAAACTGCCAGCTCCTAACCACACTAAAAGCAATTCTAATCACATTTCTCAGAGACTTAGATCAGGGATGATCTGATGCAGAAAGACAGTGGAAAATCTTCTTGGCCCTGTGAACTCAGGGACACTTGGAAGACTTTACTCAGAAGAAAGCTCTTTCTCTCCCAGCTTCCCTCTCCCCTCCAGCCCCCCATCACCATTCCTGGTAATTTTTGCAAGTGAAGTAGAATTTGGATATATGCATTTGCAATTTAAAAAGTAAATGTCTTCTCTCTTTAACCTGAGCCTCGAATCCTTAAAATGCAAATGCAACATTCCTGGGGAGAGGAGAACATTCAGTGGGCCAGACACTTTTTGTAACCCAAGCTCCTGAGATTCAATTTTGATAAGGAAATGTTACGAGGTGTCTTAGGTGGAAGGAAAAGTGAGAAATCTCTGGAATAACCTAAATGTGTTAGAAGATAAAACATGCGACCTAAGAATTGTTCTCGCTTCTAATAATCTGGATAATTTCTCTTTTCAAAGCAATATGATGGAAGGATACACAAATAACAACAATAACAAAAATGTGTTCTTCTAGTGCACTAGCTAAGCACTTTTTTTTCATTGTAACAAAAAAGTGTAGTATAAACCAATCATTCATCGAATTATGACGCTCGCTCGAAGCCACTTTAAATTGGTAATGGTGAGGTCCAGGGTGCATAACATTCATCTAAATTGTTTGCAGCAGGGTTTTCCAAGGAGGGGGGTGCCAGGGACCACATCCTTTAAGATTCCAACATTGCCACAGCAACTGTATTTTCTTTATTGACTTTTTTTTATTTTAAAAGTGTGGGTTACAGTCGAGGTTTAGGTACTTACATGGTCATTGTACAGGTAAAGTGTGGGTGCTCTTATTATATCAGCCAAGAAAGGGCCTTCCTCTGATGATTCCATCACTCACTCTCATGCCTTCACAAGGAAGCACAATTCCACACCCTGCACAATTACTTCCCAGACGTCACAGGGACGTGGGGCACCTGTCACCGCTGATTGCCGGGTACTACATACTCTTCAAAGAGCAAGGAAAGAGTGGATCATTTTTCCATATATTTTGCTTCCTAATACCCAAAAATATTAGCTAGTGCATTCTATGCTTTTGCTTAATGAAGATTGAAACGGAGAGATATTTCTGCCTAACCATAAAGCAATTAAATGGAGCACTATTTTCCTTGAGCATTTTTGAAATAACAATTTATAACAAAATAGAAATGCATTTGTGTTACGATGATTTTTTTTTACATGAATAGAGCCTAGTCTTCCATTATGGAGATCTTTAAATATAGCAAAACACTTGCCACGTATCTGAAACGGTTTGTGATGGTTTGCTCTGAAAGGACTGCAGTCGATAGCATCCTGATGTTCTTTCATCCCTTGGATTCAGTGATTAAAATCCTATGCTTCAGCTGGGCTCAGTGACTCAGCCTGTCATCCCAGCACCTTGGGAGGCCGAGGTGAGAGAACCGCCTGAGCCCATGGCTTCGAGACCCACCTGGGCAACTTGGCGAGACCTCATCTCTACAATAAATCAAAAATTAGCTGGGCATGGTAACACGTGCCTGTAGTTCTGGCTACTTGGAAGGCTGAGGTGGAAGGATCACTGGAGCCCAGCAGGTCGAGGCTGTGGTGGCCAGGAGCATGCCACTGCCCTCCACCCTGGGTGACAGAGTGAGACTCCAATGCAAAAAAAAAAATCCTATGCCTCGATGATTGCTAAAGCAATCTAAATTTTAAAAACTTGGGTGATATTCTAAGAAAGAAAGCTCTCAGAAGAACAAATCCAAGGTAAATATCTGTCGGTATCCTTTATAGAGTCCCAGAAAGAAAAAAAGAAAAAAAAATAATCACATCCCATCAGGCAAGGGCACTTAACTGTGACACACATATTGGTGCCCTAAATGTGAGTCCTACAGGGGAAAAATAAAGAATTTAAGTGGGATAAAGGGTGTGAGTCCTATTTTCTTCAAGAACATATTTATATGGCCTTAAAACAAATGAGTCCAGAATGCACTTCACATCTGTAAATTCCAGAGTGACAGAAAAAGCATACGGAATTTTGACCTGGTTCTCATTTAAGCGCCTCCTGTCTCATTTTTGTGCCTGCAATTTTTGTAATTTCCACAGATGCCGCCACTGTCTCACCCGGGCCCTTCCCTCTCACTCCTGATGACACACTCCTCCATGAAATTCTCGATGACACCCTCAACGGCACCGAGATGCTTACAACAGTAAGACATTCCAAGAGCCAACCTAGCTCTCCAGGAGGCGGCTTTTTGTTCTTTTAGCAAAACGAGAAAAGCAAAGGGGTGAACCAGCCACTCAGTAATATTGGGACTGCACTCCCATCACTTGATTAAGAGTCAGTGACAGCCCACTGCAGCCCTGAACTCCTGGAATTAGAGGTGTGAGCTACTGCCCCTGGCCTCAAAGTGGTCTTTGCACGTAGTTTGCATCCTTAACCTGGAGCCTGCCAAAGATTATTGCCGATGCTGGTCTTGAACTCCAGGCCTCAGGCTCTCCTTCCATCACAGCCTCCCAAAAGTGCTGGGATTTATAGGCGTGAGTCACAGAACCCAGCCTGTCCTTCCATTTTAATAAATTTATGCAGACCAAGAAAAATTTTTAAAAAGTCAGTGACTGTGCTCTATTGACTATTCTAACTTCTTCCTAGAAACGGAAGTGGGAAGGCAGATTGAGAACTAGGATAGGATGGGAAGAATTACGAGGAACAACGTAAGCATAAACTCTGGAGGGCTGGGGTTCTTTTCTCCCTGGTACCTAAGAGAACCTTGTATACACTAGGTGTCCACCAACCATTAGATTGAATGAATCAATCAATCAATCACAAAGCTCTTTCTTCACTGAAGTCCCATCCCATGTTGGCAGCAGGAGTGAAGGTTTTGCTCTCAGTCGTGACCAGCATGAATATGTCAAAATTATCAAAATGATCAAAATCCTGTCTGTCAAACACTGCATTTCTAAGGCAAAGAGGGGCCCTGACCACTGCTCTCAGTGAAAGGTGTGCAGGTGAGGGGATCGTTACAGAATTTGGATTTCAAAGGAAAGGGGAAATTTCAGCCTCCCAAACAGCTTTGAACCCAGACCCTTAGTGCTCAAGCAGGGATTTACTTTCCTCAATAGGCGTGAGTGCAGAGTTGTGATGGAACAAGGCAGACCCCAACGGGGATAGTAGCATAAGGAATGGCCTTCCCGCTGATCCTGGCTCTAGTCGGCCCTATGCTACCACCACCCCAGACCCCCAACCCGTGGTCTGGGGACAATTCCTCTTGCCTTTGGGTCAACATCTGAACCTGGGTGGGAACCTTCCTTTCCACATCTCTCCAAGGCACGGTTCGAGGCTGCAGGCGAGGGCTCATCGTCCAGTCTCACCAACTCTACACGAGAAAACGGAGGTGAGACCCACTGGCCGGTCCACCCGTCCTTTAGCTGGACAGCTGTCCTTTAGTAGTTTGGTTGAACTACTGGAATGACCAAACAACGAAAATATTGCATTTTTTCTGAAAGGGCTGCTCCATCAACAGTGAAAAGTACTGTTGGAGAAAGTTGTTGGCCATATTCCAATGTCCACACTTTAAAGTTTCTAAGACAGCTGGGCTGCCTTCTCTTTTTTCTCATTCCTCCTGTGACCCAGCTCCTTCAAAATCCAATACAGTTCCCTTTCTCTGAGTAAATACCCTTGAATGCGTCATTTCACGTTCTTTACATCCTCCTCGTAACACCCTTTGTATGCATCCATCTACTCTTATTCTGGCCTTATAGAAGTCTGCTGAAGTGCGTTAGGCCACACACCAAAGAGCCTAAAACAAACAAGACACACTGCCTGCTTTCAGAAAAATTTAATGCAATTAAATGCAACAAAGTGGTCTAACTAAGTACTCTGGTGGAAGACCTATGCCAAGTATACAGACTGGGCCAAAAGTCATAAGCCAGGACAGGTTGCCTGGGGTTTGATCCTTTGTCATGTATATTCACTGAGAGTTTTGTGCATAAATGAACCCATGTTTTTTGCTTTGGGATCCGTTGAAGTGTACGAATCATGCTGGATTCCAGGGGATGACACAGGTTGGGGGGGGAGGGTGACAAGGTTTGAGTGTGATGAGAAGTTGCCAGGTGAGGATATGGTTCAGATGTTGACCCAAAGATGGCCAGAGGAGACAATGGTTTAAATGAATCCCAGAATATTGGTAAGACGTAAGAGAGAGAGACAGAGAAACAGTGTCTCTGTGAGTGTGTGTGTTTGTGTGTGTGTGTGTGTGTGTGTGTGTGTGTGTGTGTGTGTGTGTGTGTGTGTGTAATGCTGAGGGTAGGAGTGTGAAGCAGTGACAAGGGCCTCCAGCCAGGTAGTGTCTGAGTGACAGTGAGGAGAAGCTGTCTGGCAGTCAGGGCAGAGAAGAAGTGAGACTAAAATTGTTCAAGCAAGTTGGAATCAGATTGTGGAGGGCCTTGAATGTCAGGAAAAAGCATTTGGGTTTTAACCCACAGGTAACAGGAAGTCTCTGAAGATGCCATGTGCAAAGCATGAAAAATTAATCCAGTGGCTGAGGGTACATGAGGACACCTCTCGCTAGTGCATTTAGAGAATGTATTCAAGTGTTACATGTGGACGTCTGATCTGCCTAATGAAACGATAAGAGACTATCACCAAACGCCACCTTAATGTCCCATTGATCTGAGCACTGTACTACACCTAGACAGATGTTCCATGTGTATGTCTTCAATGAATGAAGATCTTTGAAACACACCTTAGAAGTGTGCTTAGTGTGGCCAGGTTCGGGGGCTCAGCCTGTCATCCCAGCTCTTTGGGAGGCCGAGACAAGTGAATTGCCTGAGCCTGCGGGTTTGAGACCAGCCCGGGCACCTTGGCGAGACCTTGTCTCTACAATAAATCAAAAATTAGCCATGTGTGGTGGTGCGCGCCTGTCGTTCTGGCTACTTGGAAGGCTGAGGCGGAAGGATTGCCAGAGACCAGCTGGTCGACGCTGGGGTGACCGTGAGCGTGCCACTGCACTCCAGCCTGGGTGGCAGAGTGAGACTCCAACTCAAAAAAAAAGTCCATTTAGTGTGAACCCAAGTCCTCCTGTATCCTGCTGAAGGCAGAGGCTGTACATCATCCACAGCTGAGGTAGAGGAGGGCTGGTGACCAGATATGAGGAGGAGTATGCCCGCTGCCATCCAGCTGTGTTCTGTCCTCCATGGCAGTTTCCATGAAAGCGTTCCTCTTTCAGCTTCCTTGACTCAAAACTCACAATAAGCAACCATGTGCACAGCCAGAGACATTCCTTTTTTCACAGACCGCGTTCTTACTTTTCTGAGAAAGTCATACAGCTCTCAGTATCTTCTGGGCACTCAAGGCTGAAAATCTTCAAAGTCAAGTCTGAAACCTAGCTCCAGGCTTGCTGCATGCCGAGAGCCCGTGTGAATTCAGACCAATGAGAGACCCCCACTGGTGGCCAGACCCTTGACAAGCAGGGTGGCTCCTGGTCCTTGGCAGTGGAGTCCAAGTTCAGATCCTCAGGACAGTGCTTCTGTTCTTAACCACGTGCTTCCAAAAATGACCCAAATATGCCATTCCTTCCAAGAGAAATTTCAGGCACTCCTGTGGCTTTTTTTGTTTTTAATTCTTTTTCTTTTCTTTTTTTTTTTTTTTTTTTTTTTTTTTGCGTTGGGGTCTCACTCTGTCGCCCAGACTGGAGTGCAGTGACCGCTCCCAGCCACCGCTGCCTCGACCTGCTGGCTCCGGTGATCCTTTCGCCTCAGCTTTCCAAGTAGCTGGAACTACAGGCGCACGCTACAACGCCCAGTTAATTTTTTGATTTATTGTAGAGATGAGGTCTCGCCAAGTTGCCCAGGCGGGTCTCGAACCCGTGGGCTCAGGCAATCCACTCACCTTGGCCTCCCAAAGCACGGGATTACAGGCTGAGCCACCAAGCCCGCCACTCCTGTGGCTTAATAGTACTTTCTAACCAGTTACAACTCGACGTAGAAGCACAAATATTCTCATTAAACCCACCTAGACTCTTCCCCAAAATGGAGTATATTAAGCAATATCTCAGGATCCATAAGTTGTTGTGTCTAATCCAATCTTCACCAAAGGATATAAGGTCACATAACATAAAAATGATGTGATGCAGTACTAGAGATGTACCAGCAATATTTTGTGGATGTGTGTGTGGATGTGTGGTGTGTGTGTGTGTGTGTGTGTGTGTGTGTGTGTGTGTGTCTGTGTGTGTCTGTGTGTGTGCATGTGAATGTCTTCATGAAGATCACACAGTCCTAAAGTGACAGCGTTCTCTAGAACTCTCCATAGCTCATTCAGTGGCAGTTTGGTACTGTCTCTCATTGAAATTCAAACCCCACTTCCAGTTCATAGAACTTGTATTCTAAGAGCTTTTAAGTCTTCATAATCTATTTCTTGAGATAATATCAATATGTAATATATCATGCGATTGTTTGTGGTTTATACTGATAGGTTTATTTGCTTGTTTGTTTTTGTTTTGTTTTTAACTCAGGAAAGAGAGACAGAATTCACCATGTCGGAGGGTCCTCTGGAACAAAAGGTGGAGTTCAGCTTCTCTCTGACTAACCAGAAGTTCAAGGCAGAGTTCACTGATCCCCAGTCCCCATATTACCAGGAGCTCGCAGTGAAGGCCCAGCTTCAGGTGAGTGGGTCCAGCCCAGACAGCCACGTCCCAAGCCACAACTGCGAATCCAGGAGCAGGACACAAACACTTTGGTCAGTAGTTTCAACTTCTCATGACCAGCCATTCATGTTTAACCGTTGACAAAAAATCAAAAACTGCCATGGACCCCAAAACGTTAGGACCAGTGGATCTCCAGTTCAGTTTTCCATACCGACTTCTCTATTTCTAGAAGTTACAGGGGTTCCCACCTCTGCTTATCAACAGTTTTACTTACTGCAGCTTAAGTTGCCCTCAGTCAACCACGGTCTGACAATACTGAATGGAAAATTCTAGAAATCAACTTGTAAGCCCGACATATCATCAGAAGGTCGCTCAATAGTAGCTTACCACTCTGTCGTAATGTTTGCCTGATCCATCTCCCTCTGTCTCGTCACACAGGCATTATATTGAGAGTGTGAGGTCACAGCCATGTCACTTTTTAAACAGGCTAGTGTCATAGTGGCTCCATTTTACTACTATTGCTAATCTCTTGCCGTGCCTAGTTTATAATTTGCACTTCATCATACTTATGTCTGTACAGGAAAAACCATAGTATATAGGATTCAGCACTATCTGCAGTTTCAGGCATCCACTGGATCCTTGCAAGGTGTATGTGCCCCAAAGTTAGGCAAGGGGCGGCCAGTGTATTTACATTTAGATGTTCTTTAAATATTAGCAGGTTTTTAAATCGCATTTAACTGAAAGCCATTATGCAGATATTCCAAATGTTTAAATGATCACTATGGCAATGGTTTCATGGGCATATATACATATAGAAAAATTTATCGAGATATATACATGAAATATGCAAAGCTTTTTATATGTGAGTCATAGCTCCATAAAGTAGACTTCAATACAATAAAATAAATAAAACAACCACATAGGCACCTAGTAAAGAAGATGCCGGAATGGAATATGAACTTTTAACTTATAAAACTGTCTTTGCATGCTATTTCCATCCTTGCAGTTTGATGCGATGTAAGGACGTATTTTTCTTGGGTGATACATGGAAGGCAATTCTATTGCCCGTGTCATCAAGTACCACACCGAGGAGATTTCCCAAGATGTCTCCTCCATCTCTGACCTTCATCCCATCTGTCTGGCCCTGATAGAGTCAAATACTCTTCAGATCCCTGCAGGATGAATCCAGCTCCTACCATGCTGAGCATGGCGTCTATGTGCTACAGCAAGGCCTGTGCCTTTCTTTCCAGCTCATCTCACACCAGTTCCTTGTCCTCCCCTTCCCTTCCCTCCTGGCAAATTGGCCTCCTCTGTTTGGAGCGCCCTTCCCGAAGCCTCATTTTGCCTGCTTCATCATGGAAAATTCCCCCTTCCCATTCTGGGACCGTGCCTCTCTGCCGGGCTCAAGAGTGTCTTGAGATTGTTTGTCTTCATGTCCGTGACCTTTGCCATGCCTGCCCCCTCACCTATCCCCCTCACCCACCAGGCTACAAAGCTCCCCCTTGAGCACAGAAAATGCTTTTCATCTCTGAAGCCCACCCTCCTAATACAAAGCTTGGGATGCCATTAACTGCTCAGTCATCACTGATATAAATGCAGCTGAGAATAGAAGCTTCACTGAGATTACGTGACCATGAAATACATTTAAGGTCAGCCGAGATGGACATGAATCTTCCTCACCATGACCATTCTGGTACCTGGAAGACTCAGTAATTTCTCTCACCCAGAGAGGCAATGAGCCAATGGAACATTCTTTTATTTTATTTTATTAATTTTTTTTGAGTCAGAGCCTTACTCTGTTGCCCAGGCTGGAGTGCAGTGACACACTCAGGGCCACCACAGCCTCGACCTGCTGGGCTCAGGTAATCCTTCCACCTCAGGCTTCCAAGTAGATGGAGCTACAGGCGCATGCCACCACGCCTGACTTTTATTTTTTGATTTATTGTAGAGCCGAGGTCTCGCCAAGCTGCCCAGGCTAGTCTCAAAACCCTGAGCTTAGGCAGTCCTCTCGCCTCAGCCTCCCAGAGTGCTGGGATGATAGGCTTGAGCCACCATGCCTGGCCAAATGAAACATTCTTTTTTTTTTTTTGAGACAAAGTCTCACTCTGTCGCCCAGGCTGGAGTGCAGTGGCACACTCATGGCCAGCCCAGCGTCGACCTGCTGGACTGTGGCGATCCTTCTGCCTCAGCCTTCCAAGTAGCTGGACTTATAGGAGCTTGCCACCACACCCAGCTAACTTTTTGATTTATTGTACAGATGAGGTCTCGCCAAGCTGCCCAGGCTAGTCTTGAACCCATGGACTCAGGCAATCTACTTGCCTCGGCCTCCCAAAGTGCTGGGATGACAGGCTTGAGCCACCACGCCTGGTCACAGAACATTCTTAACCTCCAGCCTCTCCCTGCATCAGCATTCAGTAATCAAATGCAAGAAACCTCTCTACAAACTTCAAAGAGAGAGAAGCGGTGTGGTGTGTTTATAAACCAGAGAAGTACTTAGACATGGATTATTAGATAGAATGAATTAAAGAACAGTTGGTTAACTTTCTGTTTGTTCTTCGAAACATGCTTTTCAGCAAATTCTTATTTTGTCAGAGAATCTTCAAAGTTGGATAATTGGTCACAGACTTCACTGACCTGTTGTCAATGTTCTAAGTACCTAAAACAATCTGATGCAGAATGATGCAAATATATTGAGATTTTTACAAAAATCCGAGTTCTAGCCCTATGTCTGCCAAAAATTAGATGTGAGAATTTGAAGATCACTCATTTTCCCTGACCTGAACTTCTTCCCTTCGAAATTATCAAAGATGGCCAGGCATGGTGGCTCAAACCTATAACCCCAGCACTTTGGGAGGCCGAGGCAAGAGGATTGCCTGAGCCTGCAGGTTTGAGACCAGCCTGGGCAACATGGTGAGACCTTGTCTCTACAATAAATCAAAAAATTAGCTGGGCATGGTAGTGCACGCCTATAGTTCAGGCTCCTTGGAAGGCTGAGGCGGAAGGATCACCGGAGCCCAGCAGGTCAAGGCTGTGGTGACCGTGAGTGTGCCACCACACTCCAGCCTGGGCAACAGAGTGAGACTCCAACTCAAAAAGAAAAAAAAAGAAATTACAAAAGATGATCTGAAAGTCTCTTTCCCAGTCTAAACTTCTCATATAGTAACAATAGCTAGTACCACTCTTAATGCTCTTATACATATAAATTCAACCGATTGTTCTCACAATCCTTTAAGTAATATTATTTCCCTTTTTATAAGAAGAAACTGAGGCACAGAGAGCTTAATATGCCCAATGGCGAGACACCCGTTATCCAGCAGAACCAAGATTCCATCCCAGGCAGAACCTTCGCTCTTAACCACTATGCCACATTCTCCATTTTTCCCCAAGTAATATTTATGGGGAAAGAACTATTGTGTCATCATCAAATGGGCATGCCCTTTGGCCTCTGAAAAACTCATCGGCCAAAGAAGAGCACGTCTTGCAGGTCCTGCCCCAGGGACCAGTGGCATCAGTCCCGCTGGCTTCCTGGCACTCTCACCGAGTCCTCCAGGACAAGATCCCTCTGCTGCTGTGTCTGTTCTTTTTCCGGGCTTCTGAGTAGGGCAAGCCACCTGGCAGTCAGCTGACCCAACAACCCACCACAGCCCAGCGCCTCCATTAACACAGCCATTCGGACCTCATCAGGAATTAATGAACGGTGCTCTGCGGTAAATTGATTTCCGCAATAAACCTAACGAGCAATTTAATACAGATGTCGAGAGGAATCACTTAGCTGTTGTCTGAATGCTTTCTCCTGTGCAAACATTCGTGAGAACACAATGCTCTGCCTTTTCCAGCCCGTTAGCACACATTCCGGCAGAATCGGAAGGCCCGAGTGTTTGGCATTATTAATAAGGTTAACTGGGCACTTAATTAGCAATTTAGTGGTTAGTGCGCCATGGTTAGAAGGTCCCCAGAAGATTATTCAGCAGAATTAACTGAGGCTTTTGCATCCCCTCCCTAGATGCCTGCCTCACTCCCCTAAGTGAAGCTGATTCTTAATCAACTGCAAACAGGTCTGCAAAGAGGGCATGGAAACAAACAAATAAATCAGCTGGACAGGAATGGAAACAAACAAATAAACCAGCTGGACAGGTCTCCTGGAATGGCACCCATGCAGCTATGAAGTCGCAGGACCAGTTCTGTGCTTGATCAACTATTTCCACACACAGAACAGCATCTCTGGGATCCTGGACGAGAAAGAGGGATGATTCAGGGTCTGCAGCTCACCTTTAAACGTTCATTCCCCGGTTCTGTTACTGGGGCGGCGTGACAGATTCCCTGTGGCCTAGAGCTGTTTGTCCCAGGAGGCCAGAGCAGACCTGAAGCATATTCACAGCCCTTCCTGACTGTCCCAGAACAGACTGGCTCTGCCGAACCCAGCCTCCTAGGTCTTCTCTGTTGGGCCCATTGGCAGGGTGTGGGTGAAGGCACAAAACTTACCACCTGGGCTTCCTGCCCGTGACCTCTACAGGGATCCCCATCATGCCTCCCTCCACTGAGTCTTTCAAAACCAACAGATTAAGGGCCCACTCTGCCCTTTGCAGGCTCACGCTGTGAGGCCACTAGGGCAATAAAACTGTGACCTCAGGAGTTCATGGTCCCACAGGAGAGGGAGAGAACAAGCAAGTCGGTGAGATGGCATCACCAACCCTGCCCAGTTCTGTGACAGCAGGTGTTACTCGTGGGTTGTCATCATTATCCTTTGGGGGCTGAGGAGATCACCCTTTAGAGAGAGCAAGCGTTAGAGCAGTTAGAATGGAGTTGAACGGGTATTTAAACCCAGGCCTACAGAAATATCTCCTCATCACTCAAAAGCTGAACCGCTTTTACCACTGTGGTTGCTCTGGGTTTAGCATATAAAAACTACTTTTAATAGCAGTGAGCAAAAATATAATCAGAAGGCCAATCGGTCTGCTGGGGCGGGGGGAAGTCCATGACGGCCTTCAAAGCCCAATACAAGCGATATTGGGATTGTCTTGCATGGCAGCTCCGGTCCTTAGCGTGGCCGTCGTAGAATTGGCAGTAATATTTGACGTGGTGACAACATGGTGGAACGCTGATAAGTTTAGAGAATGATGAGGTGCACTCAACTCGATTAAACCAAACGCGCCGAATACCTGCATGGATGGCCAGCAGGTGGACACGAGGAGGAAGGGAGATGGGAAGGGGAAACAAGACACCACCCCCGAGGCCAAGGAGAATCATTATCTCCGTGAGAGAAACTGGCCTGTGCCTCAACTCTTATGGGGCATGCTGTCATAGGTTCTACTGAGAGAAGACATCACCGAGCCTGACTTTGGGGCTCTACAAATGCTTTTTTAGTCCAGATGTTCAAGGTGGCTTTGACAATGGGTGTGGGGGAGGGGCAGCTCAGTAAGCAGAAAGTGGGGAAAATGCACCTTGGATAAGAGAGAATAATTCGTAGCCACCTGGAGAAACAGAAGTGTGAAAAGGGACAGAAGTCAGTTTAGTATCACTAAAGGACACGATATTGGCAAAGCGGATAATGGTGGCAGGAGGTGTGAGTGGTAAGGTATTTGGGGAGAGGGCATGGTGTCAAGATCCTGGAGGGTCTTGTTGCCATTCTAAAGAGTTGGGCTTCATTCACCAGGCAGTGCAGCCCAGCAAGGGTTTTTGTTGTTGTTGTTGTTGTTGTTGTTTTAGCAAAGAGCAGTTGATAATGAATTAACAGAGCAATTAACATCGCCTCCCGCCCCCGTCCTAACACACCCAGAAGACCATTGCTTCTCATTCCCACACAAACACACAAACCCATTTTGGCCATCTCGGAGGGCATATGGGAAGGGCACACTGTCCCTGAGAATTGGAAAAACGTAGTGGAAGCAAGACATTGTGGAGTTTGAACCAACAGATGTTGAAGGCTGCATGGAGGGACACAGAGGGAGGGATCTAGGGACCTGGGCTTTCCGGTTAGAAGGCTACAGGACTCATGACCTCGCCTGCATAGACAGGCCAGGGTGAAAGGCAGATGTGAGAGAGAGAAAGTCTCTGGTTCAGGCAGATTGAGTTCGTGTCCATTGTTGGGTTATTCGAGTGGAGAGCTCAAAGCTGAGTCTCAGGTGATCACCAAATCCGCAGGAGAAACTGAGATTCCCCCAGCGAGAGGGACAGGAAGGAGACAACAGGGCCGAGTGTCACCCGTTCAGCCTCACCTTTCACCAGGCTTTGCTTCCCACCCCACCACCCCCCAGCATCCCTACTAACCCCCACTCCTTCCTCTCGGTCTTGTCTGCCTTCCAGGCTTCTCATAGGAAAGCTGGATGGGGCAGTGCCAACCCACGTGTCAGTGTCCCGAGGGCCAAGCACAGGGTGTCTACCGTCGAGCTAATGAAATGAAAGGAGGGGTGAGGTGGCAAGGAGGCTGAGGTGGAAAGGCACAGACTCCGTATGTTTACAGGAGAGTGAAGACAGGAACAGGAGGGAGAAAGGAAGACTGCCAGAGTGGTCACAGAGACTGAAAGATAGCCAAGAAAGAGAGCAGGAACAGAAAATGCCACTGGATTTAGAGAGAACTGGAGAGACAGAGGCCTGGAGAAAACCCTCCTTCCTGGGTGAAGCCCAGGGCAGAATCCAGACTGTGGCGGACAGAGGAGGAGTTGGGTATGGCAACTATAAAACATTCCGACAACAGGCCTCATGAGCAAGGTCAATTAACGAAGAAGATTGATTGTGAAGTCCCCATGAATCGAAGAGCACAGACTAATCTATTTCTAGCAATTTATGTGAGCCCCGCATCCATTTTGGATTTAATAATCCCTTTCAGGTTAGAGAATTTCCAAGCCATATTATTTTTTTTTTTTGGAGTTGGAGTTGGAGTCTCACTCTGTCGCCCAGACTGGAGTGCAGTGGCCGCTCCCGGCCACCGCAGCCTCGACCTGCTGGGCTTGGGCGATCCTTCCGCCTCAGCCTTCCAAGTAGCCGGAATTACAGGCACGCGCTACCACGCCCGGCTGATTTTTTGATTTATTGTAGAGATGAGGTCTCGCTGCCCAGGCGGGTCTCGAACCCGCGGGCTCAGGCAATTCACTCACCTCAGCCTCCCAAAGGCGCGGGATTACAGGCTGAGCCACCGAGCCCGGCTCAAGCCATATTATTAATTCAGAAAATATGAGAGTTAACTAGAGTCAGAAAATGTTATTCTAATTGCCTAAGTGAAAATCTTATACGTAAAAAAATTTTCCTCCTAATATTACCTTAAACTGCTTCGTAGTTTATGTAATAAAGTGACCACCAAAGCAGGTCAGATCTACCCAAGGGCGGCTTTAAATAAATAGTAAAATATTTTCCTCCGATTTTCAGAAATGACTGAGAACAAAGAGATTGGTCTCACATATCGTTTTCCATTTTCAGTGTTTCCCCTATTCAACAAATGTGTTTAGACTTTTTCAGTTAGGAAAGATTTGTCACAGCAGAACCAAGCAGTATTTTATAAATTTCTTTCTCTCTGCAGATACAAAAGGTACTCAAGAAACTTCCAGGATTCAAAAAAATCCATGTGTTAGGATTTAGGTAAGTATGAGAATTGGATTCTTCTCAATTTTTAAATTACTTTCTCTCTTTTAAAAGCAATGTCATGAGGATGATAAGGTCCTTTTTTACCTACTGGTTCAGCACAGCCAAATCTTGGAAACTGAATACATTTCAGATAAAGGAATTGTCTAATTAGAACATGACTCCAGGTGATTCTAAAGGGGTGACACAGGAATTGTGTTTCTTCCTTCCGGCTGTTCTCTCTATAGAGCACTCAGCTGCTGTCCTGGCAATATTGTTAGCAATGAACTTTTTAGGAAAACACCTCAGTGAGACAGATTCAAAAAAGGAGCGATTAACTGCCTTGGTGTCTGATTGCCTAGTTTCCTACAGAATGCCAAATATCATCATTATTTAAACCGCATTGCCCAAGAAAGCCTGGTGAACTTAATAAAAAGCGACCCCTTGGGTATAGGGGTTTGAAAAAATTAGGTGAACAGAGACAGGAGAGGAAACAAGACTTCCCAAAACATACCTTTTATATCATTTTGATGTCTGAGCCATAGTAGTACATTACCACTCAAAAATTACTGGATTACCATTTTAAATAAAAGAAATAAGACCGTAAGGTAGTATCATACTAACGTGGGTTTGGTTTTGTTCCCACGGCTTTGGCCTGTCCCCATGAGCCTACCAACACACTCTTGTGGGTTCATGCTTTTTAGCAAGAATTTTTACATCTTTAAGTTTTCATAATTCAAAACATTTACAGGTAGGTCATAGCATGGTATTTTTTTAATTTTTATTATAAAGATGTGGGGGTACAATTCAGGGTTAGGTATACAAACATTGATCATGCAGATACCCTTGTTGATGTGGTATGCCCCTTCCTCCCCTAACAGTTTCCCCCAACTGCCAGTCCCACCCCCGCTTCCCCTGACCGTTTTCCACTACTGCCAATCACTTTCTTATAGCATTATAATTGTTCAAGGTCACCTTATGAGTGAGAACACATGGAACTCAGTTATTTGTTTCTGTGATAAATCACTGAGTATGATCGACTCCAAAACCATCCAAGTTGCTACAAAATCCATATATTTGTCCCTCTTTACGGCTGTGTAATATTCCATTGTGCATATGTACCACATTTTTTTTAATCCTGTCCAGCTTCGATGGGCAACATGGTTGGTTCTGTGTTTTTGTTATTGTGAATAGAGCTGCAACAAACATGCGTGTGCAGGTATCTTTTTTGTAGAATAATTTGAGTTCCTCCAGGTATATCCCCAACAGGGGAATTGCTGGGTCATATGGAAGATCAATTTCTAGTTTTTTCAGAAATTGCCACACTGTCTTCCAAAGAGGTAGTTCTAGTCTGCATTCCCACCAGCAGTGTAGAAGCGTTCTTTTTTCTCTGGGCACCTATCAGCCCTGAAGGAGCCTTGTAAACCAGGGAGCTGGCCTCGGCAGAGTCTTCCTGGCTTCCTCCCTGTCTCCTGCCTTAAGGCAGAAGGGACTCCTGGTTCATTTCTTCCAGAGCCATCAGGCCCCTCTGGTTTGCATCACTCCAGAGAAAGCAAGTATTGAAAGTAGAAGTTATAAAAGGTGAAACCCTTAACATTTATCAGAACAACCTCGTTTTTCTTTATTCTGAGATGCTGCTCTGTAGTATTTTAGGTGAAATCAGATGGATTAGAAGCAAATAGAAATTGATGGGAAAACACTCTGCATAGATGGAAAGGCCTTCTGGATACACCACAGCAACTGAAGAAAGAGTTTTTAATTTAAACCTGGAGGAAATGATGGGAATCTTTCTCTTGGTGAATATTCAAATGCTCATTATCCCCTTCTCTTGACAAATGAAAAGCTAATCTTAAAAAAAAATCTATTCTAGAAGACCAAAATGTTAGGTAATGAATTTTCAAGGTAAAAATGTTAAAGATATATCCCTTGAAGCTGAATCTTTCCCAAGTGTTTACCTCTGTAAGGATTTATTCTTATTTCTGCCAAAGATGCTTATCAAGTAAGTTTGATCACATTTTTCCAATGATTTTTATTATACCATGAAGACTCCATGCACAGAAAATACTTTGGGCCCTGAATACAATACACAATATGCTTATGAGAGGGGCATGCTTGTAATCATTAACAGCAATGCTCAGACTATTGTAAAGAAAATTTGTTGCAAAGGAAATTGCTTTCTTATGAGGCCAGATCCCCACAGAAAATCAAAAACCCTATAAGTCTCCCAGGACCATTTCCTTTCCTCATTTGTATAAAGGTTGATCCACAATTGAACAAGTGCTTTTGTATCAGTGACCTAATGTGATTCTCCTAACACAACTGGAAGTAGTGAGGACATTCATTGTTTCTACAACTATTAGGATGAGCGGTAGAAAGTCCACCTTAAAACTGCTTTATCTCTTACAGTACATGTAGAAAACTACGTGGAAAGCTATTAGCAGTCATTTAGTTTAGTTGAAGAGCATATGCCTTCAACTTCTTGTGTACAAATATTCATCGCCACTTTATCTGTAATCACCAAGACCTAGAGGCATCCCAAGTGTCCATCAATGGGACAATAGACAAATTGTAGCATAGTCTTGCTGTAGACTATTCTCAATAAAGGAGTGAACTGTCAGAATATACAATATGAATGCAACTCAAAGCAAAACAAGTTGAGTGAAAGACATCAAACAAAATTACATTATCCCATGTATAATAAATTCTAGAAAATGCAAACTAATCAATAGTGACAGCAAACAGATCAGTCATTGCTTAGTAAGGTGGATGGGAAAAATTGCAAGAGACATGAGTCGGGTGACTCAGTATCTTGATTGTGGCAATGGTAATGGCTTCACAGGTGTATAGTGGCACTTATCAAATTGTATTCCTTAAAATGTTCGGTTTGTTTATGGTAACGATACCTCAATAAAGCTTTTTTTTAATTAGCAGGATGAGGGTCTTGGCCAGGAAGCCTGGTCTCTCTCTGGAGCTTCATGACTTATAAACTAGCTAAAATCAATCAAGAAGCAGAGGTAATGTCTGGCTGTTAGTGAAGGAAGTCCCTCCACACAGAGCAGTGCTGGTTAGTCATAGATGCTTCCTTGCCTTCAAAAAAAGGAAAGTTTGCCGGGCTCGGTGGCTCAGCCTGTAATCCCCTGCCTTTGGGAGGCTGAGGTGAACGAATTGCCTGAGCCCGCGGGTTCGAGACCCGCCTGGGCAGGCGAGATCTCATCTCTACAATAAATCAAAAAATTAGCCAGGCGTGGTAGCGCGTGCCTGTAGTTCCAGCTACTTGGAAGGCTGAGGCGGAAGGATCGTCGGAACCCAGCAGGTCGAGGCTGCAGTGGCCAGGAGTGGCCACTGCACTCCAGTCTGGGCGACAGAGTGAGACTCCAACTCAAAAAAAAAAAAAAAAAAAAAAAGGGAAAGTTTTAGCATGCCTGTAGCATGTACATTTCAGCCACATTGCATCAGGGGATAAAAGTTAGAGAAGTTCATGGTCTAGGAGGAAAGAGCACAGGCACTAATCCCATCACATGCCTAGAGTTTCTTTGTCAGCAACTGTCATTTGAAATGCAAAGAGAAAAGGCTGGATATGGCTTCTAAACCAAACTCATGCATATGCCCCAAAAAGTCCAGAATGTGTTCATCGGTCTGGTGATCAAAGGACCATTTTGCGGGCACCAGCAGGCAGGGACATCACAAAATGAGCCAGGCTGGAGGTCAGGCAGGCCTGGGTTTCAGTTCCAACTCTGGCAATTCCCAGCTGACATGGTCCCTCTCTGTGCCTGTTCCCTTGTTTGTGAAGCGGGGATCGTGTTGTTGAAAATATATCCCAGCACTTTGGGAGGCTGAGGTGAGAGGATTGCCTGAGTGCAGGAGATTTGAGACCAAGCTGAGCAGCTTGGCGAGATTTGGTCTCTAAAACAGATCAAAAAATAAGCTGGGCATGGTAGCACACGCCTGTAGTTCCAGCTACTTGGAAGGCTGAGGTGGAAGGATCGCCTGAGCCCAGCAGGTTGAGGCTGCAGTGGCCATGAGTGTCCCACTGCACTCCAGCCTGGGTGACAGAGTAAGACTACAACTCAAAAAAAAAAAGAAAGAAAGAAAAGATTAAATGAGAATGCAGACGATCCACTCAGTAAATAGGTATTTGTTTTTCTTGCAAACCTATCTCATGGTGAATTGGACCGATCCTTCAAATCTTTCTGATGACAGCAAATCAAAAAATAATCAATCAACAAAATGCCAGTCCCAGGGTTTGGACTCAGATAAATTATCTTCAAGAATAAGCTAATCATGTAATACCATTCAGGAAGGGAGAAGTTCATTTACAAAATACGAGAGGGGACTGGAAAAACCCAGAATTATCTTTTGGAGGATGAACCCGTTTGTAGTACAGGTTTCCCCATTGGGTAGGTGTTCTAAGAACCCATGAGCATCAGTGTACCAGCTAGCATTTTTGAAAGAAGCTGCGACTGCATTCAGCTTCAGTAATTTTGGGGGGGGGTTCTTCTGATGCCCATTTCATGATGGGTGATTTACACGCACACCAACCCACACCACACTGAGCGTTCAGCAGTGTTTGGCCAAAAATGGCATGACTCCCAAGCACCACGCTCCCTATTCACCCGATCTCACCCTGAGCCACATGTTGTTTGTTTGTTTGTTTCCCTGGATGAAAAAAAGTCCTCAAAGGGAAATGTTTGGCTGATGTGTAAGAGGTGAAATAAAATGCAAAAGCACTGAAAGACATCACCATTGACAAGTTCAGAAACTGTTTGGGGCAGTGGAAAAAGCACACCTCGATAAATGCATTGCATCAAAGAGAAAGTGACTGAAGTTTAAAAGTGTAAAAATAATATACAATTTTTCAAAAATAGATTCTGGGTTTTTTCGGGGGGTACCCCCTTGTACTTTTTTAAACTGTCCTGGCAACAGTACCAGCCAAAAAGTAAGATGCGTGGGATATATTTTCAACCTCTTTAGGAGAACTATGAGGAAATTAAGGAGTTTAAGAAGAAGACCAAAGGTACATATAACCTATGAACTAAGGCTGGAATCCTAATCAGAAGTATACAGTGATGTTTGCTTCCTGGGATTTTTGTGATTCTCAGGATCCCAATCGCATTCTGATGGCAGCTTATCTGGTTCCTTTGAAGCTCTGGGCAAATATAGGAGACAATGAAACAAACTCTTTTTTCTTTGGTATATGAAATAATTCGTTGACTGTCTCAATAAATGTCCTTAAAATTCTTTCTCCTTTGCATGTTACCATTGTGCCTGATGAAATGAAGACCAAAGAAAGAAAAAGATGGGTAATTTGGCTTTTTTTAATGCTTTGAAATATAGTGTACTTCCCCCCCACAAGTGATGATGATTTTGTAGAAGTGATTTTCACACGTAATGTCTGGGACAAGTCAATGACTTATGGTTTCTTATGTAAGTGGAAGTAATTAATCGATTGCTCAGTAATTTAAAAATAAAAAACTCTCTAGTCAAAGTCACCATGTGTCCATACAGGCAAACATTGACTTGACCAGCTGAAAAAGATTCTATAAAAGCTCAAGGTCTAATTAGAAAAACACAAAAACAAGCATCTGTGATGCAAGCATACCTTAGCTACTTCTTAAATGCCACTTGTAACAAAAAGTTTTCTGTTTGAATGCACACACAGGCATGCAACCTACCTAAGTCTGCAATAAAGCAGAGAAAGTACTTTCCTCCTTGGCTCCAAGGTCAGTGTGAACTGGGAAAAGGACCCACTATCCCTTAGAGAGCTCAGTAATAAGGCTCCAGTTTTTTGCCTCTGTAATTGACTAGGAAAATGACCAACTGTAGACTCCGTGGTCTGAAAAACTGCCGAGAGCACACATTACCAATTCCTGTGACCTTTAAAACACCTCTTCATCCCTCTGTACAGATCTATAACATGACTAAAAGGCAAAACCTGATTCTTGAGGACAGAGACAGAGAGAATCCTGTTTCATTTTTACATACCAAAAAAGGCATTGAATCAATAAATATGATAAATATTGTCCGCTGTGTACCACCTCCCTTTCGCTTTCCTCACTCCTTCCTTCTAAGATGCTATTTTTTTAAGGCAGCTGGAGGGAAAAGATTGTCATGTTTCATTTAGAGTTTTGTTTTTTGGTTAAAAAATACTTCTTAAAAAAAAGTAGAAGAGAAATAGCCTTAGGAACTGAAGCTTTGACTTGGTTGCCACATGTGTATACAGTTGTCACACTGCTGTACCCTACATTGCTATCTCATAGACCTTTCTAAAGGAGACTATCTGTAGAAAAAAAGGGCAATTAATCTTTCTTCCTGATCGGCACAACATGACTTATAAGGTCCCCTCAAAATATCAGTCAATATTAGCAACTCTTGATAATCACACTTTCATTGGCCAAAATCTATGATCGCTTGATTCAGTTAGCAATCCTTCTTAAACGTGGACTGAACTCCCGGCTGGCCATCTACTTCAGGACTAAAATATAGGTCAATTCTTTTTCAATCTCTCAAATGTATGGTAAACATTGAAATGTTTAAAAGTGGGATATTCACTGAGCTCGGTGGCTCAGCCTGTAATCCCGCACCTTTGGGAGGCTGAAGTGAGTGGATTGCCTGAGCCCGCGGGTCCGAGACCCGCCTGGGCAGGCGAGACCTCATCTCTACAATAAATCAAAAAATTAGCCGGGTGGCCGGGAACGGCCACTGCACTCCAGTCTGTGCGACAGAGTGAGACTCCAACTCAAAAAAAAAAAAAGTGGGATATTCTTTGAAGGACTTTGAGTCTGCTGAAAACCTCCAGGCTCCTGGGTCCTTTTGGGCACCCTCTGACTCTTCTTCAGCTGACTAAATCAACGTTTGCCTGTATGACACTTGGTGACTTTGACTAGAGAGTTTTAAATTTAAACTACCAAACAACTGATCGATTATTTGCACTTACCTAAGAAACCATAAGTGAAACCATGAGCCAAGAGGCAGAAGCCGTCCTGAGGCTTGATAGCAGTAGTTACTCTCTTGACAAGGCATGTAACAAATGATTTGTGTTGGGGGGGGCGGGTGTCCTCTGCTCTCTACAGTTCCAGTTCCACAGAGATGCAACTTACGGCCATCTTTAAGAGAGACAGTGCAAGTGACCTCCTGTCTTTGGATTCCAACAAAATTGAAAGTGAGGAAGTTCATCGTGAAACCATCGAGGAGGGCAAGCCACCAGAAGTCTATCTCACGGCTGTAGACCTCAAAAAGCTGATCAGCAAAGTGCTAGAGGAAGAACAATCCTTGGATGTGGGGACAATTCAGTTCACTGATGGTCAGTTGGAGATTTCATCGTTCTGAGTCTATTCTCGTTTTGGGGAGAGAGACTAGGAAGTATGACTGTGTTGTGGAAACTGTCATTATAACGTGGACCTTGCAAAGTCAATCATTACTGCGACAGGCATACCATGTGTGGTGCCATCTCTGTCATTCCTCACTCCTTCCTGTGTCTCATGTGATGAGCCTTTGGTACCCACTTCATGCCAAGGATGGCTCAAGGAGAATCCAAGGGTTAGTCCAGGCCAACCAGGGTCATCCGTTGAAGCCCAGGTGAAGAGAAGAACCCACAGACAGTTCCGTTACCCTGACACAGCCTAGACAGATTTTCTCATCTTGTCAGTTAGTCAAGGCCTCAACAAGAACTTTATGGGCCATTCAAGTTAGGATAATTTGAGGAGATAAAGGGACTATTCATAAAGGTTTGCCTCTACCCAAAGGATTAGGGCCATTCCCTGAGGTTAGAGCCTGCAGTCTCATTACTACCTTCAGGCCTGAAGGATTGTCTAATGTTTTAAGTAATCCCAAAGACAGAGAGCAAAAAAAATAAAAATAAAAACCATTGATATGATCCAAGGGAACCAGGCACACTCAGGGTCCTCAGAGGGTGCCCAAAAGGGCCCAGGAGCCTGGAGGTTTTCAGCAAACTCAGTGAATGGCAAAATTGATGGACACTGGAAATGCTACTTTAGAATGACATGGCATGAAACTGTCATCCTCTGTCAGTTCTGCTTTTCTGATTTAGTCAGGCAGACTCTTAACACTAGGAAAATTCATAAAAGTCTCTTGGGACAAGACAAAGGACTAGGAAAACACACGGGTAAAATATAAGGTCCGCTTCAGACTCATTTCAGAGACTACCTGATACGCTGGGTTTGTCTCTTGTGAGCTCTCTAGGGTGTTCTGAGAATGAGGCTTTAGGATGGGAGTAGGTCCTATTAGCTGACTCATGTTTTTATCCCTAATGGTCTAGACAGACAGACTGCTTGGCGCAAATCTGTAGAATAAACCTGAAAGTACTAAAATCCCACCCTAATCACTATTCTTATCACATAAACATGCAGAATGCACTCTTTGCTTCAGCTCTGCAATATATCATGCAACTCAATGACCCTTTTTCTGTGACTCTGACCTCTTAATGATTTGTTCTACTGTGCCTTAAGGACTGGTTATTGTACATGTTTCAAACTTGACTGCTTTTACCGCCCCGACCATAAAAGAAAAGAGAAAGATGCACTCAAACCTTGTGATTTTTCACTCACAGAAATTGTTGGTTCACTGCCAGACACTGGTCCTGACGTCCAAGCAGGACTGTCTACGCCCCTTGCTGACATCACAGAGGTGAGTAACTTTATTGTCCTTTTGTTCTTCATATGGGAGCAAACTCTCAAAGCCTTCCATCAGAAAACAAATCAGCTGAAGGACTGAACAGCAAAATCCCCTCTGCGGTGCTAATTATAATTCTTTTCTGTTTTCACAGGCGGTTCTTGGTTAACCCACTTTCAGTATTTGCATTAATGAAATATAATACAACTTGCATTTCAAATATTCTAAAGTTCAAAGTTTTCTTCAATTTAGTTAGATCTCTGTTTCAATTAGAATTCGGAGGTGCTCCGTTTTTTATAAAACCAACACATTTTCATGAACTGCAAAGCATAATTAAAGCAGACACTATCATTTAACTTTGACTTTCGGAAATAAATATAAACATGATCATACTTTGTAAATTTGTTTGTAAGTCTTAAGGTCTTATCTATGTATTTATTTATGGGGTTCGATCAATACAAGTTAATATCTTAAAAGTAAAAATAATAAATTCAGTAATAACTTTTGTATTTTATTTAAAGTGATGTTTATTTAATTTATGCCCCTGGAGTGTTTAGAAATAGATGTGCTAACTAAGCCCTGTTCCCTCTTGAAATACAAAATTTCATCAATTCTAACAATTCAAAATATTTCAGTTATTAAGTAGGCTTGTGCAGGCAGACTCCATTATTTAAAAAGCCATGCTTGACCACTGGATCGGTGCATGTTAACCTTGCAGAACCTATTTCTACATCAGAACTCTCCCCCACAGTAGATTCAAATCAACTACCAAATGATTTTCTGAAATTCAAATGGAAATTATATAACATGGATTATTGTCTCCTCGGACACAGAGAAATGTCCCTTCTCAACCTCTGTCTTTCCAAATTCATTCTTCAGGATGTTGCTTGGAGTCCAGAACTTCCTCTCGGTGAACCCAGTCTTGAGGCAGTGGACGAAGCAGAGCACGGTCTACCTGGTGAGTGTCTTCCCTCAAATCTAGGCTAGCTGACAACAACTCTTTGAGGAACCCATTTATGACACTGCCTCAAAGACCAGTGACAAATCCATCCCCAACCAGGAGAAGGTTTGTTCTCACCAGCATTTTCAGGAGAACAGTTGTCCATTGAACTACCCCCTTCTGAAAAGAGGGACATCCCAGCATCCCCCCTTCAGCTCTAGTTCCCGGTCCTGCCAGCCCTTTCGTGGTGGAACTGATGAAGGATGCTGAAACCAAAGAGCACCAGCCGCTGCCTACCAGAGCCACAGTCTCTTCTGGGCCTCTGAGCTGAGGATCCATCAGCACAAGGTAGGGTCATGAGGCCCAAATCCGTAACAAGATGCTATGGTGACAGTGGATCGGGCTTTGCTTTACATGTATGCCTAATGCCTCCTACTGTCTGTTCTGCTCTCTGTGTTTCTTAGTGCAAAACAGCACACGTGTAGACAAGTAAGGAAGCATGTCAGTAAACACTAAACTCTTGATTCACTCTTGAATTTCCAAGAGGGTTGATTCTTGAGGCACTGGGATCCAACCTTCTCACAATGAAAGAGAAGTTTTTAACAATATAGGGGGAAGAAAAGCACTAATCCTGCAGGAGACCCTTTTTTTAGTGCAAAAAGTAGCTTATTTAGTGACCCCAAGAATCCCTTTGCTTGCCACCTAATAGAGCTCTCTGGTGAAACTGCAGTGAAGACAAGAGCCCAGGATACAACGCTGATGCCCTATGCTCCTAAGTGCACATGCCAGTGAAGATTTGTCTTGGCTGGGCTTTTTCATAGGATTATTGCTGTTTTAGTTAGGACTTTCTTTACAAAAATTCTACAAGTTCTGAGCAGTCTACCTTAACTTTATTTTCCTCATAAACTCTGTGTACAAGTAGTATACCATTTTACAGAATGCAAAGTTTTTCAGAAGTGCGTATATGTCATCATAGCAAAACCATCTATACCAATTGAATTTGGTTTCCATGATTATCAGTGAATAGATGTTAACTTCTTGGCACAGTTGTCTATTGCTGAATTACAATAAATGTAAGTGGGTTAAACTAACGTTCGGCCTAAAGTTAGTGGCTTAAAACAACAATCGTTTATTTTGCCCACAAATCTGAAATGTGGGAAGGGATCAGTGGAAACAGCTCTCTGCTCTGTGTTATGTCAGCTGGACTATCTCAGCCAGCATTAAAGATCCATTTCCAAAATGGTTCACTTGCACAGCAGGCAAATCAGTGCTGTCGGTGGGGGCCTCCCTTATTCTATCCATAGGTCTCTCCACAGGGTTTCATGAGCTTCATCACAGCTGAAACCAAAAAGTCATTATTCCAGTCTCTAAAGGACCTAGAAACAGCATTATTTTCTCTAATTCTGCTGGCCAAACATCTACAAGTCTATCTAGATTCAAAGGGAGGGAACACAGAGATTTTCCCTCGTGGGGAAAAATATTAAAGAATTTATGGCCATTTCTAATCAACCACATCCATACCCACACTAGTCACTATTTTGACTTTCAAATCATTTGAGTTGGTTGGACAAAACGAAACAAAACTTTTGGTGAAAATAAATGATATTCATGGGAACAGATGGTTCAGATTTCCGAGACCTCATCTTGAATTGGCCATATACAGTGTCCCTGGCCAGGGTACTGAAGGCTTTGTCCAAGATGACAAGCGTGAGCTCGGGTGATGTGGGAGAGGGCTCTTTTTTTATTATTATAAAGATGTGGGGTACAATTCAGGGTTAGATATACAAACGTTGATTATGTAGGTACACTTGTTAATGAGGTATGCCCCTCCCTCCCCTAGCTGTTTCCCTCAATTGCCAATCCCACAGCCCCCTGCCCACAGTTTCCCATTACTGTCAAATGCTTTCTTATAGTATTATAACTGTTCAAGTTCCACTTATGAGTGAGAACATATGGCACTCTGTTCTTTGTTTCTGTGATAGATCACTGAGTATGATCGACTCCAAATCCATCCAATTTGCTGCAAAGTTCATATATTTGTCCTTCTTTGTGGCTGCATAATATTTCATTGTGCGTAGGTGCCACATTTTCTTTATCCAGTCCACCTTCGATGGGCAACATGGTTGGTTCCGTGTTTTTGCTATTGTGAATAGATCTGCAGCAAACATGCATGTGCAGATATTCTTTTTGTAGAATGATTTGAGTTCTTCTGGGTATATTACCAATAGGGGAATTGCTGGGTCATAGAGAAGGTCAATTTCCAGTTCTTTCAGAAATCGCCACACTGTCTTCCAAAGAGGTTGCACTAGTTTGCATTTCCACCATCAGTGTAGAAGCGTTCCTTTTTCTCCGCATCCTTGCCGGCATCTGTTGTTTGTTTTATTAATGATGGCCATTCTTCTGGGGTTAGGTGGTATCTCAGTGTGGTTTTGATTTGCATTTCTCTGATGATGAGTGAGGTTGAGCACTTTTTCATGTGTCTGTTGGCGACCCATATATCTTCTTCTGAGAAGTGTCTATTCATGTCTTTTGCCTACTTTTTAAAGGGGCTGTTTGTTTTTTTCCTTTTGGTACGTTTGAGTTCCTTGTAGATCCTAGATGTTAGACTTTTGTCAGATATATAGTTGGCAAATATTTGTTCCCATTCTGTGGGCTGTCTCCCTGCTCTCTTGATGGTTTCATTGGCTTTGCAGAAGCTCGTTAGTTTGATGAGGTCCCACTTGTCTATCTTATTTCTTTTTTTTTTTTTTTTTTTTTTTTTTTTTGAGTTGGAGTCTCACTCTGTCGCCCAGACTGGAGTGCAGTGGCCGCTCCCGGCCACCGCAGCCTCGACCTGCTGGGCTCCGGCGATCCTTCCACCTCAGCCTTCCAAGTAGCCAGAATTATAGGCATGCGCTACCACGCCCAGCTGATTTTTTGATTTATTGTAGAGATGAGGTCTTGCTGCCCATGCGGGTCTCGAACCCGCGGGCTCAGGCAATCCACTCACCTCAGCCTCCCAAAGGCGCGGGATTACAGGCTGAGCCACCGAGCCCGGCTTATCTTATTTCTTAAGGTATTGGTCTTTAGGGTTCTGAATAGGAATTGGTTACCAGTTCCAATCTCCGTAAGGGTGTCTCCTGCATTTTCTATGATACTTATAGTTTGACATTTTATGTTTAGGTCTTTGATTCATTTAGAGATGATTTTTGTATATGGTGATAAGTAAGGGGTCCTGTTTCAATCTTCTGCATGTGATCAGTCAGTTTTCCCATCACCATTTACTGAATAGGTTGGGAGGGCGCTTTTATCCTCCTTTGTCATTTGAGGTTTTGATCTCTGGGTAAAGAGGCCATTTATCTTTGTAAACAAAACATTTTTGCTTTCTCCAGTTTTATATTAGTGGCAAAAGAATGGCAGTGATTAAAGTTTTACTGATTTTTGAGACACGAAAACAGAAAAGCAGTGATATTAAACTCTCATTGGGTTCTTTCATGATATCATGAAACTTTCTTATAAGAACAGCATTTCAGGGGGATTTACAAAAATAATAGTGTGTCTGAAATGAAAGCATTATTGTATTTTCAAATTGCTTTACTATTTTCTTTTTATTTCACTTCCATTCCTTATGTTCACGAATATACCACAGAATACTAAAACTGGGAGGAATTCTAGAAGAATGTAGTTAGGCTGTTGTGTTTCCCAGATGCTGAAAGCCAAAGCTGGAGATGTGAAGTACCTTGCTCAAGGTCACACTGCAGCTGGCCGCAAAGTCATGGCCATTACCAAGTTCTACTACACAGTACTATGCTCGGCTTAAGTGACTCCATCCTGTACCAAAAAAAAAAATGTGTCCTCAAACTTGCTTTGCCTGAGAGCCTCTTCTCTATTTCATTTCTCTGCCTACTTTTCCAGACAGTCGAGGGTTCTGAGTCTTTACGTCTCGCCTCCTAATTACCACAAACTTTCACCTCTCACCACACGATGCAGGTACATGACTTTCCCAAGTCACAGTTACAGCTTCCTTACTGACCATCTCAGTAGCTGCATTCACCTTCATTCTATTGGATGCTTTCTGGCTGAGACTCTTTTGACCCACCGCCTCTTGCCACTCCTACATCTGGTTTCTGAAAGAAAAAAAAAACCAGTCCTTCTCAAGTCTTTTCATATTCACCGGTTGCTTCTCCTGCAGTGAAGCGTGTTGCCCAATTTTTCAAAAAATTTGCTTGTTAAAACCTTGCCTGATTAAAAAGGTTTGTGGTGATTTACAGGCATGGGTGAAAGACAAGGTTTTCTTTTAAAGAAGTGAAACAGGCCGGACGCGGTGGCTCATGCTTATAATCCCAGCACTTTGGGAGGCCGAGATGAGAGAATTGCCTGAGCCCGCGGGTTCAAGATCAACCTGGGCAACTTGGCAAGACCTCGTCTCTACAATAAATCAGAAAAAGTAGCCGGGCATGGTGGCACGTCCCTGTAATTCCAGCTGCTTGGAAGGTTGAGGCAGAAGAATCACCTGATCCCTGCAGGTCGAGGCTGAGGTGGCCAGGAGAGTACCACTGCCCTCCAGTCAGGGGGACAGAGTGAGACTGCAACTCAAAACAAAAAGAGAGAAGTGAAAGAAAAATGGAAGAGAAGATAAAACAAGATGACTCAGTGAAATGAAAACGTCTTGGAACTAGGTAGACATGGGAATTGCACAACATTGGGAAGGCCCTAAATGCCACTGACTAATTTATTGTTTTATTTATCATCATTAATTTTTTTACTTTTTTTTTTTTTATAAAGACGCGGGGTATACATCAGGGTTAGATCTGTAAGTAATGCCTGTGCAGGTGAAGTCTGGGCCTCCAACTGATTTAGGATCAGGTATCCTTTGTGTTGTTACGTGCTCTCCCCCCTCCCTTCCCTGGGTAGTGTCCCTCTGACTCCTCCCTTGTGACACTGCAGTTAATGTTCAGGTCCTACTTATGAGTGAGAACATGTGGCATTCGGTTCTTTGTTTCTGGGATAGATTGCTAAGAATGATTGTCTCCAATTCCATCCATTTGCTGAGACGTCCATAATTGTGTCCTTCTTTACGGCTGCATAATATCCCATCGTGTATATGTACCACATTTTCTTTTCCAGTCCACTTTCAGTGGGCAGTAGGGTTGGTTCCATGTTTTTGTTGTTGTGAATAGTGCGGCAATAAACATTCATGTGCAGGTATCTTTTTGGTAGAACGAATTGAGTTCTCCAGGTATATTCCCAGGAAGGGGACTGCTGGGTCGTATGGAAGGTCAATGACTATTTTTTTAATATGTTACCACACTATTTTCCATAGAGGTTGGAGAAGTTTGCACCCCCACCAGCAATCTGAAAGCATTCCCTTTTAGATTGCTCTGCACCCATGCAAGCATCGATTGTTTTTTTTGATGCACTAATGATGGCCATCCTTACTCAGGTAAAGCGGCATCTCAGTGTCATTTATTTTTAAATGATTACTTTTGTGTGGTGTGAGTTTCACCTCAATAAACTTTTTAAAATCAGGTAACTCAGTTGGGCACAGAGGCCCACACCTCTCATCCCGGCACTTTGGGAGGCAGAGGCGAGATGCTTGCCGGAGCCCAGAGGTTCGAGACCAGCCTGAGCCAAGACCTCGTCTCTACATTAAATCAAAAAATTAGCCAGGCATGGTGGCGCGCACCTGTGATTCCAACTACTTGGAAGGCTGAAACGAAAGGATCGCATGAGCCCAGCAGGTCAAGGCTGCGGTGGCCACGAGCATGCCACTGCACTCCAGTCTGGGGGACAGAGTGAGACTCTGACTCCAAAAAAAAAATCAGACAACTCATTAGGGAAAATTGTGTACAGAATAAATGTCATGAAGCTCTATAAGTTTGCTTTAGGTGATCCATAAGGTGGCTCTGAGCTTCTCAGCAGACTGTACAAGCAGGAAAATGCAGTCAGTCATGTAATTTAGATCTGATGCTCACAGCAAGCCCATTTCTCAGGAAGAAAATGTCTCTGGTGGGTCTCCACAAGAAAGATGACCTGAGTATGGTAGACCATGTCCTGTCTACACAAACCTTCCCACAGTGCAAACCAGTGCCGTGTATTTCCTTTAAGGCTTTCCCCAGTTATGTGCAATGAATGCCAAAGCACTGTTCATGATAGAAGTTCTAGAAGGGGTTACGTTCTGACAGTCTGCCTTAATTCAAAATTTATTTTAGCTGGGTGCGGTGACTCCCAGCACTTTGGGAGGCAGAGGCAAGAGGATTGCCTGAGCACAGAGGTTCAAGACTAGCCTGAGCAACATGGCAAGACCTCGTCCCCACAACAAATCAAAAATTTAACCAGGCATGGTGACACATGTCTGTAGTCCCAGCTGCTTGGAAGGCTGAGGTGGAAGGATCACCTGAGCCCAGCAGGCTGAGGCTGTGATAACTGTACTCTAACATGGGCGACAAGGTGAGACTCCAACTCAAAAAAAGAAAAAAGAAAAGAATTGACTGTAGAGTATTTAGAGGAATGGATGTGCTGCGTAATCTTCAATCAATGCTCTGTAAATAAAAATTATATCTCATAACTGAGCTTTTGATTCGTATTGTGAAAGAAGAGGTGTATTTACTGGCATGGGCCTGGAGTACAAGATTCTATATTGCCAATTAAGGACAGATCCACATGCTGTCATAATTGGCCCGACTGGGAATAAAAATGGCATCTCTTAATGAAAAGTGAGGACCCTGACTAAGAAACATCCCCTATATAAAATTTTTAAAAGGCAAATAGCAAAAGAAGAACACCCTGGACAGGACCAAGGCGTCCCTCCATCATAAAATGACTCTGGGTCTCCCTGATATACAGGTAAAATGAATATTCAGGCTCAGAAGTTCTGCACCATGGTATTACTGAGTTAATTTTAGCCTGGAAAATTTTTAAGGTTGGTGTCACCCACCAAGCCATTAAAATCTCATTAAAGCACTCATAGAATCTTTTACCTTAAGCAATTTAATACCATGCTTATAAAATGTGCCCATAAAATACAATGCATTGATAGACTGAATAGAACTGTGAGGCCTCCACTGTTGATATTTTTTAGAATACTTCATCTCAAGTCATTCTTTGATGCGCAGCCAGTTATTTATTAAGATCATTCCTACTTCTTAAAAATGAGTCATAAACATTGAGGAGAAACTCAATATTCTGTCCTCTACTGTATTCCACTTGTTCAAAAACAGTATCAAATCAGTCAGGCAGGGTGGCTCACACCCGTAATCCAAGCACTTTGGGAGGCTGAGGCAGGAGGATTCCTTGAGCCTGGAAGGTCAACACTGCCTGGGTAACATAGCGAGACCTCGTCTCTACCAAAAAATCAAAACACGAGCAGGGCATCATGGTTTGCTCATGTAGTTCTAGCTACTCGGGAGACTGAGGCAGAAGGATCTTCTGTGCCCTGGAGGTAGAGGCTGTGAGGGGTCATGATCGTGCCACTGCACTCCGGTCTGGGCTACAGAGTGAGACCCATACTCAAAAAAAAAAAAAAGTATCAAATCATTAGGGCGTAAATGTTTTATGGTTGGTTTGGTTTAGGTGTGTGTAGGCGGCAATATATTTCTCTTTTAGCTCATCAGAGTGATTATCTGATCTATCAAGACAGAAGCTCTTTAGCGTTTCACCTCCCAAACTGCAAAATTTCTCACTTGCAAGACATTCCATTTAAAATATAAGCTATGGGGCCGGGGGCGGTGGCTCATGCCTGTAATCCCAGCTCTTTGGGAGGCCAGGTGGGAGGACTGCTTGAGCCCAGGAGTTAGGGATCAGCCTGGGCAACATAGTGAGACTGAGATCTAGCCTCTAAAAGAAACAATTTTTTAATTAGCTGGACGTGGCTGGGCTTGGTGGCTCAGCCTGTCATCCCAGCGCTTTGAGAGGCCGAGGTGAGTGGATTGCCTGTGCCCGCGGGTTCGAAACCCGCCTGGGCAACTTGGTGAGACCTCATCTCTACAATAAATCAAAAACTAGCCGGGTGTGGTAGTGCATGCCTGTAGTTGCAGCTACTTGGAAGGCTGAGGAGGAAGGATCACCAGAGCCCAGCAGGTCGAGGCTGTGGTGGCCGGGAGCGTACCACTGCACTCCAGTCTGGGCGACAGTGAGACTCCAACTCAAAAAAAAAAATTAGCTGGACATGGTGGCACATGCCTGTAGTCCAAGCTCCCAGGAGGCTGAGGTGGGAGGATAGCCCGAGCCCAGTAGGTCGAGGCTGCAGTGAACCATAACCGTGCCACTGTACTCCAGCCTGAGTGACAGCGTGAGACCCAGGCTCAAAAATAATTAATAACTCAACAAAATGCAAGCTATGGCCAGGCACGATGGCTCACGCCTGTAATCTCAACATTCTGGGAGGCTGAGGTGGGAGGATCACCTGAGGCCAAATTGACTGTGGTCTGCCTCTGTTTGTTGCAACATTGTAGTGTCCAGCCAAGTGCTATATTACCAGGCAATTAATATAGGTTGAATGAATAAATGTATGTATATTTTAATGCCTACGTGAAAGTCAGAGTCCATGAGAATGATCTGGTTCTTTTTCTGATCTGTCTCCTTGGAAGCTCAGAGCCAAATCCATGGCCCAGAAGCAGTATTCTCCTCTCGGTTCTGACCACACCACTCACCATTGCCATGCTGTGTCACTCATTATCATGTGCTTATGCCTTTGCTCGTCTTATTTGTCTTGTGCCTGTAGTACCCTTCCATCCTTCCAGCCTGACGATCTCCAGCTCATATTGTAAGTTGCAGCCAGCATGCCATCTCCTCTGTGAAGCTTTCCCAACAGTTCCCTAAAATGGAGTCATAATTACCATCTGTTTCCTGATTCCACAGCAAAATATCCTATACACCTCCATCAAGCAGGCACCACGCAGTATTGAAAGTATTGCTATGCATAGCTGGGTTCCTTCCAAGACTGAAGTCCTGAAGTAGAAGGATGCGTTCTCATTCCTTTAAAAAAAAGAAAAAGAAAACTCCTGTGCTAAGCACAGTGTCTGGAACATAATTGTGGTTTTGTAACTATTTGTCACTGCTGTGAGCCTTACAGGGCCTAGCAGTATTATTGTCTCAGACAATAAATGTCCAGAGGATATGCCCTCCACCAGTCCCTCCATCATGCCCTGTACGGCCTCCATGGAAGGCAGTGTACTTTACCGAGGAATGCCTCTGACCAAGTGAGGGTGCCAAACATCTTTAATCAACTTCCTGTGATCACACTGATGGCGTGCAGGCACGCAGGGAAAGAAATGTGCAATAAGCCGCTCTCCTAGCCAAAAATGTCCATTTCCTAACTCTCAGTCAGGAAGTCCTGGTATTTAAATCGCTCTACTTTAGACAAAAGGATACTAGTAAGACTTGAAAAGATGTGTAAGAACACCTCAGCTGAACCGAGGTGAAGCCACTGCAGTCAATATTTTTGACCATTCTTCCTTACCACAGAGTACGTTTCATCCTTACCAGAGAATACTACTTGCAAAAATGGTTCCGAGGGGTCTGAGAGAAATGGAGCATCTGAAGGAAGGAAGGCATGGTCATTCAGCAAAGACTTGCAACTACACTCCATCCCTAGAGACAGCCTTCACAATGCCCAGGGAAAGAGAAACAGTAAACTGATACTTTTTCAACTGGCAAATTGGGCACTTCTAGATTTAGCCTAGAGGTCAGGTGAATTAATACAACCCTTCAAGACTGCAATTGGGGAAATTCAATGATTCTCCCCCAAATTCTGGCGATTCCCCCCAAAAAATTCTTGTTCTCATTTTCTGCCCTCAACTGAACCGAGAGGATTATATCTCTCCCTGAACTTCATCTTTTCTCCCTGTTTTCCCATCCTGGAGGTGAACAGTCTAAATTTCTCATTTTCATTCAGAGATGATACTTCTGTGGTAGATACGACTTCATTGAGGGTTGAGGTGATGAGGAGGTGATGAGGTCATGTTGTACCAGCCAGCAAGCAACCCTAAGTTAAATATAGACACCCTACTGTCTCATAATAGCAATTAGGAGAGGAAAAATGGTGATGGGTCTTTGAAGGCATAGTTTACAGAAAGAACCAGTGGTTGAATTTTCTATATGTGAGAAATTTAGTGGAAAATGCATTCACTTCCATCACCAAGATGCTCTGTAGATACCTAGCTTTAAGGTTAAAATTATTTTCGTTCCTATTACAGTGAGACCTGTTAAGTGTCTAGGGAGAGAAGCTTAATGCTTCTCTAAATTGCATGACATACTTTTCAAAATTACCTTGATATTGTATGTGAACATGCTGTTAGCCCGTTTTGAGCCATAAATTGGCAATGAAATAATTTATATTCTATAATTTTGTAAGAATAGGTGCTATATATTTTCTAAACCCATAGGCCACTTGAAGGGGTTTTTTTTATGCCCAGATTTATGTAAGAAATTGTTGTGTGATTTTTATTTGTAATGCTATTCTATTAAATAAAATTCAATTTAAATTTATATATATATATATAGACACCCTGCCCTGGCACAGTCACCCCTTGGCTGGAAACTCCCCGTTGGCCAGTACTATCTTAGTTGCCCCCCGTTTTGCCATGCTGTTAAGGCTTCATTCTCTCAAAATTCTCCCCATGCTCCCCCTTCTTCCAGGCTGCTCCCAACTCCTTACCCAAGTTATGGTCCAGTTTTGATGCAGAGTAGTGGTCCTGTTTAATCTCTTACCAACATTTTTCTGAATAGAGACCATATGTTTCCAATGATAAATGCTGCCACATCTGCATGGACAAAAGCAATTGGAGGTGTTTGCAGTTAGAAGTTGCCTCTCTTAAGCCGGGCGCGGTGGCCCACACCTGTAATCCCAGCACTTTGGGAGGTGGAGGCGAGAGGATTGCCTGAGCCCAGGTGTTCGAGACCAGCCTGGGCAACTTGGTAAGCCCTCATCTCTACAATAAATCAAAAAATTTGCCGGGTGTGGTGGTGCATGCCTGTGGTTCCAGCTACTTGGAAGGCTGAGGCGGAAGGATCGCCTGAGCCCAGCGTGGTGAGGCTATGATGGCCGTGAGTGTGCCACTGCACTCCAGCCTGGGGGACAGAGTGAGAGTCTGACTCAAAGAAAGAAAGGAAGAAAAAGAGAAGAAAACTGTCCCTCTCTCTTCCTTCCACGCTTAGTCTGCTGCACTTGGGTTCAGGCACATACGCAGGTGATGCTAAGTACCAAGCTGTTTTTGATAACTCTTGGCAACTTCGTCTCACCTGGCGGCCACTGTTTCTTCTTCCTTCCCCAGGGGAGTTTCCTTTCCCTCCTCCGTGTCATATAAGTCCATCCTCTGGTGTTACCCCATATGACGTTAGTGCACCCTGACATCCCCCAGGGGTCCCGTGTAGATTCTCTGCACATCTTTAGATGGGAAACTGGTTCGGCACAGGCAAATTTTAGGGGCACTGTAGGCCACAGATCCAAGCGAAAGCTTCATATGCCAGGAGACCACAGAGTAAAAGAAGTTCAATTAATTTTCTTCATTAGTAGGGGCTCTCTGGGATGCTGTAATCATTCATTTGTTCATTCAACAAATACGTTGCTCACTAGGGGATAAATTGATAAATAGAGCAGACATACTTCATGTCTGTCATGGCTTGGGTCTCCCCCACCCCCAAACAGACCCCAAAACAAGGATTCAATGGCAGTTTATTTCAGAGACGTTTCCAGCAGAGCCAGTAGGGTGATCGAAGTGAAGCAGGGAAAAAGAAGATGTCCAATGCAGCTCGTTAAACTCATCTGTGTGTGCTGGTAAATGTTTGACAACCGATCTCAAAGAAAAAAAAGTGGAATATATAGACATAGAGACTTTTATTATAAAAGCGTGCTGATACAAAGGATATGAAACACAATTTACAAATAAGATATGCAATATTCTTTATTATCAAGTCCATATAGCCAGCTAATTCTCTTAAGGAAGTCGTGCTTAAACTGAGATCCAGGCGACAAGAAGACAAAAATAAAAATTGAGGCGACGTGGTAGAGAGTGTTTTGAGCCGAGCAGAGTGGTTGAAATTGGGGACACATTGAGGGGGAGTCACGGCAGCCCTGTAGCCAGAGCACAGGAATTAGAAGAGATGATGCTCTGAAAATATTGAAGGGCCGGGCTCGGTGGCTTAGCCTGTAATCCCGCGCTTTAGGAGGCTGAGGTGAATGGATTGCCTGAGCCCACGGGTTCGAGACCTGCCTGGGCAACTTGGTGAGACCTCATCTCTACAATAAATCAAAAAAAAAAATTAGCCAGGTGTGGTAGCACACGCCTGTAGTTCCAGCTACTGGAAGGCTGAGGCGGAAGGATCTCAGGAGCCCAGCGGTCGAGGCTGGGGTGGCCGGGAACGGTCTGGGCGACAGAGTGAGACTGCAACTCAAAAAATAAATAAATAAATAAAGACTCATTCAAGGGTTTCAAGCAAAGTGATGACACAGCAAATTTGAGTTTAACCAGACCCTTCTGACTACGCTTTGGAGAAAGGCCTGAAAGTCAGCAGAGGCAAGCAGTCGATTAGAAGATTCTTCATAGGAATGCAGGCCAGAAATGTGGATAGCTAGGACCTGGGTTGGGGGGGAGAGATGGACAGAATTGCATTGTTTTGGTTGGTACTTAAGGGGTAAAACCAATATGAAGAATCCTGAATCCATGCACAGGCTCAGCAGGAAATGTCGCCCTGAGTGACAGGCGCTGTCTGTTCCAGGCTCGTTAGTGGGAAGTGGTCACCTACATGTCTGTGATTTCTGTGCTGGACCAGTGAACTGGCTTTGGCCAGTACTCTCAGGTGTCAGAAAGTCCCTTCATTACCATTTGTCAGTGACGAATGAGCACATCCTGGGAGCTGTCTGCCTTCATCGGTTCTCAGGTGCTTGATACGGCCACTTTTAATGCTTCCACCTGATCTTATGAGCTTGCTAGCTCAGGTTTGCACAAAGAAAGAGACCCACAAATATCCATGAGTGATGCTTCTGCATGCTTTCTTATTCTGCACATCCCCACTCAGAGGCCTCAGCCCGACAGCCTATGGGTTTTTGTTGGGGTTTGGTTTTTAATTTGTTTCCTGTGTCCTGTCCTTTTGCATTAGCATCTGTATTCTATCTCTTCTCGTTTCTTGGAGTGGCCCCTAACACACTGCAGGGGTTGTATTTTTATCTTGATAACTCTAGTCAAAATACCAGCATCTCACCGATGCAAGAAAAACAGCCTACGGCAACTCCAGGCTGGGTAAAGGCATACAGCCGCACCACAGGCTACGTGGTCCTCACAGGTTATCCAGAAACCATCTTGGTTCTGTCTTCTTTTCTCACTGGGCAGCGCTGAAACAATTGGAATAAGCCTGTTGAGCTCTATTCTTTTGGTGGTAAATAACTCTCATGACAAGGGGAACATCTCTGCATGAATAAACCTTTAAATGCATTTCTAAGTCATTATGACAATTTCAACAGAAATCTTAATTTAAAAGCATATCACTCAGTTATCACAGGTGGAAAATAGAGAATGTATTCCCAAGAAAAAATGTTACCATAAGACTTAAGGAAGAAAGACTTCAATCCCCAAGGTAATGGTATTGGGAGTTAAGTCAGTCATGAGGGCAGAGGCATTGCAAAAAGAGATAGAAGAGAGATAATCTCTCTCTCTCTCTCTCTCTCTCTCTCTCTCTCTCTCTCTCTCTCTCTCTCTCTCTGCCCTGTGGGACTACAACTAGAGTACAACTATCTGGAAACCAGGAAGAGTGACCTCACTAGACACTGGAATTTTCACTGCCTTGATCTTGGACTTCCCAGCTCTCAGAGTTGTGAGAAATAAATTGCAGTTGTTTCAGCCACCCAGTCTATGGTATCCTGCTACGGCAGCTAGCAATAACACAATCCCAACTTTAGATAACGATGCTTCAGTATATATGTCTGTGACATTTCCAAGGCCTAAAGTTGGGAGTAGATTCAAATTTCAGGTTGGAGAACTCCTAGTTACAGTCACACCAGAACCAGTCACACACACAGCAGAATTGTTCAGGTGCAGGGAACAGCTCTGAAAAAGACAATTTCACACCAGACCACAGTGAACTTCCCATTTATTTCTTGTATTCAAGACTTATACATATAAAATAGGGAACAATATATAAAGACAACTTAAAGAGATTTATAAGGCCGGGCGTGGGAGTTCATACCCATAATCCCAGCACTTTGGGAGGCTGAGGTAGAAGGATTGCTTGAGCCCAGGAGTTAGAGATGAGCCTAGGCAGCATAGCAAAACCTCTTCTCCATCCAAAAAAAAGTCAAACAATTAACTAGGCATGGTGACACATACCTGGAGTCCCAGCTACTCAGAAGCCTGAGACTGAAGGATCTCCTGAGCCCCGGAGGTTGAGGCTGCAGTGAGCTGCAATTGTGCAACTGTACTCCAGCCTGGGCAACAGAATGAGATACCACATTTAAAAGTAGGGGGGGCGGTTACAGAGACTAAACATGTATGTTTAACTATTTTAGATCAGAAGAGAAAAATCAGTGAGCAACAGAGGTATCAAAGAAGGCACTTACGGATCTTGAAATGGGCTGGGAGAGTGCCAGGATTTGGCTGAAGAGAGGGGAGACTACCCTTCAAGTAGAGCAAGTTTCATGAGCTGAGCTGCAAAGGTTGGAGTGAGTTTCAGGAAAGAATGCAGAGATATAAGTAGGGGAAAGATATATATCAAGCAGGGCCTTAGAAACCAGAAAAAGAAGCTCATTCTGAGCATTCAGAAAATGATCAGGAGTGATAAAAACAGAGCTTAGGAAAGTTAGTCTGACTACAGCTTGCTGGGTGAAAAACAGAGTGGGAGATTTTGTTTTCTGTATTTGGTGTGAAGCTTTGGGGGCATGGGTGCAAAAGGGAGAAAGAAAGAGGATACAAGAAATATTTTACTTAAATAAAATTGTTACGACTGAATTGTGAGAAAACAACATGCCAGCCTGCCAGAATTTGAATCACGAGTCCTTTATTAAGCGGATGGTCAAGAGATGAGGTCTCACCCAAGTTGCAGTCTTTTTTTTCATGGAGGCCTTCAGCTAAATGGAAGAGGCTCACCCACATTATGGAGGATAATCTGCTCTATTCAAAGTCCATGATTAAAATGTTAATCTCATCTTCATACCTTCAGAGAAACACCTAGAATAATATTTGTCCAAATATCAGCACTTCAAACTTTCTTAAGCATCGCCTGAAAGGCTGTTCTGGAGGTTGGCATATTCTCTTAAGGATTGGATGTCTGGGGAGGCTCTTAATTCTCCTTCATAAATGAAGCTTAGCTTGGCAGAATAGGAAATTATTGACCTGAACTGCTTTTCTTTTAAAATGTTAAAGATAGCCGGGCTCGGTGGCTCAGCCCGTAATCCCGCGCCTTTGGGAGGCTGAGGTGAGTGGATTGCCTGAGCCCACGGGTTCGAGACCCACCTGGGCAGAGAGACCTCATCTCTATAATAAATCAAAAAATCAGCCGGGCGTGGTAGCACATGCCTGTAATTCCGGCTACTTGGAAGGCTGAGGCGGAAGGATCGACAGAGCCCAGCAGGTCAAGGCTGCGGTGGCTGGGAGCGGCCACTGCACTCCAGTCTGGGTGACAGAGTGAGACTCCAACTAAAAAATTAAATTAAATTAAATTAAAATTTAAAAAATTTTTTTAAAAATGTTAAAGATGAGACCCCAGTCCCTTCTGGCTTATAAGTTTTTTACTGAGTCTTCCTTGGTAGGTGATCTGTCCCTTCTCTCTAGCTGCCTTTAGGATTGTTTCTTTCATGCTCCCTTTGGAGAGTCAGATTATAATGTGCGTTGAGGTTGGTCTTCTCATGTAATACCTCACAGGATTTCTCTAGATCTCTTGTGTCTGCATGGCTACCTCTCTAGTGAGACAGGAAATTTTTTTATTGGGTGATCTCTTGGAAAACTGTTCCAGAGCCGGGCTCAGTGGCTCAGCCTGTAATCCCGTGCTTTGGGAGGCTGAGGTGAGTAGATTGCCTGAGCCCGCGGGTTTGAGAACCACCTGGGCAACTTGGCAAGACCTCATCTCTACAATAAAATAAAAAATTAGCCGGGCATGGTAGCGCGTGCCTGTAGTTCCAGCTACTTGGAAGGCTGAGGCAGAAGGATTGCCACAGCAATCGAGGCTGTGGTCGAGGATTGCCGCAGGTCGAGGCTGCGGTGGCCGGGAGCAGCCACTGCACCCCAGTCTGGACGACAAAGTGAGACTCCAACTCAAAAAAAAAAGAAAGAAAAGAAAACTGTTCCAGAGTATTCTCTTCTCTCTCAGGAATGCCAATCAATTGTAGATTTGGTCTCTTTACATAATCTCAGACCTCTGGTAGGCTTTGTTCATTCTTCCTAAGTCTTTTCTCCTTGTTGTTTGTTACACTGGGTTAGTCCAATAATTTGATCCTCAAGCTCTGAAGCTATCCTCTGCAGGGTTAATTCTGCTGCTAAGGCTTGCCACTGTGTTTTTGAAATTCAGGAGAGAAGTCTTCATTTCCAGAAGTCCAGCTTGGTTTTTTCCTTAAAATAGCCATCTCAGCTTTCATTTCCTGTCCTGTTTTTGTGCTCTGGATGATTTCCATGTCCACTTTCTTGTTGACCTCCTTGAGTGTCTTTACCATCTATACTCTGAATTCTGTGTCTGTCATCAGCACCGGGTCATTCCTGATGGGTTCCATTGCTTGGGATCTGTGAAACCCTCTTGTGAATGTCAAATCATTAAGGCTTTGGGGATGGCCAGTGTTTTTTCACTGGTTCTTCCTTATCTGTGAGGGAAGACTCTTTATATTTTATTTTTATTATTTTAGATAAAGTTGCTACTATTGTGTTGGCAGTTCGTGTTGTTGTTGTTTTTTAACCTGACCTCCCTCCTCTGGTCTGTCTGTGGGAAGGACAGTGTGGTGAACTGCATGGAGACCTTCTGGGTGAAGTCTGGTGAGAGTGGAGCAAAACTCTTCCTCCAGTTCAGAAACAGCCCCTCAGCCGGGCTCAGTGGCTCGGCCTTTAGTCCCGCGCCTTTGGGAGGCTGAGGTGAGTGGATTTGCCTGAGCCCACGGGTTCGAGACCCACCTGGGCAGTGAGACCTCATCTGTACAATAAATCAAAAAATCATCCGGGCATGGTAATGCATGCCTGTAATTCCAGTTAGTTGGAAGGCTGAGGCAGAAGGATCGCCGGAGCCCAGCAGGTCGAGGCTGTGGTGGCCGGGAGTGGCCACTGCACTCCAGTCTGGGCGACAGAGTGAGACTCCAACTCAAAAAAAGAAAGAAAGAAAGAAAGAAACAGTCCCCTCGCTCCAGCACAAGCACCAGGTTTGCTGGCTGGTCAGAGCTCAGAATCTTCCTCACCATCCCCTGTGTCTCTTCAACAGGGTTGGCAGGTAGCCAGGAGGGGTCCCTGGCTCTACCCTGGCTCAGGTGCCCTTGGGGGCATGGAATGGCCTCCTTCCATCTAGGCAGAACTGCTTTTTTTGCCCAAGTGTAGAAGGGAAACAGCTGTATTCATAGAGAGGTGTTATCCTCCCTCATCCACAGGTGGGTGGGGTCTCTGCACTGCACTGTACAGAGGTGCCCTACCTCCTAGTTCCCACCCTGCTGTGTGGGAGGATCTGCTGCAGCAATAGTGGGCTCCTGAAGCAATGGACCACAGAAACATCCCCAAGGTGGGAGCTTTGCCACTGGTGGGGGATGGAGAGGGAGAGAGGGGGCAGTGCACATCTGGCACAGACCAGCTCTACGGGGTGGTTCTTGGGAGCCTTTCCATGGGGATTTGGTGGCTATTGGCACTAGGATCCAGGGAACTAGGGCTCCCCGGGCTACACGTAGATCCTGCTGGGGCCTCTGTCCCAATTCAGGGAAGTTCTCTGTGACTAGTGGTGCAGGAAGGGTGTGATGGGAGGGCCTAGGCTGTCTCCCCCCTGACTGGGACCACAGAGACGTGCATGAAGCGTGTAGAGAAGAAAGGCTGTTGCTTTCATTCACCCCTTTCTTCTCCAAGAGTATTCTCTCGATCTCCTGATGGGGCCACTTCTAGGGCTGCATGAGGCTTAGAACTGTCTATCCCCCTCGTCACCAGGTGACCATCTGAGAAACCTCAGCTTGGTCTAAAATTCTCAACAAGAATCTAGCAAATCACATCCAGCAGCACAAGGATCATCCATCATGACCAGGTGGGCTTCTTTCCCAGGATATAAGGTGGTTCAACATACGCAAATCAATAAATGTAATCCACCATATAAAAAGGTGTAAAAACCAAGAACCACGTGATTATTTCAATAGATGCAGGGGGGAAAAAGCATTCAATAAAATACAACATCAAATAAACATTCCTCAAAATAATAAGCGCTGTCTATGATACATCTGCAGCCTATATCATACCTAATGGGCAAAAGCTTAAAGCATTCTCTGTAAGAACGGGAACAAGACAAGGTGCCCACTCTGATCCTCCTACTCAGCATAGTACTAGAAGTCCTAGCCAGAGCAATCAGGCAAGAGAAAGAAATTAGAGGTATTCAAATAGGAAAAGAGGAAGTTAAATTATTCTTATTTGCAGATCATCTGATTCTATACCTAGAAAACCCTACAGAGTCTGTCAAAAACCTCCTTTCACTAGTAAACAACTTTGGTAAAGTCTTGGAATGTGAAGTCAGTGGGCAAAAATCAGCTGCATTTCTATATACCAACAACAAGCAGGTTGAAAAACAAATCAAAACACAATTCCATTCACAACAGCCACAAAAAAACTTGACATTAATCTGACAAAAGAAGTGAAAAATCATTACAGTAAGAACTGCAAAACACTACTCAAAGAAATCAAAGTTGACACCAACAAATGGAAGAACATCTCCTGCTCATGGATTAGAATATTCAATATCATCAAGATATCCATTCTACCCAAAGCAATCTACAGATTCAATGCAATCCCTACCAAACTACCAATATCATTTTTCACTGACCTACAAAAGAATACTGAAATTCGCATAAAAGCAAAAAAGAGCCCAAATAGCTAAAAACAACCCTCAGCAAAAAAGAACAAAGCTGGAGATATCACACTCCCAGACTTCAAACTTTATTACAAGGCTACAGTAACCAAGACAGCATGGTATTGGTACAAAAGTAAATACATAGACCAGTGGAACAGGATAGAGAATCTGGAAATAAAACTGCAGACCTTCAACCAACTCATCTTTGACAAAGCTGACAAAAACAAACACTGGGAAAAGAAAACCATATTTAGCAAATGATGCTAAGAAAACTGGCTACCACATGCAGAAAAAAGAAACTGAACCCTTACCTATCACCATATACAAAAATTAAAACAAATAAAATACAACATCTCTTTTTGATTTAAAAAAAAATCCTTGAACACCTAGGCATCAAAGAAACATTCCTCAAAATAATAAGAGCTGTCTATGATATGCCTGGATCAAGGTCTTAATGTGAAGTCTCAAACTATAAGAATCTTATAAGGAAACTTAGGGAATATCCTCCTGGTTATCAGCTTAGGAAATGAATTCATGGTCCTTGAAAACAAATGCAGCAAAAGCTAAAATTGACAGGGCCATGTCAAGCTAAAAAATTTTGCACAGCTAAAGGAACCATCAAAAGAGTAAAGAGACAACCCACAGAATGAGAAAAATCATTTGCAAGCTATGTTTCTGATGAAGGCCTGACATCTAGGATATGTAAGGAACGTAAATGAATTGACAGGAAAAAACAATAATAATCCCATTAAAAAGTGAGCAAGAAAAAAAAGTAAGCAAGGGACATGAACAGACATTTCTCAGAGGAAGACATCCAAGCAGCCAACAAACGTATGAAAAGAATGACCAGCCTCACTAATTATCAGAGAAATGCACATAAAAACTACAAGGAAATACCACCTCACTCCAATCAGGATGGCTATCATTAAAAAGTCAAAATACAGCAGGTGTGGCAAGGCTTCAAAGAAAGAAGAATGGTTCTACATTGTCGGTGAAGAAGTAAGCTCATTCAGTCTCTGGAAAGCAGTGTGGTGATTTCTCAGAGAACTAAAAATTGAGCTACTATAAAACCCAGCCATCTCACTTCTGGGAATACACCCAAAGGAACACAAATCACTCTACCAAAAAGACACCTGCACGCATATGTTTATTGCAGCACTATTCACAATAGCAAAAACATGAAACCAACCCAGGTGCCCATTGAAAGGAGTACTCTTGGGGGCATGGAGTGGCCTACTACCATCTGAACTAGATAAAGAAAATGTGGTACATATACTTGGAGAAATATTATACAGCCATAGAGAAGAACACAATCTTGCCCCTTGCAGCAGCATGGATGTATTCAGCTGGAAACCATCATTTTAAGTGAACTGTCATGGAAACAAAAAATTGGACACTACATGTTCTCACTTATAAGTGGGCACTAAATATTGGGCACAAGAGAGGGAACAACAGATGCTGGGCAGTGCTAAAGGAGAGAGGATGAGAGAGAAGATAAAAGGCACACAACCACCCACTGGGTACCATGAGAGAGTTCAAACCTTGTCTTCAGGCAATATACTTAGTAGCAAATCCTCATACATACCCCACACCTCTAAAATAAATAAATACATGCATGCATAACCAGCATGTGGCTACCATGGCTCAGTCAAGCTGACACATAAAATTAATCATCTTGGTATATCTTCAAGGAGCTTATCGTAGTGGGTAAAAACAGAGGGTGCTTTATCCATTACCCCAACATGAAAGATACCAAGCCAGAACTAAAGCAGGCAAAATCTGGTGATGATTTAGACATTCATCTTGTGCACAAAGGAAGCAGATTTCCTGATGGAATGTGCTTCGGCATCATCTGAAAGGTGTGTTTGCCATTCGTGGTAACAGGTAGTTGGTTTTTGTAGGATTGGAAGGATGAGTAGGGATGTATGCACTTAGGTAGAGTAAGAACAGAGAGGTGTTCAGAGGAAGGCTGAAGAGAGAGGCACAGGTGTAGGTTGGATGGTCCGGGTAGCATCTAACCAGACTATAGTTGTCCATTCTCCCATTTATCACTGCTCAAGAGACAGGAGTGTGAGATATGCATAGCTACGGAGATTTCTGCCTCGTGTTCCTGAATCTCGGCCCCTGCAAAGGAATATCAGAATTAGGATCGAAGGCACATGTTTCCGCCCCTCTTTTGCCCATTTTTGCAAGAGTGGGAGGCACCCATCAGACGGTTTGAAGCCAAGAGGAACCAAGAGCTGACAAGGCCACTTATGAGAATGTGAGGAACGAGTGTCACCTGGGTCATCTTGTGGAGAACTGCATTAGGACAGGTACACAACACAATTGCATTTTAATCAAAAAAGCATCACTTGCATTAAGGAAAAGTGGCATCTTAGAAATTCAAAGGTAGAAATGGCAGGGGCATCTATAATGGATCAGGAGGCATGGATACAAATGCCCAAAAATAAATGTTTCCTTAGTGTTTAAGTTTTAAGAAGGTGAAACTGCCTTTGAAAAAGTGTCAGTCGACCCAGGCAACCTCTGGAATTGTCACTTGCTTCTGCTCAGCAGAATAGGTCACATCCTCCCTCTGACCTTAAATAGGTGAACATTGGGAAAATGAATTCAGTAGGTCCCACTAATCTCAAAGAGAATTGAACATGTTCTGACCATTGAGTAAACCAAAAGATTAGAGAATGTTCGGTTTGTTCTTCCTCTATTTTTCTTCCCTGGCAATGAGTGAGATGGTAAAATAACTCTCCATCATTGCTAGCTGACAAATTATCCGTATTGTCAGGCTAAGTAAAATCCTTGCCAGATCCTGTGTTTTAGCAAGAGCTTTGTGCTGTTTGAAATGTTGGAGCAAGTACTAATCCACAAAATTTTTTTTTTTTTTTTGAGTTGGAGTCTCACTCTGTCGCCCAGACTGGAGTGCAGTTGCTGCTCCCGGCCACCGCAGCCTCGACCTGCTGGGCTCCGGCGATCCTTCCACCTCAGCCTTCTGAGTAGCCGGAATTACAGGCGCGCGCTACCACGCCCGGCTAGTTTTTTTATTTTATTGTAGAGATGAGGTCTCGCCTGCCCAGGCAGGTCTTGAACCCGTGGGCTCAGGCAATCCACTCACCTCAGCCTCCCAAAGGCGTGGGATTACAGGCTGAGCCACCGAGCCCAGCTAATTCACAGAATTTTAGTCATATGCTTACAAAATATCACCCAAAGTCAGTATTTTCTCAAATCACCAAACTTCCTTGATAGAAATGGAACAAATGCAGGTATTTTCAGAGGGGTAAATGGTAAGTCTATTTGTACTTATGCTTGCCTGCTTTGACGGAGCATATGTTTGTTATTTTTTGGTTGATTTCATTAAAAATTACATATATGAGCTGGGCTCAGTGGCTCAGCCTGTAATATCGCACCTTTGGGAGGCTGAGGTGAGTGGATTGCCTGAGCCCACAGGTTCAAGACCCGCCTGGGCAACTTGGCGAGACCTCATCTCTACAATAAATCAAAAATCAGCCGAGCATGGTAGCGCGCGCCTGTAGTTCCAGCTACTCGGAAGGCTGAGGCGAAGGATCGCCGGAGCCCAGCAGGGCGAGGCTGCGGTGACTTGGGAGTGACCACTGCACTCCAGTCTGGGCGACAGAGTGAGACTCCAACTCAAAAAAAAAAAATTACATATATGTAAGGTATACAACATAATGTATTGACATGAAATATATAGTAAGCTTGTTTTTACAATCAAGCTAGCTAACATGCGAGATCGTCACATAGTGACCTATTTTGTGTCTATGGTGAGAAAACAAGATCTGTAGACATTTAGATTTAAGAAAATCTCTCTCTTTAGGTTCTCAAGCCAACCTTCATCCTGTAGGATGTTTGCAGCTATGCATGAAGAGTTTGAAATAATTTTTGTGTATCTGTAGCATTCTCGAATGATCTTTCAGTAAATTTCTTTAACTTCGGAAGCCAGAATGTCTCAAAGAGAGTTAAGCAAATTACGTGCACCCTTTTTTGTTCTAAACATTTTTCCTGTGTTCAATTTAAGTAGAGGGAGTTTACATGATGTTTTACGGTATTCAAGAATCAATGCAAGAAATATTATAACTGGGAGAACTAACCGGGCATGGTGAGGAGAAAGGCCAGAAGAAGGACAGTAGAGGCACAAAGAACAAAGCTGAAAGAACTAAACAGGCCTTTTCATGGTTGGAAATATCCGTTCCAGTCATAGGGCATGGAGGACAACACAGAGGAATTGACAAGGCTCGAGATCTTGCAAAGAGAACAGTGAGGACATTCAGGATGAACAGAAACACCAGTACTGGGGACATGGGGACTTCCTGGAAGGGAAGCCGGACTGCAACTTGGGTGTCTCCCCGGGAGACCCAATTTATTTACTCTCTATTTTTTTTTGCCTTTAAATTTTTTATTTTAAAATTGTGGGGTACAATTCAGGGTTAGGTACACAAATATTCATTGTGCAGGTCCCCTTGTTGATGAGGTGTGCCCCTCCTTCCCCAGGCAGTTTCCCACGACTGCCAATCCTACCTCCCTGTCCCCCCTCACCCCTGCAGTTTCCCGCTACTGTCAATCCTTTTCTTATAGTATCACAATATTTGTTCAAGATCCACTTATGAGTGAGAACATGTGATACTCAGTTCTTTGTTTCTGTGAAAGATCACTCAGTATTATAGATTCTAAGTCCATCCAGGTTGCTGCAAAGTTCGTGATTTTGTTCTTTATGGCTGCGTAATATTCCATCGTGTATATGTACCACATTTTTTTTATCCAGTCCTCTTTTCATGGGCAGTACAGTTAGTTGGTTCCATGTTCTTGCTATTGTGAACCATGCTGCGATAAACATGCACATACAGGTATCTTTTTCATAGAATGATTTGAGTTCTTCCGGGTATATTCCCAGCAGGGGAATTGTGGGGTCATATGGAAGGTCAATTTTTAGAACTTTTAAGAATCGCCACACTGTTTTCCACAGAGGCTGAACTGGTTTACACTCCCACCAGCAGTGTAAACACATCCTCTCTAGCATCTGTTATTTATTGAGTTATTGATGATGGCCATCCTGACTGGAGTTAGGTGGTATCTCAGTGTGGTTTTAGTTTGCATTTCTTTTATGACCTGTGAGGCTGAATATTTTTTCATGTATCTGTTGGCTGCTCATATGTTTCTTTTGAGAGGTGTCTATTCATGTCTTTGGCCCACTTTGTAATGGGGCTGTTTGGTTTTTTTCTTTTCGGCATGTTTGAGTTCCTTGTAGGTCCTAGATGTTAGGCCGTTGTCAGACATGGAGTTGGCAAATATTTTTTCCCAGTCTGTGGGCGGGAGACCCAATTTAAAAGACGAATGCTTCATCAAGATCCTGGGATGCAAAAGAGGACTTACTAACTCAGGGAAAAGAGAAAAGCAGAACTAACAAAGGAGGCAGGTTTACATGTTAAGTTGGACAAGGTCAGCCTGGTACTGCACTTGCACCTGTAATCTGCTCCTTTTCTGATATGCTTTACCCAAGATTTCCACATTTCCCTAAAAGGGTGAATATGTTGAGTGGTTTCCCTCGGAAACGAGAGTCAGAAGACTTCAGCAACAAGATTTTGGTGCCAGGCTGAAGTCAAAAGATACCCCCCATCTTCCTGGGCAATGACAGAGGATGAAGGGCCTTTCGCTCCCAGAGAATCTTTTCACTGACCGTCCTTCCCAATGAGGTTTTTTTGTTTCTTAGGCAAAGAGGAATTTAGGCCTAGCCAAGAAAAAAGGAAACTGGTTCTGCACGACCCAGGGCTTAGCTGTCTCCGTATTCACTATGGGAAACAGAACTCACTGCTTGGGAGTCTCACCGGCAAGCGCCTCTGATGCCGGGCTACAAACAAGATTGTGAGAACAATTTCCTGAGATTCAGCTACACGTGAAGAGTCTCATTGATGAGGCAATTTGATCCATTGTTCACAATACAGGGAAGGGATGAAATACTCGTGCTGCATTAGATTCATGAGGTTTCATTAGTTTATCTGCTTGTTTTGTTTATTTTGTTTTTGTTTTTAAGTTTGCAGCCTTCACACACAAATGAATGAATTTCTCAATTTGTTTCTCCCGTGAGGAGTCTGGTCTTTTCTCCTCACTGTTAACCCTTTCTGCTTCCTCCTCTGGACCTTGGCAAGATATCCAATGTGATGTTTTATTCACTTTATAGTAATATCCCTGTAATGATGTCTCTCAGCTTTCATTATTTTTTAATGGGTTTTTTTTTTAAGATTCCTTTTGTTAAATTTTAAAGATGTGGGGCACAATTCAGGGTTAGGTATACAAACGCTGATTATGCAAGCACCCTTACTGATGAGGTGTGCCCCTCCCTTCCCTGACAGTTTCCCTCAACTGCCAATCCCACCCTTCCACCCCTGACAGTTTCCCACTACTGCCAATCCCTTTCTTATAGTATTAGATAATTGTTCAAGGTCCGCTTATGAGTGAGAACATATGGTACTCTGCTCTTTGTTTCTGTGATAGATAACTGACTATGATCGACTCTAAATCCATCCAAGTTGCTGCAAAGTCCACATGTTTGTCCCTCTTTATGACTGCATAATATTCCATTGTGTATTTCTACCACTTTTTTTTAATCCAGTCCAGCTTCGATGGGCAACACAGTTGGGTCCATGCTTTTGCTATTGTGAACAGAGCTGAAGCAAATATGAGTGTGCAGGTATCTTTTTTATAGAATGACTTAAGTTCTTCCTTGTGACCCAGCTTTCATTTTTAATAACTACTCTGCTTGCTAAGGACAAGCTATATCACGAGCCTCTTTCTCCTCTACAGCCATTTTCCCAACTTCAAATTTTCTTTGCAAACCTTTATGCATATCCCTATCTAGGTCTGAGCCTTCCGTGACCTCACCACCATTTCAAGGCCAGTATGCCCAGGCATTGATGGACCTGGTTTTTGTTTTCTTTTTTGCTTTCTCAGACTTTCAGTTCATATTGGGATTTTTTTTTTTTTTTCAATTCCCTGGAATCTTTTCTCATGAATTTCTGCACAGACTTGCCTCTTCTCCACACCCCCTCTCTGCAAGTAGGGCTGGGATTAGTCTCAGGTGCAAAATTTAAGGAGAGCCAAAAACTCAGGGATCAAGACAGTATGTAAATGTAATATTTCAAAAAAATCGAAATTAGTAGCCAAAAAAGATGAGCAAGTGCCAAAATTTTAAGTAGATGAGCCACTGTTGGTTTGATCTCATTCGTTATCACATTATCGTGTGATGGGAACCGTTATTTTTCAATCTGCCCAAGGTTCCCAGCTTGCAAGGCCCTCGTCCCTCCACAGATCAGGCAAGGTAGGACTTCACATGTTTTCGTGTTTTCTTAGTATGGCAATCTTGCTGACTTTTTCTTTTTTCTTTAAAGCATGAGAGGATATCTTGATGGATACATATAGTGGGGCACATTTCCCCTTTACCCCAAGATCCAGTATGGCTCAGCTCAAGCAGGACTGAGTCTCACAGACCCTGGGTTCTGTGAGTAGAACCGCCTCAAGTGTGTCCAGCCTGGAGCCAGATAACGGAGGAATAGGGTCAAAGCAGTCCAGAAAGCAACCGAAACAGTATAGGCAGGGGTGTTTATGAGGACAGTAAAAGGGATGTTGGAGATCATGAAAGCATTGTGTTACATGAGAAATGGTTTACGTTTTTCACGGAGTCACTGAAATATTCAAACTTTTCAGGGGGATTCTGGAATCAGCTTTCTATATTTTCTTCCCTAAGGACTCAGCCAGGGAAGACTATATTTAAAATTATAGTCTCATCATTATCCAAAGAAGACCCCTGCACTCTTTTTTTTTTTTGAGTTGGAGTCTCACTCCGTCGCCCAGACTGCAGGGCAGTGGCCGCTCCCAGCCACCGCAGTCCCGACCTGCTGGACTCTGGCGATCCTTCCACCTCAACCTTCTAAGTAGCTGGAACTACAGGCACGCACCACCATGCCCGGCCAATTTTTTGATTTATTGTAGAGATGAGGTCTCACCAAGTTGTCCAGGCAGGTCTCGAACCCACGGGCTCAGGCAATTCACTCACCTTGGCCTCCCAAAGCCCTGGGATTACAGGCTGAGCCACCGAGCCCGGCCAACACCTTATTGCAGCACAAGTCACAATAGCCAAGATGCGGAATCAACCTCAATGCCCATCAACTGACCAGTGGTAACTGAAAATGGTACATACCGTGGATACTATTCAGCCATAAACAAGAATGAAAAATCATGCCTTTTGCAGCAACTTGGATGGAATTCAAGACCATCATCCTAAGCAAAGTAATGCAGAAGTAGAAAACGTCACATGTTCTCACTTACGAGTGGGAGCTAAATTAAGGGTCTGCAGAAGCATATAAAGTAGTGGATGGGACATTGGAGCCCCAGAAGGGAGAGAATGGGTAGAGGGGAAGAGATGAAGAATCACTTACTGGGTGCAATGTGCTCTAGTGGGGGTGATGAGTACACTGAAAGCCCAGACTTTCTTAGCACAATGCAGTACATCCATCTACCCCAAAACCACTAAAATTAAGAAATTTTTAAAAAAAATTTTAAAGGAATAAAACATTTTTTAAGGAAAATAATAAACAAAAAGATAAAAACAGAGGCCGGACATGGTGGCTCACGCCTATAATCCAAGTACTTTGGGAGGCTGAGGTGAGAGGATTGCCTGAGCCTAGGGGTTTGAGACTAGCCTGGGCAACTTGGCGAGACCTCATCTCTACAATAAATCAAAAAAACTAGCCGGGCGTGGTGGCGCATACCTGTAGTTCCAGCTACTTGGAAGGTTGAGGTGGAAGGATCGCCTGAGTCCAGCAGGTCGTGGCTGTGGTGGCCAGGAGCGTGCCACTGCACTCCAGACTGGGTGAGAGTGAGACTCCAACTCAAAAAAAAAGAGGAAAAAAATTATGCTCTCTGTCTGATCCCACTTGGAAAACATTGGCCATCTGTGTGTCTACTCCCTGGATCAGCTAGGTGGTTCTGCCTCTTTACCCATCCAGGTACAATATCCTGGGCCCCCATGCCCTAGGTCTGTTGCACCCTTTCTACCAGGATCAACATTTTAAAGTCTCTTTTCAGCGTAAGGGATCCCTTCCTTAGTTATCTATATTAGCGAGAATCTAACCAGAAAAACGAAATCACTTCGGACATTAGGTTGTCTCATTCTAGGCCAAAAACAGATAAATACCAGCAATTTCAAATGGCTCAAACTATTATTTGCATGATAATATATGCACAATGTGTCTTGATTAAATAGAGCTAATTTATATATATATATTACCTGTCATACTAATCATTTATTTGTAGTAAGAATACTTAAAAATCCATTCTCTTAGAAGGTTTTTAAGAGCACAATACTACATTGTTATTAGATAGACTCACCGTGCTCTTCAAGCGATCTCTTGAAATCATTCCTTCTATCTAACTGAAATGTTGTATCTTCTGAAACATTTCCCCAGTCCTAACCCTCTACATACAGTCCCTGATAACCACCCTTCTGCTCTCCACTCATATGAGTTCCACTTTTTTTAGACTCCACACACGGTGCAAGTGAAGCCACATGGACTTTGTCTTTCTGTGTCTGGCTTATGTCACTTAACACAATATTCTTTAGGTTAAGTGAAATAAGTTTGTTGCTGCAAATGACAGCATTGTATGCTTTTTTGCGGCTGAATAGTGTTCCATTGTGTATATATATCGCATCTTTGGTTTTTTTTTTTGAGTTGGAGTCTCACTCTGTCCCCCAGGCTGGAGTGCAGTGGCATGCTCACGGCCACTCCAGTGTCGACCTGCTGGGTTCTGGCGATCCTTCCGTCTCAGCCTTCCGAGTAGCTGGAACTACAGGCGTGTGCTACCACTATGTGTTGATTTTGAGACCCGAATTTAATGTAGGGAATGTGATGCTCAGATGGAAGAAGAACCAGAAACCAAACAGGAAAAAGAGGCTACCCAGAGATTAGGAAGAGCAGGATGCTTCAACTGCCCCTAAGCTAGAAAAACCAAGAGAGAAGACAGTATCACCAGAGTTCAGCAGCCAGTTCCCCAGAAGCTGGAAGGCTGGGATGCCTCCCAAATGGAAACTGGAGCTACAGAGAAAAAACTGTTACTGGAGCAACCACTTGATGTGCAGAGGGAAGAGAAGACATATCCCTACTTCTTACCCATTCCTGCCAGTGCCTCATTAGGCCAAATCCAGCCAGAAACCAGATTGCACAGTTGCCTTTGATTCACAAACTACGGGAGTCAGCAACCCACTCCCACCTCTCTGAAACAAAGTAGAGTGAAGGAAGGGCAAGAGATAACTTTGAGACAAACAGGGCTAGGATCAACTCAGAGCCCAAATAAGGGACCCCGTTGTTGAGTAGCGATATGGCACTGAGTAGCATCATTTAACTTTGCTCAGCAAGCATCTGCTGAGTGATCTCAGCTAGCATCAGCTGACTGGTCTTTGCTATCCAGTCACTCCAAGTTCAATATTGTGGGAACCAGCCGGGCTTGGTGGCTCAGTGTGTAACCCCAGCACTTTGGGAGACCAAGGCAAGTGGATTGCCTGAGCCCGCAGGTTCGAGACCTGCCTGGGCAACTTGGTAAGACCTCATCTCTACAATCAAAAAATTAGCCAGGCATGGTAGTGCACACCTGTAGTTCCGGCTACTTGGAAAGCTGATGAGGAAAGATAGCCAGAGCCCAGCAGGTCGAGGCAGCGGTGGCCGGGAGTGTGCCACTGCACTCCAATGTGGGTGACAGAGTGAGACTCCAACTCAAAAATATATGTATATATATTGTGGGAACCACAAATACATGGGTCACTGTGTTTAAAAAATGTCCTTTTATTCTTTGCGCTTAATTAAAAGTAGGAGTTCTCTCTTTATGTATTAAGTAATTCTAAAGTTGATATAAAATTGCTTATTTTTCTGCTTAGAATGTTATTGAAACTGATAGATTTGAGTGCACCAGAGAAATATCTCCTGTGTACCCAAATCTATCCGTTTTAGTAAAGTACTAAATAGCATAATCACTTGGAATAGTTCCCACATAGCGCTGACGTGTTCATGATCTAGTTATCTGTTTTACCTGCCCTTGAGTTGAAGCAGATTCACTCTGTCTTTTTACACTTTTATTCATTTTCTTGTGTTCCTTTGCTCCAGGGACATTCTCTAGATGAATGGATAAATGGACAAGGAATGGATGATAGAAGATAGATGGATATTAATAATAATGATGTACCTGTATTTTAGATATGGTGATGTTTCCAACCTTTCTTTTTGGTGGCAGTAGGAACTTAAAGTGCTATGGTTGATTCAGAGTCATAGATGCAAAATGTGAACTTCCTCAATGCTAGGTCAGTGGGTCAGTGTCAAGGGTAAGAGGCAAAGGGTTGCACAGAAATTAGATTGGGAAAGATAGTTTATTTAAAAGGTAGATTAGAGAAAGAGAAGGTGGACCCACCTCTTCAAAATTGGAGAGCAGGCCAGAGCTTAAAGAAAGCAATGGTCACCAGTACTTGAGGTTGAATGCTTTTAAAGCTTCCTTTGGGTGGGGCAGGTCAACGTGGTGATGGGGTGGTGGTCTGTATCATGTCCGTCACAAAGGACTCATCACAATAGATTAGATCAGGTTGGCCCTTTATGGCTGGAAGAAAAATACTTGGAATAGGAAAGTAATCAGTACCAAGGGGGATACAAAACAATTATCAATAGCTACCTCAGGGAAACCAGTTCTGTCCTTGGCTAGTGATGAGAGGGAAAGCTTGGCAATATTCTAAGAAGGCATGACAGAGCTAATCAGTTTAAAATAGCTGCACTTTAGTTAAGGTGATTCCATTTTTGGCATTTCACCCTTTCACTCAGTGCAACATTTTATCTTCAGAAAGATAGTCATTGGCAGTCTTCACTGCAGGTGAGGAGAGTTGTTTGAATATACTTTCTTTATTCAGACAGTAAATAACAATCTGTTGCCTGGGTTATTCAGACTTCCTTCTTAGTATTCACATTTTGTCTGCATTCAGCCTTTGCAGGATGCCACAAATTCTCTTCCCCACCACCACCTTCACTCTACAACATGCCCTGTATAGTTGAATTTTTTATGATTTCATGTTAATATTGATTAAGCCATAATTTATTTAAATACAGCTTATTTTCATCAATAAATTTCACAAATTTTTCAAAATCTTTGGTAAAATAAAAGCAGAAGAAACAAGAGGGGGATCAAGATGACCAACTAGAAGCAACTAGAGCGTCTCTCTCACAGAGAGGAACACACAGAGGGAGAGAATTTTAACACTCCGAGCAGGATAACCAAGCACATACCCCAGGATCCACCAGAGAAGTGATAAGATCCGTGGCAAGTGGAATACATTGAAATCAGACAGCAAGCCAAACTGGACCAAGCATGGAGTCATGGGAGTGCCCCCAACGTGCTGAAGGAGTGTGTGAGTGAGAAACCCCCACGAACCCACACCACAACCTCAGACCCTTGTAATCCAACTCACCAGAGAGGCAATACAGGGATGCCCAGATCAAGACAGAGCCCTGACCAGCAGCTGTGCATGTGTACTGCTCAAGCCCACATGGAAACCCTCAGACCCTTGATCCCACCACCAGCTGCCACCACCCACCAAGGCGGGAGATTCAGCATTCTTCTGTGAAAGTCAAACACTGCCACAGCTGCAGAAGCTGTTGCCTCAGGGCCAGGGAGGGAGCCATCCAGCAGAGGGATACTGTGTGTCCCCAGCGCTGATGCCACAGCTGCAATATTCAAAAGCAACAAGGAGTCAGGGCACCACACACCCTTCCCATCGCAACTTCCTTCTGGCACAAGAATCAGCTGCTTCTGGCCCACTGAGAACACAGAGATCCCACAGGCACTCACATGCTGTGACAGAGCCCCACCGTGCTCAGAGAAGCCAGCCACCACATTCACTAACCTCTCCATGGCTCTGCTGTGCACTGGGCATTTGCATGTACCTCCAGGGCAGACCCCGCAGGTGAAATAAAGGGAAAAATGGGCGGTCTGATGCCCCTCACCCTCCCCATCTTGGCTGCTTCCACAGATGCAGATGCAGATTGCTGATTTCAGGCCCTCAAAGAGCAAAGGGGGCCCACCCCTGCCTGGTTACTGTGGCCAGGTCCAGGGGTCCTGGTCCCCTAAGAGCACAACCGTGGCTACCTGTCCTCGTTTTTAAGTGCTATCTACAGGCCTACAGCCTGGCTCACCATAAATGAAGGCGAAATAAAGTCCTTTACAGACAAACCTAAGGGAATTCATCACCTCTAGACCAGTCCTATGAGATGCTTAAAAGACTTCGGATGATACCACCTAACAAATACAATGGAATACTACACAGCCATAAAGAAGAGCAAAATCATGAACTTCTCAGCAACCTGGATGGAATTAGAGTTTATAATACTGAATGATCTCTCACAAAAACAGAGAGCTGAGTACCACATGTTCTCACTCATAAGTGGACCTTGAACAACGACCGTATTACTGTAGGAAAGTGATTGAAAGTAGCAGGAAACTGCAGGGAGCGGGGTGTGGGGTGGGGAGCTGGGATTGACAATAGTCAATATCCACCTGGGGAAGGGGGGGGCCACGCCTCATCAATAAGGATACCTGCATGAGGAACATTTGTATACCTAACCCTGAACTGTACCCCACAATTTCAAAATAAAAATTAAGGGGGGGAAGCACAATAAACCATACAAATCAACCACAAAGCTGAGAATATAATGCCAGTTCTTAACAACATTATGACAGAAACAAATTATCACATATCTACAGTAAACTTGAATGTGAACAGCCTTAATGATCTGCTTAAAAGACACAGAGTGGCAAACAGGATTTCAAAAATAAGACCCATCCTCCTACTATCTCCCGGAGACTCAGTTCACCTCTAAAGACACCCATTGGTTCCAGGTAAAGGAATGGAGAAAGATCTATCATGCAAAACAAAACCAAAAAACAGCAGAGTCTCTGTTCTTGTTTCCAATAAAACAGAAAACCCATAACAGCAAAATAAAGTTTTTAAAAAAACAATGAAGGGCGCTACATAATGATAAAGGGCTCAATCTAGCAAGAAGTAATTACTATCATAATATATATACACCCAGCACTGGAATACCCAGGTTCATAAAATAATTCCTAGTAAAACTAAGAAAGGGCATTAGACAGTCGCACAATAATTGTGCAGGACTTCAAGACCGCACTAACAGCACTAGACATATCATCAAGGCAGAAAACTAACAAAGAAATTAAGAATTAAATTTAACAATTGACCAATTGGATCTAGATAATTGTAGAATACTTCACCCAATAATCACAGAATATATAGTCATTTTATCTATACATGAAACATACTCTAAGATCAACCGCATGCCCAGCCATCAATCAAACCTTAATAAATTCCAAAAAATCAAAATTATACTAAGCACCTTCTCTGATCCTAGCAGAATGAATGTAGAAATAAACACGAGGAACTCCCAAAGCCACATAAATGCATGGAAGCGAAACAACTTGCTCCTGAATAATTTTTGAGTAAATCACAAAACCAAGACAGAAATTTAAAAATTCCTTGAAACATTGAAAATAAAGACACAACATACCAGAACTCTGGGATTCTGCTAAAACAGTGCTAAGTGGAAAATTTATTACAGTACACACCCACACCCACGTCAAGAAAATAGAAAGAGCTCAAACAACCTAATGTTGCATCTAAGGAAACTAGAAAAATAAGAACAAATGAATCCAAAGAAAACAGAAGAAAAGAAACCACTAAAATCAGAGCAGAAGTAAACAAAATCAACCCCCCCAAAAAAAACATACATGGGATCAACAAATCAAATGGTTGGTTCTTTGAAAAGATAAACAAGACTGACAAACAACTGGCCAGATTAACAAAAAAAGAGAGAGAAAAAATCCAAATAAATATAATCGGGAAGAGAAAAAGCAACATTACAACCTAATCCGAAAAAATACAAAAGATTCCCAGTGACTGTTTTGAACATCTATGTATATGTAAGCAAGAAAATCTAGAGAAAACTGATAACTTCCTGGAAATACACAACCTCCCATGATCAAAACAGGAAGAAATTCAAGTCTAAGCATTGAAGGAATACACCTCAAAATAATAAAAGACATCTGTGACAAACCCATGGCTGACATCATACTGAACAGCAGAAGCTGGAAACGTTTCCCCTAAGAACTGAAGATAAGGTAAGGATGTCCACTCTCACCCCTCCTATTCAACGTAGTACTGGAAGTCCTAGACAGAGCAATTTGGTAAGAGAAAAAATTAAAGTTGTCTAAAAAGAAAAAGAGAAAAGGTATTCAAATCAAATCATCTCTCTTCACAGATAATAAGATTCTATATTTAGAAAAGCCTAAAGTTTCCACTTGACCAGATAGTAAGCTACATCAGAAAAGTCTTGGGATACAAAATCAACATTCAAAGATCAGTAACATTTCTGTTCAATAGCAACATTCAAGTCGAGAAACAAATCAAGAACGCAATCTCATTAACATAGATACACACACACACACACACACACACACACACACACAAACCCCTAGGAAAACATCTAACGAAGGAGGTAAAGGTAAAAGATCGCTACAACAGGAACTAGGAAACACTGCTGAAAGAAATCGAAGAGGACGCGAACCAATGGAAAAACGTTCCATATTCATGGATTGGAAGAATCAATATTGTTACAATGTTTATATTGCCCAAAGCAATCTACAGATTCAGTGCAATTCCTATAAAACCACCAGCATTATTCTAGAAAAAAAAAAAACTTAAATTCATATGGCAAGCCGAGCTCGGTGGCTCAGCCTGTAATCCCGAGCCTTTGGGAGGCTGAGGTGAGTGGATTGCCTGAGCCCACGGGTTCGAGACCCGCCTGGGCAGCGAGACCTCATCTCTACAATAAATAAAAAAATCAGCTGGGCGTGGTAACGCGCGCCTGTAATTCTGGCTACTCGGAAGGCTGAGGCGGAAGGATGGCCGGAGCCCAGCAGGTCGAGGCTGCGGTGGCCGGGAGCGGCCACTGCACTCCAGTCTGGGCGACCGAGTGAGACTCCAACTCAAAAAAAAAAACCAAAAACAAATTCATGTGGCAGTAATAAATAACCAAAACAATCCTAAACAAGAACAAACCTGGAGGCACCAAGTTATTGAACTTGCAGACTTTACTAGATGCACGGCCAAAACATTGTGGTACTGGTACAAAAATAAACACATAGACCAGCAGAACAGGATAGAGAACCCAGAAATAAAGCTGCTGACCTGCAACCAACTGATCTTTGAAAAAGGCGATGAAAACAAATACTGGGGAAAGGACACCGTAGTCAATAAATTGTGCTGGGAAAACTGCCTGATCATATGTAGAAACATGAAACTGGACCCCATCCCCGCACCATATATAAATATTTACTCAAGATGGAGTAAAGACTTAAGTGTAAAACCTCAAACTATAAAAATCCTAGAAGAGGCCAGGCTCAGTGGCTCAGCCTATAATTCCAACAGTGGAATTGCCTGAGTTCACGGGTTCGAGACAAGCCTGGGCAACTTAGCAAGATCTCATCTCTACAATAAATCAGTAATTAGCAGGGCATGGTAGCCCATGCCTGTAGTTCCAACTACTTGGAAGTCTGAGGCAGAAGGATCGCCGGAGCCCAGCAGGTCGACGCTGGGGTGGTCGTGAGTGTGCCACTGCACTCTAGCCTGGGCGACAGAATGAGACTCCAACTCAAAAAAAAAAAAATTCTTAGAAGAAAACCTCTGAAACACTCTTCTGGATATCAGTCTAGGCAACAAATTTATGGCCAAGTCCTCAAAAACAAATGCAGCAAAAAAAAAAATTGACAAGTAGAACATAAAAAAACTAAAGAGTTTCTGCACCCACACACAAAAAACTATCCACCAATCCCTTCGGGTCCCCTCCCACTATGGGAGCTTTTCTGTCCTCTCAATAAATCCTACTTTCAATTAAAAAAAACTATCAACAGAATAAATAGACAACCTATAGAATGGGAGAAAAGATTTGCAAACGTTTCATCTGACAAAAAGAACTGATATCTGGGATCCATAAGGAACTTAAACAAATCTCAGGGGGAACAAATAACCCCATTAAAAAGTGGGCACGCCGGGCTCAGTGGCTCAGCCTGTAATCCCGCGCCTTTGGGAGGCTGAGGTGAATGGATTGCCTGAGCCCGTGGGTTCGAGACCCGCCTGGGCAACGAGACCTCATCTCTACAATAAATAAAAAAATCAGCTGGGCGTGGTAGCGCATGCCTGTAATCCCGGCTACAGGGAAGGCTGAGGCGGAAGGATCGCCGGAGCCCAGCAGGTCGACGCTGCGGTGGCCAGGAGCAGCCACTGCACTCCAGTCTGGGCGATGGAGTGAGACTCCAACTCAAAAAAATAAAATAAAATAAAAACAGAAATTTAGAACTCATCTCTTGCATTCTTCCCTACTTTGCATGTAACCATTCCCTCTAGCTGACAGAATGTAATATACTGTAGTAATAGCTTTAAAATGTATTTATAGAACCAACTTACAGAGTGATTATTGTTAAGTGGCTGAAATACAAATATCTTCTATGACTGTCACTCGGCAGAAACCACTAAAAGCTATCATACTAGTTTTCTTCCTATGAGGGATTTTTTAAGCTCTAACCAAAGAAAGATGTTGACCAGCTTAGATCAACAATGACCTGAAAATTCAAATATTCTTTTAAGCTTATATTTGCTTTTTCATAAGTTCTTGAAATATACAGTAGAAAAAGTCATTTATTTTTCCAAAATGACTCTCATCGGTGTAGACAGCATTTTAAATGTCAAATGGAAGAACTTGTCTTTATTTTATTTTTATTTTTTATTTTTAAATTGCAGGATACAATTCAGGGTTAGGCATACAAATATTCATTGTGCAGGGACCCTTGTTGATGAGGTATGCCCTCTTCCCCAGGCAGATCTTGACTACTGTCAATCGCACCTCCCAATCCCCTCCCCCTGGGCAGTTTCCCGCTACAGTCAATCCTTTTCCTATAGTATTACGGTACTGTTCAAGGGCCACTTATGAGTGAGAACATGTGATACTCAGTTCTTTGTTTCTGGGAAAGATCACCCAGTATGATAGACTCTAACTCCATCCAGGTTGCTGTGAAGTTCATGATTTTGTTCTTTGTGATCACATTATGGATTTTTTTACTCGTTCAGAGTTCAGAGCCATTGCTTCCAGTTGAATTTCTTGCCTTTAATTAAATTAACCCTAGAAGAATTCCCCCTTTGTGGACTGGATTAGATTTTGGTATTAGACATAAATGTGTGTGTCGCTTTCCTTGACCCAAGTCTTTGCGAGGAAAATAGGAAGAAAAGAACCAAGGGGATTGAAGGCAGAAGAATATTGCTTTGCATCCTTCTTGGGGCAGACCAGGCCAGGGCAGTATCCGATGTCTCATCACTAAATTTTCCCACAACACACCGTGGACCTTTTCCTCCACCAGTATTCCCAAACTCTTCAGGAATCAGAATCCCCTGGAGGGTTTCTTCAAACACTGATGGCTCAGCCCCTACCTCCAGAGTTTTCATTCAGTAGGTCTGGGGGGGGGCAAATTTGCATTTTCAACAACCTCACAGTAGGGAAAAGACTTGGAAAATCACTGCTTCACCGTAATGGCCATCATTATAATTTAAACTGGGTTTTAACATTTTCAAAGCTTGTTCATGCCTTTTTGCTTAATCCGTTTACTGTTTACTTCTAAACCATCCTATGAGATGCACTGGATGGCTATTTTCTCCAACTTACAGATTATAAATGAGATACACTGAGGCTTTTCCTCTTGAATACAACTACCCTCGATGAAACTGCCCAAGCCAGAAACCCAGAAGTCACCCAATCCACCCAAATCCACCCAAATCCAGCCACTGTCCATCATGTTGGTTTCACCCCCACATCCTGGACACCTTGCTGTCTTCCACTTCTGTGCCTTTGCATAGATTGCTTTCTTTTCCTGATATTCCTTTAAACCTCATGTTTAAGTTTTCCTAGAAAAATGCTTCACGAAGTTCAATATGTATTAAATCAGGATGGATTCTCTTTTACACATATCGAATGTTATGTTGTCCTCTTTTTAGTATTCATGAATCCAATTTCTCCTTCAAATTTGCAAATGTCAGGGCACATCTTTTGAAGTATTCACCACTGCCAAAGTGTGTGATTGGGCCTGAAACTACCCCGCCTGAAGCAGACTAGGCATGGTTGGTGAAGGACGATGGCACCAATGAGACTCAACACCCTTTGAAGCCAAGAGATTTATTAGAGCAGCGGCTACAGAGAGAGGGAAGAAGGTCTGTAACTGCCTGGTAGGGAAGGGGGAGTGAGTGAGTGAGGGCGAGAGAGGTCTGTATTTATCAGTTTGGGAGGGGGCGGCCAGTGCTCTATCAGAGCCTGGCGGTGCCGGCCAGTGCCATCTTAGGGTCTTTATTGGAGGGAGAAATGAGGTAGTATTCCTATAGGGAGATAATATTTGTGTATAGGTTTAAGTCTCGCGCGCGCGGGGAGAGCAGGAGCTTAGGGCCTTTGTTGTCTTTGCTTGGTTCCATATGGTGTTTTAGCGCCATCTCAGGAGATGCCTTTCTGGCTGTTCCCTGCACCCTTTATTCCCACCTTTTCTGTTTATTTGGGAGAGGGGCGTCGTTATTCTTTCTGCTGCTTCCTGCTGGATGTGGGCGTTGTGGGGTGAGGTGGGGGAAGGGCACAGAACCAGCCAGAACAGGGCCCAGAGATAGGCGCTGAAGGTGAAGATTTTTGCAGGCGAAAGTTCTATAAAAGTCCCTTGTAGATGTAAAATGGCGACTTGTTCCGGCCACTCCTCCAGTGGGCACGAGGGCAGTAGTAACCAGCTGTCTTGGAGTAGACTGTGGAGGTAGATAGAGAACCTGGAAGAGAACATATCTAAAAGAAAAGTTAAGTGATGTTTAGGGACGAGCTGCTGACTCCTCTACTGGGACAGGTTGATAACTATTGAGTAATAGGAGGTTAAGGTTTTGATTTGAGAGTTCACTTAAGTGTCGTTGAAGAAATTTAAAGATATATGGGGCTATTAAACAAAAAACGCAAATTAAAATGACAGGGCTTAGGAGTGGGGCCAGCCAGGTGACAAAAGGGTGTTGCAACCAGATGAAGGGAGAAGAGTCTGGCTGTTGGCAGCGCTGTTTTAATTCATCACTTAGATGGTTGAGGACGTTTAGATTTTCTTCTACTAGGCCAGTCTCATTAATGTAATAACAGCATTGCTCTCTGAGAAAGAGGTAAGTGCCTCCCTTGTCGGCCGTTAGAGGATCTAAGTCTTGCCTATTTTGTAAGGTGACCTGGGCTGGTGAGGTGATTTGGCGTTGTAAGGAGGCTAGGGACGTTGCTGAGGCCTCTAATGTAAGTTGTAGTTTATTTGCTAAGTCTTGGGAGGAGGTAATGCTGTATGCTAGAGCCCCACTGCCTAGGCCTGCTGCTGCCAGAGCAGAGGCAAGAGAGACTCCTGTGATTAGAAGAAGAAAGACTGCCCATCTCTGGTGGGGGTGGGGTGACACTATCAGTGTTGCAGGTTTGTTTATTGTGCATTTTGTTGCAAATTCCCCTTGTGTATATAGGGTCAACTGAGGTACCAGGGTGACCAGGACACATGATGACTTAAAGGTTTTAGTAAGGGTGCCGTTGCACCAGAAGAAGAAGCCAGGTGGGGCACAGGTAACGTTGACATGTGATGGTTGAGTTGGGGTTGTGAACAGGGGAATTCCTGATAGTGAGGGGAAATGAACAGTAGGATTTTGTGTGCAGGGGGTGGTAAGATTTTCCATGAATGGTACTGCTGTGAATGGGGGGCGGCTGAGGGCTGCACATAGGAAGCAGTCAGAAAAGTTACCTAGATGTGAGTAGTTGAGAAAGCGTGCTCCCTGTTGGACTACTGAGAGCCAGGAAAATGGGGTGGCTTTAATTGTCTGTTTTATGGAGGTTTGTAATATTGCCTCTTGTTTTGTTATTACAGGGGCTAAGTTTGGGATACTTGGCTGAATTCGGACATAGGTGCGGTAAATTTTGATGGTTCCTACTGGGGTGGAGTCGTCGATTCCGCTGTAGACCTTGCCTACCACCCCCTTTTCCCACATGTTATCCCAGGGATGTTTGATGTTGAAGTAGAAGTGGTCTCCGCCTTGTGAAGTGAGAAGAAAAACATCTTTATCACCTTTAACCCTTTCTATCCTTATGGAGTAGATCATGCAAGAGACTTTTGGGCACCCCCCATAAATTTCAGGGTTTCGTTTACAGTAATCTTGGGTTTGGTCAAAAGAAAGCAGAACTGAGGTCCTTTGTGCCATGTTAAAGTAATTGAGCACATGGAAGAGAGAGACATGGGGATAGAAACTTGAGACTGGCAGCCATATGGCTGGCAGTCCGCTGTGGCCAGACGTTGGGTGTGTGAGTGGCCTTTAGAAGTCCAGAACTCTTCTACAAAGAATCTTCAGTGAAATGGTGGGGCGGGTGGAGTTGTTTCACCACTGAGGTGGGTTAAAATTAATAAGGGAAGGAGGGTTAGGCTGATGGACATAGTGTTGTAAGGAGTGAATGTTTATAAAAGACACTTAATAAGAATGAAGCTAGTTATAATGAGGAGGTATGTAATAACCAACAAAGCTTTGGCTGTGGATGGCCAATTTGTAGGTGTTGACCAAGTAAGTAATACAGTGAGGAGGATGGCAATTAAGCCAAGAAAGGAAAGAGGCCAAGGGCTACAAGTTTCCTGTACTGAATCCAGGATGTTTGTTTGGATTTGGATTTGGGTGGGTGGCGAGTCGGGACAAGCGAAGTCTGAGTGGCTGTTCTGGAACCTTGGAGCAGGTGGACCTGTGGGTAGGTGGACAAGTATTATTATGGGTGGATTGTGAGGAAGGAGGGGTGGCAGGTTTAAGACGGGAAATGTGAATCCATGGGGTAACCTGACGTTGGGCTGTGATAAGTTTTGCTGCCGTGGGAGTGGATAAAACTACTTGAAGAGGTTCAGACCACTTTGGGTTGAGATGAGTTTTAGTTTCCGGGTCAGAAAAATAGACCCATTGTCCAGGAATAAGAGGAGGTGGGATTTGACCTTTGGACGAGACAGGTAACAGGAGGTTTTGATATTCCCAAATGTGGGAACGAATGAAAGACAAGAGGGGGTAAAGTATGTGATCAGGTGTCAGAGGGGTTGTAGTGGGGACTCCTGGGGGCAGCGCTGGACGGCCATACATCACTTCAAAAGGCGAGAGTTGGGACGGTTTTTTTGGGAGAACTCGCATGCGGAAGAGGGCCAGTGGGAGGAGGGAGACCCAGTCTCGATGGAGTTCGAGGGATAATTTGGTGAGAGTGTCCTTGAGGGTGCGATTGGCTCGCTCAACCTTTCCGGACGATTGTGGGTGGTATGGGATATGGAAATGCCAGTTAATGTGGAGGTCGGTTGTTAGGGATTGTACCACTCGTGAGGTAAATTCGGGTCCATTATCAGACTGGAGAGATAAAGGGACACCAAACCTAGGAATTATGTGATTGGCAAGGATGGACCCTACAGTTGCTGCTCGTTTGTTTGTGGTGGGGTATGCCTCTACCCATCCAGAAAAGGTGTCGACCAAGACGAGGAGGTATTTGATGTTGCGAACTGAGGGCATGACAGTAAAGTCAACCTGACCCCGGGCCTGATGCGTGGGAAATGTTCCCGGTTTTAAGGGGGTATGGGGATTAGTTCGCTGGCAGACAGAACATTGAGAGGTAATGGTTTTTATAAGCTTTATATGGTGGGGGTCGAGGGTGAAGAAGTTTTTTAGGAAAGACATTAGAGCAGAGGGATTGGTATGGAAGATTGAGTGTAGATATGGGATGAGGTCGGAGATAGAGGGGGGTTTGGCGGTGGTGAATTAGTGGGAGGCATATGGCTTGGACCAGGGCAGGTAACAGCTGCCATAGTGGGGATGGACCCCGAGGCTGCTTGTTGGGCCACGCTGGGGATGGACCCCAAGGCTGCTTGTCGGGCCGCGTTATCCGCCCTGGAGTTTCCCTGAGTTATGAGTGAGGAATCGGACTGGTGGGCCTTGCAGTGAGAAATGCCAATATTGGTGGGAAGCAGAGAGGCGGTGAGAAGGTTGGAGATTAGCTTAGCGTTAATTACTGCTGAGCCTTTGGTAGTCAGTAACCCCCTTTCCTTCCATATGGCCGAGTGGGAGAGGAGAATGAGGAAAACATATTTGGAGTCAGTGTAGAGTGAGAGGGAGTGTCCAGCCACTAGCTGGAATGCTCGAGTGTCAGCTACAAGTTCTGCCTGTTGGTTAGTGGTGCCTGGTGGGAAAGGCTTTGCCTCAATGACGTGTGTAATAGAGGTGATGGCGTATCCCGCAACCGGAGACCCGTTGTGTAGGAAGGAGCTGCCATCAGTGCACCAGGTATAGGAGGGGGAGGGCAAAGGACCCTCCTGGATGTGAACAGGGCAAGGGAGGAGAGCCTCCACAGCTTCTACACAGTCGTGGGTTGGTGGGGCTGTGGAGGGAGGGAGCAGCATGGCTGGGTTTAGGGGCGCGCAAGTTTGAAAGGATACGGAGGGATCTTGTAAAAAGAAGACAAGGAGCAATAGGACTCGACCGGGGGGTAGCATTTGAAGGCCTTTGTAGCTTAGAAGGTGCTGTAGATGGTGGGGGGAGGTTACTGTGATAGGGGCCCCGAAAGTGAGTTTTTTGGATTCGCACACCAGCATGTAGGTGGCGGACAGCGCTTGCAGACATGGGGCCCAGCCCTGGATGGTGTGGTCTAACTGCTTTGAGAGATAGGCCACCGGGGCGAATGCCTGTCCATAAAGCTGCCCTAGGACTCCCAGGGCCACCCCTTTGTTTTCGTGCACATACAAGATGAAAGGTTGGTGTATATCTGGCAGATGGAGAGCGAGGGCCTTTATGAGGGCTTGCTGAAGGGCATTAAAAGGTTGTTTGATGGAGGAGGGTGTTAGGAGTGGCTCATTGGGGTCTCCCTTCACGAGAGTATAGAGTGGCTTTGCAAGTAGAGCAAAGTTGGGAATCCACGCCCGAAAGTATCCACCCAGCCCCAAAAATGATTGGATTTCCTCTTTAGTCTTGGGTATATTTAGGGATTGGATTAGGGCTTTTTGGTCCGTCGTTATGGCCTTTTGTCGGTGTGAGATGGCTACCCCGAAATATGTGACTTGTGTGGCAGAAAGTTGGACTTTTTGAGGGGATACCCGATATCCCTTTTCTGCTAGAAAGTTAAGAGTGAGTGCAGTGTTCGTTTGAGAATCAGCTAAGGAAGGGCTACACAGGAGGAGATCGTCCACATACTGAATAAGGATGAATTTGGTAAGTGAGAGAGACTTTAAGATCTGCTGCTAAGGTTTGACCGAACAGGTGGGGGCTATCTCGAAATCCTTGTGGCAGGACTATCCAGGTGAGTTGTTGTGAATGCGAGATGTTGGGTCAGTCCACGTGAACGTGAAAATGTTTTGTGAGTCCGCTGCCAGAGGGACGGTGAAGAATGCGTCTTTAAGGTCGAGGACTGAAAAGTGAGTGGCAGTCGGGGGAATTGAGGATAGAATGGCATAAGGATTGGGGACTAGCGGGTGAATGGGGATGACAGCTGCATTAATGAGTCTTAGATCTTGTACTAAGCGGTAAGTGCCGTCTGGTTTTCGTACCGCTAAAATTGGAGTGTTAAACGGGGAGTTGGTAGGGCGCAGATACCCCTTCTATAATAAAGAGTTGATGACAGGTTGAAGTCCCAGGAGGCTGGAGGTAGGAAGAGAGTATTGCGGTTGGTTGGGTTAGGCAGAGGGGTTTTTGAGCTGAATGTGAACTGGGGGGCAGTGCGCTAGGGAGGGGGAGTTCACGTCCCATACTTGGGGATTTACTACAGAAGAGGGTAAAGGAGGAAGTGAGTTCGCTGGGGAACCTTTAGTAGTGAGAAGGACCAAAAATGGGTTTGTGGGGGATGGGTTGGTAAGGGCTGCACTTGGGTTAAAAGTGATGGACGCCTGGAATTTGGCTAGAATGTCCCTGCCCATAAGAGGTACGGGACATTGAGGCAGTACCAAAAAGGAATGAGTGAAGGGGACGTTTGCAAAAATGCACGTAACTGCAGGAGTTATGCGTGGAGTGATGGACTGGCCCCCTACCCCGACTATAGGGGACTTAGACGGGGAAGTTGGGCCCTAAAATTCTCGTATGATGAAAAGGGTGGCTCTGGTGTCCAGGAGGAAATGGATGGGGCGCCCATCAACCGTTATAGTGACCCTGGGCTCCCGACGGTTTGAGATTTGTGTCGGGCAGGTAGACTCCGGGCCCCATCATTCCAAGGTTGCTGCCATACCCAACAGGTCTAAAGCAGGATTGGGGGTTGACCCAGTCCCTATTTGGGGTCCGGGGCAGTCCGTTGCCCAATGTCCTGCCTGACCACACTTGGGACATGGCTTTTGGGGCACTCTGGGGTTGGGACATCCTCGTGCCCAATGTCCTGGTTGCCCACACTTGAAGCAGGGTCCTGGTGGTTGTCGCTGGGTTCGGGCATTGCCACCACCTTGGGTGACACAGGAGGAACCCTTAGCTTCCTGGAGGGCCTGGGCCAGCATCTGATACTTATGTCTTTTTGCCTTTTCATCCCGGTTGTGGAACACTTTAAAGGCAGTTGCTAGGACATCGTGTTGGGGAGTGAGGGGGCCTCTGTCAAGTTTTTTTAGTTTTGCCTTAATGTCTGGATAGCTTTGGGAGAAAAAAAATATGTCATTAGGAGTTGCCGGCCATCAGGGGAGTCCGGATCTATGTGGGTATACTGTTGAAGTGCCCTAGTGAGTCGACTGAGAAAGTTAGAGGGATTCTCATCTTTGTCCTGAATAACTTCCTGAAGTTTTTCAAAGGTAACTGCTTTTTGTGCAGCCCTACGCAGCCCAGAAAGGAGGCAAGTAGAGAAGCGATCCCTGGACTCGATGCCGGCAGGAGAGTTATAGTCCCAGACCAGGATCTGGTCTGGGACAGCTGCTGCACCAAGGGGGTGAGCTGGGGTGGTTTGGTGAATTTCGTCTGCATATGTTCTAGCCTGTTCCCAGACTCTCCTATGTTCCTCCGGAAGCAGGGTGTTGGAAAGGATTAGGTATATATCATGAAAAGTGAGGCTAAAGGACTGGATGAGGTATTGAAACTCCTTAATGTAGGTGGCAGGATTAGTTGTATATGATCCAAGACGTTTTTCTATTTGTGAGAGGTCTGAGGTAGAGAAGGGGACGTGCACCTGGACAATACCCTCTGCGCCTGCTACTTCGTGGAGGGGCGCTAGGACCACCGATGTGGCCTTGGATCGGGTTACCGGAGGACTGCACTGGGGAGCGGTTGGAAGGGGAGGATATATAGGTTGAACTTCTGGAGCAGAAGTGGGTGGGGTTGGAGAGGGGAGGGGCGGGGAAGCCTTGCGTTGCCCGTATGGGGTAGGTTCATCCGCAGGCTCCAAATCTGAGACGGAGGAGGGAGCAGAGATAGAATTTGCAGGGGGGGTAGTCTAGAGGAGGAGGTTTACACATGCTTGGAACAATGGGAGAAAGGGAAGTTACAGGGGAAGCGGTAGACGCTAACATGAGTTGAGGGTGGAGGTCAGAGGGGTTACAGGTGAGACACAGCCGAGGATGTTTACGGAGGAGAGAAAAGGATTGGACATAGGGAATCTCCACCCACCTTTCTGAACGCTTACAAAAGTTAAATAAATCCCTGATAATATCAGGATTGAGGGAGCCCTGGGGGGGGCACTGATTTTGATTGTCAAAGGGATATGTAGGCCAGTCCTGTGTGCAGAGGCGAATGAGATGCTTGGGCTTAATATCAGGAGAGAGAGAGAGGGTAGAGAGATTGTTTAAAAGGCATTTGAGAGGAGAATCGGCTGGCAGAGAGGATGAGCCCCCCCATAGGGAACAAGCAGACCCAATGGGGCGTCCCCTTAAGAGTCAGTTGTCCAAGAAGTGTGGCTGTGGCAAAGTCTGTCGTCACAGAGGTTTGGCACAGCCAGGGTTCTCCTGGAGAACCAAGGGGTCAAGGCACCTGGAGCTAGGATTTCCTGAATCAGACAGAGAGCACTTGACCAGGGCGGCGGGTGGGGAGTATCTTTACTGCCGATTGAACAGAGTTTTTGACGTGGGACCCCCTTAGAATCCGCTGTGGGCCAACAGGCGTGGCCTGACAGCCGTGGGATTCCTTAGGGAGGGGGGAGAAAGAGATAGAGAGAATTTTACTAGAACTGCTGTGGGTTAACAGCTGTGGGGCTCTTGGGACCCGCTACAAACCGGCAGCCACGGGAATTTTTAAAGTTTGAGAGAGATAAAGGAGAATAGGAAGCCTTTAGGGTCTGCGGTGGTCTTGAAAGCCGAGGTGGGTGTGTTTTTCCTCACCCGGGGACCGGAGGGGGGCGGTTTAAAGTCCGTTCCCTCCGGAGTTCCCCAGAAAGTTTTTACTCCCTTGTTGGGGGGGGGACTTGCCTATTGAACGAGTGCTAGTGTGAATGTGGCTGGGGCCTTCAGAAGGGTGGGGAGAGTCCGAGAGAGCAGGATTGGCCACAGGTGCCGAATCGGGATCCCGCCCAGGGGGAGAGAGAGACCTGCACAAGGGCGAGAAAGACCGATTCACAGTGGGACCTAACACCCGTTAAGGCCAAGAGTTGAATGAGTCGAAGCGGGACGGGAGGGAGGGAAATCTCTGCCCACTTTTTTGAATGCTTATAGGAGTTAAAGAGGTGGTTTTAGAGTCCTAGATGGGAGAAGAAAAAACCAGCAGGGGGTCCGCTGTGGCTTTGAAAGCCTAGGCGGGGTGTGGTCCCCCCCTCACCTGGGGCCGAAAGAGCCGCCGGACGATCAACGGTCAGTCCCTTTCGGGTATCCCAGGGAGGTTGTTAGGTTTTTCAGGTAGGGGCACTTACCTATCCGAGGTGGTGATGGATGCGGCGCTGGCATTCAAGAAAGTGGGCGAAGGCCTTAAGGGGCGAGTGCCACCGGCAACGGGACAGGGCCTCGCCTTAGGGTGAGAGAGCTCCCGCCCGAGTGACGGCACCAATGAAGGACGATGGCGCCAGTGAGACTCAACACCCTTTGAGGCCAAGAGATTTATTAGAGCAGCGGCTACAGAGAGAGGGAAGAAGGTCTGTAACTGCCTGGTAGGGAAGGGGGAGTGAGTGAGTGAGGGCGAGAGAGGTCTGTATTTATTGGTTTGGGAGGGGGCAGCTAGTGCTCTATCGGAGCCTGGCAGTGCCGGCCAGTGCCATCTTAGGGTCTTTACTGGAGGGAGGTATGAGGTAGTATTCCTATAGGGAGATAATATTTGTGTATAGGTTTAAGTTTCGCACGCGTGGGAAGAGCAGGAGCTTAGGGCCTTTGTTGTCTTTGTTTGGTTCCATATGGTGTTTTAGCGCCATCTCGGGAGACTCCCTTCTGACTGTTCCCTGTGCCTTTCAGTTGGCAAGACTTACTCTTCAAATGAGAACCAGGTAGCTAAGCTCCCAATACAATGTGGAATCGGGTTTCTCATGCTTGGTGAAATCTGCCTTTTCTTAGCATAAGTACTTTGACTTTGCAGTCTTTCAGTTTCTCCATCCGGCTCATTAATTTCAGCACTAGCTTCGCCAGGGCCTGGAGTTTAACAGGATGAGTGGTCTTCAAAGAAAAAGTTGATTGCTAACAAGTAATTACTCTGTTTGGTTTTTGGGGGGGTTTTTTTTGAGTCAGTCTAACTCTGTCACCCAGGCTGAAGTGCAGTGGAATGCACCCTCAGGGCCACCGCAGCCTCAACCTGCTGGGCTCAGGTGATCCTTCCGCCTCAGCCTTCCAAGAAACTGGAATTACAGGCTGGTGCCACCACACGGGCTCATTTTTAAAAATTATTTTTGGTAGAGATGACGTCTTACCGAATTGCCCAGCCTGGTCTTGAACCCTTGGCAATCCTCTCGCTCATCCTCCCAAAGTGCTTGGATACAAACGTGAGCCACTGCACCCAGCTCCATTACTGTTTTGCTGTGAAATTTTACTAGGAATATAAAAAAGGATTTTGTTAAATGTCCAAGCTCACCATTGTTAAAATACTCCTGATGTAATTTTCCTTAATTCAAAATTTCTAGGTAGAGTTATCATTACAAAGAGAATTCTTTGGATTCCTTGCTTGGTGATTACTCAAATCTCAGGTTCCAGACTCTCCCTAACCAAAAGGGGGTGGCGGGGAACAGACTGTCATAAACTTGCCTTCCCCAGCTCTTGAAGATAATCATACCACTGGAAAACAGGATGTGAGTGGTTTGGAGATCCACTTATTAAAAAACAAAAAGACTGGCTTTTTGTCTTACACAACATGATACTCAACCTATGTGCCCTTGCTTGGCAGGGTCAGTGCTCTGTGCTGTAAGTAGCATTAATTCACAGAGTTTCAGCATTGCCACTTCTCTGGATGTCCCTACCCACTCCACTTTCCAACTCTTCCCAACATACATTAGCTCTAGCACCTTGCCAAGCTACAGCTTGTTATTTAAGACAACAGTTATATTACTCCAGTGTAAAATTGATTAATGATCTCAACACCAATACTATAGGAAGAGTTTGTTAAGTTTCTGTGTCTCAGTTTATCCACAGAGTGAGAGGGATGACATGACCTTTAGGTATAATAACATGCCCAAAAGGTGTTCCATAAATTGAAACAATTGCAGTATTTTCAGCTACTGTAAACACCTGAGGAGAGGGGAATGGGTCCTCTTGTTTGTTGTATTGGCTCAGTGACTTGCAAAATGGTAGATATTCAGTTTGTTGAATGGATGCAATCATCCATGAATGAATGAATGAAGCCCTGGCAAAGAGGAAGACTATAACTTTTGGCTTTTTTTGTGAAAACTAAATGAATATGTGAATAAAACTGACGTTCAGTGACAGTCTTGTCATAACAATCTTGAATAGGATTTTAATTTTTCTGAGGCTCATCTGTAAATGGGGTAGCAATTTCATTTAAATCTATTCACACCTTGGCTACCTTGCCTTTCTCAGAGCTGTGTGTATAGATATAAATGAAAAAAGAAAAATATAGAAAAGAAAGCAATAGCAAAAGATGTCAGCAACAAAGAGCACACTGGGACTTATTAAAAGGAATGACAGAGAAAGCACAAAAATGCATAACTTGGGTGCAAAGACTCTCTGGTGCAGCAAAGCAACAATACCAGTGAGTATGAAGGAGTCGGGAGAAATAGGGCCAGACACACGAAGCAGAGGACAAAGGGGCAGAAGGGCTGTGTGCATTGAGCATTTAAGTAACTGATGTTGAATCGAATAGTAGTAAAAGTTTTGGTTTACCATGGGAAATGGGCCACTCCCGGCCACTGCAGCCTCAGCCTGCTGGGCTCTGGCGATCCTTCCGCCTCAGCCTTCCAAGTAGCTGGACTACAGGCACGTACTACCACACCCGTCTAATTTTTTGACTTATTGTAGAGATGAGGTCTCACCCAGTTGCCCAGGCGGGTCTCGAACCCGCAGGCTCAGGCAATCCACTCACCTCAGCCTCCCAAAGCGCGGGATTACAGGCTGAGCCACCGAGCCCGGCTTAAACTACAGATTTGTATACAGTTTGAATATCATTTAGAATATGTATTAAAAACTTTTGAGGATCAAAATGGATAAGTTAGCCAGCGTGTGGTGGCATGCGCCTGTAGTCCCAGCCACTCAGGAGGCTGAAGTGGGAGGATCGCTAGAGCCTAGAAGTTCTGGGTTGCAGAGAGCCATGATTGTGCCACTGCACTCCAGTCTGGGTGACAGAGCGAGACTCTGTCTACAAATAAGTAGATAAATGATAAAATATAGGAAATTACTTTGCAAAGTGCAAAATTTTATTCCTTTGCAAAGAATAAAATCTCTTGGTACTTTGAACCCAAGCCTTCACAATTCCTGCTTTAAAAGATCTCTCCAAGTCTTTAGATAAAAAACAAAACTAAGAACACTGGGAAAGTGGAAAATCATCACACTTCATAGTTTATTATGAGCACTGCTAGGTCTTCAGTCCACCTCAAATTCTTTTTGAAATGAAATGAGGTGTTTAAATAAATAAAATGCATGCTTAAGTCTTCAGCAGCAATCTTAACTTGCCAAGTTCCTAGCAATTAGGAAAGATGTAAGAAAAGATTAATCAAAGCAATTTATGATCTTCTCTTTCATATAATTTGATCTTTCTATTATGCTTTAAAAGAATGGACAGGGGTGAGATTGGCAGTAGTGGGAATCTTCTGAGGGCAGGGAGCGCGGGGGAAAGCACACATCATCCACAAGGACATCTGCATAATGAACATTTGTGTACCTAACCCTGAATTGTACCCCACCTCTTTAAAATAAAAAAGAATTAAGTTAAAACAAATCATGCTAGCCAGGCTCGGTGGCTCAGCCTGTAATCCCGTGCTTTGGGAGGCTGAGGTGAGTGGATTGCCTGAGCCCATGGGTTCAAGACCCGCCTGGGCAACTTAGCGAGACCTCATCTTTACAATAAATCAAAAAATTAGCCAGGTGTGGTGGTACGTGCCTATAGTTCCAGCTACTCGGAAGGCTGAGGCGGAAGGATTGCTGGAGCCAGGTGGAGGCTGCAGTGGCTGGAAGCAGCCACTGCACTCCAGTCTGGACAGCAGAGTGAGACTCCGACTCAAAAAAAAAAAGTCATGCTACAAAAAAGAAACTTTAAAAATTGAATAGATTCGTGTATTGTATATTGATTTGTAATTAGAATGAATTCACGTCATAAGAAGATATAAATTTATAACAGAAAAAAACAGATAAACTAAAAGAATACTACATGTGTTATTAATAACATCACTGGAATTCTTGCCATTATTTATTATATGTTTTATATCTTAAAGTAACAGCTTTCTTTTGATATACCAAGAATTTTTTTTTAATAACACTTCCACAAATCTCCTGATTCTCAATCCTGACTACACATTAGAATCACCTGGAAAACTGCTTAAACATACCCATCCAAGTCCCTCTTTTGACGTCCTACTTTAATTGATTTGCAGAAGAGTCCAGGTATCAGTGAAGTTCTGAAAACTCCCAGGATTCTAATATTCTTCCAGACAAAAGTCCTTTCAACCCTTTTTTTTCATGGTCCCCAAATACTTCCGCTGGGTCCCATTAACTGACTTTGGCAAAAGTTCAGGAATAATTTTTTTTAAGGGATGAACACAAGCCAGGCTCGGTGGCTCAGCCTGTAACCCTGCACTTTGGGAGGCCGAGGCGAGTGGATTGCCTGAGCCCGCGGGTTCAAGACCCACCTGGGCAACTTGGCAAAACCTCATCTCTATAATAAATCAAAAATTAGCTGGGCGTGGCAGCGCGTGCCTATAGTTCCAACTACTTGGAAGACTAAGGCAGAAGGAGCCCAGCTGGTCAAGACTGCGGTGGCCGGGAGTGGCCACTGCACTCCAGTCGGGGCGACAGAGTAAGACTCTGACTCAAAAAAAAAGGTATGAAAGCATGACTGTCATTCAAATATTAAATGAACACATGTTGAAGACTGTTTACCTCCGTAGTTAATGAGGAAACCAATAAGACGTTATTATCGGTTCAACAAAGACCAAATACAAGCCAGGGATGGGATCAACACACGAAAGCCCACAGGTCAAATCCCACCTGCCACTTGTTTCTGGACAGCCCACAAGCTAAGCATGTTTTTTACATATCTAAATGGTTGGAAAAAATCAAAAGTTTGATATTTTGTGCTGTATGAAAATGATATGTGATTCCATTGAATGAATGTACTCATGAATGAAGCTTGGCACACAGCCGGGCCCATTTGTTTGCATATAGTCTCTGTCAATTTCAGTGCTGCATCATCAAAGTTGAGTAATTGTGGTAGAGACCATATGGCCTGCACAGCCTAAAATATTTGCCATTCGGCCCTTTTCAGAAAAAGTTTGCCAACTCCTGATCTAAGCAATCGGGAACAGTCACACATATTTGAAAATGGATGCCAAACTGGTTCGAATCCATCACCCAGCAACAAAATGTCATGTTGAAACATCTCTTCTGCGGGAGGAAACTCAACCATATCTCCATCAGACAAAATCCGCTCAAATGTCTATGGGCTAGAATTGTTTGCACGATCATTCGTTTCCTCTGGCTTCTGGGATTGAACAATGGCTCAGTCAGAGACAATCAAAAGCACAGAGTCCTCTAACAGCCCCCAAAGATCTGCAAGGTGAGGCCCAGCATTCCACTGGAAAGACCTCCCAGTTTAAACCCATTTCAAAACCTTTTGCAACTTTTCCTTAGTTCCTAAGCTACTCAAAACATCAGAGATACACTCTCAAGGGAACTCATTTCATTCCAGGTATGGTTGGAACATGACTAGACACCTTGTCTATCTTATAACACATCTCTGCCTGCTCTCAAAACTTGGCACATGCTAGTGACTGGGCACCATGACCAACCCCTGACTGTGAGCTTCTCACCCACAGACCAAACACACATCCTCACTGGGTGTGTTGCCAAGGACCCTACCCGAGTAAGGACTTCCATTAGAAGACCCAGGCTTTGCTCTCAGAGATCATACGTTCCTGGCACGGCACATTCACATTAACGAAAAGACTCCATTTTGAGTTTGATTCACCTGGGATTTCATAACTTCCTCCCCAGAAGATAAGCATTACCCCTCTAAAATTGTTGTTCACACTGCATTTCTTTGATTTACCGATAGAAAAACAACTCTGCATAAAAACGAAGTCCCCAAGCATCCTCCAAAATGCATTCTTGGCTTTTAAATCAACTTTATTTCTATTTAAACTTGAATATTTGCTGCAATTTAAAAAATTCTCATGAAACATAACTTCGGTGCTTTTATGAGATGCTGATGAAAACCTTTGTAAACAACTTTTGAAATATGAACTAAAATGTTTGTTTTACCTTAAAAAATGGCTCTTGCTTTGATCTTTACAGTTCACAGTCAGAATTATTTAAGGTCACCCTAGGAAGAGAGAGACTCTTGAGGCTAGACAACATCTTCAACATACATAAGTTTGATTTCTGCAATGATCATAGCTTACAGTTCTTCATACACAAATAATTACTCTTGCTAATTTTGCTTTCTTATATCATAGGCAGGGCAGATCTTATCAGCCTCATTTCACAACAGCAGTTCCATAAACTAAGGAGAGTCAGGTCTTCCTTTTATGCCTCCCAAAGTCCCCTGGGTTAGGTAATGCCTGAAGTCTAAAAACTTCCTGAAAACAAAGGCTAGGTCTGTGTGTTCACCACTCTGGCCTCAGCCATGTCATGAAGTGGGTTCTGGTATCTGACCACGTGACCTGATCTGTGTTCAAATCCTACTCCAACCACTTGCAACCTAGGGCAGATTACTTAACCTTTCTGTGTGCCTCAGTTTTCCACATGTGAAATGGTCATAACATTCATATATCATAGGATGCTTGTGAAGATTGAGTTAGTAGGTACAACGGCACGTGCCTGGCATGTCCCAAGTACTCAAAATGAGAGCTATGATTATAATCTAGTAAAATGCCTGGCACAAAGTCGACGTGCGATAAATATTTGTTAAATGAATACATGAGTGATTGAGTGAAGTAAAGGCAAAACTGGATCAAATATTCAAATATTCCAACTCCAATGCCAGTTTGCTTTTCTCCCATGCTCTCTTGAATATACGAAAGCTTAATTTTAGAAGAAAATAAAGCAAGATTCCAGCAAATTATTAAACACTGATTCTCTCTTAAAATGATCATCGGATTTGCTGAAAAATTCGCTTTTCTGGGTTTGCTGTTCCAGTCCTCGGCTTTGAGCCAAGATACCTGCAAAATAATCATAAATGCGTAAATGTAACTCCAGCCATTGATTTAAATTACCATTTTACACCGGCACATAGTAAGTGTTCAACAAATGTTTGAGAAATGATTAATTTGGAGAACCTGTGACACAGAGACCCATTAATGTGTGCCCACATTATCATAGCTCCTAGAGAAGGGCGTGACAAGGATTCTAATGCTCCTGCACCTTCCCAAACGACATTCCTTAGAACTAATGATGGGTGCACCACCCCTTATCTCCCATGCATTCCCAGTGGGTAGCTTGGGGGGGATCCTTGGCTTCCCCTGTAGATAGCGCCCAATTTACCAGAAGATCGAATCCCCACCTGCTCCCCCTCTGAGCGGTCATAACTTTTGTAATGACAAGTTTCATGACTTTTGCCATCCTTGCCCAATGTATGTCTTAGGCCTTGTAAATTCCCTTTACTCTAGGCAAGCTTGATTGCCACTACGAGATACCTCCGGCATCAGGATGTCAGTTTCTGAAAAGACGAAGTCAGCAAAGTTAATTTTACCTAAAGTATGCATTTCTCCAAAAACATAGCTTCTACTTTCTCATTGTATTAAGGTTCAGGAACAAGATAAAAAATGGCTTTCGGCTCTGGGCCTGTCCTTTCAGACACAATTTTATGCAGACTATTGCAGCAGGAAGAATGTTCACTAATGAGGAACGTTTCAAAGTAGTGGGTTGGGATTTGCAGAAGCAGGTAACCTGGGGAGCTCCCCACTAATCTTACGAGATCATAAGAAAGAGTCAACAGCAGAGTCTTATCTAAGTACTTGAGAAAAGGGTGGCTCTCTGCAGGTAACCATTTTCTTCCAATAACAAAAAATAGGTGAGAGGATTTCAGATAACAAAGGGGTTGGGATGAATGGGGGCTCTTAACCACAGCTTTTCTTTTTTTTAGTAAAGTGCAGGTAAAGTGTAGCAGCAATTGCCAGTAGGGGAGATACTTCTCTATAGCATGTGCAGCTCTTGCAAACTGGTGGAGATTGGGGCACTCTTTGGCTGCCACAATATTGAGGGGGCATTGCTAATATGGTGAGAAGAGCAATTCTGTCACATACGAGACAGTGATGTACAACAAAGAATTCTCTGCTTCCAGCAAGATTTCTAGCTTTATATATGCGAGGAGGGACCCCCCAAAACAGAATTTATTTATTACAAAGTGAAATATTTATTCTCACATGTTTAAACTTCAGTCACCTTCAAAGGACTCTGTTTGATGCAATACACCTATCAAAACGCTTTTTTCCCACTGCTCCTTTTAGCGCTTCTGCCTTTTTTGTTTGTTTGTTTGTTTTTGAGGTGGAATCTCACTCAACCTGCTGGGCTCAGGTGATCCTTCCTGTAGCTGGAGCTACAGGTGTGCGCCACCACACCCGGCTAATTTTTTGATGTATTATAGAGACAAAGTCTTGCCAAGTTGCCCAGGCTGGTGTCGAACCCCTGGGCTTAGGCATTTCTCTCGTCTTAGCCTCCGTTTCTTGTTTCACCTTCCCACATCAGCCAAACGTGTCCCTTTGGGAAAAAAAGTGGCCAAAAAAGTCACTTGAGGTGAGATCAATCAGGTAAATAGGGAGGGTGGGGCACAGGGGTTACAGCATGTTTGATCAAAAACTGATGAACACTCAGAGTGGTGTAGGCAAACACACTCATAAATCACCCACCATAAAATGGGTAAACACATTGAAAGAATCTCCCCCCAAAAACCAAAAAAATTTAACTGAAGCTGAAAGCGACCTCTCACAGCAACGCTAGCTGGTAGACTGATGCCAGTGGGTTTCTAGGACACTTACCTAGCAGGGGAAACCTGTCCCGCAAGGGGCCCATCCTCCAAGAGATAATTCCAGTTTTGGGGGGTCCTCTCATGTATATACCCAGATATTCATGTTTGTAGAAATTTAAGCTACAAATTTCCAAGACCAGACCTTAACTCTTGTTAAAGTAAAACTTTATTAAAAGGTAAAATCGTGACTCTCATACAAGCTTGAGATGAACTTGTGTCAAAGTTTTTATTGAACAAACTAGTTCATGAAAAAAATAAGATGCTATGACCAATTCAAACTGGAATTCAAACAGCACACAATCAGCAAAAAGAAATGAGTCAACAACTTTACTACCAACCCTTATTTCAGAAAATCACTTGCTTCCTTTCTGACGGTGAAGAGCATATTTATGTTGTCAATACAATATCTGAATCAAGCCGGGCTCAGTGGCTCAGCCTGTAATCCCGCACCTTTGGGAGGCTGAGGTGAGTGGATTGCCTGGGCCCACGGGTTCGAGACCCGCCTGGGCAGCGAGACCTCATCTCTACAATAAATCAAAAAATCAGCCGGGCGTGGTAGCGCATGCCTGTAATTCTGGCTACCTGGAAGGCTGAGGCGGAAGGATTGCCGGAGCCCAGGAGGTCGAGGCTGTGGTGGCTGGGAGTGGCCACTGCACTCCAGTCTGGGCAACAGAGTGAGACTCCAACTCAAAAAAAAAAAAAAAACTGAAATAAAAAAACCATATCTGAATCAGTCTTCATTTGTAGCTGTGGAATCCATGGTGATAATTTTAGAAATTTACAGATAAGCACAAGTAGTAACTACTTTATTATGTCTTAAGTATCGTAATGTCTTTTGGACATTATGTTATTATATTATTATAAATTATTTTATTGTTATTTCTCCTTCATGTTACAGTTGGAATGATACACTGATTATTTTAAAAGTGTCTATTAGCTAGGTAATATTCTTGACTAAGCTCATTTCAGGATTACATAGGAAAAATTATAAAATATTTTTTCATAAAAAAGGGGTCACTAGGGTAACGGAGTTGGGAACCCTTGGCATGAAGATTGCCGATTACAACCTAAGTTAGGGAAATGCAAGTCAGAGCGGCGCAGCCAAAATTAGAACCCATGTTTCTGAAGGAGTGATCTGTGACCATCACTCTGCCCTTCTTTCTATCCACTCTTCTCTTTCCTACCACAAATATAAAACACACCTTGTTCCAAAAGCTTCCCTGTAAATCAGAGGTTGACATCCAATGTCCCCATTAAAGATCAGAACAAGCCAGGTTCGGTGGCTCAGCCTGTAATCCCGCGCCTTTGGGAGGCTGAGGTGAGTGGATTGCCTGAGCCCTCGGGTTCAAGACCCGCCTGGGCAACTTGGCAAGACCTCATCTCTACAATAAATCAAAAATTAGCTGGGCGTGGTAGCGCACACCTGTAGTTCCAGCTACTTGGAAGGCTGAGGCGGAAGGATTGCCGGAGCCCACCAGGTCGAGGCTGTGGTGCCCGGGAGCAGTCACTGCACTCCAGTCTGGGTGACAGAGTGAGACTCCAACTCAAAAATAAAAAAAAAAAATTAAAAAAAAAAAAGATCAAGCCGGGCTCAGTGGCTCAGCCTGTAATCCTGCGCCTTTGGGAGGCTGAGGTGAGTGGATTGCCTGAGCCCGCGGGTTCGAGACCCGCCTGGGCAGCGAGACCTCGTCTCTACAATAAATCAAAAAATCAGCCGGGCATGGTAGCACATGCCTGTAATTCTGGCTACTCGGAAGGCTGAGGCGGAAGGATCACCGGAGCCCAGTAGGCGAGGCTGCGGTGGCCGGGAGCGGCCACTGCACTCCAGTCTGGGCGACTGAGAGAGACTCCAACTCAAAAAAAAAAAAAAAAGATCAGAACACCCATAAAACATTCACTTTGGCATATTTTATGTAAATTGTGATGCATCTGTATAAAATAAAGATAGGTTTTACGGTAACTTTTCTAAACCAAAGCTAGAATCTTTATGAGATTCTGATGAAAACCAGAGTCAGAGGCTGGCAGATTCAAAATCCTGTAATGACAAGGTTTTGAAGGGTTTCTATGTGTATTGGTTATCTATTGTTGCATATAAAATGACCCCAAAACATAGTGGCTTAAAGCAACAATAAGCATTTATTATCTGTCTCATATTCTGTAGGTCAGAAATCTAGGCATGACTTAGGTAGGTGGTTCTGGCTTAGAGTCTCTCATGAGGTTGCAGTCAAGATGTTAACCAAGGGCACAGCATGCTTAAGATTTGACAGGGTCAGAAGATATATGGGTAGCCAACAGACACATGAAAAAGTACTCAGTCTCACTCATCATCAGAGAAATGCAAATCAAAACCACATTAAGATACCACCCCACCCCAGTAAGAATGGCCATCATTCATAAAACAAACAACACCAGATGCTGGTGAGGAGAAAAAAGAATGCTTCTACACTGTTAGTGGGAATGCAAACTAGTGCAACCTCTCTGGAAGACAGTGTTGCGATTTCTGAAAGAACTAGAAATAGACCTTCCATATGATCTAGCAATCCTCCCATTGGGAATATACTCAGAGGAACTCAAATCAGACTACAAAAAAGATACTTGCACACATATGTTTGTTTCAGCTCTATTTACAATAGCAAAAGCATGGAACCAATCATGTTGCCTATCAAAGCTGGACTGGATAAAAAAAAATGTGGTCCATATACACAATGGAATATTATGCAGCCATAAAGAAGGACAAACATATGGACTTCTCAGAAACTTGGATGGATTTGGAGTTGATCATACTCAGTAATCTATCACAGAAACCAAGAACAGAGTACCGTATGTTCTCACTCATGAGCAGAACTTGAACAATTATAATACTATAAGCAAGGGATTGGCAGTAGTGGGAAACTGTCAGGGGAGGGGGGATGGGATTGGCAGTTGAGGGAAACTGCCAGGGGAGGGAGAGGCCCATCTCATCAACAAGGGTACCTGCATAATCGATGTTTGTATACCTAACTCTGAATTGTACCTCACATCTTTATAAAAAAAAAAAAAAAGATTTGACATGGTCTAATGGATCCACCTCCAAGGTGACTTACTCACATAGCTGGCAAGATGGCTAGAAGAAGGCTATAACCCTTCCCCACAGGGGCTCTTCCCAGGGCTGTCACAACTCATATCATGACAGCTAACTGCCTCTAGAACATCTAACCCTGGAGAGCAAGGTGGGAGAAGTAACACCATCTCTGTTTTTGAAAGACTCAGTCCAACTAATTAACATAGGCATTACCTCACATGCCATTTTTGCTGGTGAGAACTCTCAAAATCTGCTCTCCTAGCAATTTTCAAACTACAATGCCTTGTTATTAACTGTAGTAGCTATGCTGTACAACAAACCTCTTGAACTTATTCCTCTTTGCTAAGTGAAATGCTGTATCCTTTGACCAATATCTCCCCAAGTCCCCACCCCCAGCCCCTGGTAACCACCATTCTACTGTTGACTGGTATGAGTTTGGCTTTTCAGATCCACATATAAATGAGATTGTGCGATGTTTGTCTTTTCGTGTCTGGCTTATTTCACTTATAATATCCTCCAGGTTCACCCACGTGAAAATTCCTTCTTTTGCTAAACTGATTAGTATTCCATAGTGTGTATATACCACGTTTTCTTTATTCATTCATCTGCTGAGAATGATTTTTCTCTCTTGGCTATTGTAAATAATGCTGCGATGAACATAGATGGGAGGGAAAAAAATCTTAAATAATATTGGTGAGAAAAGCTTAATTTATTGAGTGACTAAATAATAAGCTTTTAAAAAATATTATATATGATCACTGCCTCAAAAGGGTAAAATAGTGATTCTAAAATTTTGGTACTCAGAAATAAATAAAGTAAATATATCATTCCAGATATTTCTTGATCTAAAAAGATAGAGACATTTAACGTATAAAAAGGCAAAAGGATGAATATAAGTACTTTTACAAAAATAGAATTTGCCTATGTTGCTGTTCTATTAAAATTTACTACATTTAATTTTACTTGACTTTAACAGGGAAAAAAGAAACCGAGATGATACTCAAGAAATTGCTGAATTTCAGAGAAATATTTCCTTATGTCATCAGATATTTATTCTTAGAAGATTCCTAAATTTAGGTTAAGATTAAATGCTATCTAAAATATTAATTTGGTGCCATTATCATTTACACTACAGAATTCTACATTTCAACATTAGAGAATTTTTGACATAACACTAAGAAGGATAAAATTATCAGAACCTTGATAGTCCACCCATCTATACACCCCCACACCTTAAGTTTTGGTAATTACCGTTTGGTAATTTACCATTGTCAAGGTTTTTAAAATTTAGAACTGATTCTACAACAACAACAACAACAAAGTTCACAGCTTCTTAGACAGATTTTCATATTTAAATGGATTGCGGTCTCGCCCTCAAACCTTCCACCACAGCCTCTCTGTTCCTGAGTTCTCTGTTTTGGTTGGGGGGATATTTCCTCGGGTAATTGTTGGCATAATTGTTTCATTGTTCTGTAGCTCATGGAAGGTCATCTACTTATTGCCTGAAACTTTCGAATGTTAGAGACAATTTGATGCACATCCAATTCTTGAATCACTTTCCTTCACACACAGCCTTGCTCCACTGTCTTCAGCTATGTGATCAGCTAAACCACCAGGATTTTTTGTTTTTTGTTTTTTGGTCACTTCTATGTGGCTTCTTTTTTCAAACTAGATACTCACATGTTGTGTTTTGAGTTGACTTTCTTTCCGTCTTTAAGATTCAATACTTTTCTTTCTTGAGACAGAAAGACAGTCCATTTGGGCTGCTATAAGAAAATACCTTACACTGGATAACTTATACACAACAGAGGTTTATCTCCCAGAGTTCTGGCACTTGGGATGTCTAAGATCGAAGAGCTGACAGATTCAGGTGTATCAGAACCCATTTCTCATAGACAGCACCTTTTCACGGTATCCTCACGTGGTAGAAGGGGCTGGCTAGCTCGCTCTCTGGAGTCTCTTATAACAGCATTAATCCCAATCATAAGGGCATCATCCTCATTATCTAATTACACCCAAAAGGCCCCACCACCTAATACTGTTATGTTTGGGGGGGTCAGGATTTTAACACATGAATTTTGGGGAGATACAAACATCTAGACCATAGCAAGGGATAACTTGCCATGGCTAATTTCATTTTGAGTCTTTTCATGATATCCTTTGGACGTCTAAACTTAAGTCTGTCGTAATATATCAGAAATTGTTTTCTTCTGTCATAGGTTTCAGAACACGTTCTAGTTCATTTGTTCTGTTCTTTTAGTTAAGAGGACAAATTGTATAGATGTTTGCTCTCTTGTTTTTCTTCTACACTTATCATCTCTTCTATACTCTGTTTCTGATTTTTTTCATATAAATTTTTAATGATCTCCTCAAGCCTGTCAGTATCGGTCTGACCCTCTTCAGTCAAATTGTCTTAGACTGCTCCATGTTCCTATGACAGAATATGACAGACCAAGTAACTTACAAAGACAGTAAATTTCTTACAGTCCTGAAGGATGGAAAGTCCAAGATCCCACATCTGGTGAGTGTCTTCATGCTGTACCAACTCATGGCAGATGGTAGAAGGACAAGAGAGGATCAAGCTGGCTTTTTAACAACCAGCTTCTAAGCTGATACATGAATCCATTCATGGGGAAAGAGTCCTCGTGGCCTGACCAGCTCTTTTTTTTTTTTGAGTTGGAGTCTCACTCAGTCACCCAGACTGGAGTGCAGTGGCCACTCCTGGCCACCGCAGCCTTGACCCACTGGGCTCCAGCGATCCTTCCACCTCAGTCTTCCAAGTAGCTGGAACTACAGCCATGTGCCACCATACCTGGCTAATTTTTTTTTATTTATTGTAGAGATGAGGTCTCACCACTTTGCCCAGGCGGGTCTCGAACCCGTGGGCTCAGGCAATTCACTCACCTCGGCTTCCGAAAGCGTGGGATTACAGGCTGAGCCACCAAGCCCGGACCTGACCAGCTCTTAATTATCCCATCTCTTAATGCCGCCATGATGTCAATTAAATTTCAATATGAGTTTTAGAGGAGACATTCAAATCATAGCGCATGTTTTTATTATTATTATTATTATTATTATTATTATTATTATTATTATTTTGAGTTGGAGTCTCACTCTGTCCCCAGACTGGAGTGCAGTGGCACGCTCCCGGCCACCGCAGCCTCGACCTGCTGGGCTCTGGTCATCCTTTCGCCTCAGCCTTCCAAGTAGCTGGAACTACAGGCACGTGCTACCACACCCAGCTAACTTTTTTATTTATTGTGGAGATGAGCTCTTGCCAAGTTGCCCAGGTGGGTCTCAAACCCGTGGGCTCAGGAAATCCACTCACCTCGGCCTCCCAAAGCGTGGGATTACAGGCTAAGCCACTGATTACAGGCTAAGCCTATTATTTTTTTAATAAATAAAATAAGGACACCAACTTAAAAGTCAGATCGATTTCCACCTCTAAGAAGATGGAATAAATGTACTTTTCCACCTGCTCAGTGCAACCAAACACCTGGACATCACATAAACAAACATGAGAAGACTGAAAAATAGAGGAAAGAAGGCAGATGGTCTAGGGACCTAAGGACCTAAGATATGACTTGACAGTGACTTTTCCGAGTTTTCTCTTTGCCTCATATATCCTAGACTGAAAAAAGTACTTGAATAAAATAATGGCTCTGCAAAGGACACCGTTCAGAGAATGAGAAGAAAATATACAGACCAGAGGGAATACTGGCAAATCACATATCTGACAAAGGACAAGAATCCAGAAGATAGAAACAACTCTTAAAACTAATCATTTAAAAAACCCAATTAGGAATTGAGCAAAAGACAAGAAGGAACGGTATATCAGATATGATGTGCAGATGGCATATAAGAACATGAAAAGATGTTCAAGTCATTATTTATTTGGGAAGTGAAAATTAAAAACAAAATGAGATATCATTTCCCATCAAACAGAATAGCTAAAATAAAAAGTAGTGACACCACCAAAATGCCAGAGAACTCAGAGATTCTGGATCACTTAGAAGTTGCGGGTGGAAATGTCAAATGGTACAGCCCCTCTGTGAAACAGTTGACAGTTTCTCCAAAAATTAAATAGGCAACTGCCAGGCAAGCTATTACCCTCCTGGGCATTTATCATAGGAAAAAAAGCTTGCATTCACATAAAAACCTGTACATGAATATTTATAGCAGCTTTATACACAATAGCCAAAAACTAGAAACAACCCAGATGTCCATCAAGAGGTAAATGGTGAAACCATCTGTGGTACAGCCATATAATGCAACACTACTCGGCAATAAAAAGGAACAAATTATTGATGTACACAACAATTTGCATGAATCTCCAGAGGATTATGCTGAGTTTAAAAATCCACTCACAAAAGTTACGTACTGTGTTATTCTTTCATGCAACACTCTTGAAATGACAAAATTATAGAAATAGAAAAGATGAGTGTTTACCAGATGTTGGGGGGGGTGATGCGGGAGAGAAGTGGGGTGACCCTAAAAGGGCAGCATGAGAGAATCCTTGAGAGGAAGAAAATGGTCTCCATCTAGATCATCAATGTCAGCATACTGGTTGACATTATACTATAGTTTTGCAAGCTGCTATCATTTGGGGAAACTGGGTAAATGTTCACAGGATCTCTCTGTCTTATTTTTTCTTCATTGAGAGAAAATTCACGTAACATAAAATTTACCATGTTAATCATTTTTAAGCAGGCAATTTCGTGGTTTTTAGTATATTCACTAAATATAGATAGTTGTAAAAGCCTTGCCACTGTCTAATTCCAGAAAGCTTTCATCATCCCAAAAAGAAACTGCATAACAATAAAATGGCCACTTCACATTAGCCCTCATTTCCTGCTTTTGCAGCAATCTGAAGGTCAGTCAGGAATGAGAGTCTAGGTCTTTCTCCGGTTCTTTCTCAGCATGTGTATAGCCCTGGGCACATGGGTGGCCTTCTAGATTCCCAGGAATATGTCAGAGCTTTTGAAAGTGCTTGTTCCCCCAAAGCCTCTCATTCCCCAGCCTCTCCTCCCAAGTTTTTGTTAAGTCTATTGTTTGCCCAGCTGTTATCCATTGCCTCACACAGCAGCAATTAGTGCATTTGCCTGTGTGTTTTTGACAGACTCCCCCCAGGCAGCCACTTTAGCTAGGAGAGTTTCTAGTTAGAAAAGATAAAGGCAAGTCTTTTGAGTTGGTCTTCTAGGGAGCCATGAGACAGGTCAAAACAAACAATTAAAATTCTTTGTGAATGAGGTTCATTCTGCTCCCTGGGGCACTGGCCTTGGGAATGAGTGCTGTTATTTTTAAGGCTACCACTGAGCTCAGGAGTGAGAGATAACAACAGGGTGAGCTAAAAATGCCACAAAGGTCATTATTCTTAACAGGATTCAGCTGATTGTTCTTAATTAAGCATGCCCTTGGTTGCTGCAAGCTTTTGGCTCATTTCCAAAAAATCAGTGCTGACAATTTTCACCAGCTTTCTGTTGTTTTCATGGAAGGACAGTCTTTTGGAGTTTCTTATTCTGCAGTTTTCATGGGTGGCACTCTCTGGGTTATTTCTTAGAACGGCATGTGATTCTACAGTGATCTCAAAATAAAAAGTTAATTTTTTAAAAGTTGAAGCACATTAAAGTGTTCTTGACAAATACGGCATTTTGCTATCTCACACCTCCTCACTGTGCAGGCTGCCTTGCCAAAAACAGCCCCTTTAACTCAGCTCTTTCTTCCGGCATTTACTATTCCTCTTGTTTTTAAATAAGATGCATTTTTCAGCCATGAGTTTCATATATCACTTATTGACTTTCTGTTATTGTAGGTAAAGATTTAAGTTTCTTACAATACTATTTCCTCTTTTCCCCCCAATCCTCCCAATATATTGTGATGGCTATTAATTGATCTTTAATGTTCAAATCAAATATCCACAGCTGATCTATCTACTCTGTTTCCTTTCTGTTTTTCTGGAGTTAGTGTGTGTTTATTTATTTTTTTTCATTTGCTTCATTTTTTTTGTGCTTGATGCTAACTCATCCCAAACTTCGCTTTGCAGTTTTCAGGATAATTTTCCTCATCGGGTATCTTAGCTCCAATTTGGGGATGCCTCCTTCTCTTTATTTCTAGACAGCTGCTCTCTAGGACTTTTGAATAGTTGTCACTTGGGCTTCCTTTTGCTGTTATCCTTGGGATTTCCTGGGCCTTTCTCCAGGTTTGAATTCTCTGATCCCTCCTCTGGGTTTATCCTGTTTTATAGAGCAAATCCTCCTTTAAATCAGGTTTTTAAAAAATTGGGTGAACAATTTTTATCTGTCAATTAGACTTTTATAAAGCCAGCAATCAAATTTTTAAATATCTGGTACAATGGCAGACGACTTGGTGATACAAGCACTCCATATGCTTGTCTCTTGAGATGAAACCAAGTTTAACTGACTGCCTTTTACACCTGGGGTACCTTCTATCTGAGACACCCCTTCACAAACTTCCTGGAGATTTCCCTAACTTTTTTTCATATTCCACTTACTTATCTTTTTCTTGGTTTATTCCTTTATTTCAGGGCAAACATACCCAAATAAAGGGTTCCCAGAGAAATATCTTGAGACTTTGTGTGCTTGAAAATACTTTTAGCCATGCTGACACTTGACCGACAGTGTAGAATTGTGTTCACAGTAAGTGTCTTATGACCAGAAACTTTGTTTACTGATACACCCCAGTACCTGGAACAATGCCTGGCATATAGCAAGCTATCAATATCTGTGTGTGAATGAATGAGTAGTAAACATTTTCTATCTCTATAAAGTGCCAGAAAATAAGATAATAATTTTCTTACTATGGGAAATAAGAATAGGTTTGTTCCTTAGGAAGCTAAGAACGCGGTAGTCATACAATTTGACGACCTAAAGGAAATTACGGTGTAGCAGGAAAAATAGAGAGATTGTGACACCGAGGCTATTATAGGAAGTGGCACTTTATTATGCTGGCTAGCACAGCGGGCTCAATGGAACTGTGTGTCCAAACCGAGCGCCCCAGAACAGGAGATGTGGGGTCTTATACCCTCGTTTAGGTAAGGGAGGGGAGCCATGTTGAGTGATTACATACTTCCTTTGGAATCTTACAAGGTTGTACTCAGCAAAATCAGATTTTTCAAAGAACAAATGGTTTCCAGGAACTGCAGGCTTGTAAACCATCAACTTCAGAAAGGGGGTTTTAGATAAGACTCTTTTCAATTTCCTTGAAATAGCCAGTCTCTGGGCCATTTGGCCTTTCTTTTTTTTTTGCATTGGAGTCTCACTCTGTCGCCCACACTGGAGTGTAGTGGCCGCTCCCAGCCACTGCAGCCTCGACCTGCTGGGCTCCGGCAATCCTTCTGCCTCAGTCTTCCAAGTAACCAGAATTACAGGCACGCGCTACCACACCCGGCTAATTTTTTGATTTATTGTAGAGATGAGGTCTTGCCAAGTTGCCCAGGCAGGTCTTGAACCCGCGGTCTCAGGCGATCCACTCGCCTCAGCCTCCCAAAGGCGCGGGATTACAGGCTGAGCCACCGAGCCCAGCCATTTGGCCTTTCTTAAACAAAACCTGCGCAGCGCCCGGAGGTTCTTTGCGCCCGGAGGGTCTTTAAAGTTACAACTTGCCTTTCAAAAGGAAATACTTTTAACTGCTATCAACTCCTTTCCTGCCCTGGGCTAGTGGGAGTTATTCCAGGTGATTGCCATGAGGCCAACTGCTAATCCTGAACCACCTACATATTTCTGTGTTTATTCACTCAATCAACAAGAAATATATTTCAGCACATGCAGCATTGCTGCCACAATGGAACTCTTCTGTTTTGATATTTTGAACACGGAGAAGCAACCACTTGGTGCTCACCATTTCATCTGTGTCCTTGCCTTCAGACAGCACTCCTGCCTAGAATGTACCAAAACAGCCCATTTACTCTGCGACCAGCAACTGAATCTGTAACTCATGCCCCAGCCATGCATGCAGGTACACGAACATACCCCATGCCTTCACAGGAACCCCCACATGCCAGGGTAACAGTTACTTTAAGTCTTTTTATTTTGCATAGTTCATGATGAAATGAATGACCTTGGCTTTGACAGTTTATCTTTCCTACCGTTGTGTAAAAAATTTAACGTTGGAATGGTCTGTGTTACCACTATGCCTAATTTCTAATGTCTAAGAATTAGATAAAAGCATAATGATTTTAAATACACTTTTGTTTTTTTATTTTTTATTTTATTTTATTTTTTTGAGTTGGAGTCTCACTCTGCCACCCAGTCTGGAGTGCAGTGGCACGCTCCTGGCCACCGCAGCCTCGACTTACTGGACTCTGACGATCCTTCCACCTTGGCCTTGCAAGTAGCTGGAACTACAGGCATGCGATACCACACCTGGCTAATTTTTTAATTTATTGTAGAGACGAGGTCTCGTCAAGTTGCCCAGGCAGGTCTCGGACCCATGGGCTCAGGCAATCCAAAGTGCTGGAATGACAGGCTGAGCCACTGAACCCAGCCTCAAATACACTGATAAGTTTTGGCTATGATTTTTTTTCCCTAAAAGAATTAATTATAGCTTAGTTGCTTTACTCTGAAGCCAAAAGAAAGTAGGACTCCTTTTAAATCATATTTAAATAGGGCTGCTAGATTCAGCAAAGAAAAATACAAGATGTCCAGTTGAATTTAAATGTCAAATAAACAAAAAATAATTCTTGTAAAAGTATGTTCCAGTGAATAAATTACTATATTTTATCAAGCAACCCTACTGCTCATCAGTGAAATAACTTAGGGTTTTTGTGTGTGTGTGTGTGTGTGTGTGTGTGTGTGTGTGTGTGTGTGTGTGTGTGAATGTGAAGGATTTATATTAAGATGTCACAAAAGGAAGCAGTCTGAAATTAATTTTTATTGATTGATGACAATGCAGCAGCCTATTTTAAGCAGTTTAAAGTCTCTATGGTAAGAATAGTGTGAGTAATGAAATGATGACCTGGGAACAGAATGAAGACATTTGTCACTGTGCTTCCCGCCTTGGGTCTTCCCAATCCTTATCATCTGAAGGTGCACAGAGCTCACATCATAGAAACATAAGCTCAAAAGCATTTCAATTTATCACCCCAGATCCTTCCATGGATGTGTTCGCCAACTCAGGCTGCCATAACAAAATATCACAGACAGGGTGGCTTAAACTGCAAAAATTTATTTCTCACGGTTCTTATGGCCAGGAAGTCCAAGACCAAGGTGCTGGCAGATTGATGCCTGACAAGGGTGCGCCCCCTGGTTTGCAGACAGATGCCCTCTTGCTGTCTCCTCACATGGCATGAAGAGAGGGCACTAATCACAATCATATTCATGACCTGATCCCCCCTCCAAGGGCCCCACCTCCTAACACCCTTATGTTGGGGCTAGGGCACAACGTTTTGCCCAAACACGGACATTCAGCCCAGAGCCATAGGGATCTGAATAAAACTTTAAGTGTATACCCAGGGATATCTTGGATGGTAAGAAATATTATTTCTCACAGTTAAGTGAATTATGGGTAGACACACCTAGGTGACCTCCTAGGTGAGAGAAAAAAGGATGTGTCTCTGAAATCTGGGCATAACTCACCAACAGACAGGTTTTATTTTATGAGAGTAATAAAACTAATATGATTCCAACTTTCAGAGCTGTTTATTGCTTGGAGTTTTGGTTTGGTGCTTTTACTGCAGTAAATTAGCTGACTGAGCGTCCAGAGATTATATCTGCATCCAGGAAGTCCATTCATCATGTTTAACATTTGGGTTTCAACAGCACTTTCTCACGTATTTGCCAGAACGCCTCTGAAGTAATCACAGAAGCTACCTGTCTTGTTCCCCTAATATCTTAAGTATCATCCGTGGCTCTGGATTTTATTGGACTATTTTAATAATCCATCAGTCTCTTTACTTGAAAGTTTCACATAACCCCTTTCTTCCTTTATAAATACTTGTGGATTTTAACTTTGTACCAAAAAAAAGAAGCGGACTTTAGTAGTTCAATATGTCCTTACCCGAGAAAGCAATGCAGAGTGGTGGTAGAAATTATCAGGGTATAGCACCCTAACAGCGGTAAAGGTTTTAAATATTATTTAATACTTAGCAAGTTGTAGGGTCAATATAACACTCAGATTATATGTCACCCACACCTTTACACTCCCAGTAGCATTTTTTGCAAATGGACAAGTTATTCCAAGTACCCAATTTTGGAAAAGCGTCATTTAAATTTCAAGTAGTAAAACAACCACAGTGTGACCACTGGAATCCCACAGACTCAACGGCATGAAATGCAGGCTTGCAAGTGAATAAAATGTCTGAACCAAAACTGTACAGCTGTTTGTCTGGGAATTCAGGTAAGGCTGAGAAAGTTAAACCTATTCCAGGGCCAGCTATGGTTGGGTACCAGTTGCAGACCGTCAGTCAGTACTGCCTGGCCCCAAGGTATGCTGTGTCTGGCTAAGCAGTCATTCCAGAAATTCCAGTTAACTGGTTCTCTCTTAGTTGCATACATCCAGAACTATTGGGCCTTGAGCAAATGGAATCAGGGACTCCGCTAAGTTGACACACAGGGCTGCCTGTCCTTCCTGTACCCAATTCTCAGGTTGTTTGAAATGATCCATGAAAATTCTATATATTTTTTTTAAAAATTAGCCTCACTTTGACTTTCATTTTCTATTCTTTGGGGAATCCTTGGACATGACAAAATCCATCTCTATCATGAAACCGTGCTTTGTCCACAGACATCTCCTGGTCTCCACCTGCTGTGGCGTCTTCCACCCTGTTGGAAACACTGCCTTTCTCAACTGCATCGAGCATCTTCTCGCTGACTGATCAAAGCGCCACAGACATCATGTCCGTGGGCCAGACGGTACTTGGCCCAGGGCTGGCCATCCCCACCACTGATTATCCTGCCATCGTCCAAGTGGCCCCGCCTACATCTTCAGATGACAGCCAGTTGAGAGCAGGCATCCAAGAGACGGATCTGTCCACCATTCCTGCCCTGTCTGGCGCACCAGGACTCCCTGGGTACATCTCTACCTCGGAACATTTTCTGGAGGATTCCACACCTGTCCCAGCTTTACAGTACCTCACCACTAGCACCATGACCACTGCCATCAAGGGCCGAGAGCTGGTGGTGTTCTTCAGCCTGCGTGTGGCCAACATGCATTTCTCTGATGACCTGTTCAACAAGAGCTCTCTGGAATACCAAGCTCTGGAGCAACAATTCACAGAGCTGGTAAGTGGGCACTGCTTATGAGTCCTGGTCTCTTCTCCTTCCTTTCTGTGGTTTTTTCCACAGTATAATCATTGGCCAACTTAAGCAATGCAGGTCAGAAGAGCCAAGCCTCCGAGACAGCTGAAGACATGACAAAGCTGGGGTTTTGAGGCGGGATTGGGTCCAATCAGGGAGGTGGGTTCTGTGGCAGTCAAGCAGGGAAGACACTGCCAGTCACCCAGACTCATAGGGAGAAATTTATTCTTAAATATTTGTATTTGTACAGTCACCTCCCTAACTTAGTTTATCTGGAAATAACCCCCAACCACTCAGGTGCTCAACTTGAAATCCAGAACAGTTATAAATGAACATCTTTTTTCTCGGTTACATCTATCTGACCAAAAGGTACAGAGCTCAAACAGCCTGGCACAAATGAGGCTGAGGGTTTAGGAGTAAAAGCCCCTCTTTCAGTTCCCCTAAGTTCTTCTAAACCTAAAACATCACTATGTGGCTTATCCTGATTCCTAACAAAGAAAGTGAGAAGACCACAATGATTTTTGAGAATAGATCACCCTCAAAAATCACATGTTTAGTTTGTTTCTACATGTACAATAAGAAATGCGGAACCATGCCATACGTCTACAGTTGTGATCAATTAAACCCTACAATGCATCTCACACAGAGTGCAGAATTTCTGACAATTACAGGAAAAAAATGTATATGCTTCATCTAAGTTAAATCATTACGCAAATCAAAATCCATGTAAAACGCTATTCCTCAAGCAAACATTTGCTGTAAAGTAAGACTTTCTCCCCCACATCTTTTTTTTTTTTTTTTGAGTTGGAGTCTCACTCCATCACCCAGACTGGAGTGCTGTGGCACATGCCCAGCCACCACAGCCTTGACCTGCTGGACTCCGGAGATCCTTCTGCCTTAGTCTTCCAAGGAGCTAGAACTACAGGCACGTGTGCATGCTACCACGCCCGGCTAATTTTTTATTTATTGTAGAGATGAGGTCTCACCAAGTTGCCCAGGAGGGTCTCGAACCCGCAGGCTCAGGCAATCCACTCACCTCGGCCTCCCAAAGCACTGGGATTACAGGCTGAGCCACCAAGCCCAGTTCACATCTTTAAAATAATAAAAATAATAATAAAAAAGACTATCTCTGTGCCATCCCCCAAACCCAACCCCCACAACAAGGAGAATGGATGTCCAGGTACAAAGTCTCAGGGAGCCTACTATGGTATACTGATTAGGAAATCACACCAAGCTGCCACCGTGAAGAGATCAAGAATGCTGTGACTTCACTTAGACACAAGCTTATTTCTCTTCCACCTGACAAGTGGGACAGCCCTGCTCTCCAATTCATTTGGGGACCCACATTTCTTCCATCATGTGGCTTTGCCCACCCCAAGGTGTTTCCTCATTTGCATGATCAAAGCTGGGTCATTGGCACAGCCCTGTTTCCACATGTGAGAAGCAGAAAGAGAGGGAGTCAGGAAGGCAGTCTCCTTGTAAGCCTGTGCCACCAAAGTCACCCATGTCACTTCCATTCATATTCTATCAGTGGGAACCAATCAATGGCCATGGCTTGCTGCAAAGCAGGCTGGAAAATGTGGTCTCCAGTAAGGCTGCCTGGTTCCTATGAAGAAGAGGAGAATTGATTTGGAAGAAGGGGCAGCTAGCCATCTGCCCCTTTACAGTGGGTAAAGCAGGGAATCACCCCCCTAGACCAAAGCAATGTCCCAACATGAAGAAAGAGTACAGTTGAAGGAAGTAATGTGACAGAGAGGGGCTGATAACAGTTAAAAGTATTCCTTTTAAAGATCAATCTGCAAGCTCCGAAAACCTGCTAGACAGGTTTTGCCTGAGAAAACCAAATAGCCAAAGATGACTTTCCTAGAGATGCAAGAGAGTGACCAATTCACAACCTTAACCCAAATCCTCTCTTTATGAATTACCAGTTTACAACCCCTGCTTGCTGTGCATATCCTGGAGAGAGACCATTTGTTCTGAGTACAACCTTGTAAATTCCAAAGAAAATGTATAGTCACTCAACACGACCCCCTCCCTTACCCAAACTAAGGTATAAGACCCCTCTCCTCCCTCTCCAGGGTGCTCAGCCTGGGAGCGTTAGCCCACTGAGTCGCACCGGTGCTAATAAAACTACTACTTCCTAAAATAGCCTCGGTGTCGTGGCCTCTCTGTCTTCCCGCAACAGTAGGAGAGATCAGGGAGGCACCTGAAAAAAGGTTCCTTGCTTTGTGTAACATTTCATCTTATTTTCACCATCACCATGTGACAGGAGGTCCCAGCATGTGGGTTGAGTCCAGAGTCACCATTCTGGTGGCATGGGGGACAGAGGCAAAGGGAAAGCAGGTCCAGTGGAGCCGGGTGGCTGCCTCCTGCGTCTCTGTGCTATGTTCGCAGGACAGCAGCTCATGAGTGAGGGACTCACGGTCAAGGTCAAGACCAAGAAAGATGTCCTGAGTTGCAAACATTTCTGAAAAACACTCTGAATGTCAGCCTGGGCTCAGGAGGGGCAGGGGTGGATGCCTGAGGCATGATGCCCTGGGCACGCTCTTGAGATGATTGAAGCATCATTGGGAAAGGGGTCCCCAGGGGCACTGAGGTACAATACAGTGGCCAGGTAGCTCGATGAGGGTCACACAGCTAGTTAGGGACAGTTCCGGGACTGACACTCGAGCCTCCTGACTGCCAGCCTCCTGCTATTTTCGCAGCACCACTTTGGTGTTGACCATGAAATATTTACCGAATAGACCAGACACAGTGACATTTCAGCTGTTGTTTATTTCAACAGGTCTTTTCAAGTTGGTTTCCTCCAAACAGATGTCCAACTTACACCAGACGTAGGTCAGTCTGCTCCTGGGCCCAGTTGGGAACATGTTTTTATCTACTTGAGTGTTTTTAAGCAGCTGAACCTGGCATTATTCCAGCTCGGCTAATAGCATTGGCCTGGAGTTTTATAAATCACCCCTTCTAGCAAATCATCATGAAGAAATCACAGCCCATCCATCTCAATACACAGATAGAGAGGTGGAAATATGAACCCTAATCACTGCAAATAGACATGAAGTCGCGGTGGTCTCGTCACACTTAAAACCTGAAACAGGCCAGGCGCAGTGGCTCACGCCTATAATCCCAGCACTTTGGGAAGCCAAGGCGAGAGGATTACCTGAGCCCAGGGGTTCAAGCCCAGCCTGGGCAACTTGGTAAGACCTCGGCTCTACAATAAGTCAAAAAAATTAGCCAGATGTGGTGCCACGCGCCTGTAGTTCCAGCTACTTGGAAGGCGGAGGCGGAAGGATTGCCGGAGCCCAGCAGGTCGAGACTGCGGTGGCCGTGAGCGTGCCACTGCACTCCAGCCTGGGCAACAGAGTGAGACTTGAAAGTGAGTATACATGAAACAGCACTGAGAACCGAAATATAGTAAGAATAAACCTTCTCTCGCTTGCAGCTGGTTCCGTATCTACGCTCCAATCTCACAGGATTTAAGCAACTTGAGATACTCAACTTCAGAAACGGGAGTGTGATTGTGAACAGCAAGATGAAGTTTGCCAAGTCGGTCCCCTACAACCTCACCAAGGCCGTGCACGGGATCTTGGAGGACTTCCGTTTTGCAGCAGCCCAGCAACTTGATCTGGAAATAGACAGCTACTCCCTCGACGTTGAACCAGGTAAAAGAACCAGCCCAGAAATTTTTGGTTCATTTCTTTTGTTTTGAAGCATGCTGCTCAATCTTTAGGCCACAAAAATCTCACTAAAATCACACTTGATAAAAACCACCTTTCAGCAAATTTTCTTAGATCAAAAAGCAATGCGAAGCCGGGCTTGGTGGCTCAGCCTGTAATCCCGCGCCTTTGGGAGGCTGAGGTGAGTGGATTGCCTGAGCCCGCGGGTTCGAGACCCACCTGGGCAGCGAGACCTCATCTCTACAATAAATCAAAATATCAGCCAGGCGTGGTAGCGCATGCCTGTAATCCCGGCTTCTCGGAAGGCTGAGGCGGAAGGATTGCCGGAGCCCAGCAGGCGAGGCTGCGGTGGCCGGGAGCGGCCACTGCACTCCAGTCTGGGCGATATAATGAGACTGCAACTCAAAAAAAAAAAGCAATGCAAAGTTCGTGATTTTGTTCTTCCTTATGTCTGCGGAATATTCTATCATATATATGTACCACATTTTTTTTTAATCCAGTCCTCTTTTGATGGGCAGCACGGTTGGTTCCATGTTCTTGTTATCGTGAATTAGAGTTTATGATACTGAGTGATCTCTCACAGAAACAAAGAGCTGAGTACCCTGTGTTCTCAGTCATAAGTGGACCTTGAACAACTACCATAATACTATAAAAAAGGATTGACAGTAGCGGGATACTGTGGGGCGGGGCGGGGAGGTGGGATTGACAGTAGTCTATATCCACCTGGGGAGGGGGGCACACCTCGTCAATAACGGTACCTGCAAAAGAAATATTTGTATACCTGACCCTGAATTGTACCCCACAATTTCAAAAAAATAAAGAAAATTCAAGTTTAGAAAAAAAAGCAATGAGCAAGCACACAGTTTGCTTCCTAATTTGAGAGTTTTAATTTCCCCTCAGATCAAAACCTTTGCTGTGCTTAAGAGATGTTTTTTTTTTGATGTAACCCACATTCAAGCTAATTTACATTCCCTAGAAGTCCAAGGCAAATCTCGGTGCTCAGCAAACACCTGGGAGAGGAGGTTTCCTACCTAAGAAACCTCTCAGTGACAGTTACCTCTCAGAATAGCTTCTTCATCCCACAACTCAGGGCGAAACAGACAGCATCCCAAGGAATGGAAAAGAATCTTCAGATCGAAATTCAGGCTTGGAGCGTCACTCCACCATCACCAAAGAAGGAAACAAAGTCACTTCCCAGTTGTACAGGCCAGATCGGCTGTCACCTGCAGATTAAAGCAGAGTGAGACACGGGAAACTCTTAGAGACAGGGACCTTAGCCCAAAGCAATGCAATAGAAAGTTCGTTTCCATAATAAATGGAGCCGTGTGTGCGCCCTTATAACCAGCTATGCTCAAACTGGGAACTGTTTTTGGTCATCAGTTTCAAAATTCTGTTTTCTAACCCATTGAAAGAAGATCTTTATTCTCTGGAGTGCAGGGAGGAGAGGGCTTGGGTTTCACTGCCAAAGCTGCCTCCTGGTCAGATTCAGAACAAAGCTTCCTAACTGGCTGTGAATTAGTGAAGTGAATCTCCAACACACACACACACACACACACACACACACACACACACACACACACACATGCACACACCTGCCATGGCTCTCTGTGGACCAGCAATGAAGACTGAGGAAAGAGGCCTTGGGCAAAACACAAGCCAGAAGTGAATCTCCAACACACACACACACACACACACACACACACACACCCCCCTGCCATGGCTCTCTGTGGACCAGCAATGAAGACTGAGGACAGAGGCCTTGGGCAAAACACAAGCCAGAAGGCTCCGGACAGAGCAGGGCTCAGGTGCAACTTTAAGAAAATCACCTCTTTGCCTCAGCAAACAGGATTCTTGAAAGACAGAATGCCTGTAGGCACTGAGTCCAGGAGTACTCACCACGAACAGGAGTGGTTGAGTAAGCCATGTGGACCCCTTAAGAAATCAAAGACCTCCTAAATGCTAACAAGGCACTGCCATTTCCCCAGAAAATGGCCTCAAAACTGAGAAGGTCAATTTCTTTATTATTGTTATTATTATTATTATTTTGAGTTGGAGTCTCATTCCGTGGCCCAGACTGGAGCACGGTGGCACGCTCCCAGCCACCACAGCCTTGACCTGCTGGGATCCGGCCATCCTTTTACCTCAGTCTTCCAAGTAGCCAGAACTACAGGCGCGTACTACCACGCCCAACTAATTTTTGATTTATTGTAGAGATGAGGTCTCACCAAGTTGTCCAGGCAGGTCTCCAACCCACGGGCTCAGGCAATCCACTCGCCTAGGCCTCCCAAAGCGCTGGGATTACAGGCTGAGCTACCTAGCCCGGCCTATTTTTTTTTAACTTTTAATTATTTTTATTTTAAAGACGTGGGGTACACTTCAGGGTTGGGTATGCAAACGCTGATCATGCAGGTACCCTTGTTGATGAGGTATGCCCCTCCCTCCCCTAGCAGTTTCCCACTCCTGCCAATCCCTTTCTTATAGTATTATGATAATTATTCAAGGTCCACTGATGAGTGAGAACATATGGCGCTCTGTTCTTTGTTTCTGTGATAGATCCCTGAGTATGATAGACTCCAAATCCATCCAAGTTGCTGCAAAGTCCATAGAAAACACTGTTCTTAGAAATAGGGGGGAAGCCGGGCTCAGTGCTCAGCCTATAATCCCAGTATTTTGGGAGGCTGAGGCAAGTGGATTGCCTAAACCTGCAGGTTCAAGACCAGCCCGGGCAACTTGGTGAGACCTGTCTCTACAATAAATCAAAAATTAGCCAGATGTGGTAGTGCAAACCTATAGTTCTGGCTACTTGGAAGGCTGAGGCAGAAGGCTCTCTGGAGTCCAGCAGGTCGACCCTGGGGTGGACTTGAGCATGCCACAGCACTCCAGCCTGGGCAATGGAGTGAGATTCTAGTTCAAAAAAAAAAAGGCGGGGGTGCTATACAGTTGCAGCAGTGTGTTTTTAGCTTCAGGACTGTTGTATGATTTTAATCTGAGGAAATACATACAAAATTTTTCTAATCATGTGTCTAAGCTTTAAAACAAATTAAGGGAAAATATGCAGATTATTTTTCAATCTTTTTTTTTTCTTTATCTGGCAATATGACAGCTATCTTCCTACTAGTTTTTCAGCATGGTCCATCAAACCAGACGTTCTCCTTTGGCGGGTGTATTTGAGTATAAACTGTCATGGTGACTGACAGGCAGGCTGATTAAAATGTCCTCCGAGTAGCCGGGCTCGGTGGCTCAGCCTGTAATCCCACGCCTTTGGGAGGCTGAGGTGAGTGGATTGCCTGAGCCCGCGGGTTCGAGACCCGCCTGGGCAGCGAGACCTCATCTCTACAATAAATAAATTTAAAAAAATCAGCTGGGCATGGTAGCGCGCGCCTGTAATTCCGGCTACTCGAAAGGCTGAGGCGGAAGGATCGCCGGAGCCCAGCAGATCGAGGCTGCGGTGGCCGGGAGCGGCCACTGCACTCCAGTCTGGGCGACAGAGTGAGACTCCAACTCAAAAAAAAAAAAAAATATCCTCCAAGTACAACCAGCCAGTGCAACCAACTGATGGTGCCGACCCTGAATGAAGATAATTATTTTACTTTCTTGGAGAACAAGATCTCCAATTCCCATTTACACAGCTCTGGGCTCCTGCTGGTGTGGTCTCAGGTGTGGCATGTGGGCTGACACACAGCAAGTGCCCATCCTCCAGCACAGGGCAAGAGAGGCCCGGGATACTGCCACTCAGATTCTCTTATGGTACCAGGAGGTCACATCAGCAAATGCAGGAAGCATCCCTGATTCAGGCTTTCTTCTTTCCAGAATGTGCCTGAATCCACTGAAGCTGGTCCCATCTGCCAGAAATTCTCCTTGAAAAAGAATTGGGGGGGGGGTAGGGAGATGGGATTAACAGTAGCAAATATCTGTCTGGGAACGGGGAAACACCCCATATTAACAGGGTGCTTGAATGAAACGCAGTTGTATGCCTAACTCTTAACTGTACCCCACAACTTCATAATTAAAAATAAATAAATAAATAAATAAAAAGAAAGGAAAAGAATTTAAAAGAAAGGATCATTAGAGAGGGAGAGGGTGGCAGCTGGAAAGATATGTCAAGAATAAATGCTTGACTTTGTCTGGGTGAGAACCTACCTTGGAAAACAGAGAGGGTGTTTTCCCAGCCCAGATGGCCAAGCACAGCAAAACTGAGCTACTAGACGCCTTACCCTCTCGTACTTCCCTGTCCTTCCATCTCATGTCCTGTGACCCCCAGACTCCAGAATCCGCAGCCCTACCTGCCTCTCCCTCCCCCAACCCTTATCAAAGAATCTCCCTCAAAATGTGAAACCACGATTGTCCTGCAAATGGATAACAAGCCTATACCAAAGTTTTTTTGGTTTTTTGGTGTTTTTTTTTTTTGAGTTGGAGTCTCACTCTGTCACCCAGACTGGAGGGCAGTGGCACGCTCCCGGCCACCACAGCCTTGACCTGCTGGGCTCTGGCGATCCTTCCGCCTCAGCCTTCCAAGGAGCTGGAACTACAGGTGCGGGCCACCATGCCCGGTTAATTTTTGATTTTATTGTAGAGAAGAGGTCTTGCCAAGTTGCCCGGGTGGGTCTTGAACCCGCGGGCTCAAGTGATCCACTCACCTCGGCCTCCCAAATCACAGGGATGACAGGCTGAGCCACCGAGCCTGGCTCAAAGTTTTATTTAACTTATTCATAAGGGAATCCTTAGGATGACAAAGTTGCTTTAAAGAGGGTATGGAAACTTGGCTCTTGTCTCGCCAGAGGACAAAAGAGAATGCTGAAATAAGATTTGTAAACATACAGCAGAAAACGCATTCATTGTGTCACCAATTTTGTCTATGCTAACGTTTAACTTTATGGAGACACAAAACGTCTGAGCCATAATCAGTAGTAAAGAGTGAATCAAGGCACCATGGCCTTGGTGTCAACAAATGTTTTAGTCAATATACTGCAGCAGTTGTGATTTGCATCTATTTACCCTTGTGGATCTTGGAGTGATTCACTTTTGTTTTTAATGATATCATATGATATATAGTCTTACAATTAACTCTGAATAGATCCAAAAAATAATCAAATTTTTAAAAAAAGAGTGAATCAAACAAAGTTACTGCCTTCTGGGCATCAGCATACTTTTTTTTTAAGGGTCAGATAGCAAATATTTAAGGTGCAGGCCAAAAGGCAAGATGGTTAGACTTATATAACCATTTAAAAGTTAACCATTTAAAAATGTAAAAACCATTCTCAGATTGCAGATTGTACAAAAGCAGATTGAACCGGCCCCGGGTGCCCCTGTTTACTAGGTGGGGAGGTGGTATTCTAACATGGCACTGAGGGGCATGCAGTCCACTTTTCTCCTGTTTCCAAATATTGAGTAACTTTTCTTAAACCATCCACAATCACCCAGTCTCTTACACTCTCAGGCCCTTATCTTTGCTGTTACAGAAAGGCTAGACGAGACAATGACCACACAGTCAAGATTTGAGTTACTGTTCACAGATGCAGCAATCAGCGTGAATTGATTGCATAATCACGTCTTCGAATGCTATGGTCGCTACCAGGTCCTGAGGGTGAATTGACCCCATCTCTGCCCTCCAGGAGCTAAATGCTTAATAAGAAAAATAGAAGTATGTCCAAAAAGCTGTATTAGAGTCTGCTAAAGGCTGTGATTGGGATTTGAACAGCAGTGGCCTGAAGGACAGAGAGCAATGGGGTCTACAGAGCTGAGGGGACATCATGGCAGGCTCGGTAGACAGGCAGAGCTGGGCCTTGGTGTGTGATGGCAGGGAGGCCAGGCAGAGAAAGAACGGCTATGTCAGAAGGGGCAGGGTGAAAGTGCAGATGTTTCTGGTAGTGTCAGGGCACTTTAGTTATTCCACTCCCATGGCAGCTTTGAACGCAGAGTATGGAGCGAGGGGAGATGAGCCTGGAAGAAAGGAAAGCCAGGCTGAGCCTGGTTACTCCAAGCCAGGTTGCCTCAAAACTCCTGTCAAATCTCCTTGCATCCACGTGGTGTCCTCTCTTTCTTTCTTGTTTTCCTCATGGCATATGGTCAAAATGAAACGTTAGTAAAATTTTGGAAAGTTCAAAAGGTTTTCAAAGTAGGACCAGACAGTTCTTAAAGTGTCCTCGAGTTTATAAAATAAAGTTCATCATGCAGAAAATATTGGAAGTTTGGAAATACATAGTAAAATTTATAAGTAGGTACCAAGGGTGGTGCGTAGATTTTTTTACTGTTAAATGCAAAAAAAAAATACGGCAAAAATTAATAAGGTCTCTTAAGGATTTAAACACTCCAAAAAAGTATGGGAGGAAACTGGCTGTGGGGAAGTGGGCATGAGGAAGGTGGACCTCTAGCCTAGGAGGCAGGCATCTGGAGGTTGGGGAGAGGCCAAGCTTGGAAGTGTATGTTTGGGAAACCTCAGTTGAAGCCAGGGAAGAAGTGAAAAATGGCTCAGAGCATGCATAGGTAAGATGGGAGGAAAAGATTGCAGAGGAAAGGCCAGGCTCGGTGGCTCAGCCTGTAATCCCACACTTTGGGAGCCTGAGGTGAGTGGATTGCCTGAGCTGGTGGGTTCAAGACCCGCCTGGGCAACTTGGCGAGACCTCATCTCTACAATAAATCAAAAAATTAGCCGGGCGTGGTAGCGTGCACCTGTAATTCCGGCTACACGGAAGGTTGAGGTGGAAGGATCGCCGGAGTCCAGTGGGTCGAGGCTGCGGTGGCCGGGAGCGGCCACTGCCCTCCAGTCTGGGCGACAGAGGGAGACTCCAACTCAAAAAAAAAAAAAAGATTGCAGAGGATGAACTGGGAGAAGCCCCCTCAAACAATGGGGAGCAGGCAGACTGGAGGAACGAATGAGAGTGAAGAAGGCACAGTGCACGGGGTCGAGGTGATGTGGCAGGAAGCCACACACTGAGGGCAGCAGCCAGGGAGGCCAGTGATGTCAACAGCTGTGAGTGCCAAAGGGTGGAGGTTGTTCAAGTGGACAGTGCAGAGGTCATTGAAGCCCCTGCAAAAGCCATCCAGCGGAATAGCGAGGGTGGAGGCCAGAGTTCAGCACAGTTAAGTGACACAGAAGCTAAGTGTGTCCACACATGCTGTCCTCTTCGCTGTTAGGAGAGAGCACCCTCTGACAGCAGGCTTTGACCTTTCCACAGAGCCTGGCGATTCCCAGGCCTGGAGAGTTGCATTTCTGAGCTGTAAAAGTGGCAAGGGGCCCTTTAATAAGATTTCCATTGCAAAGAGGCATAAAGTCCGCATGACAAGTGTCCCTGACACCCTGCTCTAGGAAAGGAAGGCCGGGGGAAACCTGTCTAAAGACAGGGAAGCCAAGAGAAGGACAAGGCTGTCCTGGTCACAGGAGTTAGCATCTCTGATCTGTGTGTCCCCATCTTACTGTGTTTGCAGGCAGTGCCCAGACAGACTGGCCATTTGGTTTCATTTGCAAAATCTGAAGCAAATTCCTATCAAGTCTTTCTCTTCTTTTTGCCTGGTGTCAGGGTGGAAAGTAGCTTGTGGTCATGTAGTGGGAAGACAGAGAGGTCGTGACACTGAGACTTTTATAGGAAGTGGCAATTTTATTTATGCCAGCAGACTCAGCGGGCTAACGCTCCCAGGCCCTGCACCCCAGAAAGGGAGTGGGGGGGTGTCCGGGTTGAGCGATTAAGCATTTTCTTTGGAATTTACAAGGTTGTACTCAGCAAAATCAGATCTTTCAAAAACAAATGGTTTCCAGGAAATGCACGGCAAGCAGAGTTGTAAACTGTCAACTTCAAAAGATGGGTTTTGGATAAGTCTGTGAATTAATTACTCTTTTGCACTTCCATGAAAGCCGTCACTCCTTGGCTATTTGGTTTTTCTCAAACAAAACTGGTCTGGCGGGTTTTCAGAGCTTGTCAATTGATTTTCTTTTTCTTTTTGAGTTGGAGTCTCACTCTGTCGCCCAGACTGGAGTGCAGTGGCCGCTCCCGGCCACCGCAGCCTCGACCTGCTGGGCTCCGGCGATCCTTCCACCTCAGCCTTCCAAGTAGCCGGAATTACAGGCATGTGCTACCATGCCCGGCTAATTTTTTGATTTATTGTAGAGATGAGGTCTCGCTGCCCAGGCGGGTCTCGAACCCACGGGCTCAGGCAATCCATTCACCTCAGCCTCCCAAAGGTGCGGGATTACAGGCTGAGCCACCGAGCCCGGCTGTCAATTGATTTTTCAAAAGGAATACTTTTAACTGCTACCAGCCCCCTCTCTGCCATAGTCACAGCTGAGAGGAGAGTCTACGATTCCATAACGACTTCTGAATGGCAGAGAAGCAGAGAAGAAGGGCGAGTTTGGGAATTCTTGTGAGGTCTCTTGGTGAGCATTCTTCCACATTGAGATAAGCATATGAAGCTGGGCTCGGTGGCTCAGCCTGTAATACCAGCGCTTTGGGAGGCCGAGGTGAGTGGATTGCCTGAGCCCGCGGGTTCGAGACCCACCTGGGCAACTTGGCGAAACCTCATCTCTATAATAAATAAAAAATCAGCTGGGCGTGGTAGCACACCCCTGTAGCTCAGCTACTCTGAAGGCTGAGGGGGAAGGATCGCCAGAGCCCAGCAGGTCGAGGCTGGGGAGGCCGGGAGCGGCCACTGCACTCCAGTCTGGGCGACAGAGTGGGACTCCAACTCAAAAAAAAAAAAAAAAAGGAAAGTATAAGCCAGCCTTAGAACTTTCTGTGATGTATCCAGTAAACGGAATAACATAACAGCTTGCTCGGTATTCTGCCAACATCCCCAGCCACTAGAGTCGTCTTTCACTTAAGCTGCCATGAAAATTCTTCAGAAGCATGTAGGGCGTTTATGGTAGTCAGTTGTGCAGGTTGGAGATAGCGAAAATGCAAATCCCCACGTTACTTATTCTCTCCTTGAACTCCTAAGAAGCCTCCTCGAAACGGCAGCCCTCAAGGCTGGTCACGGTAAACACTGAACACCACGACGAATCACAGTTGGGCATCCACGATGCCGTCAAGAGAATGGGTCCACAAACTCATTCTCCTTGGAAAATGCATCGTTTGCAAGGCTCCCATCGTAGTCACCAGCTCTGAAAAGGTGGGATACGTCACTCGTCGCAATCATGGCTGCTGTGGATAGGCACTGTCTTAATCTTTTTAAAATTTTAAATATGTGGGATGCAATTCAGGAGTCGGGAGATAAGAGGTCACCATGCAGGTAAAGTTTGGGCCTCCCTTTGGTCCCCACTTCGCCTGGTTTGAGATCAGGTACCTGGGTTGAGATCAGGTATTGACATGTATGACCCTCCTTCCTCCCTGCTTACTGCCAAATGCTTTCTTTATTTCGATCTTTTTAATAATTTTAGAAGGTGGATACTATTTCCTTCCACTTTGCAGTTGGAGAGGCTGAGTGTCAGAGGAACAGAAGTCATGTATCCTTCATCAGTCACACAATTACCAAGTGACGTCGCTGGCACTCAAAGCCAGGTTGGTGCGTCTCCTCTGACTCCACCCCATAGCCTCTTGGCCAAAAGGAGTCTCGTAAACCCTCCTCCTTGGCCATACAGAGGCTGTTTAATGTCTTCAGAAAAAGTGATGAATTCTGTTCACTTCTACACTTTACCAAATGAAACTTCCTGTAATATTTTGTCATATTCTTAGAATGTAAAAAAAAAGCATTCAGTCTCAGAAACAGAAGTCCCCAGTGTCTCAATGCCCCTTTTATGTGTACTGCCAAGAATGTCCCTTTTCTGCAGGGGAAGGCACTCTCCATCCAGGTGACCACCCTCCAGCCTTCCCCACTCCTTCTGCTGGCTCACCTCCTGTGTTTCCGGCCAGTTGCCTGCTGGGATGCCATCACTAGGGACCTTTCCTGCCTGTTTTCACAACCCTGGTTGGATGGCCAGACACATGTGGCCGCTCTCCAGGGGGTCCACCTGTGCCCGCATTCCACACTCCTGCCACCCAGAAAGCTTTCCTGAGACACTCTTGTAGTCCTTCACCCAAGACCTTGAGCAAAGCTCTCCACACACATCGACCCAAGCCTAGCCGTGGTGCCACCTCCCACCTCCCAGATGTCGAAGATCTCCACCATTGGCTGATTCTGGGACACTGAGGCTCTCACCCTAAGGCCACTTCACCCAGAACGCCTCTGCTTGGCAGATACAGACATGACGGAGAGCCAGGCAACAAGACGTGCAGGGTATTCACGCATCCACTCATACAAGAAAGGGTTCCTGAGTGCCTGCTGTCAACCGTCTGCTATGGTTGTGTCTGAGGGTGGTGGAGAATTAAAATGATGGAACGCAAGGCTCTCCCTTGCTCCCCCCTTTAAACCAGAAAGAACCTGGGGTAACTGTACTCAACTCCACAAACGTGTGCTGACTCCCACCATGTGCCTGGCTGTGGGCTGTCTCACTATTTTTTTTCTCGCTTTTAATTTTTATTTTGAAATTGTGGGGTACGAGTCAGGGTTAGGTATACAAATGTTCCTTGTGCAGGTGCCCTTATTAATGACTGTCTCACTCTAGTCCTACCCTTCAGCCATATGCCATAAGCAAAACCCTTCGACCAATAACCATAAAATCATGAAGCCACAAAGCAATAGCTTAAATGCATATCATTGAAATCACTCTCTTCGTCGACCGTTCTGAAGGCATCGTGAACCACTCTGGAATGGGGCTTCCATGCGAGTTAGCAAGACATTCGTGACCCCCTGGTTTAAAGATTCCATTTTATGGAAGACAAGAGTGAGACCCAGAGATGCTGGCCCACGTTCCGACCACAGATGCTACCTGGACACCAGGCCTTCCGCCGGGGGCTTTCCAGAGGCTTCTTGGCTGGCCCTGCAGTTGATCCGGTGCATGTGAAGGTGACCCCACCTTGTTCTCAGGACTTGGGGGAGTGAACCTGCCAGGCCTGGGTGGACGGGGAGACCTCGTGTCCCATGGCGGGGGGCAAGTCACTGAGCTAAGCCCAAGCATGGTGTGAAAGGCCCTCCTGGGCTCCGAGCACCCTGTCCCCATGAATATTAATCAAGAATATTGACACTAATTAGGAGTATTAAAAATTAGATTTCAAGATGGGGAGGGAGTGGCATGAAGATGAACATCATGCAGATTGGATCATATTCGTTTTTTCTTCTGGTTTTGCAGAATATGTTTCCGTGGCTCCCAGGGCTGTCGCGCCCCGGGTGGGCCCGACTTGTGCCGTGCCCCCCCCCGACTTGGGCCAGAGCGCCCCTTCTCCACCTACCACAAGGGGTCCCAGGGGATGGGCTCTAGGCTGGGCGGCCACCGAGGCCCCCCACGTGCCGCGGAGTTCAAGGGCACAGAAGACATCGCGGGGACCCGAAGCTTTGCCCCGAGGAGCCCACCGTGCCTCCCTCCCCTGCGAGTGCGCACCACCCTGCGAGCACGGGTGTCCCCACCCTGGGACTGGACCCCTCCGAGATGTGTCGCTTTCCGTCCAACTCGGGGCGAGATGAGACAGCTCCCCAGAGGGGGACGGAGAGATGGTGGGGTTACGGGGAGGGACCCCCCCCCACCCTCCCCTCCGCGCATGGCCCAGGACCCGGGTAAGCGCGGGACCGCGGGAGGACGGGACCGTGACATGGGGAAGGGCCGGCCTGAGACCTGAGACCAAGGGTGCACTTGGGACCAGAAGCGGGAGCCTTGAAGAAGATGGTCTTGAACCATCAGGGACCCGTGATCACCACGAATGCATCAACTTCTCGAGGACAAGGGTCATCATCTCTGCAAATGTCACTGTAAAAGCCCTCAAGTGTTCCTATAGGCGGGGACATCTGTTTAAATGTTTTTTTTTTTTTTTTTTGCCAAGGTTTTGCAAAATTTGGCAATTTCATAAAACTGGTGTTTTGCATACCCGATTAAGTTTTTTTTTTTAATTTTTATTGTAAAGATGTGGGGTACAATTCAGGGTTAGGTATACAAACATTGATCATGCAGGTACCCCTGTTGATGAGGTATGCCCCTAAGTGGGCAAAAGACATGAATAGATACTTAAATGCTTTTTGCTGCCATGATGGAGAGCTGAGGGACAGCCTTCCTCGGTGGGTCCATGGGGAATGCCTTTTGGAACCTTTGAAATTCATACAAAGGCCTCCTGCAAACAAATCCAGGAGAGAAGCTGATGCACCTGCACGATGGCTTCCCCCAGATCTCAGAATGGTACAAGTGTTTCCAAGCCCTGCATGGACAGTTCACTTATTTCTAACCTGTTCAGTCATTGTCACTGTTAAGCAACAGACAAAATCCTGTGGTGCTCCTGTAGTGTCAGACTGGAATTTTCACAAGAAACACCCTGCATCATGAAAGGGACAGCGTTTTGAGCTTCTGTTTAGTTGGGAAGCATTCATGGGAGTCTGATGTGTGACCAAGAAGAGTGGAGACCGAGATATGGAGGAAGGGGCATCTCTTTCCTTTGTCGCCTGTTAGCCCCTGGGACCCCAGAGCTGTCTCCTAGAAACCCCATTTGTGAAAAGCTCTAGAACAATGTCAAAAGCCAAACACTGTAAACAGACAAATGCGAATGTCAATCTTGGATCGTACCAGCTAATGCAGAGGGCTTCGCCTTTCTCACCGATGACAATGACGCCAGAAACATCTCTATGGATTTGGAAGGTGGCATGTGTTTAAAGTGCCCGGCAAGGCGCCAGACACATCAATAGCCCTCGATAAATGTGAGCTCCTGTTTGTGGATATGACTGCCCTTCCCACTCTGGGTGAGGGTTGTTATCCCTGGGGACACTTCTGGGACAAGGCCTGCCATGGAATGACAGGAATGTGTTGACAGAGGTGGAATCCACATGGGACACCGAGGACTAGTCCAGGACATCTGGGTGACAGAATGAACCTGGACCTTTCCTGCTGACTCCTAACCAGCAGCCACTGGCACCGTGTGACACGAAGGCCACGTGCCCTGTGCTGCCTCTGCAGAGAGATTGTCAAATTTGCTCTGCAGAAGAGATAGCCACATGGATTAAGAATAGAAAATCAAGTCACTTTGCCAGCAAGCAACTATAGTGAGCCTGGAGGATGCCCAACCATGCTAGGTACTAACTGAAGGTGGTACTGGTTCATGGTGAAATCCGTCATGCCAACTGTGAAAATAACCTGTTAGAAGGAGATTTCAGACAATCCAGCCAGCTAAGGCCATCGTAGACTGGTCCGTCTACATGCCAGCCATGAGGATTATACTTCCTCAGAGCCACACACAGTATGACTGTGACTTGAACATGTTCTTCTAGAAAATGACATCAAGCCGGGCTTGGTGGCTCAGCCTGTAATCCCGTGCCTTTGGGAGGCTGAGGTGAGTGGATTGCCTGAGCCCATGAGTTCAAGACCTGCCTGGGCAACTTGGCCTCATCTCTACTATAAATCAAAATGAGCTGGGCATGGTAGCACACACCTGTAGTTCCAGTTACTTGAATGGCTGAGGCGGAAGGATCGCCGGAGCCTAGCAGGTCGAGGCTGCGGTGACTGGGAGTGGCCACTGCACTCCAGTCTGGGTGACCGAGTGAGACTCCAACTCAAAAAAAAAATAAAGAAAAGAAAAGAAAATGGCATCAAATCCAAACCACATGAAGATACCACTTCACCCCAGTAAGAATGGCCATCATTAATAAAACAAACAACAACAGATGCTGGCGAGGATGCGGAGAGAAAGGAACGCTTCTCCACTGTTGGTGGGAATGCAAACTAGCATATCCTCTTTGGAAGACATTGTGGCAATTTCTGAAAGAGCTAGAAATTGACCTTCCCTATGACCCAACAATTCCCCCATTGGGAACATACCCGGAGGAACTCAAATCATTCTACCAAAAAGATACCTGCACATGTATGTTTGTTGCAGCTCTATTCACAATCGCAAAAACATGGAACCAACCATGCTGCCTATCAAAGCTGGACTGAATTTTTAAAATGTGCATATACACAATGGAATATTATGCATCTATCAAGAAGGACAAACATATGAACTTTGCAGCAACTTGGATGGATTTGGAGTCGATCATACTCGATGATCTATCACCAAAACAAAGAACAGAGTTCCATATGTTCTCATTCATAAGCGTAACTTGAATAATTATAATACTATAAGAAAGGGATTGGCAGGAGTGGGAAACTGTCAGGGGAGGGAATGGTGCACCCCATCCACAAAGGTACCTGCATAATCAACGTTTGTATACCTAACCCTGAATTGTACCCCGCATCTTTATAATAATAATAAAAAAAAGAGAATGGCGTCTACTTTTTCCCTCCCAACCCACTGTTGATCTCCAGTCTCCTCTTTTTAAGTTTCAGACCATGTTCAGAGCAGAGTATTTTAAGTTGCTGCTACCTAACATATAGATTATTATAACTGACGACATCAAGAGCAGAGAGTGAGAAATTCAGACTAATTTGTTTTGCACAAATGCTCAGAGTTGTGCTAAGGAGACACATATTTGTCTGACCTCCCCATGCACAAGTCCATCCTTCTAAAAGGAATGTCATTGGGATATGACAGAAGAAGAGCATGATAACAACACACAGGACAAGCTTTGCTTAAGGACTTGTTACTGGCTAAAACTTCCTTCATCATAAAACCAGCCTCATCTCTCCTGTGTCTCCCACGACTTTCTCCCCAGAATCAGCCCACATCTAGCCCTCAGTCGTTGCCTAAAGCCCCAAATTTTGGGTGTCCCTTGAAAAATCACATCTAAGTAAAGAGGGTCATCAAATACCTCTGGACGATATTTTTAGGATAATAAGAGTGGAAGCAGTATAAGTTGATTCACAAGTTAATGTCTTATCTTTTTATTTTATTTTTTTTGAGTTGGAGTCTCACTCCATCGCCCAGGTTGGCTGGAGTGCAGTGACACATTCATGACCACCACAGCCTCGACCTACTGGGCTCAGGCAATCATTCTGCCTCAGCCTTCCACGTAGCTGGAACTACAGGCGTGTGCCACCATGGCTGGCTAATTTTTGATTTTTATTGTAGAGACGAGGTCTCGCCAAGTTGCCCAGGTTGGTCTTGAACCCCAGGGCTCAGGCAGTCCTCTCGCCTCCACCTTCCAAAGTGCTGGGATTTCAGGGGTGAAGTGTGCCCAGCCTCCCAAGTTAATGTTTTAAATACAGCCTCTTCTGCTCTGACACTGCCATTGCCTTCACTTGCCAAGTTGTCGGTGGTCCAGCTTGCCCTTGGGCTCCTCCCTTTCTTGGGACTGCCCACACAGGTCACAAAGGGATGGAGGTGAGACCGTCGGAGGACTTCAGCACAAACGGGCCTGGCCTGGGCACCACTCACTGACTCTTAGCTTCCTCGTCCATCCAGTGAGTGAATCAGTCTAGAAAGTCTCTAAAACACCGTCTAGCTCTAAAAGTACATCCGAGATGTAAAAATTTATAGAGAGAGCAAATAAAAACCTCGAACAGCGAGCTGGCCTGGAATTCTTAGAGCCAAAGGGTGTGATACTCTCTGCTGATGTTTGTCCAGTGAAGTAATGTTGTCTTAGTGGTCTCAGGACTCACAAAGGCGGACACAGCAAACAAAACCTAAGCTCAATGATTTAGTTTCCTACTTCTCTGTAGGCTGGGTCCAGAATTAATATAATGGGGAAAGCTGGGAATTTATAAACGGGTTGCATCTGTTCTTCAGACAGTCAAAAATTCAGGACCCCCAAATTTGTATAAATCCATGTCTTCCATGATACCTCACCGTGGACTGTGCAGCTTTACTGCTGCACACACTACTCTTGGCTGGGCTAAAGGGAATTTTGGCAATGTAAATATTCATTTTCATGGGGGAACTCTTTGGGTGATTACACATTTCCTGTTACTCTTCAGAGGGGCAAAATCCCCGCAGCCTTTCAAGTTAAATCCAGACATAGAACATCTGATAATTTGCTCCAGCTTGTCTTCAAGACTTGAGTCCTGTGTGTGAAGCTGCTGACAGCTGTTCTCAGGAGCCCAGGGCACTGGGTGTGAAATCACCTGGTTGTCGGTGTGACACCACCTGGTTGTCGGTGTGACTTTGAGTCATCTCCTCAATAGTGGCAAGGATTCCTTCACGTGGCCAGCTTTGGGAACTACAGGACATGGAAACCAGTTCACTTTATCCAGGCCTGTCTGTCCGCGAAGAAACAGAAGATGCGGAGGAATACAACTTCACATAAAGACTCTTGAAGGGTCTACCCGGCTAGGAGGCCCCAAAACATGTTTTCAAGCCCTGCTCTTGCCCAAACATGGGGGCAGATCCCACGGACTACTCTCACCTTAGCGTCTTCACCACAAGGAAGTGCCAGGTGGGAGCAAGCCCTACCTGGCCCACCTGAGAGGGTGGCCGAGTCAGGGTTCCTGTGGTCAGTGCACCTGGCAAAGTAGCAGACCGTGGCGTTCTCTGCTGTAAGAGCCACAAGAGACATGAGCTTACCGACAACCCTGCGATGTGTAGTGGAAAGAGAAAGGGATAGGACAGGAGGCAGAGAGAGAGAACAAGAAGGGGAGGGGAAACCTGTTTTCTTTTTTTCATATAGAATTTTTTTTTACTTTTAATTTTTTTATTTTGTTTTTGCTTTTGTTTCTTTTTTTTGACTTGGAGACTCACTCCGTTGCCCAGGCTGGAGGGCAGTAGCATGCTCCCAGCCACCACAGCCTCGACCGGCTGGGCTCCGGCGATCCTTCTGCCTCAGCCTTCCAAGTAGCCAGAACTACAGGCACGCGCTATCACGCCTGGCTAATTTTTGACTTATTGTAGGGACGAGGTCTCGCCATGCTGTCCAGGCGAGTCTCAAACCTGCGGGCTCAGGCAATCCACTCACCTCGGCCCCCCAAAGCACTGGGATTACAGGCTGAGCCACCAAGCCCTGCCAATTTTTTTATTTTAAAGATGTAGGGTACAATTCAGGGTTAGGTATACAAATGTCCATTATGCAGGGGCGCTTGTGGATGAGGTGTGCCCCCCCCTTCCCCAGGCAGATTCTTGCTACTGCCAATCACGCTTCCCCACCCCCCTCCCGGCAGTTTCCCACTATTGCCAATCCATTTCCTATAGTATTATGATCATTGTTCAAGGTCTGCTCATGAGTGAGAACATGTGATAGTCAGTTCTTTGTTTCTGTGAAGGATCACTCAGTATGATAGACTCTGAATCTATCCAGGTTGCTGCGAAGTTCATGATTTTGTTCCTCTTTATGGCTGCATAAAATTCCATCATGAATGTGTACCACATGTTTTTCATCCAGTCCTCTTTCGATGGGCAACACGGTTGGTTCCATGTTCTTGCTATTGTGAACAACGCTGCAGTAAACATATGTCACACAGCATTTTTCTAAAAATTTATTTAGCCTCTGAACTATTTAGTATAAAACATCAAATCGTGCTGAATCAGGGTTCAGCAAGTGCTCCTGCATGGAAAATATCGGAGCAGATGATCCCTGAAGTCATCCTAAGTCTAAAAACCCTAAGTCCTGTTTATGTATCTTCTTTTTTTGTTGTGTGTTTATTTTTATTTTTTAATCAGAGTCTCACTCTGTTGCCCAGGATAGAGTGCACTGGCATGCTCACGGTGACTACAGCCTCGACCCGCTGGGCTCAGGCGATCCTTCTGCCTCAGCCTTCCAAGTAGCTGGAACTACACGTTTACGTATCTTCTAAAGTCCAATTCTGATCATGTCCTTCCCAGGCTCAAAATCCCTCCATGGCTCCCACTGGGCTGTAGAGTTTGTGCTCTGGAACGTGGCATTCAGACAGAAGCTTTCCAGGCGTGGTTCCTTTCCTTCTTTTCACCGTCTCTGCTCCTCCCAGACTGGGCTCCCTGCTCACCCCCACATTTCTGTGGCTCCCCCAAGCTGGGCCCTGCACATGCTACTCTTTCCAGGTAGAACGCCTGTCCAGTCTCGGCCTGCACAAATGCAACCCATTCTAAATACCTGGCTCAAAGCAGTCCCCTCCATGGCGATGTCCTCTAAACTTGTCTTCTTGAAAACTTAGTTAAAACTCTACACTGGACATAGTAGTGGCTTCTTGTATAGAATTATCTGGGTGTAACATTGCCCTATACTCCTTGGAAGAGCGGCTTTGTCTACTGTTGCCTGTTTCCATGTTTCTTGCACACAGAGGTGTTTATCAAAGAGAAGACTCTGAAGGGTGAATGGCTGATGAAATTAAACAGGAAACCCTTTCCGGACAGAAGGTTTGATGGGGGTCTGCTCTGGTCCTGCCATCAGCACGTGGGGACTTCTCTGCTGAGAGCTCAGTGTGCTAGGAGGGATGGGCAGGGCTGCTGGCCTTAGGGACAGACATTCTGAGAGTCTCTTGATTTCTAATCCGTTTCCCAAGAACAAAGAGATATCACTACAGGGTTAAGAACACTGTGAAACAGAGCAGTGGATGACAAGAAAGAAAAGAGACCATTTGCATTTTAATAGGGAAGAAATACTCTAAAAAAAAGACTCTCCAACACTAGGCTGAGTGACTGAGAGAAACTTGTTTGTTGTTGTTGTTGCTGTTTGAGTTGGAGTCTCACTCCGTTGCCCAGGCTACGGTGCAGCGGCATGCTCATGGCCACCCCAGCCTCTACCTGCTGGACTTCAGTGATCCTTCCGCCTCAGTCTTCCAAGTAGCTGGGACTACAGTTGCACACTACCACACCTGGCTAATTTTTGATTTATTGTAGAGATGAAGTCTTGCCAAGTTGCCCAGGTGGGTCTCAAACCCGCAGGCTCAGGCAATCCACTCACCTCAGCCTCCCAAAGTGCTGGGATTACAGGATGAGCCACTGAGCCCGGCCCAGAGAAACTTGTTTTTAAAGTCAGGAAATCACCTGCGTTTTCCAATCTGTTCACCTAATTACTACTTTATAAACACTTACTTGGGGAAAAAAAAAACAGACCCACAAGGAAACCCTAGTTCCCTCATGCCATGGTTATCAAACTGTGCCACCCAGGTCAGATGCCTCGGCATCACCTGGACCTTTCCTAGAAACACAGGTTCTCGGTGCCCACGCCATACCTCTTGCCTCAGAACTGGCGCGTGGGACTCGGGAGTCTGTTTCCACAAGGCCTCCAATGATGCTGGTGCACACTACAGTTTGTACTTAATTGCATTTGGAGCTACCTAGGACAGCACCGTGTCTGTGGGCTGGTTTCTTCTCACTCCAGTCTGAAATCACCACTACACAGCCCACTCCAGAATGGGGTGATGACAGATGCTTCGGATCTCTTGCTTTTGACTGCGGCCAGTTCGGCCACCTAGCTATCCGCTCACTCATTAAAACCTGCCCCATCTCTTACAGCGGATCAAGCAGATCCCTGCAAATTCCTGGCCTGCGGTGAGTTCGCCCAGTGTGTCAAGAACCAGCGGACCGAGGAAGCAGAGTGTCGCTGCAGACCGGGCTACGAGAGCCAGCAGGGCCGGGGACACCTGGAGCCAGGACCCTGTGCCCCTGTCCTGCAGGAGTGCAGAGGCCACCAAGGACAGGGGACTCCATGCAGGTAGGTCAAGCAACCCAAGAACTCATCACCCATACTTCCAAGCAATCCTTCGTGAGAGTGCATTCATATGGCTCTGTGAGAAATGAACTCACCTGTCCAAAATCAAAGGACGGTCATGGAGACATGGAATGCAGCAGAAATGAAACTTTAATGACATTCTTGCAAAATCGGGTGTCTGCTGGGCAGGCACACCCAGAGCAGTTACAGCAAGCAATTTATGCCCTAGTATGCAGGTTCCTCCCTCAATTCCTCATTGACCGAGGGCCGGGGGGGGTCACAGTTTTTCCCGGACATCGCCTAAGGCTTCTTGGGTTCAAATAAGGTGAAAATACGATTTGATTGGAAGGTTTGAGTTTGCTCATTTCTGAGTAAGTTCCTTTTCCGCTTTGTTCTGTCTTTTGGTCACTTCTGCAGACTTCTTTACATTTTATGAATATGAATCATCCATTGTCTGTCACAGTTCCTTTAAAAAAGTTCTAATTTCTGATAATCATGAATGAAGGGGGGAAGAAAATGCAGTGTAAATATGATCCCATATCATTCAGTCATAAACAAGAATGAAATTCTGTCACTGAGCCGGGCTCGGTGGCTCAGCCTGTAATCCCGCGCCTTTGGGAGGCTGAGGTGAGTGGATCGCCTGAGCCCGCGGGTTCGAGACCCGCCTGGGCAACTTGGCGAGACCTCATCTCTACAATAAATCAAAAAATCAGCTGGGCGTGGTAGCGCGCGCCTGTAATTCCGGCTACTCGGAAGGCTGAGGCGGAAGGATCGCCGGAGCCCAGCAGGTCGAGGCTGCAGTGGCCGGGAGTGGCCACTGCACTCCAGTCTGGGCGGCAGAGTGAGACTCCGACTCAAAAAAAAAAAAAAATTCTGTCACTGGTAGCATCGTATGATGCTGTAAACCCACGGCTTTTGAGTTTTAGTGAACATCAGAAACACTCAGAAGAGGACTGGTGAAAACGATGTAGCTGGACCCTGGTGTGCTGTTTCTAATTCAGAAGGTCTGGGCAGGGCCCTGGGAGGCTGATGCTGCCAGTCCGAGGACCACACTTTGAGAAGCCAGCTAGAGGATGGTCAGTGGTACTTTCTTAAGAAAGCAGGGGCAAAAGAAAGAAACTATATCAGCTTTAAAAGACAGAATACTTGGTCTGCTTCCTTGGTTGGGTTTGTGTGTATAAAATTCGACTTTTCCGCCGGGCTCGGTGGCTCAGCCTGTAATCCCGCGCCTTTGGGAGGCTGAGGTGAGTGGATTGCCTGAGCCCGCGGGTTCGAGACCCGCCTGGGCAGCGAGACCTCATCTCTACAATAAATCAAAAAATCAGCCGGGCGTGGTAGCGCATGCCTGTAATTCCGGCTACTCGGAAGGCTGAGGCGGAAGGATCGCCGGAGCCCAGCAGGTCGAGGCTGCAGTGGCCGGGAGCGGCCACTGCACTCCAGTCTGGGCGACAGAGTGAGACTCCGACTCAAAAAAAAAAAAAAAAAAAAATTCGACTTTTCCCCAGTTGGCAAACATAATAACTTTCATCACAAGAAAGCTAGAAAATACAGAAAATTATGAGAAAGGAAATTTTTAAAACCTGTGTCACATTAACAGTTATCTTGTGTTGTTCATGTTTACCTAGATGGGTTTACATAGAATTTTATGAAGCCCGACAGAACCAGACTAACGTGTTGCTTTGCAGTCAGATTTTACGTAGAGCATTTTCCTATGTCATGGAATATTTTCTATGACGTCAGTTTTAATAATTATGTAGCGGTCCATTCTTTAGATGTGTTATGACTGCTTAATTATTCCTCCATTTCCAGACAGAAAAGCTAAGAGAAGCACTTCAGAGGGGGAAAAGGGGTATGAGATATAATTGACTTTCTAATCACAAGCCAGACTTTAGGGTGTGGCTGGCCTTAAGAACAAACAGGGAACAGGAAGGTGTCTACAAAACACAAGCTATGCCAGGCACGGTGGCTCACGCCTATAATCCCAGCACTTTGGGAGGCCGAGGTGAGAGGATTGCCTGAGCCCGTGGGTTCGAGACCAACCTGGGCAACTTGGCGAGACCTCATCTCTACAACATATCAAAAAATTAGCCCGCCATGGTGGTGTGTGCTTGTAGTTCCAGCTACTTGGAAGGCTGAGGCGGAAGGACCACCTGAGCCCAGCAGGTTGAGGCTGCGGTGGCCGGGAGCGTGCCACTGCACTCCAGCCTGGGTGACAAAGTGAGACTTCAACTCAAAAAATTAAAAAATAACAAAAAACACAAGCTATGTTACAGACAGAGGATGGACATCCACGGTATGTATCAACAAAGACAGACATCCAATATTAAAATGACTGATAAAATACAGAAGACGCTAGAACTTGCTATAGACAGGGAAATCCAAAAACAATAAGGAGGCATCATTCGTTGCTCATGAGTTTGGCAAGAGAAGACGATGATATTCAGTGTGGATGATATAGAGGAAAACTAGTCCTGTCCAGCATTGGTTGTGCAAACTGGAAGAGCCTTTTTTCAAGAGAAATTTGTCATTATCTATAAATGTTTAAATTTGGCAAGGGTGCTCTACTTTTATTTATTTTTTGGAAGATTATTAGCATTTATTTTATTAAATTATTCCCAGAGATTTTTTTTAAAGATGTGGGGTACAACTCAGGGTCAGGTACACAAATGTTCATTATGCAGGTGCCCTTGTTGATGAGGTGTGTCCCCCCTTCCCCAGGCAGACTCCCACTACTGCCAATCCCACTTCCCTGCCCCGCTCCCAGCAGTTTCCCACTACTGCCAATCCTTTTCCTATACTATTACGATAGTTGTTCAGGTCTGCTTATGAATGAGAACATGTGATACTCAGTTCTTTGTTTCTGTGATAGATCACTCAGTGTTATCTGTGAAGTTCATAATTTTGTCCTTTCTATAGCTGCATAATATTCCATCATGAATATGTACCACATTTTTTTTTTTAGCCAGTCCTCTTTCAATGGACAGCACGGTCGGTTCCATGTTTTTGCTACTGTGAACAACGCTACAATAAACAAGGATGTGCAGGGATCTTTTTCATAGAGTGATTTGAGTTCCTCTGGGTAGATTCCTAGTAAGGGGATTGCGGAGTCATATGGAGGGTCAATTTTTTAGATCTTTTAGGAATTGCCACACTGTTTTCCACCGAGGTTATATTGGTTTACATTCCCACTAACAGTGTAGAAATCTTCCCTTTTCCCCGCATCCTCTTCAGCATCTGCTGTTTTATGAGTTATTGATGATGGCCATCCTGACTGGAGTTAGGTGGTATCTCATGTGGTTTTGATTTGCATTTCTTTGATGATTAGTGAGGCTGAACATTTCTTCATGTATCTGTTGGCTGCTCGTATGTCTTCTTTTGAGAACTGTCTATTCATATCTTTAGCCCACTTTGTAATGGGGCTGTTTGTTTTTCTTTTCGGCCCATTTGAGTTCCTTATAGATCCTAGATGTTAGACCTTTGTCAGACATACAATTGGCAAATATTTTTTCCCAGTCTGTGGGTTGTCTCCCCGTTCTTTTGGTGGTTTCTTTGGCATTGCAGAAGGTTGTCAGTTTGATGAGGTCCCACTTGTCTATCTTATCTGTTATGGCATGGGCACTTGGGGTTTTGATCAGGAATTGGTTGCTAGTTTCAATTTCCATAAGGGTGTCTCCTGCATTCCTAAGGTTCTTATAGTTTGAGGTTTTACAGTTAGGTCTTTGATCCATTTAGAATTAGTTTTTTTGTGTATGGTGATAGGTAGGGGTCCTGTTTCAATCTTCTGCATATGGTCAGCCAGTTTTCCAGCACCATTTACTGAATAGGTCCTCCTCTCCCCAGTGGATGGTGGTGAAGGCTGTGTCGAAGATGACTTGGTTGAGAAATTGAGGTTTTGCTTCTGGAATCTCTATCCTGTTCCATTGGTCTATATACCTGTTTTTGTACCACTATCAAGCTGTCTTGATTATTGAAGCTTTACAATAGAATTTAAAGTCTGGGAGTGTGATACCGCCTTTTTTTTTTTTTTTTTTTTTTTTTGCTGAGGATTTTTTTGGCAATTCATGGTTGTTTATGTTTCCATATGAATTCCTGTATTCTTTCCAGGTCTGAGAAGAATGCTGCTGGTAATTTAATGGGTGTTGCATTAAATCTGTAGATTGCCTGGGGTAGGATGGACATCCTAACAATGTGATTCTTCCAACCCTTGAGCATGGAATATTTTTCCGTTTGTGTCATCTTTGATTTCTTTGAGCAGTGTTTTGTAGTTTGTTATAAAGCTCTTTCACGTCTCTGGTTAGGAAGATGCTAAGGTTTTTTGGGGGAGTTTTTTTGGTGACTATTGAGAATGGGATTGTGTTTTTTATTTGGGTTTCTGTTTGTTTATTGTTGGTGTATAGAAATTAGCCTATCATTTGCACATTTATTTTATACCCTGAGACTTTGCCAAAGTCCTTTATCAGTGCAAGGAGGTTTTTGACAGATTCTCTTGGGTTTTCGAGGTAGAATCATGTCTCCTGCAAAGAGGGATAACGTAACTTCTTCTTTTCTTATTTGAACACCCCTGGTCTCCTTCTCTTATCTGATTGCTCTAGCCAGGACTTCCAAAACTATGTTGAACAGGAGGGGTGAGAGTGGGCCTCCTTGTCTTGTTCCGGTTTTCAGAGGAAATGGTTCCAATTTCTATCTGTTTAGCAGTATGCTGGCTGTGGGTTTCTCATAGATGGCTCTTATTAGTTTGAGGTATGTTCCATCTATGCCTAGATGTTCTAGGATTTTAATCAAGAAGGGATGCTGGATTTTATCTTTTTCCACGTCTAATGATGTAATCATGTGGTTTTTGTTTTGATATTTGTTGATATATTTAATTACATTCATGGTCTTGTGAAGGGCATTCTACTTTTAAACAATTATTTGTACAAAAAAAGTTATACCTGGGTACCAAGATGTGTACAGAAATGTTCCTAGCATCATTGCTTTTTTTGTTGTTTTACTTTATGATAAAGATGTAGGGTACAAGTCAGGACTGGGAACATAACTAATGTGTGTACAGGTGAGACATGGCCACCAACTGGTCCTCACTTCCCCGATCTAGGATCAGCTGCCCTTTGTGTTGTTACATGCCTCCCTCCCCCACTCCCCTGGCAGTGTTAATTATTGACTGCCGATCCCTCCCTTGTGCTATTATGATTAATGTTCAGGTCCCACTTAGGAGGGAAAACATGTGGCATTCAGCTCTTTGTTTCTGTGACAACATGCTGAGAATGACTGTCTTCAATTTCATCCCATTTGCTGCAACATCCATGATTTTGTTCTTCTGTTTATGGCTGCATAATATGACTCCATTGTGTATATATACCCACATTTTCTTTGTCCCGTCCACTTTCATTAGGCAGTAGAATTTTTGCTATTTCAAATAGTGCAGCCATAAAATTGCATGTGCAGGTGTCTTTTCTGTAGAACAATTTGTGTTCCTCTGGGGAGATTCCCAGAAGGCGGATTGCTGGATCATATGGAAGGTCAATGTCTAGTGCCTTTAGATATCACCACACTATTTTCCATAGAGGTTGGACTAGTTTGTACTCCCACCAACAGTGTGGATGTGTACCCTTCTCTCCGCAACCACACAGGCATCTGTTTTTTTTTTTTTTTTTAATTTTATGTGTTTATTTTGAGGTGGAGCTCTGTCACCCAGGCTGGAGTGCAATGGCACACTCACAGCTACCCCAGCATCAACCTGCTGGACTCTGGCCATCCTTCCGCCTCAGCCTTCCAAGTAGCCAGAACTACTACGCCCGGATAATTTTTTATTTATTGTAGTGATGAGGTCTTGCCAAGTTGCCCGGGCTGGTCTCGAACCCATGGGCTCAGGCAATCCACTTGCCTCGGCCTCCCAAAGTGCTGGGATGACAGGCTGAGCCACCAAGCTGGCCTGTTTTTTGATTTATTAATGACGGCCATCCTTTACAAGCGTTAGGTATTATCTCGATGTGGTTTGGATGTGTATTTCTCTAATGATCAGTGAGGCTGAGCATTTTTCCTGTATCTGTTGGTTGCTTGTATGACCTTCTTTTACAAAGTATCTGTTCATGTCCTTTGCCCACCTTTTGCTAGGATTGTTTGTTTCTTCCCTTTCGGCTCCTTTAAGTTCCTTTTAGATCCTGGATGTTAGGCCTTGGTCAGACACATAATTAGCAAAATTTTTTTCCCATTCTGTGGATAGTCTCCCTGCTCTCTCTTTTTTTTTTTTTTTTTTTGAGTTGGAGTCTCACTCTGTCGCCCAGACTGGAGTGCAGTGGCTGCTCCCAGCCACCACAGCCTCGACCTGCTGGGCTCCGGCGATCCTCCTGCCTCAACCTTCCAAGTAGCTGGAACTACAGGCATGTGCTATCATGCCTGGCTAATTTTTGATGTATTGTAGAGATGAGGTCTTGCCAAGTTGCCCAGGCAGGTCTTGAACCCGCAGCCTCAGGCAATCCACTTGCCTCGGTCTCCCAAAGTGCTGGAATGACAGGCTGAGCCACCGAGGCCGATACCTGCTCTCTTAATGGTTTATTTTGCTGGGCCAAAGCTTTTCAGTTTGATGCCTATCTTATCTATTGTGGCATACCCTTTGGGGAGTTTGATGAAGAATTACTTGCCTACTTCAATATTTTTAAGGGTGTTTCCTGCATTTTCTTCTAGGATTCTTATAGTCTGAGGTTTTACAGTTAGGTCTTTAATCCATTTCGAGTTGATTTTTGTATATGGTGATAGGTAGGGGTTCAGTTTCATTCTTCTGCATGTGGTCAGCCAGTTTTCCCAGCACCATTTGCTAAATAAGGTCTCCCCTCCCCAGCGATTTTTATGGATCACTTTGTCGAACATGAGTTGGTTGAGAGATTGAGATTTTGCTTCCGGAACCTCTATTCTGTTCCATGGGTCTGTGTGCCGGTTCTGGTACCAGTACCAGGCTGTTTTGATAATTATAGCCTTATGGTAAAGTTTAAAGTCTACAAGCATGACACTTCCTGCTTTGTTCATTTTGCTGAGGATAGTTTTAGCTATTCGTGCCCATGTGACAATCGTCCACCCCATCGATAGGGAAATGGTTCAATAACCCAGATTACATGACTCACTTTGAAGCATAGCTAGGGACAGAAATATAGCTTTACTGGAGCTGCCACAGGAAAGAAACAAGACATATCATGAAATAAAAAAGCAAACTGCAGTGTAAGAGATCCTGTGTGCACGGATAGCAAGACAGTGTGCCTGGAAATAGATCCGGCACCATCACTTTGTCAGTCAGAAATCATCAAGTGTCAGCAGTCTTGTGTGGTTCAATCCATTATGGAAGGAAATGCCCAGCAAAAATGCGGAAGACATACATGTAAATATCATTCCAGTTCCCAGTGGAGAGTGGTGGAACAGGGCTCTAGGTGTTTAGTAGCAAGAATATGTTCATGTACCACTTGTATAATTTTTAAAAGAGTTTTTAGACTCTTCGAGTTGAGTAGTGAGAAAGTAGAAGGAATAGAACCAGAAGTCCTTCTGGACTGGTTGTGAAAAAGTGACTGAGAGACCAGTCCATGTGTGTAATTTGAAAGATAGGTTAAGGTTGCCGCAGAAAGGAGTGGCGAGTGAGACCCTGATAAGGTGACCACATGAGCTGTGTGTGACTACGGGGAACAGGAGAATGTCCAGTCTGGGTGTCAATCAACCCTACCTGATTTTTCTGATGGCCGTTCAATCTATGATTTTAAATATCCCTCTTTTTTTTTTTTGAGTTGGAGTCTCACTCTGTCGCCCAGACTGGAGTGCAGTGGCTGCTCCCGGCCACCGCAGCCTCGACCTGCTGGGCTCCGGCGATCCTTCCGCCTCAGCCTTCCGAGTAGCCGGAATTACAGGCATGCGCGACCATGCCCGGCTGATTTTTAAAATTTTATTGTAGAGATGAGGTCTCGCTGCCCAGGCAGGTCTCGAACCCACGGGCTCAGGCAATCCACTCACCTCAGTCTCCCAAAGGTGCGGGATTACAGGCTGAGCCACCAAGCCCGGTTTAAATATCCCTCTTTCTTGAGTAAGAAAATTCACTCTGATTCTAGATTGTCAGAAGTGAGATCAACAAGGCAAGGCATAAGGGGATCTGGAAATAGACTGATGTTATTGATGGGCGGGAGCAGGTCCTGGGTGTCAGGTTGGGACCCTCAGAGCATTGACCGCCCTCATAAAATTTGATAGCGCACTGCTCCCTCCACCCATGCTTGTCTCGGGGCATCTATGGACTAGAGGTGTTCCAGTGCGTGGAATATTAAGGTCCCTTGGACCAGCATTTTTGAACACCATGTGCCAGACACCATGCTAGATACTGAGTGATAGGGAGGAAGGAAGGAAGGCAGGGAGGAAAGGAGAGAACACTTACTTTTTTTTCTGGAAGAAGAGAGAACTCCCTCACACTACCCCAATTCTGCCCTTTTCAACTCCCCGATTAAATATTTTAAAATGTTAAATATCAATCTTTCATATCCTCAGTATGAAGAGACTTCCCTGTGGTCCGTGAGGTACTTCAGACACTCTCAGTGGAGAAGAACTGAGGACACAGCAATGATCTGAGGGTCCCAACCGGACACCCATGACCTGCTCCCGCCCATCAATTACATCAGTTCCTCACAAGTTGCCATCATTTATGGAACGACAATTTACTTATATGAGGATAGGCTGACCAATTAAAACCGAATCAACCCATAGGTTAGACACTGGTTAAAATTTGAGGCTTCAAAGTTAGACCCAAGTCCAGGTCAGAGCTCTGCCCCTAAGTAGGTGTGAATTCGAGCCAAATCTCCTCTCCCTCAGGCTTCTGATTTCTCATCTCTATAATGGAGATGTTGGGAATACATTCATGGGTTTAGGTGAGGAGGAAATTCAATGCCTCTCAAGAGTAATCTGCTCAACTGCCAGTGGTATTGGAGCTGTTTCTATCAGCAGAGGGCAGCCCTGTAAGGAAAAATGGAGATTCCCCTACCTGGCACTGAAACCCAAACTCAGAAGCGAATCTGTTGGGACACTAAGTCTGGTAACTTTGAAACAGAGGGTGAGCGACTTCCTGGGAAGACCACTACAGACACACAAAGAGCCTTGTCAATGGATGCAGTTATCTGTGATTCCACTGCAAAGTTATTGTCATTCATTACATTTTCACCTTTACTCTTCCTTCTTTTCCCCCATCCAATATTTCTGACTATACCCCATACATGTTTTATTTCCCTCCATGTTACATGTTCTATATGTAGATTCTGCTGTGCCGGGTACTAACTTGCAATTTCCCTTTTCTGGCATAAGAAATTCGACTTTTACCAAACACAGTTATCATTGCACATCTATGTAACATGCCGCTCTAGAGCTAACAGCATAAATTATTTACGACTTTCCCCTCAAATCTAAAAATGTTCATTTTGTCCTTTAATTTAATAGGCCTAATGTGTTCCCTGTGGCATTATTTATAATGAAAAAATTGTTTCTAAACATAGGGGACAGTTTAAGTAAATGATGGTACAGTGACATTTCTGAGGATGTTTGAACAATATGAAAGCGCTTGGTATAACTACAGCAAGGTCACAGGTTCACACGCAAGCTACACCTCAAAGCAGGGAGCGGGGAAGGAAGGTCTGGTCTTTCCCTCTAGATCGCTTGTTACCAATTTCCTTTTGAGCCCTTTTGCCACTTGATAGTGAGGAGGTTGGGTGAGGAAGAGGGAGGGGGTTTACTAGAGTCCATTCCAATTTTTAAAAAGATCATCTTTTATTTTAGTTTTTTATTATAAAGATGTGGGGTGCAATTCAGGGTTAGGTATACAAATATTGATTATGCAGATACCCTTGATGATATGTGCCCCTCCCTCCCCTGGCAGTTTCCCTCAACTGCCAATCTCACTGCCCCCCTGACAGTTTCCCACTACTGACAATTTTTTTTGAGTTGGAGTCTCGCTCTGTCACCCAGACTGGAGTGCAGTGGCCACTCCCGGTCACCACAGCCTCGACCTGCTGGGCTCCAGCGATCCTCCGCCTCAGCCTTCTGAGTAGCTGGAACTACAGGCAAGCGCTACCACGCCCGGCTAATTTTTGATTTATTGTAAAGATGAAGTCTCGCCAATTGCCCAGGCGGGTCTCGAACCCGCAGGCTCAGGCAATCCACTCACCTCGGCCTCCCAAAGTGCTGGGACTACAGGCTGAGCCACCGAGCCCGCCAATCCCTTTCTTATAGTACTATAATTGCTCAAGGTCCACTTATGAGTGAGAACATATGGTACTCTGTTCTTTGTTTCTGTGATAGATCACTGAGTATGATCGACTCCAAATCCATCCAAGTTGCTGCGAAGTCCATATGTTTGTCCTTCTTTGTGGCTGTGTAATATTCCATTGTGTATATGGACAACATTTTCTTTATCCAGTCCAGCTTCGATGGGCAACACGGTTGGTTCCATGTTTTTGCTATTTTGAATAGAGCTGCAACAAACATGCGTGTGCGGGGATCTTTTTTGTATAATGATTTGAGTTCCTCCGGGTATATTCCCAATAGGGGGATTGTTGTCATAGGGAAGGTCAATTTCTAGTTCTTTCAGAAATCGCCACACTGTCTTCCAAAGAGGTTGCACTAGTTTGCATTCCCACCAGCAGTGTAGAAGCGTTCCTTTTTCTCCGCATCCTCACCAGCATTTGCTGTTGTTTTATGAATGATGGCCATTCTTACTGGGGTTAGGTAGTATCTCAATGTGGTTTTGATTTGCATTTCTCTGATGATGAATGAGGCTGAGCACTTTTTCATGTATCTGTTGGCTGCCCGTATATCTTCTTCTGAGTAGTGGCTATTCACGTCTTTTGCCCACTTTTTAAAGACACTATTTGTTTTTTTCCTTTCGGCGTATTTGAATTCCTTGTAGATCCTAGATGCTAGGCCTTTGTCAGACATACAGTTGGCAAATATTTTTTTCCCATTCTGTGGGCTGTCTCCCTGCTCTCTTGATGGTTTCTTTGGTTTTGCAGAAGCTCTATAGTTTGATGAGGTCCCACTTGTCTTATTTCTTTAGGTATTGGCCTGTAAGGTTCTGAATAGGAATTGGTTGCCAGTTCCAATTTCCATAAGAGAGTCTCCTGCATTTTCTAAGATTCTTATAGTTTGAGGAAAAATCTCATCTTTAATAATGTGAGTAATCACTTTAGACACCTCTTTTCTCTTGGAATTGTACGGTGAGGTGTGGCATTCCTGGTCTCACCAGGTTTCTTTGGAAAGTGTCCAGTCCCAGAGTACCCTCTGCTGTGATCTCTCAGTTCTGATCCCAGACACTTGCCCCCTTCTGATATTCTCAGAGGTTCTGTGTCTCCCAACCAGGGCAGGCAGGAAGCTAGAATGCTGCCTTGGGTGGTGGGGAGAACAAGGAACCTGCCACTCAAATGCCTTCAGCTACGCCCCGCCCCCGTCTCCTCTGCCTTCTTCGATCAAGCACTGGGACTGAAATAGAATTTTCCCTCCTTCCCTCATTCCTGGAAATCATAATAGACGGAATGTTGCTTGAAATACAACAGTTTGCCAATAAGGGAGCATAGAGAAGAGGGTATCTCCAGAATATGATACCCAGTTTATAACGTAAAGAGGAAAAACACAAAGTGTAAAATGTGTAAATGCTATCAACAAATTACATAAGATGCATACAGAAAAGTCTGGAATTATATGCATCAAATTTACCAATAAATTTTACTTTAATTTTTAAAAATTTTAATTGCCACACAAGTGTCCATATAGATGGAGTATAACAGATGCTTTCACACAGGTGTACATTGTGTGATGATCAACTCAGGGTAATTAACATATCTCTCACCTCAAACATTGATCATTTCTTTGTAGTGAGAACATCTGAGTACCTCTCTTCTACTTATTTTGAAATACACATTATAGTTTTTTGGGTTTTTTTTAAAGATGTGGTGTATACCTTTCAAGGTTAGGTATACAAATGTTGACCGTGCAGGTCCCCTTATTGATGAGGTGTGCCCTTCCCTCCCTTGGCAGTTTCCCTCAACTGCCGATCCCACCCCAAACTATACATTATTGCTAACTAAAGTCATAGTATGGTGCAAAAGGGCACCAGAATTATTCCTCCTACCTTACTGTAACTTTGTACCCACTGACCAATCTCTCTCCCTTCCCTTCTCCCCCCAACCCTCCTCAATAGCTGGTAACCGCTGTTCTTTTACTTCTGTGAGATTGATGCTTTAGTTTCCACGTGAGTGAGATCACATGGCGTTAGTCTTTCTGTGCCTGGCTTATTTCACTTAACAAATGTCTCTCCGGTTCATTAGTGTTGTCGCACATGCAGGATCTTCTTTTTTTTTTTTTGAGTTGGAGTCTCACTCTGTCACCCAGACTGGAGTGCAGTGGCCACTCCCAGCCACCACAGCCTCGACCTGCTGGGCTCCAGCGATCCTTCCGCCTCGGCCTTCCGAGTAGCCGGAATTACAGGCACGTGCTACCACGCCCAGCTGATTTTTTGATTTATTGTAGAGATGAGGTCTCGCTGCCCAGGCGGGTCTCGAACCCGCGGGCTCAGGCAATCCACTCACCTCAGCCTCCCAAAGGCGCGGGATTACAGACTGAGCCACTGGCTTTTATTCTTTTTTATAGGTGAATAATACTCCATTGTGTATATGTGCCACATTTTTCATCCATTCATCCACTGATGAACACTTAGATTGGTTCCATATCTTGGCTATTGTGAACAGGGCTGAAATAAAAATGGGAAGTGCAGATATCTCTTCGATATTACTGATTTTACTTCCTTTGGATATATACCCAGTAGTGAGATTGAAGGATTATATGGTGATTCTACTTTTGATTTTTTGAGGAAGCTTCCATACTCTTTTCCACTGTGGTTCTACCAATTTGACTTCCTATGAACAGTGTGTAGGTGTCCCCTTTTCTCCACATCTTTGCCAACACTTGTTACCATTTAGCTTTTTGATAATAGCCTATCTAACTGGAATAAGATGGTAATTTACTGTTGCTTAAATTTTATGAACAAGATTTCGGCAACCACAGCTCAGAACTTGAATTGAAAACCTAGTTTACTTTTTGCGAGATGAACTTCTCGCTCAGCTTTCTCATGAGCACTTCCTTCAAACTTTCTGAGACCACTGCCTTAGAAACCATGGGCCAACTAAAAGGCAAAAAACTTGGGGGGGGATACAAAAAGCATACTTCCTCCAACTCAGACAGAAGACAACTGCAAAAATATGCTGTCCATTTTCACTTGTCATAATTTAAAAACTAAAATAGTAGAGAGCTGTAGTTGCTATTAATGTTGGTAAGTGCAGAAAAACAGATATCCTGTTTTTGCTTTCTTCTGTAGGTCACCAGATCACTCTAAAAATCAAGCATATGAAGCTCATGTTAAAAAGTTCCAACATCAACAAAATAACAAGGTAAAAAAATCATGCTTTCTTTTATATGTTGGTTTTAATGACTGAATTTGACTTTTGAAGAAAACTAAAAACATTTCTGTCCCTGACTCTTGTTTCAAATAGAGATAAGTAAAGCAGTCTTTCTCGACTTTTAATTTAGTGTTTTCAGGAGGAAACAAAAGGTATTTCCTGGTGTAAAAATGAGAGAGACAGAAAGCTGATATTAACTGAAATGTATAGACAAACAATAGAATAACTAAAACAATCCAAATAATTTATAACAGTTCCAACCTTTCTTGTAAAAATACACATGTGATTTATCAAGCACATTTCAACCAGGTTGAAATTTTTACAATAGTAATTACATTCCTGGCATTGAATAATTTTATACAGCACATTTTTAAGTATTCTTTTTATTTCAAATAATAATCAGCTAAAGCAAAAAATATGTAGAAAATGTAGACAAAACATGAATTGTGAACAATGAGTAACTAAAAACTCCGAAAAGTTCACTCTCAGATAAATATTTATTTCAGTGTCCTAGAAGTCTCTTTTAAAATATTCGTTTAATGAACTCACTTTGCTGAAATAATTTTACCTTACAAGGCAAAACAAACTTGTCTATAAGCAGATATAGACATATATATATCATATATAGAGTTTTAGAAATAACTTTGGGGGATAGATTTCAGACAATTTTTAGCCTGAAATAACTTATTATCAAAAAGTATAGTCTTTGATGGTAACAGCAGGTGAAAATCAGCCAATGTCCACTCTAAGACTTACAGTCCAATGCCTCAAAGTTTGCTCCTGAAAAAGTTATCACAGTCAATAAACAGTCGAGGACCCAGGAGCTAATGAAATGCTAATCATTATTTTATGTATCCAAGTGCACACTGGAAATGTGTGCCATTTTGACTTCCTGAAACCAAGACTATTAGAAAAATAGAAAAAGTTCAGACTAGGGCCAAAAAATGACCATAAAACATAGAACCTGATATTGACAAAACGTCCAGGACGAAGGAAACAACTAAATCTTAAAGTACCAGAGAGAATTAATAATGTATCAAATGAATAAAAGGAAGAGATAATTTTCAAAGAAGTAAACTTGAAGAACTACATGTACTCCAAGGAAGAAATAACAAACCTTCAGCATCAGTGCGGCTGCATGAATTTGTGTTGAGAGTAACTCAGAGGTCACATGTGAGTTTCGTGAGGAGAGTGCTGTAATAGATCAATCATGTCTACTATGGTTGGATGGAAACATGGTGACTGTCATTCACAGACTATTGGCCACCCCTTCTCCAAGTGATAGGTCAGCCCCGGAATCTAAATAGGCTTAAGAAGAGATAGAATACATTTCTAGTGGATTATAAAGTTAAGACTATCTGGAAGGCATCCCCAAACTTCCAAAAAAGATATCACCAGTGGAAATAATATTGGTACGAACCATCGATTTGATCTTGGGTGGCATTTCTCAAGTTCTTAAAACTGTTTCTTTTTCAGGTAACCCAGAAAAGAAATTCTGAATTACTGACAGCAGAATAGGAAGAATGTAACCACCAAGATAGGGAAGGAAATTAAAAATGAAAATATACAAAATTATCATTGAAGCTATCTCAAGATAGATGATTTGCTTTCTCAAGGAAAACTGTATCCACTTTGGTAACATTCTGAAAACAGAGGCAGGCATCTTCACTGGTCATCAGAATTCAGGCATTAGTCAGTACCGAGAACCAGCACACGCCAGGTTTCAAGTATACAAGAGTCATGCATTTGATGACTGGTAAATTCTGAAGAAAAGATACTTATGATCAAGATCCCAAACACAGTCAAAGTACTTTGTCCTTGGGCAATAATCAAGGTGATAGTAAACCAGATTTGCTTCCGCTGCCCTTACAATGTCACTCACAGATCGTCTGCAACAAGTGCAACTTATCGTTTGGGGGTGGGTGGGTTGAACAATTTATCAGGAAGCAAATCCTTTATATGGTAGGAAGTACATTTAAAAATGAGTGTCAATGCAGTGAAATGCAGATCCCTCTAATTATATGAATGTACATAGTATGTAAGCACTGTGGTGTGTGTGTATATATATATACACACACACACATACACTCTGCCCTACAAGGACCCAAAAGTACCGGAATTTATTTATTTGAAAATGTGTATTTATTCTTACATCTTTAAACTTCAGTCACCTTCAAAGTACACCCCATTTGATGCAGTACACACACCTATCAAGGCGCTTTATCCACTGCACTAAGCAGTGCTTGAACATGTCAATTTTTATGCCTTTTAGTGCTCCTGCCATTTTTTGTTTCACCTCTTCCACATCAGCAAAACTTTTCCCTTTAAGGACTTTTTTCATTGGAGAAACATACAAACAAAAGTCACTCGGGGGAAGATTGGGTGAATAGGGAGGGGGTGGGGCATGGTGGGGTCATGCCGCTTTTTGGTCAAAAACTGAACAGGGGGCGCACCTTATCAACAAGGGTACCTGCATAATGACCATGTGTATACCTAGCCCTGAATTGTACCCTACACTTAAAAAAAAAAACTGCGGAACACTCAATGCAGCATGGGCAGGTGCACTCGTGAATCACCCATCATGAAATGGGCAACACACTGAAAGAATCTCCCAAAAAGAAACCCACTGATGCCGAGCACAATGCTAGCTGGTACATTGATGGCTGATGGGTTTCTAGAACACATACCTAGTGGGGGAAGCCTGTATGACACGGGGCCCATCCTCCAAAAGATAATTCCGGGCTTGGGTACCCCCTTGTATACACACACCCATAGTTTTTAGACACACTTGTTTTATATAAGCAATGATTGCTTACACAGTAGATTGTTTTATCATCAATAATTTTTGAATTGCTCTTTAAAAGAAAAAGAACTGAGGCTCAGATATGCATACCATGGGGGGGGAATCTTACTTTTCTTGTTACTACATGAAGCTCTTTTAAAGAAAACACTATATTGGGGGAAAACATGAGGTCCCACGATATGACGCCACGTGCTCCGGTCTCCCACAACAGATGACAATGTCTTCCCATAGGAGCGTCACCGAACACTTCCTCACAGTGTGACCCAGTTCAGTTTTTAGCATGCTAATTAAAATTAATCTCTTTATATCTCTTTCAAATGTTCTACTATCAAATGTTTGATGAAAAACCTTAACTTTAATAAAAGCACAATATTCGTAGATTTACAATAAACTGAGTCTGTGTTTTACCAGGTATTCCTCGGATCTGCTTTATGGATTGAATAAATGATTTTAAGCATGAAGATTTTAATGCTGTCAAAAGTCAGCAAAATAGTAAGCGTGAATAGTGATACTTTCCAGTAAGTTTCAAAAATAAAAAGAGATCAGAGAGTACAAGTCTGGGGCCAAGTTCAAAGAAGTTTCAGTCATCTTGAGTTCTTGCTGCTTCCCGCATCAGCCTAACTCAGGGTGTCCAGTCCTGGCGACTGGAGGAAGTTGCAGGACCCCTCCGATTTATTTCATCTGTGACACACCCGACAAATGCAACATTCACCGCTTTGCTTATGACACCCTGTAGCTGTGTTAACAGCACAAGACGGCCAGGCATGGTGGTTCATGCCTGAAATCCCAGCACTTTGGGAAGCCGAGGCTGAAGGATTGCTTGATCCCAGGAGTTCAAGACCAGCCTGGGCAACAGAACAAGACCATGTCTCTTAAAAAAAAAAAAGTACAAGATGCACGAGAAAGGTGTTCATGGAAATCATCTATTTGTATTTCTGGTACATCAGTATTTGAGAAAAGTACCAGACATACATTCTTAAGGAAATGAGAAAAAATTTAATAACAGTTACAACTAGATGAATTTTCAGAAGTAAAAAAAAATGACCAATTAATGAGCCTATTTGTGGTGTAAAGGTGTGAGATTCTACATTGAAACACATTAGGATTAAACAGGTACACATGGAAATAGAGTGGCATAGCAGACATTAGACTCCACAAGGTAGGGGGGTGAGAAATGAAGACTCACCTATGGGGTGCACTGTCCACAGTTCAGGTGATGGGTTCGCTAAAAGCCCAGAATGCACCACGATGCAATCTATCCATGGAACAAAACTGCATTTGTACCCCTTACGTCTATTTTTAAAAAATGCAAATAGGATTCAAGATCTGTCTTTTGAATGTGCATTTATCTTTCCTAATTATCTTTTTAAAGTTTCTGAGACAACTCAACCTGTTTAGTACATTAGGTTGTTAATGGGAAAAGAATATGCTGACTTGAGTTGAACTTTGTTGTGTTTTAGGGTGTGGTCCTGGCCCGGGCAAAGCTCTGCCTCTGATGTGTCTCGTTTCACCCTTCCTTGGGGCTTAGGTGCGGTGGGTCTACTCACTGCTGACCCCAGCGATCTTGACATGAGTCTTCATAACCACAGGTTTTGCTCACATTACACAGAGTTCATTCTAAAACTTAGCAGAGATCAAGGAGCGCCTTGGCACCGTAAATGTGCTCGTGTTTCCAGTCTGGGGGTGTGAAGTCCAAGGGCACCACCGTTCTCTCACCACTGGGCTTTCTCCTCCAGCTCGTCCTTACTCTCCTGTTTAGATGTCCTCTGCTCTTCCCACCCTCTTGTTAGTTATCTTTCAGGAAAACCTTAAAACTCTCAATACTTATTACTGGCAATGCTAAATGGGGAAACCTGTCACACCTTTTTAAGATGTGAGATGACAGGCGGCAGCCCTTTCTAAGTTCTCAGGAGCATTTGTTCTGACTCTTTCTGCTACATATGATTGGAGCAAAGGCACGGGTATCTCTTCTCAATCTAGAACTACATTTTTTGACCTCTCTGGATCCCTGTCACCTCTTCCATAAAAGGAGGCAGGTCTACCCTTCACGTATGAATTGGCTGACTGATTCATTCAATAGTTATACTGCGGCCCCAAGTACTCTTAAGCTACTTCAGGTACAGAAACCAAAGATCAACATATCTGGATCCCCTGAGAACCACAGCGATAACCTGTGAATGAAAGTGTCTATTTAAAAGACCCAATTAATACAGCTTTAGGATCAATAAGTGCTCCTTATTCTTCTTGCCGGTGGGTTTCTATTTTCTAAATTTCTACAAACACCACCATCTTTTCTTATTTTTAATTAAGATGATCTTTTCTTGGCTGCCTGCAAAACAACACGGATGAAAAGTTATAGAAGCGATTGGCAGTTGAGGGAAACTGCCAGGGGAGGGAGGGGCACACCTCATCAACAGGGGCACCTGCATGATCAATGTTTGTATACCTAACCCTGAATTGTATCCCACATCTTTATAATAAAAATTAAAAAGAAAAAGAGAAAAGTTATAGAAGCAGATGTAACAACAGAATGTCTTTGCGTGGCCTTGTGCTCCTGCATTCCTGCATGCATGATTCCATTTCTTGCTTGTATAATCCTCCAAGAAGGTGCCATCTTCCCGACATTACAACTAAGAAAACTCAGGATTCTCTTAACAAATGTAGCTCAGACTTCTTTTTCTCAAGGAAACCCATGGCTCGCAATGCACACCCTAATGGTTGGCAGAATTGGGAATTGCATTATAATGGAACAGGATGGGAAACATCCCAGACTCTCGTCTTCGACAGTTTAAAGATGCCACCTTTGCAGACAATTTTGGAAGACAAGATGAGTTCTTTACACACAGTGCACTGGTTTAAAGTGCTCATTTGACAACTCGGTCAAAATGCCTGATTCAAATGCGAACAAGTTACCTTTGGCTCCTGCCATTTCAACCTAGCACCTGCGGGTCTGGCAGTGAACGTGGACACAGCTGCATTCCATCCTTGAGGAAACTGTTTTTGTGCATCCCTTAAGGCCAGCAGGGTTCTGGGTCTGTCCACGAAGGAGCCTCATGCAGTGCGTGTCTGTGGTATGTAGGTCACTCGAGGTCTGTCTCAACTAGAGCCTGTTCCTGGCAGCCAAAGTAAAAACTCAGGAGACCGTTTTAATAGATAAGTTCTACAACAGCCATGTGAAACAATTAGGAACAAAGGGCTTAAGATGAACTATAATTTTATTAACTATTGGAGTCAAAAATTAAAGACTTGTAACAACGCTTTAATTTTTTTTCTTACAAATTTTTCAAAATGTTAAGTTCTCTCATTTTAATAATTTTTAACTCTTTGATTCATTTTCCATCCAGCGCCTATTAATGTATCTAAAAGATACACAGAACTATTTTTGAAAACAGTAATAAAGGGACAAGTCATTAAAAACCAATTTGGCTACTAAATTTTGGTCAAGAACTTAGCTCGTGACTTGGTTAGGAAACAAAGTTTATCACGACTACCCTATACAAATAAAAAACACCAATTAAAGGCATGAGATGAAAGAGAGAGAGCAGGTCATTTATTCAATAACTACACCTTCTGTCACCAATCATAGGGACCCAATGACCCAAGGGTGGGTGAGTCTATCACATTCACATTCTCAATTAATAGCACAGACAGGACCATTTAATTTCTTTAACACAAGACAATCATTTGCACGTATCATAATAAATAAATATTTCTGTACTAAGACACATATTATGAGAGAAGCAATTCTGAAAACAGTGTCTATGGCTTGCAAACACAAAACTAATCAGCCAGGAAATATTTTCCTGACTGAGGTAATCTCTCTAGGAAAAAAAAAAAATTACTGGGATTTCATTTCAAAGGTTAGGGTCACTAAAAATTGGGGGGGGGGTGCAGAGAATAATTTTACCTTCTAATTTTATTCTAAAATACAAACAAGACACCTTCAACAAAACTCCTTGATGCACTTTTGCCTCTAAATTCCTAACATGAAAGTCATCGATATTAGGCTTGAAACTGCTGACATTTGATCAAAACTAACAGCACACAAAGAAAAAAAAATTTTTTAATGATCAGTTATGTGAAACAAACAGTTACTAAATACAGGGGCTTTTGAATTACATAGCTATGACACAGCTCTACAATCACCAAAATCTCAAAGGCCAAAAAAGACACTAGGATGTTTTTTAAAAGAATATGTTTGAAGCAGAACACCAGTCTAAATCCTATGAGACAACTTGGACAGGATTCTGACACAAAAATTGCCGCTGAGATGCAGTTGAACAGATACTTGAATTCCGTCCAGTTACGCCACGGTGCCACCTGAAACCCTTTTCCTTTTTCTAAATGAAACAAACCCTATCTCAAAACTTTTAGGCATTTAAACTACCTGAATTTCCTTTATTTGTTCATGGAATATAAAAAGAATATTCTGATAGCAACACACAATGTGATTTTAAAAAAAGCAAAGCAAATCCGTGCTGGGTATCACGGAATACGTCACAGACATTTAGGCTCTTTAGAATTCTAGAACTTAGAATTGCTTCACTCAAACCAAGACACACTGCAAAGGAGAGAAAAAAAATTAGAATTTCCACCTTGGATGGAAATTTCCATGCATTTCTAAAAAAAAAATTAGTGAAGAAAGTATACAGCTTTTTAGACCAAAACATCAGTGCCTGGACTATTGTAAGAAATTTAAGCTACAGTTTTGTTACTCCAGTTACATGGTACTATCCATCCTTAAAAAGTACTTTGAATTTTCTTTAAAAATTCTCTTTTCCTCAAGACCAATTTATGATGGATATAAGGTGGTCTGTTGGCAAAGGATGAGGAGTGTCAGAATCTGTCCAAGTGTAACAAGCATTAGGACAACAAGAGGTTTAAGAGTTACAGCTGGATACAGAAAAATAATTTGTAGGTCCCAAATTCACTACCGTAATAACCTTAAACAGATTCACCAAAGCCATGATTAATCAGATCTGTTCACTTGGTGGAAGTAACCCTAACAGGACCGTGAATGGTCAAATCTTGGGGCATACACCCACCTCCTGGCAGCTCCCCTGGGGGGCTAGGGTGTCGCCTACTTGAGCAGGCTCTGAAGCATGGCTGTCGCATAGGTGGGCCTGGCCTGCCGGCTCTCGATGGCGCTCTGAAGGTACTGGATGCCCCCGCAGCGCTCCCAGATCTCTTCAAACTGTCGTGGCAAGATCTCAGCACCACGCTTCCGCGTCAGACCCGTCTCCTCCAGATTCAGCTCACACATCTCCATGTCGTCTTTACCTGCACCCAGGACACGTCAGAAAGTTACCACCTTTCTCCAGGACCATCTCCTGCCCGTTGCATTCCTGAAACACCTATCCGGTCTCGTGGGTTCGAGCACTTTTTACATTTGAGTTTCTCCCTCCAAGATGGAACTCTGCTGAATACATTGGCCAACAACTTAAATTTGTTTCCCACCACGGGTCCTTTCGAAATGTATAAACATTGCAACTGATCACACAAATTATCAGTGTTAATAAAATGCTACACTTCTCCAAGCCATTACAAACAAATGAAAATAATTAAACACCAATGCAACAGTTCTTAGGAGACAGACATGTCTCTGTTCATGCCCTAGGAGGACATCATTCATCCAAGCAATTTTACATGATAAGGGAATTAATCCTCACTGAACTGGAGATGTGATTTAACTGCAAAACTCCATCCCTCCACCCTGAAATTTAATGAATTAGGATATTAGGTATTTAAATGTTTCATTCACAGGGCTTATCGTCCTTTTTTTTTGGTTTTAAACATCTTTTTCATGGGACTCATACACACCAGCCACGAGAAGGATGGGTGGCTTGTCAGGATGGAGCTCCATCTGCCGGGCAATCCATGGCCCATCGAAATGGGCATACCACCAGCCTTTTTTCTTGCTCTGGGGGTCCTTGTACTGGTCGGCAGGGCGAATGAAGGGGATACGGAAGAAACGTTGTTGCCGGTTCATTGCGATCTCCTGCTGCCTGGCAGGGAGCTGAGCAGTAGGGTTCTGCTGAGCTGTGACACAGAACATGACAGTTACCCAGGGCTCCAGGGAAAGGAAGCCGCCTTCCACCCTGAAGTGCACCAAGCAGTTTTTTAAAGAGGAAGGAGAAAGGTTCCCGATAGTAAACGTGAAACAAAATGCAAATATTAGTGGCCTAGAAATTAATACAATTTAAGGTGTGATTTTTTAGAATTGCCTTTCCCTAAAGATGGTCCTTGGCATTGAAAACACACACACACACACACACACACACACACACCCGCCACCACTGCACACACACACACACACACACACACACACACACACACACACACACCCGCACACACACACACACACACACACACACACACCCGCCACCACTGCACACACAACACACACACACACACACACACACACACACACACACCCGCCACCACTGCCACCACCAGCAACAAGCCCCTAGCAGATTCCCACACGTGACTGTATCAGTCACTCAAAATAAACTCACGTGGCAGGAAAGCCTACTAGTATTATTTACCAGGTTTCTATTTTCCCTCCAAAAAGTTAAAATGGCGGCTGCAGAATAATCTCTCTTGGACTACACATGATCAAATAAACAGGGATTTCAAAAATCTGAAGAATATGGGCATTCGTCAATTTAATCACAATTTCCACGAAAATGGAAATTGTATAAAAAGGTTCTCTTTTGCCAACTGATTTGGGGATTTAAAATGGCCAAGACAACACTGATATTCATAATATATTGACAACCAAATGATCAAAAAGAAAACAAACAAACCCTCCCATAACAAGTAAGCCTTAACTGTTCCCTCAAAGATATTTACTTACTCTGAAACCAGATCTCTCTTAGAATAAAATACAGTGGAGTGTGTGGTTGGTGTATATCACTTGATTCTCCTCGCCAATAGAAACAAAAAACCCTTGCTTTCCTGCTTGTGCTGGGCAATGCACTCATATCCATCTTTCTTTCCCCACTCAATTTCCATTACTGAACAATTAGCTTTTTATGTTATCTGCAAATGTAAACATTTCCCTAGAGCAATGACTTTAGCGGCATAATTTTGGTTAGCCTGTTTAATATGCGTTATACTCACAACTTTAAAAATGGACCAACCATTTACTGCAGCTCAATTAAGAATCTCTATGAAAATCTATGTCAACGTAATGTTATACAATATATACGATCTAAAAGTCAAGAACAGCCACGTGGCTTTTGTAAGAATTTGCAAATACTGAAAGGATGAAATTACTCTTATTCTACTTGTTATACCAAGAAATAGCAAAAGCTGTACAACAGTTGACTTTATTTCTTTGCAAATCAGAGGAAGCAAGAAGCAGTGAGCAAAGCTGTACATGCCTATGGAAGATTGAGAAGCCTCGCTTTGTTAGTGACTTTAGAAAGCCGTGTCACCTTCAGCATGTTATTGGATGTGCTGATGCGTTCTTTGTTCCTATTCCCCCAAAGTTGAAGATCAGTGTCTCCACTTCAGGTTTTAAAAATTACCAGCTTGTGAAAAATACACTAACGCAAAACAAAAATATTTTAAAAGGATAAAACAGAAAAACCCTTCCCTCCAGTTTATCAGAAGTTGTAAATTAGAATTTAACATCCAGTTGAAAGGAAATTTACTATGAGACTAAAATCCATTACTTAACATACTTTTAAAATGTTAAAGTAGCAGTCTCTTGTAACTTAATATGATGAGTAAAATTAAGAAAATGGACAGAAAGTCCTCGATGGCTTATCCTACACTAAAAGGAGAACTAGGATTTTGTCCTGAAGGGCAGGAAACAACAAACATACAGACGTTGAAAGCTGGAAACTAATCTTCTAAACAACTTTCTTACGTATCCAATTGTGTTAACTTCAAAAGTGTGAACTGCATTCCAAACAAAGCCCTATAAATTACAAGGAGCACATGAAAAATCCAGGTCCAACCAGTTGGCAACTGAAAACAGTTTTATAGCCAAATCATTGTTGCTCAACTGATTCTAGAAAAAATTTACTGAACACTAAGGTGACCAATGCTTTTAAATTCTCAAAGAATGTGCATCAATGAAAGCTATAAAAGTAACAGAATAATCTCCTCTTCCTTCTAGAAGGTATCATTATTAAACCTGTGCACATTATCACATAAAACTCAGATCTCTTTGGATAGAAATGCAGATACCATCAGTGTTTGAAAATAGTGTTTGAAACCAGCACCAAAAAGTTAGTCTTTATTCTAAAAGGTAAAGCTGCTATATTAAGATAGAGTTTTGCTACAATAAGAATTGTGTATATTCTCAGCTTAAAAATGCTAGTTTTTTTAAAAAAATTAATTTGATATAACAACATTAATGTAATTAGATTTTGTTCTGCATATATGTGATTCAAATAAAAGCATCATCTCAAATGAAAACATATCTTAGTACAGATATACCAACTTTAACATACTACAATTCCACTTAAAATTGTAGCAAAACAAAGTTTAATAGAAATTAGTATTTTATAAAGTATTTTAACCCATCTTCCAGTTAGCTCATCACCCCTTGACTTACGTGAATTGTTCAAAAATGGTGCAAAATCTGTGAACAGATATTTTACGTTGAAGAAAAGGTAAAAATGCCAAAACTGCTAAATGTGTATTTTTTTAACTTTAAAGGCTTCCCATCAATTGAGGTGATGACTAACAAATAAGTCATCCTGTCTCAAAGCCAAATATTATCAGAATTGCCAATAGGTAGGGGCTGCTTTCTGACTGTGTTTTAAAGGGGTTATTTGGATTATGTTTTAGGCAATTCTGATTGAGGCACATATGAAGAGGGACAAAATTTTAAAATTATACTTCATTTGTAATTTGTGATACGGTCATAGTCAAATGAAAACCTAACATGGCGAGACTTAACAGACATGATTGTACCTCCCACACCATTACCAGAATTTTCACAGGAAAAAAGATAACTTCATCAGAAAATTATACTCATTTGAGAAGAAAAAGCACTGCTACTTTTTCATACATTCAGTATGTTTTACATTCTTCAAATTGTCTACATCTTAAACTCATGCTATTTTTTTTTATTTTAGGAACTATAAAATAGAACCACATTCCAAGATCATTGTTCAAAGCAATTGCATTTTAAAAACATTTACTAGGTAATTTGCCATGGCCCCCAAGATCATTCCAGAAAACCTTTTTTTGTTTGTTTGTTTTTGTTTTTTTGGTTTTTTTTTGAGTTGGAGTCTCACTCTGTCACCCACACTGGAGAGAAGTGGCCGCTCCCGGCCACTGCAGCCTCGACCTGCTGGGCTCCAGCGATCCTTCCACCTCAGCCTCCCAAGTAGGTGGAACTACAGGCGCGCGCTACCATACCCGGCTGATTTTTTGATTTATTGTAGAGACGAGGTCTCACCAAGTTGCCCAGGCGGGTCTCAAACCTTTTGTGCAGTAGTGTGCTAAGTTTGTGTTTGCCCCGGACAGCACCAGGAAGGGCCTGGGTCACCATTCATGGTTATAAGGACAGGCCAGCATTCATCAACGAACCACTCTTTGAGTCAACAACGTCAACGACCTTTTTGTTCATCACAATCTGTCACCATTGTATTGTCTCAATGTAATGAATTCTAATACTTCTACACATTAAGCTACACAGTGGTTCCTTTTGCAGGGAGCTGAGTGGCCCCGTCAGGAAACTACAGAGCACAGAACTCTTTGAACTGAGCCGGGAAGCATCTTGGCATCCTTTAGCTATGCTCTTGTGTCAGAATAGATTTTACATGGGAAGGAAAAAAAAAGGCAGAGAGAGAAAAGCAAGATAAGGCCTTTTCAGAGAGGAATTCATACTTTATCCTGAAAATTCTCAGAATCAAATTATCTGAAGACTACATATGTGTATATGGCATTCTCGTGAGACTCCTTCATTTTTGTTCATGTACCTGGATGGGATTCTTAGGAGATGTTCTTAATCTACACTCTTTGGCTCTCCCAAAGAATACATTTGAACCGCAAGGGCAGTCGTGCATTCCAAGCATGTCACTGGGCAAAGACAGATGGGTACATAAGAAATTGCTACGTGTTTATTTAAAATACATATATAGGCCAGGCTTGGTGGCTCAGCCTGTCAACCCAGCACTTTGGGAAGCCAGAGCAAGTGGATTTCCTGAGCCCATGGGTTCGAGACCAGTTCGGGCAACTTGGCAAGATCTTGTCTCCACAATAAATAAAAAAAAATTAGCCAGGCATGGTGGTGCGTGCCTGTAGTTCCTGCTACTTGGAAGGCTGGGGTGGAAGGATCACCTGACACTGGGGTGGCCAGGAATGTGCCACTACACTCCAGCCTGGGTGACGGAGTGAGACTCCAACTCATAAATAAATAAATGAATGAATCAATGAATGAATAAAATACGTCTACCAAGTATCACAACATTAATTTCTTTTTGTTTTAAAAAGTGCAACCTTTTAGATGTGTAAGACTTGAAATACAACATAATGAAAGTCGGTCAGGCTAAAAGTAGTGGTCAAACATCACAGTGAAAAAGATCAGCTCTCTGCTATTTTTCACGAAACAAAGACAACCTGTGGTAAGAAACTTTAGTAAACAGACAGTGCACAGGTAATGCCATCATCCTGTCATTTTCAATTCAAAGAGGAAAAAATTTAAACTGGAGAAGAGGGTGGTGTCACGACATGTGGTGGGGTTTCCACCTACCATTTCTGAGTTGCAAGTGGTCTCTCTCTGCACTGCCAAGGTGTTATACTCTGACTGACAACAACCCTGGAACAATTGTTGGCACTACTGGTGTCTCCCTTATTAAGACCAAGACTGCCCTCACTCAATCTATCTTATGTAACCACTTAGAAACCTTACCATCAAATTGACTTTACATAAACATTGATTTTATTTACTTAAAGGCAGAAAGCAAACCAGAATATAACCAATGACTCATTTTCTAAGTCAACTTAGGTCATACATTGCTAAACTATATATCAAGTGCTGGGGATATACCACTTAAAAAAAAATACATTCAATCTGACATCACCTTGCTGTTAACCAGAATTAAGCTAATAAATCATGCCAGTTTAAAAGTAGCAAGTAGAACAAATGAAATTCCAATTACTGCTTTGCAGACTGAAATGACAACTCCTGTATCACAGGTATGCTTAGTTCATGTTCAAGTTCCTGCATGCTTTTACTAGGTTGTAAATATCCTATTCTGTTTTCTAATTTCAAGTGTATAACTTGGTCTTTTGCATAAAAAGGTAACAAAATTCATTTTTAGGATCCCAGTCAAAAAACAAAATCCTGATCTAGGCAAAACTCTGGTCTAAACCATGGTACTATTTCTCACTCTTACATTTTCAAATGTATTATAAAATAATGTTTGCAGTACAATTCTTCTTTTTTTAACCAAAAGGGATTAGAGTGTTAATGGGGAACACATGAACCAATTTCTTTCTTTTTCCAGGCTACAGCCCTCTTCTAGAACAAACGGGAAAGCACTTACGCCTACTTCTACAAAAGACAGTGATTTTGAGGATTTCAGGGTATTGCTTTTAAAAATTGAGCTCGGTGGCTCAGCCAGTAATCCCAGCACTTTGGGAGGCCGAGGTGAGTGGATTGCCTGAGCCCGCAGGTTTGAGACCCACCTGGGCAACTTGATGAGACCTCATCTCTACAACAAATAAAAAATTAGCCGGGTGTGGTCGCACGTGCCTGTAGTTCCAGCTACTTGAAAGGCTGAGGCAGAAGGATCACTGGAGCCCAGCAGGTAGAGACTGCGGTGGCCGGGAGCGGCCATTGCACTCCAGTGTGGGTGACAGAGTGAGACTCCAACTCAAAAAATAAAAAATAAAAATTGAGCTGCATTAAATTCAAAACTTAGAAAAATTGTTTCAATAAAAATCAAACATGATATGTTCAGCAAGTATAAAAATGTTCATTTTCACATGTAAAACTCATTTGACATGTAAAGTAAAAGATTCATGGTAATCTTTACATTTTCACACATAATCTTGATGTGTGTGTATAACTGTGTGTGGGAAAACTATATATGCACAACCTTTTCAAGATAGACAAGAAAATTCTATCTTAATAATTTATCTTAGCAAATAAGTTCAATATATCTTGAAATGTATGCCTTTAAAAAGTCCGGGGCCAGGCAGTTTCTCAGCTGACTTCTATAACATGTACAAGGAAGAACTGACACCAATCCTATTGAAAGTATTCCGGGAAATAAATAAGGAGGGAATTCTCCCTAGCTCATTCTATGAGGCCAGTATCATCCCAATACCCTAAAGTGGCAAAGATCCAACAAAGAAATTTTTTAAAAAAGGGAAAGAAAACTACAGGCCAATTTCCCTGATGAACATAGATGCAAAAATTCTCAGAAAGATTATAGCAAATTGCTTCCAACAGCACATTTCAAGGAACATTAATCATGACCAGGTGGGCTTTATTCCTGAGCTACAAGGCTGCTTTAGCATACATAAATCAAGAAACAATCCATCCCATAAACAGGTAGAAAACCTGTTAGAACCACGTGATTATACCATCAGATGCAAAAACACATTCAATAAAATTCAACGTCCCTTCTTGATAAAAACCCTCAAACACTTAGGCATGAAGGAACAGTCCTCAAAATATTAAGAACCACCTATGTCAAACCTGCAGCCAATATAAAGCTTAATGGGTAGACACTGAAGCATTCCCCCTAAGAACTGAACAAGACAGGGATGCCCAATCTCACCCCTCCTATTCAACATGGTACTGGAAGTCCTAGAAAAAGAAATCAGGCAGAAAAAGGAAATCAACGGTATCCAAATAAGAAAAGGAGAAGTTAAATCATCGCTCTTCGCAGATCATAAGATTCTCTACCTAGAAAACTCTAGAAAGATGGTCAAAAACCTCCTTGCACTGATGAGCGACTTTGGTGAAGTCTTGGGATACAAAAATCAGTTGCATTTCTATACGTGAATGACAAGCAACGAACTTGAGAAGCAAATCAAAAACACAATCCCATTCACAGTAGCTACAAAAATCAACAAATAAAATACCTCAGCATTCATTTAACCAAAGAGGTGGGTAACCTTTACAAGAAGAACTACAAAACACAGCTCAAGGAAACCCAAGACAAACAAATGGAAGAACATCTAATGTTCATGAACTGGAAGAATCAATATCATCATGACATCCATCCCACCCAAGGCAATCTGCAGATTCAGCACTCTCTATCAAACTACCAGCATCATTTTTCACAGACCTTGTAAAGACAGTACTGAAATTCATACGGAAACAAAAAAGGGCACTAATGGCTACAGCAATCTTCAGCAAAAAGAACAAGGCTGGAGGCATCACACTTCCAGACCCCAAACTTTATTACAAGGCTAAAGTAACCAAGACAGCATGGTACTGGTATACCAACAGACACACGGACCAATGGAACAGGACACCGAAACCAGAAATAAAACCATAGACCTTTGTTGATAAAGCCAACAAACACACATTGAAGAAAAGATACCATATTTAGCAAATGGTGCTGAGGAATGAAACTGTACCCCTACCTATCACCGTATATAAAAATTAACTCAAAATGTATCAAGGTTTTAAATGTGAAACCCTAAACTATAAAAATACCCTCCTGGCCAAGCGTGGTGGCTCACACCTATAATTCCACCACTTTGGGAGGCAGAGGTGAGAGGATTGCCTGAGCCCAGGGGTTTGAGACTAGCCTGGGCAACTTGGTGAGACCTCGTTTCTACAATCAATGTGCGCCTGTGGTTCCAGCTACTTGGAAGGCTGAGGAGGAAGGATCGCCTGAGTCTAACAGGTTGAGGCTGCAGTGACTGTGAGAGTGCCACTGCCCTCCAGCCTGGGTGACAGAGTGAGACTCAGACTCAAAAAAAAAAAAAAAAAGAAAGAACACTCTCAGAATATCAGCCCAGGTAATGAATTCATGGTCAAGTCCTTAAGTCAAACGCAGTAAAAGCAAAGATGGACAAGTGGGACCTTATCAAGCTAAACTTTTTTTGCACTGCTAAAGGAACCATCACAAGAGTAAAAAGACAACCCACAGAATAGGAACAAATATTTCCAAGCTATGCATCCAACAAAGGCCTAACCTCCAGGATCTACACGGAACTCACACAAATTGTAAGGAAAAAAACAAACACATAACCCTAACCCCATTAAAAAGCGAACAAAGAGCCGGGCTCGGTAGCTCAGCCTGTAATACCAGAACTTTGGGAGGCTGAGGTGAGTGGATTGCCTGAGTCCACGGGTTCGAGAACTGCCTGGGCAACCTGGCGAGACCTCATCTCTACAATAAATCAAAAATGAGCTGGGCGTGGTAGCGCACGCCTGTAATTCCAGCTACTTGGAAGGCTGAGGCAGAAGGATCACCGGAGCCCAGCAGGTCAAGGCTGCGGTGACCGGGAGCGGCCACTACATTCCAGTCTGGTTGACAGAGTGAGGCGCCAACTCAAAAAAAAAAGCGAACTAAGGACACAGACATTTCTCAAAGGACAACATCCAAGCAGCCAACAAACATATGAGTAAGTGCTCAGCCTCGCTAATCACCAGAGAAATGCAAATCAAAGCTACAATGAGATACCACCTAACACTGGTCAGGATGACTCTCATTAAAAAATTAAAAAAACAACAAGTGTTGGTGAGGCTGCAGAGAAAAAGGGATGCCTCTACACTGTTGGTGGTGACGTAAGCTAGTTCACCCTCCGTAGAAAGCACTGTGGCATTTTCTCAAAGAACTAAAAATTGAGTTTCCTTAGGATCCAGCAACCTTCTGGGAGTGTACTCAGAGGAACACAAATCACTCTGCTAAAAAGACACCTGCACATGTATGTTCACTGCAGCTCTATTCACAATAGCACAGTCATGGAACCAACCCAGATGCACGTCAAAAGTGGACTGGATCGAGAAAACAGGGTACATATACACAAGGGAATACTACACAGCCATCAAGAATGACAAAATCACGTCCTCTGCAATAAGGATATAGCTGGAGACTGTCATTCTAAGTGAGCTACCCCAGAAACAAAAAGTGAACATGTTCTCACTCATAAGCAGGCCCGAAATATTGGGCACATGAGCACAAAGGCAGGAATGACTGATGCTGGGCACTACTAGAGGGAGGGAAGGCAAAGAAGGGACGTAACGGGCACATGACCACCACGGGGTGCCACGTCCGCTACCAGGGAGAAAGCACTCACTAGAAGCCCAAATCTCACCTGCACACAATTTACTTACGTAGCAAACCTCATAATACCCCACAACTCTAAAATTTAAATTTAAATTTTTTAAAAAATACGACTTTAAAGGCGTAGTCAATAGAAATACTGCTATAAAAGATAGGTGATCACCTAAGACCCGATCCCCACCACAGCACAATAGGTCCAGGTAAAGAAAAAACACTCTATTCGCAATAGCAAAAACATGGAACCAACCATGTTGCCCCTTGAAGCCAGACAGGATAAAAAAATGTGGTACATATACACAATGGAATATTACGCAGCCATATAGAAGGACAAACATATGGACTGTGCAGCAACTTGGATGGATTTGGAGTCAATCATATTCAGTGATCTACCACAGAAACAAAGAACAAAGTACCCTATGTTCTCACTCATAAGTTGACCTTGAACAATTATGATACTATAAGAAAGTGATTGGCAGTACTGAGAAACTGTCAGGGGAGGGGGGGTGGGATTGGAAGTTGAGGGAAACTGCCAGGGGAGGGAGGGTCGCACCTCATCAACAAAGGTACCTGCATAATCAACGTTTGTATACCTAACCCTGAATTGTACCCCACGTCTTTATAAAGGAAAAAAGAAAAAACACGTGTACCCCTGAATCTAAAATAAAGATGGAAAAAAGAGAGACCGGCCATCACGGCTGTATGATTCAGCGGATCACAGTCCTATGGTAAGAGAAAAATCTATATAGAGACTGTACCCAGATGCCTTGTATACAATCACACACATTTATATACACATACTTTGGAACATTCAAAAGTACAGATCTGTTTTTACCATAATCAGTAACAGACTTTGGAGCACGCTGCTCTGTTTCCGTGTTTCTCTTCTTGTTCTTGGATTTCCATGCATGGTACACTTTGAGTCTCCTGTGGAATTCTTCTCTGCAGGCTGCCAGGAGTTCAATATCTATCGATCACATAGAAAGAGGGAGGAAAAAAAAAAAAAGATGAACATCCTAATGTATCCATCTAATGTAAGTAGATAATTATTCTGTGGCATAAACAGATATAAGTTCTTAAGTAGTACAAAATCAAAAGTATGCTGATTATTCATAAAGATGAGCATTTTATGATATCTTTTATATTTACAGAGCATTTTCTTACACACGATAGAAATCTTACATCATCTGCTCCACACAGGCACTCTGGACTAAACAGGTCTTTTAAGTATGAAGAATTAGAATGAGGGAGGTTAAGTCACTTGTCCAAGGCCACCAATCTTGACAGCAGAGTTAAAAAGTCACTGTGCTCCAATACAAGCTAGATTTATATGCGATACTTTAAAAAAAAATGTTTATCATGACCCGGACACACTCAGTGTGGAGGAGAAGAACGGCATGAAGAATTCTGCACAATTAGGATCGTTGTGTTTCTAGGCATAGTGTCTTGAAGTCTAACAACATGGTTTAAAAAAAGAGCATGATGGTCAGGCTCAGTGGCTCAGCCTGTCATCCCAGAACTTTGGGAGGCCAAGGCGAGGGATCGCCTGAGCCCTTGGGATCGAGACCAGCCCGGGCAACTTGGCGAGACCTCGTCTCTACAATAAAATAAAAAATGAGCCGGGCGTGGTGGTGTGCACCTGTAGTTGCAGCTACTTGGAAGGTTGAGGCGGAAGGATCACCGGAGCCTAGCAGGGCGAGGCTGCGGTGGCCGTGAGTATGCCCTTGCCCTCCAGCCTGGGCAACAGAATGAGACTCCAACTCAAAAAATAAAAGGAAAAAATAAAATAAAAAGAAGCAGTTGTATTGCCATCTGTCACTCTGCATTCATGGACCAGAAGATTCAGCTCTCCAGGTTTTTCTCTGCTATGAATAGCATCAGAAGGGCCAGTCATTCACATCTTCCTCCCATCATCATCTTTGCTCTTCTCTGACTTGGGCAAGGATAGGCAAAATCCAATTTAATGGCCACGTCTTCTCAGGCTTATGAACAAACTTGATCTTCATTTCAAGGGGAGAATAGCAAATAGACGAACTTATGCTAACTCACACGACCTCCTCTCTGGCTCTCCCGTCCCAGTCCAGAGGTGGTGATATCCTCCCTAACCCTCACCCAGCACTACTGGCCCTCCCCTGAAACTCACCGCAGGAGGTATTGATCGTATCACGCAGTTCTGCGTACTTCCATTTACTAAGATCGTGTTTCTTGGTGCCCGCGGCGGCCTTGGTGGCTTGGACAGCAGGACCTCTGCAATGATCATACAGTTTTGCACATTTAAACCAGAGACACGCAGGATCCATTGATTAAAAAGGCAAGAGGGTATGCGTAAGTGTGACAACAGGAAACAACTACCAGAAAAACGTGCAATCGTGTTTCTTTAACAGAGAAGATAATGGGTGATGTACAAAAAGAACTTTGTGATTCCAATGTTCTGGAGCTGTGGACTTCAGTTTAAATGTTGTTACGGGTGTGCACATGAAACACACTTGCATATACCCCTGAGAAACCCAAAAAAGGATGTCTCGACACACTGGAAAAGACCATCAGAAGTGCATGCATGGCATGTTCATGGGCAACCGGGCTGCCCAGTCTGGTCACCTGCAAAGAACACTGAGCACAAGTGGCCACACACACTCACACCCACTGGCTCAGGCCACCTGGGCGTCTAATGCGGCATGAGGGTCAAAAGGGAAGGCTCAAGGAAGTGCTGGGGTCAGAGCTTCCCAGGCATTTTGGCCTGCACTACCTTAAGAACACTAAGTTCTATAGGTGGACAAAAAACACACGCTCGTATCTAATAAGTAATAATAACATGATGAGTAAATGACAGAGAGAGGTTTCAGCTCATAATGCAGAGATTTCAAAGGGCACGCATGTACCCGACACCATTCAGCAGGGACATTTGTATCGGAAGAGAAGAAAGAAAAGTCAAAGCATTCCATTTGATGGCACAAAAATTCAAGTTTTTCAGAATAGTGCTACTCGTGAGCTGAAGACTTGTTTTCACGCACCTCATCTGAGATCACTAATCAGAAAATATGAACAGTTTCTCTTCTATGATAATGAACACGGATTATACTTGCACATAACAGAATAAACTTAGAATAAACTGCAAGACTTCTCAGTACAATGTAACGAAGGAAGGCTTTAAACACAACACGTTTCAAGACATGAAAAGAAGGTGGCACGGATATTAAAATAACTAAATATTAAAGAACGAATGTACTTCTTGCTTCTCAGGTATCACACCAGGATATTCTCTTTTATCATCTACATCTTGGAAAGTATTTCCTCTTAAAAAGGGATGATCAAGATATAACACCTCCACCCCCAGCCTGGGCAACTTGATGAGACCTTGTCTCTACAATAAATCAAAAAATTATCCGGGTGTGGTGGCGCACGCCTGTAGTTCCAGCTACTTGGAAGGCTGAGATGGAAAGATCGCTGGAGCCCAGCAGGTTGAGGCTGGGGTGGCCATGAGCGTGCCACTGCACTCCAGCCTGGGCGATGGAGTGAGACTCCAACTCACACACACAAAAAAGATATAACGCCCCAAAATAAGCACATGTTTTTTATTTTACATTTTGAAAAGTAACAGCAATCTTAGCAAGCAGTCAAGACACAGACTTAACAAGACTAATGTTGGCAAAAAATTGTTTCGAAATATGGTACTTCTTCCTGAAGTGAAAAGAATTCTCTTTTCAATATTAAGTTTAAAAATGAAATAAATATGGTGCCTCCACTTCTTGAAAAGGCCTGTGTATGCTTTCGTTTTAGAGAATAAAACAAAGCAGGCTTCACCCCACATCCTTAAAATTGTTTGACATGGTGATTGTTAGTTACACATAAGACTGGTGAAAGAATAATGTGAGGTCATTTAGACCCTCTTGTATTTTTATGATTAAAACCTGTTTTAGGTTCACTGCAGAATCTATACATTCCATAAGCTGTGTGGCTGGCAATTTTCCATGTAGTTTTTTGTTCCTAATTGCTTTGCTCAAAAACAGCCAGCTGTGTATAAGCAAGGTCACTCTATTATTCTTTTTTTTTGAGTTGGAGTCTCACTCTGTCGCCCAGACTGGAGTGCAGTGGCTGCTCCCGGCCACCGAAGCCTCGACCTGCTGGGCTCTGGCGATCCTTCCACCGCCTTCCAAGTGGCTGGAACTACAGGCATGCGCTATCACGCCTGGCTAACTTTTTGACACTGGGGTGGCCGTGAATGTGCCACTGTACTCCAGCCTGGGCGACAAAGTGAGACACCGACTCAAAAAAAAAAAAAGAATCACAAATTGAATGGCTATTGCTTAAAACATGGTTTTAGTATCACTAACTTTTATTCATATCACCCAGACAAAATCACATCTGCTGAAAAGCATGCCATCCATAGAAGTATATGAATGCAACACGTTTAAACACTTCCCACCCCATCTCCAGAGTTAAGATAGTAAAATAAAGGCGTAATTTACTGATCATTTAGATTTGCTATAAAGACGAGCACACAAACAACACAGACAGGCAGTAGCAAAACAAATTTGATTTTTAAGACATTAATTTAACACTTTCAGTGAACTTATAACTTTAGAATTGAGAATTAACATGCTAACTGATTCATACCCACCTATGCAGGTGACAGACCAGATCCTGACGGTGGCCCAATTGACCTCCCCCATGGTTTCTACAGTACATCGCCCCTCAGAAGGCACTCCTCCCTAATTCCCCTTCAACCAGGTGCAAAATGTCCCCAGGGGCAGCTGTAAAATGCTCACTGTCAGGATGAGGGGAGAGTCCCCTCGTGAGACTGATATCACCAGGACAGGACCACCCACAAGAAACTGGCAGATCCACCATGCCAAGGGTATCCCTTCCAATCCCCCAACAAGAAACACCAGTTTGGAGGAACTTTGCTTTTTCTCTTTTTCTGGGTCGGGTAGGGTGAGGGAGAAGTGACATTTCTTATACATAAAATTTACATGCAGAGAGAGCGCTGTTCCTAGGACAGGTCCTGGTCCAAACAGTCAAAAGTCAAGTTAAAAAGTGATTTTTGAGGTGAACACGTAATTCCCAAATGACACTGCACTGACCTATTCAAAAATTCTGACATCTCTCTGGCCATTTGTTCCCTACGAGAAAAATGATAACAAAATGGTTACATACTAGACACACTATACAAATGACATAAAAGATTTAAAGTATGAAGCTTATATTTTAATGATTATTGATGTGGTAACTGCTTCACAATTATTTTACTTGGTAAATGACGATGATTTGCTTTTCAATAAATCCAGCCACATAACACAGCAAAAGTTTCACTTAAACCCGGTTAAAGTTATTTGAACACATCTCTATTTTTTGCAGTAGGAACTTTCAGATGAAATCTCATGAAAACCATGCTTCTCTGTGTGTGTGTGTGTGTGTGTGTGTGTGTGTATTAATACATAGAATACAAATAGCATATTCTAAATATGCACAGGAAACTTGACAAGATATGATTTCTCTAGGAGGACTCTGGGGCCAGAGTTGCTTAGTAAATATTAATTAGACAGGGCAAAAAGGTGGTAAAACCAAGCTGATAGGCTTTAGTGTCAGAGTTTTAGAAATAATCTTATATATCCAAAACTCTAAAATTTTAAATCAAAGCATGCTTTACAAATAATATCGGCCAGGCTCAGGGGCTCAGCCTGTCATCCCAGCATTTTGGGAGGTCAAGGCAAGTGGATTGCCTGAGTCCAAGGATTCGAGACCAGCCCAGGCAACTTGGTGAGACCTCGACTCTACAATAAATAAAAAATTGGCCAGGCGTGGTAGCACGTGCCTGTAGTTCCAGCTACTTAGAAGGCAGAGGTGGAAGGATCGCCTGAGCCCTGCAGGTCAAGGCTGGGATGGCCATGAGCATGCGACTGCCCTCCAGCCTGGGCAATGGAGTAAGATTCCAACTCAAGAAAATAATAATAATAAAAATAAAATAATAATAATAACAATATCAATAGAAGGACTTATTAAATGAAGGATCTAAAGCATTCTGGCCTTCCAAGAATAAACATTTCTCCAAGATAAAAAAACCTTATTTTCATTTTATTATCCAGAAGAGTGTAACTTCTCTCAATATTTATTGAATTATGTGGAATGGAATAAAGAAAGCTTCATGATGTTTTTCAGTACTTTGTTAACTTCATTTTTTTAATCTCTGTTCTTGTCTCTTTTTCTTCAAAATTATTTTCTTATAGTCCTTCTACTCCTCAGACTCCAGTAACCACAAAACCTTACCAATTGGTAAAAATCATAAGAAAAGAAGATGGGTGCGTCTGCCTCAAGCATAGCTTCTTGGGTGCCAGCCTGGAGCCAGGACACTGATGGGAAGAGGGGGGATCCCACAGCCTCTTTCCCGGGGATGGCGAGGGAGCTGCATCCCAGCAAGCCAAGAAAGCCAAGAAAAAGTGGTTTTCCAGCACCAGCCATAAAGGACAGCAAACAGGAAACAAAATACACACATATAGCCCAATAAAAGTGATGGCTGAGCAAAAGATTTACCCATCTCTTCTGAAGCCGGCAGCTTCTCATGATTCCTTCCAACTCAGCATGAGTTTGACGAGCTTAAGTTCAAGTTCATCACCACCCGCCTCAAGGTCTCTGCCTCAGTGGCAAGAGCATCTCTGTTTTTAGGGCCTCCTTTTCCTAAAAAGCCTGCTCTGATTCTTTTCCCCTTGAGGGTTGGATGGAGTCCAAGGCCTTGACCAACCGGTCTGCTGGGGACACAGAAGGTGTTTCGTAAACCTTGACACTGAGTGGGTGGCAACCTCCACGGACGCATCCCATGACTCTACCTGGTTCTAATCAGGATACACCTGAAGACCTACTCCACCAGCCCCAGATGCTTTTCCTGATTTTACCACTCTACCTACAGACCCACCTGAGACCACAGTGGCAGGGCTTATTTAATTCAAGCCCAGAGAGCGACTAGAGCAGTCATGCTCCTAGGGACAGCAGTGGCCACTCAGAGACATTTCGAAACATTTGGTGGCCGCCAGCAGTGCCGTGGGCGTGCACTCCCGTCATGTGCCAAGGTTCAAGATGAGGAAGCCCCGACATCTTGCATGAGGACAGACTGGCCCACGCCCTGTGGAACGCTGACACGTCCGTCGGGCACACAGAGGGGCAACACACGTGTACAAATATGCATTTGACATGTAAACAGACCCTTACCTATAAACAACATTTTTGGCATGACTTTACTAGTTGCAGAATTTTTCTAGGACACTGTACTTGGCTCTGTTCAGAACTTGACAGGGAATTGTTCACAATTCTACAGCACTGGAATGCCCAACAAACATCCTGCCATCCATTTCCATTTGTAGTTATAGCATTCATGGTGAGTCTACATATACACAAAAACGTCTGTCTGCTTCATCACGGCTTCTACTGAAACTACGTGCAAGTGTTTTCTTATGAAAATAAATCAATATGTTTCATTATAAATGACTGTTCTGTTTCTCCCTCACATAGATTGTTTGGAGATAACTATTTACGTAGGTTACATCATTGATAAAACACTTGCTATTGGTATTGGAGTCTGATGGAGGTAGCGAACCACCATTACAAAGGTCTCAGGTGGAGTCCTTGAAGCTGTTAAAATTAAAATTTGGTATGTATTCCAAAATTTTCCTATGCAGTACATACAAAATGCATACAAAATACATTTTATTTATATTCCAAATGTTACTGGGATTCTCTATTAGATTTTTTGTAACAAAAAGGTGCATTAGCACCAAAATTGGCATTGCATAAATAACTTCAGGTTATGACCTATTCTAAAACCAGCAGAACGCACTATCACATATGCTGAAAACTAAATATTTTACTGATTCTTATTTATATCTCCGCACATCTACTTCCATAAAGATGTAAGGTATGGGAAGTTAAAAACACTTTTTTTAAAAAAAGAGTGGTATAGTTTAAATAAAGACAACACAAAGACTTAGGAAACCAAATCCTTAGCTACTGTGGTTGAACACCAAACAAGTGCATTAAGTATTTTTTCTAGGTAAGAAAAATATGAAAAATAATGTGTTATTTCTTTCTCTTTTAATAAAGGAAAAAAAATTAAAATGTATTCCAATGAGAAAACTACTTTTCCCGAAAAGCATCCACAATCTATTTTTTAAAAGATAATGAGAAATGACATACGGGGTCATTTTGGGTCTTGGTCCATCATTTCTGTGAAAACAATATATTTTAGTTAACATCACAACTGACTCTGAATTGTGAAAATCTGAAGTGTGCAAATTTGTTTCCATTACTTCATTCATTGATTTAAAAGACTCAGAGATCTTTAATCAACATATGAGATCACTCAGAATTTTGATATATTTTTCAATCTTCATTAAAAATAATTGGAAAGTGATAAATTAAAGGCATTCAATGAAAATTAAGGGGCAAATACATACCCCTAGACTATAGAATTCATACACTGAGGGTTTTCTTTTTTTAAAAGTAAAATCTGGATACTTTACAATTTCAGGTAACCTGAAATGATCACTTCGCATCAAGAATCATACGTGTGATTGATTGAGATTATATTGTGCACCATATCATACATGTGGAAAACAATTCTTACTTAGAAGTGACTGGGTAGGAGTCCAAGCTGGAAAAGTAACTTAAAATTGTTTATTGCAGCACAATCTACATATATATATTTTTTAACACATCCTAGAACCCGACAACATTTCTGCGCCATCTATCAAGAACAGGTTGACTTAGAGACTGCTCACTCAAAAATCTGTCACATAAAAATCACAATGCTAACAAAGGTAAAATAAGCATTCAAAAACATTTAGTTATAGTCCACAGAGTATAAGTTTAGGCAATCCGAATGCAATATCTATATAGAACATCATCCAGTTTCTTGAATGACAGCACTGCACCCTAGAAAAGGGCACGCACAAGGCCTGTCCCTTCCAGGAGGCTGGAAGCCAACTCGGAAGAAACAAGACACAAGCCTCTGAAGCCAGGATGGCTGGGAAACCTCTTCATACTCCACAGGGGTCCCATTGCCTAGCTGGTTCTGCTCAGCTTAGATCACAGTTACGGGGCTATTTAGGTGAAAGACCTGAATGGTCCACTCTCGGGGTCCATCCCCTGGCAGAAGCACCTTCCGAGGAGGGGGAAGAGTCCACTGCCAGCTTATACCTTGCACGTTGTACAAGGAACGGCCCTGGATGGAGCTTCACGTTGCAAATGTAGAAACCGTGAGCCCCAATAATGACTCCACCCACAAGCACCACGGAAATAAACTGCAGCCACCTCAAAGCCAGCCCTGCCAACCCCAGCACGTCCGGACGTCGGGACCAGAGCCTGACCCAGCACTAGTTGGGTACACACAAAGGCTCCCGGTCACTCCGACAGCCCAGGTGGCTGGAACAGACTGCCGCTGAGCCACGCTGCAGTGACCAAAGCCATCACCAGGCTGCAAGATCTTCATGAGAGTGAAATAGTGAATAAAAAGTCCAAACACTGGACTCCCACCCAAGGGCTTCATAGTTGGCATCTTTTGTTGGCATGGCCCCTTCAATTAATTTATAACACAGTATACTCTCACAGACAGTCAGACCCCGGTCCTGCCCAAGTCAGTCAGTCACAGAAAAAGCAGCGAAGGCAACCTCACCTGCCCGTCTGCTCCCCATCTTTGTTTCCAGCTAAATAAAAATCTAACCCTGACCTTGAATTCGAACCTTTCGCGAGGAAACACTGCCATCTAGTGGCTGCGCTTTAATTCCAGTTGGTCACAACCGGTCCTCTGAGGTCCTGAAAAGTGTGGGGGACACATCTATGTGCCCCTCGGTTTAGGGGCACCATACAGGCCTAACATAAGGGAACTCCGTGAGCGAGATTCATCTGGATTTATAAGCGGATAATTTTAAAGACGAACGTTCCTCCATTCTAAATGAATCCGTTACCTTACACTTTTCTGCAACTTTTAAGAAGAATTTTCATCTTCCTCCACACGTCACTACAATAGAGTCTTTAGATAATTCGGAAACCAAGAAGCCAAAATACCCCAATGTATGTAACCTCCCAAATACATGGAGACATTCGGGGTAAATTTCCCCTCATTTCAAGTGTTCATGTGCATGGGAGACTTTAAATTTTTTTGCCTCAGGAAAATTAAAAAATGACAATGTCGAACACATTAAAACTAAGCCATAAAATAGTCACTTAATTCTCAGCCAGAGTTTGAAGACAGGTGTTTAGAAATTAGGTGTCTACCTAATTTGTAACACTCGCGGACAACTTCAGGTGAAACGTGAGATCTTTTCCTAACACAGTACTCGTTAATGAAACTCTACAGTTTTGCAGCTGGATGGAAAGTGGGCACTGATAATTTTTTTATTTTATTTTTTTGAGTCGGAGTCTCACTCTGTCGCCCAGACTGGAGTGCAGTGGCCGCTCCCGACCTGCTGGGCTCCGGCGATCCTTCCGCCTCAGCCTTCCGAGCAGCCGGAACTACAGGGGCGCGCCCCACGCCCGGCTCATTTTTGGGATTTACTGTAGAGCCGAGGTCTCGCCCAGTTGCCCAGGCGGGTCTCGAACCCCTAAGCAGAGGCAATCCTCTCGCCTCGCCCTCCCAGAGCGCTGGGATGACGGGCTTGAGCCCCGGCGCCCAGCACTCATACTTTTGAAGTGCCTTTCCTTCAGGGACACCAGGGCCTGCGGGACGCCTTCCTCCCGCCCCCTTTCACGCGGAAGTCAGGTGCAGCCTCTCCTCCCCGCCCCCACCCCCCCGCCCCCCAAGGGATGCCATCCTCCCCCTTTCACGTGGAAGTCAGAAGCTGTGGCCTCTCCTCCCCACCCCCACCCCCACCCCCACCCCCCACCACCACCACCCCCTACGGGAGGCCTTCACAGGAAATCCAGAAGATGCGGCCTCCTCCTCCCCAGGGCCCCTCATGGGATGCCTCCTCCCCTCTCGCGTAGAAGTCAGAAGGAGCACCCCCGCCCCCGCCCCGCCCCCCCGGCCCGCCTCCATACCTGCGGAGCGCCGGGTCAGCCTGCGCCTCGTCGCTGATGAGCTCGGCCTCGCTCTGGGCAATGCGCAGGGCCAGCTCGCGGTCCCGGCGCTCCTGCTCCAGCACCGCCTGCTGCTGGCACTCCTCCTCGCGCCGCCGGGCCAGCTGCGCCTCCACCTCGGCCTGCGGGCGGGAAGCCGGGCCGAGCTCCCCTCGGCCCCCCCGCCTCCCCCCGCCCTCGAGGTGGGGCAGGACGGCCCCTGCGAGCCCTTGCCCGAGGGGCGCACGCTGCTCTGCCCCCACCTCGCCCGGCCCCTTCTGGAGGGTGACTCGTGCTTGGGGGACGAGTCACCCCATCTTTCCTGCCTCCCGCCCCCCAATGCTCAGGGACGGCCGAGGAACCCCCGGCCCCACGATTCTACGACTGCGACATCAGCACCTCCAGCATCCCACAAGCCTCCCAGGCAGGGCACCGACACCCCTGTGCAGCCAGGAGATGGAAGGACTCATGCCATTTAGGCACAGGGTGTAACTACAGAAGCCACGAAGAGCAGGAACTCAACTGCATGAATCGATGATGCCCAGATGGAGTGTTTTTAAAACTGGGGGTGGGATGGAGCCCGCCTAGGTGCCAGTCACAGTGGACTGATCACAAAATCCTGGGCATCTACACCATGGAATACTACGCAGCTATGAGCAGCAATGAAATCAAGTCCTTTGCAGCCACAGGACATGGCTGGAGACCCTTATTTTAAGAGAATGAACACAGAAACAGAAATCCGAATGCCACGTGTTCTCAGCTATACCTGGGAGGCAAAGGCTGGGCACACACGTGCATAAGGATGGGAGGACACTGAGGACTTCAGAAGGGGGAAGGAGTGGGGAGACTAGGGTAAGAAGACTACCCACTGGGTTCCGTGCACACCATGTGGGTGGCGGGCTTCATAGAAGCCCAGACTTCACCATCATGCGACATACCCATGTAACAAGCCTGCACATGTACTCCTTAAATCTAAAATAAAATAAAATAAAATAAAAATGAAGGCCGGGCTCAGTGGGCTCAGCCTGTCATCCCAGCACTTTGGGAGGCCGAGGCAAGTGGACTGCCTGAGTCCGAGGGTTCGAGACCTGCCTGGACAACTTGGCGAGACCTCTACAATAAATCAAAAATCAGTCAGGTGTGGTGGCGCGTGCCTGTAGTTCCGACTACTCGGAAGGATCGCCAGAGCCCAGCAGGTGGACGCTGGGGTGGCCGTGAGTGTGGCACCACACTCCAGCCTGGGCGACGGAGTGAGACTCCAACTCAAAAAAAAAAATCTAAAATAAAATAAAATAAAAATAAAAACCAGGAGTGGAGAAGATATCTTGACCTTAATTTATCAATGCATCTACAAAGCACAATGATATCTTAAAACATGATAATGCTTATGCGAATATTCGTCTGACCTCCTAGTCATAAGAATAACATGAGTATTTACTGAGCTAGACACTGCTTTCGCATGTGCTAACGCATTAATGCTAACAACTATTATTATACTTATCCACATTTCACGGAGAGAAAACTGTGGCCCAGTTATTCATTAGGACATACGTCATGTCGAGATTTCTGTCTGTAACAGAGCGTTGGTTTGAACCGACTTCCCCAGCTCCAGAGTCCCTTCCCATAACCACTTCAAAAACTGCCTTTGGTCCCTGGGATGAACCAGTGACAGCTTGTCTAGCAAGTCAAAAATCTCATTTTCACTTCTTTCATAACTTGGAGAGTCCACTTCGCTAGAGATCCAGGCCAGTAAGTACGTACCTGAATGCGTTTTTCATCGTCTTCCCGTTTCTTTCTCTCTTCTTCTTCTTGTTTCCTCTTTGCTTCCATCTCAAGTTTCCTAACCAAAAAAAAGAAAATTCTTCAAATATTTAATAGAGAATAAGGAATCCTTCAGAAGGCAATCTGACTCTTAACACACAAAGGGAACACTCTGGGAGCTCAGATGACCCTCCTGGCTACATATATCAACTTATTCTGAATAAAATAAAATCAAACTCTACTGACAGTAATTCTTTTCTTCTTATTTTCCCCAAGAGTCAGGGTCCTGCTCTGTCACCCAGGTGAAATGAAGTGGCAGGACCACAGCTCACCGCACCGCGGCCTGGGCTCCAGTGATTCACTCACCTCAACATCCCAAGTAGCTAGGAGGACTACAGGCATGTGCCACCGTACCTCTCAGCTAATTTTTAAAATTTTTTGCAGAGACAGGGTCTTGCTATGTTGCCCAGGGTGGTCTCAAGCGATCCTCCTGCCTCCACGTCCCAAAGAGCTGGGATTGCAGAAGTGAGCCACGGCACCCAGCCGAGTAATTCTTCTTAAATAAAACTGATATAATGACATTCTATAAACTTTGACGTCTCCAGATCAACTTGGCTTAAAGATCCTAATTACAAGTGCTGAAAAACTCACATTCCTTCTCTCTAATCAATTATGGTCATCTCCCAAAATGTTCCCAGTTTTAAAACTGCAGAAACATCTAAGTGTCTTTTCTCTAGTTTATAAAATACAGAAAAGTCATAGCTTTAAAAAGAAGTTAAGAAATTCTCGGGTGTAAGAGCCCAACCAAAATCCAGATTATAGTTAAAATCATTCTGTGTCATCATTACTATAAAATGATTTCAAATTGACTCTGAAATGAGTTCCTCAAGGTAAGAACACAGTTTTACGATGGTCGTTAACCACCATCAACACCAAGAATTCACTGCTGAGTTTCTACTTCTAAACACCACCACCAAGGGCCTCACATCCTCCTTTCGGCGTCTTCCTTTCTTCGCTGCTGTTCCTCTAACTCCCGTCTTCTCCTTTCTTTTTCCATTTCTTCTTGAATGCGCCTCAGCCTTTCCGCCTCCTCTTCCTGCTGCTTTTTTTTCTGCAATGCACTGAGGAGTTCCTCTGAACTTCTAACCAGGGCATCATATTCTCTCTGGATCTGTTCCCTTGTCATCATGGTGGACTTGAATTACAAAACAATAAACAGGTATTTGAGAAGTTATGAGTACGCTTAGCAATAACGAACTGCACACTCAAAAATAGTTAAAATGATGCATTTTAACATTTTTTGATTGTGCTTTTTACCACAGTGTTTAAAAAAACGACTCCAATATGCACATATACAGCAAAAAATGAGAGCTGGTGAACAATAAGCCCACTGTTTTGCTATACTGTTTGCCCATTAAACAGTATTTAGAATTTCTTTTTTTTTTTTTTGAGTTGGAGTCTCACTCTGTCGCCCAGACTGGAGTGCAGTGGCCGGTCCCGGCCACCGCAGCCTCGACCTGCTGGGCTCCGGTGATCCTTCCGCCTCAGCCTTCCAAGTAGCCGGAATTAGAATTTCTTAAAAGTTATCTCTGTACGCAAATATTGGACTCTATTTTCTATTAATCAAGTAATCAATATCTACAGGTGTACTGTAGCTAAAAAATACATTTTCAGCAATGGTTTGCTGAATTAACCAGCATATACTACTCTTTAATAATAATGTCCAAGCCGGGCTTGGTGGCTCAGCCTGTAATCCCGCGCCTTTGGGAGGCTGAGGTGAGTGGATTGCCTGAGCCTGCGAGTTTGAGACCCGCCTGGGCAGCGAGACCTCATCTCAACAATAAATCAAAAAATCAGCCGGGTGTGGTAGCGCATGCCTGTAATTCTGGCAATTCGGAAGGCTGAGGCGGAAGGATCGCCGGAGCCCAGCAGGTCGAGGCTGCGGTGGCCGGGAGCGGCCACTGCACTCCAGTCTGGGCGACAGAGTGAGACTCCAACTCAAAAATAATAATAATAATAATGTCCAAATAGTACCTAAGAAATATTGAAGAAATTACTAGATATATCCAAAATTACTGGATGATTTTCCTAAATTAACCCTCAAAAATTGTGGCTAATTTTCATTGACGATGATCAGCTAAGTCTATTTATAATATTTTCATTCCTCTCTGGAACCTTTTTCTCCCTTCTATCTTCAAGATTTATCATTGTCTATGTAAAATATCCACAGAAAATATGAAAGGCATACTTTAAGGTACTTATTATATCCCACATAATTGCACTGACCTATGAAACTAGCTGGGAAAAGCATTAAGACCCTAAAATATAATTGAGAAAAAATATGAAAAGACAGATGAAATATGATTAACAAAAAAGCATATGGGAAAAATCTTAAACCCCACTAGTAATCAAATACAAATCAAAACAAAAACATAGCCCTATTTTTTCCCCTACAAAATTGTAGAAGAAATTAACTGCTACTTTAATAAGTAAATTATTTAACAGCCTCTATGAAGACAGGGTGTTAATATGGATAAGCCATATAACATAGTGGTAGGGATACAAAACTGAAATATACATTATGATAAGAATTACATTAAAATGTACACATAGAAAACAAGACTTGTAAGAGGAACGTACAATACACCAGTTGAATATGAGTGTGGAGGTATTAAGAGTTTTTTGGCGGTTTTCTCCAAATCTCCAGTAATATTACATTACTTTTATAATTTAAAAATTAGCTTCTGTCCAGGCTCGGTGGCTCACGCCTATAATCCCAGCACTCAGGGAGGCCCAGGTGAGAGGGCTGTCTGAGCCCAGGTGTTCGAGACCAGGCTGGGGAACATGGTGAGACCTCATCTCTATAACAAGTCCAAAAACTAGTCGGGTGGGGTGGCACACGACTGTAGTTCCAGCTACTTGGGAGGCTGAGATGTAAGGATCACCTGAGCCCAGCAGGTCGAGGCTGCGGTAGCTGTCATCCTGTCACTGCACTCCAGCCTAGGCGACAGAGGGAGACCCCCAACTCAAAAATATAAATAAATAAATAATAAAATAAAAGTAAAAATTTTAAAAATGAGTTTCGGGAGGTAGAAAAGCATCAAACAAAAGGATGTTCCCCCATCCTAAGTCATGATTATGCAAAAAGTTACCAGCGCAAGATGGTGAGTGTTTTAGTTACTCGTTTTTGGGGGGGTATCTCTCCTAGCTACAGATGAAACTACATAAAAATTGTCTTTCACCTTTTCCTACGAAGAGACGAGCAGAGGTAATAATCTAACAAGCACCTACTGGCTATCACTCAGACTCAGCACCTGCTAAGGTTTTCCATTTGAAAACGTGAGGACGTATTTCTGCACAATTTCAATGCCAGTCACAAAAAGATACGAAGTGATAGGAAAAGTCAAAGTCATCAGAGCCAGAATTCCATACCTTAATTTTGGCCATCAGTGCGTCAATGGAAATCTCAAGCTCTTTGATCTGCTTATTCACCTCGGGCTTTCCGTCTTTCAACACACTTACCACTTCATTAAACTTATCTAGCCGCTTTTTCAGTGTGCCCACCTTCACCAGGCCATCGATGCTGCGAAGACAACCCGCCATCAGACTTTAATGTCTGCGTTTCATGCCTTAGGCAGATTCTTCACTCACAAAATGCTCAACAGATATCACTCAACAAGACATTTCAGTCATTTTCAATATTATCTAGCGTTCTTTTTTTTAGATCTCTTGTGGAAGGTTAAAAGGATCAAATATGAGTGTAAATGGCATCGGTGCCTGTCAACAGAAGTAAAGCCTTCTATATTTAGACTGTAAGCTCTGAGAATTCAAGTTGCAAAGGGACTTAATTTGAAAGGTGTATTGATCAATAGATACTCAGGCCTCCAACTTTAAAAACTTTAAATCATCCCAGCACTCTGGGAGGCCAAGGTAGGAGGACCACTTGAGCTCGGGAGTTCGAGACCAGCCTGGGCAACTTCGTGAGACCTCATCTCTACAAAAAAATCGAAAAATAATCAGCCAGGAGTGATGGCACATGCCTGTAGTCCCAGCTACAGGGGAGGCTTAGGCAAAAGGATTGCCCGTCCCCAGGAAGTCGAGGCTGTGGTGAGATGTAATGGTGCAATTGCACTCAAGCTTGGGTGACAGGGTAACACCCCGACTAAAAACAAAGGTCTAAATTAATAACAAAAGATTCAAATAAGAAATAAAGAACACATTTATAGTGAGACAATACAATTCTTACAGATTATATTGAATGTTGTGGTAAAGATATTAGTGTTTTTAAAAAATGCTACCCTGACATTATCAAGAAACCCAAACTAAAATAATCAGAGTAAAAGAGTCTCCCTCAATCATTTTTTTTCAACCTGCTACAGTGTTTACACACTGATGCAAGCCATTTCAAATCCTCTTGTAGAAAATGAGGCAAGTAATAAAGGCACTAATTTCAAATTAATATTACAAACAACAGACTAATATATCATTTTACAAAGAACACAAGAAAACTCCCTCAGTATCCAAATAGCTTTTCATTATGACTTTCTTGCCATTTGATATTAGGGCAACTAGGTTTTGGGGGGGCCTCTTTTTAGTACTATTCATCTTACCGAGGTTTGTGTCTCCTTTTGCAAAGCCACATTCGAATCGTTTTTTGCATTTTAATGCAGGCTTCAGCTCGATATTTTATTTTGTTTTTCACTATGTGCAAGAGTAAAATAAAACGACAGAAAATTATTCAGTTTAAACCGGACACAAAGTATATAAAAAGTCACCCATTTCCACAAAGCAATTCTCAAGAAACACAAAAGCTTGGGGACCGTGTTGTATCCGACATTAAAATCAGAAAAAGTTTTAACATTTAACTTCTCATATTTTTTAAAAATAATAAGCTAGCATGTCTATGGCTAGATTTACATTTTAAATGCATTATTTTCTAGTATGTTATACTACTGTTTCTCAAAGCTCCTAGGCAACATTTGTTCTATGAACTATACAAAGGAGATAGGAGTGTCTTGGAATAAAAGGTTTGACCTGTCAACAGAGTTGAGGGAAAGCCACACACGCTATACCTTCTTTGGATTTTCACAACAAACATATTGAGTAGCGCCTCTGAGAATACTACAGTAAAGGAATCTACTTGACTTCAGTTACCCAGAATGTCCTAGAATGATCTGACCTTGAATTTTTTCCCAGAGCTTCCTTATTTAGCATTCTGCAAAGATCCCTGCCTGGGCACGGACCTCAGCATCACTGCACAACACAGTTCACATACGAAGGGCCGAGCACAGATGTCCATTTTACGCGTTCCTATCACAATGAATTGTATCAAGGTGAAGCTGGTGAATGACTGCGATAAATATATTCATATTTTACTTGGAAAAATCATGGGAAAAAAGAGCTACTGCTACCTTTTTTATTATAGTTTTCTTTTTATCCACATTCACGATGGACTAACAAAAGACATCCATAAAAACCTTTGTCTGCATGGTTCCTTTTCATCGGGCCAAAGGAATTTTTTTTTTTTTATTAATAAAGATCAATTTGCTGAATCCCTTTGACGTGCCTAGCACCACTCTGGGGCTTGTGGGGACCATTATGGATGTAATCAAGGTACTGATTCCCATATAGCTCCCGACATTTAAAGGTTTGCCACAAACACTTCTACACTGTTGGTGAGAGTGTAAACTAGTGTAACCTCTGTGGAAAGCAGTGTGGCGATTCCTCAAAGCTCTAAATATCAACCTCCCATATGACCCCGCAATCCCCCTACTGGGAATATATCCTGAAGAACTCAAATCACTCTATAAAAAAGATACCTGCACACATATGTTTATCACAGCGTTGTTCACAATAGCAAGAACCTGGAAACAACCATGCTGCCCATCAAAAGAGGACTGGATTAAAAAAAATGTGGTACATATACACGATGGAATACTACGCAGCCATAAAAAAAGAACAAATCATGAATTTCGCAGCAACCTGGATGGAACTAGAGTCTATAATACTGAGTGTCCTCAACAAAGATCCGAGTACCACATGTTCTCACTCATATAATGAACCTTGAACATCCAATGTAATACTATAAGAAAATGACTGATGGTACTGGGAAACTATGAGGGGGAGAGGGAGATGGGATTAACAGTAGCAAATATCTTTCTGGTGATGGGGAAACACCTCTTATCGACAGGGTAGCTTAATGAAACATAATTGTATACCTAACCCTTAACTGTACCCCACATCATAATAAAAAATGATTAAAAAAATAAATAAATAAAGGTTTGCCACAGATCCTCGGGGCACCCCAAATATTCCATTCCTCATCCTTGTTTTGGGTCAGTGACAAGTAGCTGCTAAATCCAGTGGGTCAAAGGGTTTGGATCATAATCCTGAAAAACACAATCCTGACAGCCATATTCTCGAATGCTGGAATCTCAAAAGAGCAAAATTCCCAAAGATTAAAATCACTAAAGTCAAAATCCCCGAAAACCACAATCACAGGAATCAGAATTTCAAAATGTGCAGTGCCACAGAGAAAATGAACACGAACGTATCCTCCAAGAAGGGCCATGTCCTGAAAGAACAAAAAGAAGCCGCCATCATGAAGGGAGGCTTCAAGGCACAGCTAACGACTGGGGAGATCAGCCAGCTCTCACGAACTACCTCCATGCAGTTGCCCACGATGCACTTTTTGTCTATTACCTGCCTTGTAATACACTTTTACATAGGCTGAGTTTTCTTTTATTTTGGTTTTTTTCTTTTCTTTTTTTTTTAGGCTTTTTCCCCCCACCGTTTTACACTGTCAGCATTATTTTTCACTTTTGCTACGCTATTATGTTTCTCTTCACATCATTTCCAATACTGGAAATTCACTGGCGGCATCGAATGAGTGGTGACTTTTAGAGGGTCCCATTTGTTGTATGCCTTCTTTGCAAATCTGACTCCATGGAAGTGCATTATCACAACTTTGTGTGTAAGCATTGTGCATGTATGCAAAAAGGCCAAAACCCCTCCATAAATGAAGAGATGAAACTTTTCTGTACAGCTGTATTAGTAAAAGATAAAACTTCTCATGATCTCGGTTCTGGCCGCTGCACGACTCATGGCAGGTTGTGACCAACCTCAAAAGACCGAGGCTATCCATCACTGAATTTTAGATGACTGCAGTAACACAGCTAGGTGCACACAACCACCAAGAGTGGCAATATGCGTGTACACCTTTCCCTTTCTGGCTCATGTCTTCATGAATATGCTTTGTCTGTACATAACTGTTATGCCCATGCAACTGTCATTAGCATACCTGGGTCTTTACACTCGCAAAAAGGCATGCTGTTATTTGCTTTTCTTGCATAAAGTAGCCTATAAAGTGTCCTGTCATGCTTAAACCTTTCTCAAATAAAGTCCCCTTTAAAAATGTAAATAAGTATCTTTTAAAGAATTCTTGGCCAGGCCCCATGGCTCAAGCCTGCAATCCCAGCACTTTAGGAGGCCGAGGAGAGAGGATTGCCTGAGCCCAGGGGTTCAAGACCAAACTGGGTAACTTGGTGAGACCTCATCTATACAATAAATCACAAAAAGAAAAAAAACTTAGCTGGATCTGGTAGCGCACACCTGTAGTTTCGACTACTTGGAAGGCTGAGGCGGAAGGATCACCTGAGCCCAGCAGGTCAACGCTGGGGTGGCCGTGAGTGTGCCACTGCACTCCAGCCTGGGTGACAGAGTGAGACTCTGACTCAAAAACAACAACAAAAACAAATAAATAAAGAAAATAAATAAAATATGAAATAAACAATTCTTAAGTTATTTTTTTCCAGAATTATATTTTCAGGATTTTGATCTTTTGGGATTTCAACACTCAGGATCATGGTGTTCAGGGCTGTGTCTTTCAAGATCATGACTGGCTTCCTTTCAAGGGACAGGGTCAAAAGGAACAGTGGGGGAAGAGGCTGAAATAAAAAACCAAAACTCCATTTTACAAGATCATTTTTTTTTTTGGAAACAGGATTTATTGAGAAGACAGAAAAGCTCCCACAGTGGGAGGGGACCCCAGAGGGTTTGAAGACATTCTAAGAATGCAGACTTTGCCTTCCACTACAGGAGAGCCATATGAGGTTTCTAGTTTAGAAAGAGAAAGATGGGAAAGCAGGAGAGTCGGCTTGGGAGCCTTGAAGTTATACAAGGGGAAGGGGGGAACCCACGGAGGTAAGTCAGTGAAAAGGAAGGAGTGTCCAGTTTCAAAGGTGGAATCAGCAGGACGAAGTGACCGACAGCAAAAACATGGAACCAACCATGCTGCCCATCGAAGCTGGCCCTGGACTGGATTAAAAAAATGTGGTACGTATATACAATGGAATACTATACAGCCAAAAAGAAGGACAGATATATGGACTATGCAGCAACCTGGATGGATTTATGGTCGATCATACTCAGTGATTTACCACAGAAACAAAGAACAGAGCGCCATGTGTTCTCACTCATAAAAGGACCTTGAACAATTATAATGCTATAAGAAAGTGATCGGCAGGAGTGGGAAACTGTCGGAGGGGGCTGGGGGTGGGATTGGCAGTTGAGGGAAACTGCCAGGGGAGGGAGAGGCACACCTCATCAACAGGGGCACCTGCATGGTCAATGTTTGTATACCTAACCCTGAATTGTACCCCACCTCTTTATAATAAAAAGAAAAAGAAAAGAAATAGGAAAGGACAGACAATGACAATCTGGACATTCCAGGCGTGTGCATGTGGACACCATGCAGGCAGAGAGCAGCTCTGGTTGAAGTCAGAGCCCCGGGGATGTGCTGGGGGAGACAGAGAAAATAATCGAGAGCCAGTTCTGTTCTCTTAGGACACAACAAGATTGAGATCCCCATACCGCATTTAGCTAAGAAGATAAGTGGCAGACACTCAAAATAACAAAGAAACCATGTCCACAAACACGGTCTTATCACACTACACGTGAGGTGTTGCTCAAGGAACTGGTGACACCGCGTGGGAACAAAAGTGGTGTCCCTGTTACCCGGCATCCCCTCTGAGACAGCTTTACGACACGGCACAAGCCATTTCACGAGAGGTGAGCTCACTGAGAAAATCAGAGGGACAGAAAAGATCTCCGTGGGAAGGGAAAGCCCGCGGGGTGAACCTACATTTGATGACGGAGAGTGAGCACCACTGCACTTTCTTCCAGCGACTGCAGATCAGCCAGTGATTGACCCTCTTAACCAACTCTGCCAAGTGGTCCGGGTCAGACTTCATGATCTGATCAAATTCTGCAAACTGGGAAATCAAGCGATTTCATATCAGTATTAAAAGACGAACGCATTTAAGCACACAAAAAGACACAGGGTAAACGGAATTCAAATCCCACATCAAACTTTCTCAAAACGGTCGCATGTCAGTTACACAGACGCGTCTTAGTAGAGTCCACAGCAAATCCAAACACACCCGGCCACATTTTGCTTCCTTTCTCTTAATGAAGGTTAAGAAAGACAAAAACAAAACAAAAAATGCCTAAGTGATCTAATTACAGATGGTTGGCAAAGAGGTTCCATTGAGAACACCTACGGAGCCAGAGGCCACCAAAATATGTTCCATCTCTCCCCGGTCCCACCCCTTTGTGGGCAGAGATAACAAATGTTGACTAAGACACAAGACGACACAAATAAGACAGTCAATAGGTTCTTAATAATAAAATGCATCATGTCTACTGTTTACCACCATATTTCATAATAATATCAATCCTTTACCAAACATCTCACTACAGTATTAAGGATGATATGAACCAAAAAATCAATATAATGGCTTCTTATAGTTGAAATTAAATGAAAGGTAGCATAATGAGATTAAAGATTCTTGAAATTTCGCCTTAGGCATTCAGCAAATACTTCTAATTTTTCTGGAAGCAAACAAGACCAAGTGCGGTCTCCATCAGACTACTGATTCTTAAATAATTACTATAGTTCTGAAATAAAAGAAATGCCAAGTTTATCACAAATATGCATGATTAGAGCTAAGTCAACTACGAACATTTATATATTCTTTTTATCTTAAGTTTTCATGTTCTTTGCAAAAACAGTCACAGGGATGTGCGTGCATTGTTAACACACACACATATATTTCATCTCATGTCCAGAAGTGCAAAGCCTAATTGATTGATTATGATCAGTTTATCCTTCAAGACACTCGACATGTTTATCATCTTGCCAAACCAAACAAGTATGCCTAGCTATTTAAATATAGTAAAAACCATGTTTATAATTATGAGGATGCAATTACTCAGTCTATATATATGGTTTTTTTTATTTATTGTAGCGACAAGGTCTCACCAAGTTGCCCAGGCGGGTCTCAAACCCACGGGCTCAGGCAATCCACTCGCCTCGGCCTCCCAATGCACTGGGATCACAGGCTAGTCACCGAGCCTGGCCACTCAGTCAATATTAAAGAAGTTTGGAATGGTGAACATATTATTCCTAACAGATTGCAAATAGCATTTAGCTATTTCTATATCAAATATGTTTTGTGATGAAGTTTTCTGTAACTCGGTCTTGTAACTCAGTACGAGAACCTCTGAACATCGAGAACCTCTGAACACTTAAACTATGTGTTAGCCTAAAAAAGTCATGTTCATTCAAAGGTACTTATCATTCATTGGTCACAGAGGTCCAATGCCAACTCCAACCCAACTTTCTATACCATGTCTGTCCACCGTATTCTAGAGACATTTGTTCTCAACGAAGATTCAAGAGTACTGTGAAAATCTCAAATCCTCGAAGACTTATTTATTACATCTTAGTAAAGCTTTCAACGTGTTTAAAATGGAAGTATCTCCTGGCTGAACCTCAGTTTAAGTAAAAAGTCAACTAAACAATGCTCTGATTGATTCCCAAACTTCCAAAGCTGAATAAAATTGAAAAAAAATTATATACAGAGTATTATGCGTCACAAACTTCTCCCAAGTAGGGAAATGTATATTTCATGCTGTTAGTGACTATTTAATTCAACAATAATACAAACCATTAAATACTTTAAAATATTCACTGACCTCAATCAGCCATACTTATGATGTTAGAATTTAAAATATGAAAGTATATTTACCTTGCCAGGTCTAAAAAATACTTTTGTTAACCCAAACTTGTAGTCAATTTCATTTAAGCCCAAAGCTTTAAAAAGAGCCTGAAAAATAAAAGTGAAAAAGTTAAAACGCCAACTGGTAGTTAATAGGGAAAACAAGTTAAGTTTACTGCTAGGAAAGTTCCATTTGGGTGGCATGTGTACCTTGCAAAATAGTCTTGGATCCAGTCTTGCAAGTTTATCCGGCATATACTTCTTGTACATGTTATAGAGTTCATGAAAGGATGCCCGTGATGGGAACCCACCCTGCATCAAGTCCAAAACAGACACCATGCCTACACACAGACACAAACACAAGACCCTGTTAATCACGGTACAGCAGTACAGACTCGTTTGAGAGTGATCAAACAATTTTGTAATTGATGTTTATAAAGGGAAATTTGCAGGGTTCATCAACAGTGAAATATTACATAGGAAATATCACACTTATGATCACTGCATCCCAACTTATATACCACCTCAAACCACTGTAGTCAAATTTCACCTAAAACCAGCAAGACTAACTGTTCCCTAGAGGCCAACTATTAGAATAAAAAATTGGAACCAATTCTATGTTATCATATTATTAGTATTTTTTTAAAAATCCAAGTATTATGAACACAGAGCCATCCGTCAAAGTGCCAACATATACCTTAATATGTTAAAATACATTTCTTACTGAAAGAGGAATCCCACTGAAGCCTTAGTAAGCCTGAACTCTTTACTAATCTAATAGCATACACAGCTAAATCTAAACGTGTGACTTTCCAGGACAACAGGTGCTCACTGGAAAACAAATGAATTATTATATCAAGCCAAACAAATCCTAAAGAGAAATTTAAATGAGCAAAAAGTCACTCAAACTAGTAACACCCTGAGGGAACTATTACAAAAATATATCTCTATTATACAGGAGAATTCAAAAGACATGAGTTAAAAATTTAATTTAGTTCAAATTAGTCACACATATTTGCTAGACTGTGCATTCCATTCAGCAAATATTTACTGAGTTTAATATATGCCAAGGAAGAAGGGATGTATGTATGAACCCAAACAGACATAGTTCCTGCCTTTGTGGGGTTTACAGACTAGAAGGGAAAAAAAATCAAATAATTATGTAGATATATACAAAATCTGTGACCGTGACAGTGAAATAAAAGCACCTGGACCCAGCATCCTGAATGCAGGCTCACTTTCCGAGCTGGGGCTATCAAGAAGGGCTCTCAGAGGAGGTAACAATCAAACTGAGACAGGACGGACGGGAAAGGCAAGGCGAGATCCTTCAGAGGAACACGGAGGGGCTCAAGGGAGGCCAGCGTGGCCTGAGCACAGAGCGACAGGGCGGAAGAGAGGAAGGAGGGACACATGGCCAGGCCACAAGGGGCTTCATAAGCTCCAGGGTCTTGCTCCTCACCCTAACACTCATCTGAAGTCCTAAGATCGCTGCGAGCACTGTGATGACTAGAGAGAAGTTGTGAGCTGTCCATCCTGGACGTGTGTAAGACCAGCCAGAGCAGATGCTAGAATACTCAGGCAGCGACAGCAAAAAGCCAGGCGAGAGACGGTGACAGTGTGTCCAGAGGGCACCAGGACTCACTGTTGGGGGGAAAGGGGGTCACAGCAGGGGGCCTGGGGAGTCTTAGAGAACCCATACCTGTCCAGCTCCATGTAGTGTCACCAGCCACGTGCCTGGGAGCCCCACCAGCCACATACAACTATTTAAATTCAAAGTTGTTGTTTTTGTTTTCTACAATTTTATTTATTTTTATTTTGGGGGGGTCGGAGTCTCCTCACTCCGTCGCCCAGGCTGGAGGGCACTGGCACACTCACAGCCGCCACATAAATTCAAAGTGTTAGAAATTAAAATTTCAGCCATACTTCAAGGGCTTAACAGACCAAGGAGTCTGGTGGCCACTCTACTGGATAACACAAGCACGGGATATTCCCATCATCGTGGAATGTTCTACTGGACAGCACTGACATGGAATGAGGGGAGAAACAGGCCAAACCCTGAAATGTGCTAACAAATAATATCCAGGCAGAACTAAAAAAAGCCTGCAGGGGAGTCGGGAAGGATCAGAGAAGCCAAAGAGACAAAAAGCAGTTGCACATGCTGATTTCTGGAGACAAGGGTATGTCCGAGGGACTGGTCAGGGCCACACGTGGCTGGGAAGCCCACTGCAAAACAGACATCTGACTTAGGGTCAGGACAGCCGCTGGTGGCCTCATCAGAGTGGGAGCCAAAGAGTGGGAGAAAGGAAACCCCAAGAGGGAAAGAACAGATTGTTCTTGGGAAGAAAAGGAAGAAACGGAGAAAAACAGTGAGAAAGAAGACGTGGAAGACGTGGAAGGGACTGGAAGGGAATGTGGGTCAGAGAGAAGGCTCCAGCACATTTAGGTGGTGACAGGGACAGCCGTCTCAAAGGGACGGTTCCGTCTACATGATAGGTACTGAAGACCCACGAGAAAGCAGGAAGAGATGGACTTCAAGGAACCACAGGCCTCAACTAGGAAGAGAAGAAATCCTGCTTTCTTAACAGGAGGGAAGCTCAGGCAGGTAGGCAGAGTGCGTGGTGGCAGCCAAGCGAAGCTTGGGGTTTTTCCAGTCACAGAGACCAAGGAGAGCAGGATGGGTCTCACGGGGCTCTGCAGGGAAACACAACATGCTGACCAGGGAAACTTGGCAGGGCAGGCCCAAGAGCCCCACGAAGGTCCGTGACCATGAACTTAACCGGCGCCGACCTGCTCGCCTACCAAGCCTGTGAAGGCAAGGACAAAGAGGAGAATCAGATCCCACAGTGAGGGTTCTGAGGGCCCAGGGGAGATCCAGATTTGGGGAGGGCCCTCTAAGAAAAAAGTGCACATTTTAAAAAGTTAGAAAACAACCCAAAATGAGGCGCAGGGCTTTGGAAGAGGTTTATTTAAAAGGAGGGCCCTGCTGCCTAGGAGACCTTAACACCATGGGAAGTCTGCCTCTGAGAGCATATAAGGAGTCAGAGAGGCCAGAGGGTCCAAGAAGTGTCAGGGTCAGAGCTGGACCCAAAGGGGAACAAAGACAGGGAGAGCCAATGCCTTGGGGAACAGTCAGGGTGGAAGTGGGGATGGAGGGTGGCCAGGAAGACAGACATCAGACGCCGTCGGCAGGGAGGCAGCGAGGGATGTTTAATCAAATGTGTGAAGGTGTCCCAGGAGCCAAGGGCACAGTGCTGTTTTCATTTCTCACATGTGGTGGAGTGGGAAGAAATGGGCCTCAAAGTTTGCCTCCTGACCCCGGGGTGTGGGGCACAAGGCATGAACGGCTGCTGGTGTCTCTGTCTCTATTTCTCCATCTCTGTCTGTCTCTCTCTCTCCCCACCCCCCCTTTCTTTCTTTCCTTTTTAAGAGAAGGGGTCTCACCATGTTGCCCAGGCTGATCTTGAACGCCTAGGTTCCCACAATCCTCCCACCTCAGCCTCCCAAGTAGCTGGGACCACAGGAGCACGCCACTGCACCCAGCCCTACGCTTTTCTTACAAGGAAAGACAATGTAAGATGAAAATCTGATTGCACTTTAAAATAATCGAGATAATGGTGAGCCTCTTGAAAACACTGGAACTACGACACTGTATTTGAGCTACAACTACTGACCCACACTGACAAAGAAAGTTTTATGAAAGCAGATTTTTATGAAGAGATTATGAAAATATGGCGATACCTGAACACTGCAGTTGAGACAGAATCTGAGCACCCTCAAAGTGGTGGCTTGTCATCTTTAAGTTAGGTTTGATGCAACGGATAAAGCTTGCTCCCTAGAAGAATAAGGGTACGCTTTGAGACCATACATTCAACATCCTTACTTTTCTATTTTCTGGGAATACTAGCAACCTTCAAAGCATATTAAGAGTAACATATGAAACTTTTCAAATAACTGCTAAAGAACTTAAAAATGTATTCACATATTCTCTACTTTAAGGCTTGGTATGCATGTTTCCATTCTAAACTAATAACATCAGAAAAACATTACATTTTAGATTGGAATGCCAAACATCGAAAAAGGGAGAAAGTCTTTCACTGTGAAATATGTTAACATATTTAAACAACCCATTTTAGGGGATAACATGCATGTGATTTTAGTCTACATTTAAATGTATTTATAGGGTATGTTTCTGTGGTAAGAAAAAGCAAATAAAGTTATGTCCCTTAAAATTTAGGTCAAGGTATTAAAAAAGAAGAAAACCAATCTTTCAATCATTCTGCTTCGAAAACATACAATGGGTCCCTAAACTGCACAGTTGCACATTTTAAAGTTTTGTTTGTTGCTATTTTAAAAACTTAAAGGCATTCGTTTGGAACCGATTATCAGATTATTCTGAATAAGGCAGAGTGAATATTGATGACGTGTACAATGAAACCCTTGACTACTGAAGCCAACATACTAGATTATCCAAATCACGGCTTCTCTCCAAAGTAGCTACCTTGCAAAACTCAACAATTACTTCAACAGTGATGTTCACTGCACACACTTTTATTTATTATTATTATTATTATTATTATTTAGAGATAGGGACTCACTCTGTCGCCCAGACTAGAGTGCAGTGGCACGATAATAGCTCACTGCAGCCCAAAACTCCTGGGCAAAAGCGATCCTCTCATCTCCCCAGTGGCTAGGACTACAGGCACAGGCCACCATGCTCAGCCAATTTTAAAACTTTTATTTGAAGAGATGGAGTCTCATTACGTTACCCAGACTGGACTCAAACTCCTGGCTTCAAGTGATTCTCCTGCCTTGAATTACCAAAGTGCTGAGATTACAGGAGCGAGCCATCACACCCAGCCTAAATTAAAAACACATGTAGAAATGCCTTCTTTCTATAAACCACAAAAGTAATCCCATCATTTTAGAGTAGTATCGTGTTTAAGAAATAAAAATAAAAATAAAATACTATCCTCATAGACTTAATTTTTAAAGATAAGGGCCCTCAAGATATAAATATATGTAGCCAATGAGGACACTGAAAAGGTTTTCTTAATGGTTCCAAAACTAAGTCTAACAGTAAGCAACAATAACACTGAGAATAAATGGCTAGCTTTTCAAACTGACTATCTAAAAAAGAAGAGTACTCAATTAGGTTCTGTGGGTTTGCATAAAAAATAAGTCTTACCTTGCAATCATGCTTCGTTTATATAAACTACATATAAGTTCCTTTCTGTGGTGGTTTTTTTCATTGTTGAATGTAACACCTAGCATAAACAAAACTGTCCTGCCTGGCTATAAGAACTACCTTTATCATTTTAAAACATCTCACATTTCAACTATTTGGATCATTTTCTCCAAAATAAAATTGATAACGAATAATACAAGCTACTACACTTTCCTGTTTTTATAATTTTGATTACAATTTACCGAGGCTCAGTACATTAAAATCACTTATTAGCGTTACTACTATGTGTTTTTTCTTAAAAAATAAAAACAGGGTATGTTACTTAAAATGCAGAGTTAAAAAAAACAGAGTTAAAAAAAAACGAATAAACTGTGCCTCTAAATGGGGTATAAAAATACTGTGCCCACTGATTTCCACATCAATGAGATTTAATTACATGCCTCATCTTTAATTCTAAAAAAATACATTTATCCTTCTCCATAATCACTAGTTATTCTCACCTTCCTGAAACAAATAATACAAGATAATCATAATTCAAAAACATTCAAAGAGTTCTATGTATTTATAAAATAATGTGCCTTCGCATATAGATTTGCCCGTGCTTCAGAACAAACCTAACCAAAATGAGAAACATTTTTTGTTTTACATTTTTTTTTTTTTCTTTTTGAGTCGGAGTCTCACTCTGTGCCCAGGCTGGAATGCAGTGGCACAATTTCAGCTACCACAGCCTCGACCTGCTGGGCTCAGACGATCCTTCTGCCTCAGGCTTCCAAGTAGCTGGAATCTCAGGTATGTGCCACCACGCCCGGCTCATTTTTTTTATTTTTCAGAGAGACGAGGTCTTGCCATGTTGCCCAAGCTGGTTTCAAACTCTTGAGCTCAGGCAATCCTCTCGCCTCAGCCTCTCAAAGTGCTGAGATTACAGGCCTGAGCCACCACATCCAGTCCAAAATGAAAAGTGTTTTTAAACTACCTTTTTTTAAATCAGGGGAATATGGTTTAAAATGTATTTCTTTCTTTCTTTTCAGGCGATTCTTCCACCTCAGCCTCCCGAGTAGCTGGTACTACAAGTACACACTACCAGGCCTGGCTAATTTTTTTGTAGAGACAAGGTCTTGCTATGTTGCCTAGGCTCTCAAATTCCTGGGCTCAAGCAACCCTTCCATCTTGGCCACCCAAAGTGCTGAGATTACAGGTGTGAACCCCGAGGTCCGACCTTAAAACATATTTCTAATGATAAGAGGGTCACTATGCTTACTTGCATGATTACTAATAATTGTCTCAGAGGACCATTTTTTTAAAAACAGCCTGTTCCCTTTTAAGCATACTCACGGTACTTCGAAGTTTATCCAGAAGCAAATTTAACTGTGTCTGTGAAAGAAAAAAAAATCAGTTTATTTCAAAAAGTCAAAGTACACAGCGTCATGAGTTAATATTAGCTAATATTAGAATAAAATAACATGCAATAACATCCACATATAACACATTACAGTTTAACAACTCCCTAGGACACAAACCCTCTAACACAGAGCAGTATGCAAAATGGCTAATGGAATGCAAGGACAATAAATGACTTCTACAAGCTTGGACAATTAAAAGTCTGAAAATGAACGGTGCTAAAAACGTGCATACACATTTACAGGTATGATGAATGAGAGGACACATACAGGCACTGGAAGAAATACATGCAAATGCCGAGGATGTATGTCATAAGCGATCAATGCACAGTCTCTGATCATGTGGCAAACTGTGTGGTCTGTGTCACACGCCACCAAGAATGAAGGCGTGTAGCATATACACTCATAGTATTAGGATTGCTGTATGTGACACTTAGCATAAACAAAACTGTCCTGCCTGGCCACAGAAGTCCTCTTTATGATTTTAAAACCCTTTACATCTCAATTATTTTTAAACCCCTAGACTATTTTCTCAAAAAAAAAAACCTGACAGTGAACACCATAAGTTACTACGCTGTCCTGTTTTTATAAGATTGATTGTAACTTGCTGTGGTTCCGTATGTTAAAACCATTTATTTGCTTGACTACTTTGCAAAGTAAATTAATGATGGAAAATTCTTATATCTGGATTTTATACTGAGATGCTTATTATACTACTTCCAAAAGATAAACTAAGATGTTGATTATCATAGTAACATACATTAATCATAGCTATAATTAATAGGTATACTGGTTTACTGAATGTTTTCTAGGAGTCAAATACTGCTCCAAGCTTTTCATGAGCATTATTTTAAGAAAGGATAAAACATGACAATCCTAATTAAAGATATATGTATGAGCCTAATTTTACAGGTGAAAGCACTGAGGATCAAAGTCATCAATAACTTGCCCAAGATGATGGACGTAATAAAGGCAAAGCCGTGATTCCAACACAGGCCTGACCCCAAATCTCACTCTCTACCAGTGATAACTGCTACAGTGTATCTCCCACACACTGAGAGGCTTAAGTCATAGAATGAATCAGCCACTGACTTAAAGAAATGCAGTCACACCCCACTTATCTGGTTGACAGAGTTCTAGACCTCCACGCCCAAAAAGCAAATGTAAGCACCACCAATTTGAAAAGAAAACTGTCACAAAGCCTGTGTTCTTTAATACACAGACTTAAGCACAGTGTTCTCCAAAAAAACGGAAGTCAAGTCAGAAGAGCAGAAGCAGCAAATATAAACTCATAGCAGCCGGGAAAGAAGAAAGAAAATCAGTTATCAAAGAACAGTAGTCAAGTCTCCTAGGGCATGAGGGTAGATGGTTCTACACAATTCATGCCTTATCTGCATTTTATGTGTATTTTAAAGCATATAAATATTCATGATAGGACTTCTGTCCAAAAGGATGACTTTTTTCTGAAACACTGACAGCAGAAGGGTTATGTTCCAGTAACTTGAAAAAAAGTCACCTTTCTGTGGAAAATGTTTGGTCGCCAGCGACATTGGATAACCACAGCATTACTGTAAATGACAGCATGTTTTGTTTTTATTGCCTTCACACCTCAAGTTTAACTCAGTGAGATATCCTATTAAATTTAAAATTAAGGATCTATTAATATCTCATTTTCAAGTATCGCAGAGGAAAACACATGTGAGATATTTTATTAGTATCACTGATTAGAGCTTTCAGTAGTTGTTTAATGTAAAAAAAACTACATCTTATTGAATATAAACAATTACCAGGCATTTCAAGTTTCAACATAAAAGATTATTTATTCCAAAGAAAAATTTTAGGGATGCTTTTTATTTTTATTTAACACTATCTAAAATTTCAAGTATCTTCCCATAAGCAATACTACTTTAATATTACAAAAGGAAAATACAAAATACATGACATATTTCATGTCGGCTAATAAGCTATTTTAAAACCAATCTGCTATCAAATGTCTATTCAGAAACTGAAGAATATTTGAATAAGAGAAACATACTGTTCACTGAGAATCAGGAACTCATTAGAAGTAAATACAATTTATAACAAAACTCAAGGCCTCTAACCAATTACCTAAAGGTGTATTATACAATTTCCCTGTATTTATGGTTAAGCTTTTTTGAAAAAACCAGCTCCTATAAACATGATCAGGATTTAAGGAGGCTTCTGTTATCAGTATGGCAGTATCCTGACACTTAAATATTGTTCCTAATTAAAGTAGATATGATGAAAGGCAAATGTGAGTTCTATTGTAAACGTTACAATAACACTTTATGGAAAGTTGTAAGAGAGAAATGAATTCCATTACTTTGTTCAATGTATGACAGTTTGTTGTTCACTAAATTGTAACGTAAGTTTTAAAATTATTTTGTCTACACTAATATTCAACAATTAGAACCCACTAGTGGAGACCCATCTCTAGAGCACACCTTGTGACATCCCTTGTCAGGCCTCCAAAAATAAATACCCGACCCAAAATTAATGCAACAAACGAAATAGCCTTCCATGGTAAATAAACAGTCTGAAGAGTTTGCCACACCTGAGCACGTATCTTTCACAAAAGCTATTAAAAAGCTTTCATCAAATTTTAGTAGGCTATGCACACCCACAATGCCACTGTGAGAGCAAACACATTGGAAATGAATCACAAACTGAATCATCAACCTGACACAGGCTTTGTGTCACAGGCAGCCGCCATGTAAATAGGAGTCCACGAAAGCAGTTGTTTACCTGAAGCCCTGGCCGCGCCTGGCTTTCCTCTCTCCCAACTCAACTAGTCCTCTCTAGCAGCCCGAGTTACTCCAGCTAAAACCAAACTGCTGATGAGGAAGGAAACAGAAAACACGTGGGAAAGAGAAGGCTGAAGGTCAACCGGACAGTATGCAGAAGCAGAACGTCAGACGACGCAATCGGGGTATGTCAAGAACGGACCCGTTCAGAGAATTGCGCATGCATCTTTTGTTCAATGACTGGGCCTCATTATGATATTTCACATGTGAATATCAACGAGGCAGGGTCTGCTCTTGAACTTCACTCAAGGGGCTTCTGACAGTGAGCTACATTCTCCGTTTGAGAATATAAAACAATGCATTTTATCTGAAGATGTCAATAATTTAAATGCAGTAAGAAGATGTCAATACTTTAACTCAGATACCTTAAACTTGTTTCCAACGCTGATGAAGCTAAGTTTTCCTGCTTTCTGTTTGGTATCTTTGTTGTTATTCGTGGATGACTCAAAGAGCTCCCGTATAAACTTATCCCTGGATTCACATATTAAAGACTCAAGAGACATATGTAAGGCGTCATTATTTTTCTCCACAAACTGGGTCTGGAAAATAAATCAGACGGCACTGTATCAATCCACCCTGTGATAACAATATCCCTTAACGGGGTTCTGTCCGACAGAGCTTCCTGTGATGAGAGAAATGATCTGTGTGTCTGTCTGTCTGCGCTGGCCAAGACTGTCCACACAGGCCGTGTGGATATTGAGCACTCGAAGTGTGGCCAGTGTACCGAGGAACTGCATCTCTAACTTGCTGGCATTAAATGCAAGTAGCCACATGTGGCCTGATGGTGTTAAATTGTAGAGGGCAAGTTTACACCCAACGGCTCTCCCCTGTGGAGTCACACTCACTGTCTCGTAGCACACTGCCCCTGCAAAATGCCTCACAATGAAGCCTTCGTCATCCCTGATGTTCCTGTGAACTGCCAGCTTAGACTTTCTGGGAATCTGAAAAACAACACACACATGCGTTATGAGAGGGTTGAAAACATATTGCGTAATCTTCCTCTGGAAAACATGAGAGATATAAAATACTTAAAGTTATAACGGAAAGTTTTGCAAAAAACATAACCTAGGCCAGGTGTGGTGGCTCAAGCCTGTAATCCCAGCACTCTGGGAGGCAGAGGAGAGATGATTGCCTGAGCCCAGGGCTCAAGACCAGACTGGGTAACTGGGCGAGACCTCGTCTCTATAATAAGTCAACAAAATTAGCTGGGCATGGTAGCGCGCACTGTAGTTCCAGCTACTTGGAAGGCTGAGGTGGAAGGATCACCGGAGCCCAGCAGGTCAAGGATGTGGTGGCCGTGAGCGTGCCCCTGCATTCCAGCCTGGGTGATAGAGTGAGACCCCAACTCAAAACAATTTTTTTTAAATAAAAATAAAAACATAACCTAGGATGCCTTAAAGTACCAGTGATATTGAACAAATATTTAGTAGAATTTCTTAGGGAAGAAAATGGGTGTTAGACAAACACACAAACACACACACACCACATTCAAAACATAGCTGGCTGGCCAGGCTCAGTGGCTCAGCCTGCAATCTCAGCACTTTGGGAGGCCGAGGCGAGAGCACTGCCTGAGCCTGTGGGTTTGAGACCAGCCTGGGCAACTTGGAGAGACCTCATCTCTACAATAAAATCAAATATTAGGCAGGCGTGGTAGTGCATGCCTATAGTTCCAGCTACTTGGAAGGCTGAGGCAGAAAGATCGTGGGAGCCCAGCAGGTCAACACCGGGATGGCCTTGAATGTGCCACTGCACTCCGGCCTGGGTGATGGAGTGAGACTCCAACTCAAAAAAAGGAAAGGAAAAAAAAACCATAGCTGGTGCTTTATAAAGCTAGCCACCCATTTCTCTAGCCATGGGCCTTGACCATAGTGCTGCATTAGTCACCTGGAGAGCTCTGCACCTCCATCCAACCATGGACCATTTCCCTCAAGGTATTCCCATGTGCAGCTAGGTAAAACAACACCAGAAATCAGCATGGGAGGAGCTTCAGACCAACCATGCTAATATGTCTACACTATAAGCCTGAATCTATTTCAAGAAAACGAGATCCATTTAGGGCTGTACCATTTAATCGTCACATCTCTTATCTACATCATATTTAAAGTTTTTGAAAAGCCTTCACATGCAAGAGCACATCTGGCCCTCAAGACAACCTAAGGTTAAGGAAGATAATCTCATCTTAAAGTGAGAAAACCACAACTGTCAGTTCCACCCCCACCTCCCCTGACAGTTTCCTACTACTGCCAATAGCTTTCTTATCTCATTATAATTGTTCAAGGTCACCTTAAGAGTGAGAACATATGGAACTCTGTTCTTTGTTTCTGTGATAAATCACTGCACATGATTGACTCCTGCTGGGGGAGGGAAGGACATGCCTCATCAACAAGGGTACTTGCATGATTAATGTTGGTATACTTAACCCTAACCCTGAATTGTACCCCACATCTTTATAATAAATAATTAATTTAAAAAAGGAAATGTACAGAATATTTCACCCAAACAATATTACTCTTCCATTCAACAAAATTTTTGACACTTGTATGCCTAATCCTGAATTGTACCCTGCATCTCTAAAATAATTAAAATTTTAAGAATACTGAAAAAAAAATGAGAAAACTTAAGACTTGGCAGCCCTAGAGGTTTGCTGGAAGTCAGAGCGTGAGTGGAAGAACACAGAGGGCCTTCTCATGCAGGTTGACACCCCGGGATGAATCAGCCTGCAAGCTCTGCAGCCAGACTGCCCAGCCTCACTGGCAAACCACGGCTTCAGTGGCCATGCTGGGCGTGCCCCTTAATCTCTCCTGGTATGTCTCCTTCCGCAGAATGGGGGTTCCACCAGGATTAAATGAAACAACACAAGCAAAAGCAGTAGAGCAGTGCCTGGCCCATCTAAGTGATCACAACTTATAAAGTGACTATATTTATTTTTTTAAAAAAATACAATCAAAGGAATGACCTGTATAAATCAGGATTGATGGCCAGGCTCGGTGGCTCAGCCTGTCATCTCAGAGCTTTGGGAGGCTGAGGTGAGTGGATTGCCTGAGCCCACAGGTTTGAGACCCACCCGGGCAACTTGGCAAGACCTTGTCTCTACAATAAATCAAAAAATCAGTCAGGCGTGGTGGTGTGCGCCTGTAGTTCCAGCTACTTTGAAAGCTGAGATAGAGGGATCACCGGAACCCAGCAGGTCGAGGCTGCAGTGGCTGGGAGCGTGCCACTGCCTTCCAGCCTGGGTGATAGAGTGAGACTCCAATTCCAAAAAGAAAAAAAAATTAGGATTGACTGCTTTACACTTGTTCTTACTTGAGAAAAGCAGCCAAAGCCCACTCCTGATCCTTCATTGTGCTATCTTTGAGCGACGTGCCCCTGAGAGCCCGGTCATAGTTGCGCTGACAAGTGGTCAGTACCCCTGGTAAAGGTGACCATGAGCTCCCAGGCTGGTCACAACCAACACCAGTGAGCAAAGAGTCAGAGGGCTGGATGCGTATGGTGAATGTCTACAAAGGTTTGCTGAGGACACATATTGGTTTATTTCTATCTCCGCCGAAGGAAGATAAATAGGTTCCACACCACCAGATACATTGAGGGACACAGAGGAAGTCCATGTGAATGGAGCAGGTAGCTATGGAAGCTGATTCCCTGCAGAAGGTTGATATCCATCTTTCAGGAAAATCCATCGAACCTATTTTGTTAACAATAAATGGAGGTGAAAATCCTTGTTTCCACTCAAACTCCTGGATCCGTCAAAACAAAGATTGCTCAACTGCTCCAACCTCAAAACAATACAGCCTGGGAGGCATGTGTCCGTTTCACTCAGCAACTCTAGGGAGCATCTCTTTTCTCTCTTTCTCTCTCTGCCTTTTGTTGTCGTTGATGTTGTTATCCGTAATAATAACATGAGACAGCATCGATCTTTGTGGCTGAAACGGACATTGGTATTGCTCTGCGACAGTCAGACTCTTTCTGGGCGCTAGGACAGAGTTGGGCTGGTATTATCTCAGGGGAAGATGATTGAGTGAAAAGACAAACACAGAATAGGGCAAACACAAGCAACACCTTGACAACCACACAGTGCAGGCTCATGGGGACGGCTCCACTCGTCGCTACCTCAAGGATTCAAGTGCAGCTCCAGGACCCAGCAGCAGTCCAGCAGACAGCTCTCCTGACCCTTTGAGAGTGGAACTCCCATTTATTTCTACCACTCTGGGTCTGTGGTTCCCTTTACTCCACCTCATCCTCCTATGGCTTCCGCTTCTACTTCCCTTCTGAGTACATTTTCTACTCAAAACACCTTCAGAAAGATCGGAATGAATTGGCTTATCACCGTCCAATAGGGATGGCTTCTGCCAGGTCAAGTCCTGGGTCACAGCTTCACTGCTAGATGTACAAATATGCAGACCGATGGTGCTTGTGATTCTCGGTGTAACCCCTGGGCCATGACAAAGGTCACATGATACCAAAGCGACGGGCAGCCACTTAGCTCAGAAGAGAAAACACAAAGAGAGCATGCACGTCCCTTGCACGTCGGAAGAAGGGTGAAATGGACTTTCCATCCCAAGAAAAGGGCCTTGATGGCCTAGATCACAATCATCAAGAACACGCCACCTGAGGAAGATGCTGCACTTGATAGGACACGGTGCTCTAAACCCGACATTATTTACAATTCTAGTTACCTAACCATATCTGCCGTTCAGTGCAGCCCTTCAACGGTTCCTCCTCCCACCAAGGGTCTTGACTTTTGAATGCACACTCACAGTGAGTCGGAAATGGTCCTTGTGCTTCTGGTGGATGGCAGATGTAAAGTGTTGGTCGCTTGGCTGGGGAAGGCGATTTTCTTCGTCCAGAATATCCAGAATTCCCACTAATTTTGCTTCAATTAAATCTGTTTCAAAAAACAAAAATGCAATGGGGTAAAAAAAAAAATAATAACGTTCTTAGGATGCGTGAACAATCCGCTGATCACAAATGTCAAAGGATGGATCAGAAACAAAATAATAGATGATGCTATAAGTAGTCTCTCAAAGGCTAGGGCCAGCACATGAATTTTTATTTCAGATCTGGCCATTTATTAAAAAGTTACACCACCTATTTAATATAGGTTTTAGGGAAACAACTCCATAAAGAAGGCAACTAATTATGGTCACCATTCCACCTGTAAACTGAATGAGGGGCCAAAGAGACAGACAGTCCTTCCCCAGATGACATCTCTATGTAAGGTGAAGTGAAATGACAAAAAATTTTGAACTCAGAGCATTTTAATTACAACTGTAGCTGGGCATGGTGGCTCAAGCCTGTAATCCCAGCACTTTGGGAGGCCGAGGCGAGAGGATTGCCTGAGCTCAGGGGTTCAAGACCAGCCTGAGCAACATGGCGAGACCTTGTCTCTACGATTAATCAAAAAAAATCAGTCGGGCATGGTGGTGCGTGCCTGTGGTTCCAGCTACTTGGAAGGATCACCTGAGCCCAGTAGGTCGAGGATGCGGTGGCCTTGAGTGTGCCGTTGCACTCCAGCCTGGGCGACAGAGTGAGACTCCGACTCAAAAAAGAAAACTGTAGAAACTGACTTAAATGCCTTCAGACAAAACTATTCAGCAACAGCACATTTTATGCTCTTTCCATTCATTTGCCTGAACTTCCATCTGTCCAAAACAAGCGTAAAATGTAAACTGCTTAAATACAGTCTGTAAGAACTGTTGAGTGAAACAGAGCTATAGGACCCAGGCAGAAAGGTCAAGGTTCTTACTGCATTGGCCAGAAAATGCTGGTTCCTGGGCCATCAGTGGTAGTGACGGAGGGACACGCTGAACTAACTACAGGTGAGTGTTCTGGCAGGTGTGGGAGGCAGAGGTGAGATGGAAGACAGGTGGGAGGGGAGGCATTCCCACCAAGACACCCGCCTCACCGTCAGAAAGCCAGGTGAGAACAGGTGCCGTGTGGTAAGGGAAGGCTGAGGGGACCAGGTACCATGGGGAAATGCTTGCAAAAGTTGTGTATGTGAGGTATTATTATTATTATTATTATTATTATTATTATGCTATTTGGCCCACATCTGGCACATGAGTTGCTGACCAGACTGTCAAACTGGGTTTTCAAGCCAGGCTTGCCGCAAAGCTCAGTCTGAAAGCGCGCAGGAGGCTGGGAGGGGGTTCTGGTCTCTTCATTGGCAGAACAGAAAACAGAGCCCCACTCTCCGGCTGCCAAGCATGGCATGGACATGACATGTGGAATCTCCAAAGCCAACCTGCAGCCAGTTGGAGGGAGCAGCCCCTGCATGGAAGAGAGGAAGACCAAGAGAGCCACAGAAAGCAAGTCTCACGCAGGGTCACAGATGCTTGTGCTGCCTGAGAAACTTGAGTTTCCCCCTCAAATGATTCACACATCAGCTACCTGAGTCGGAGCATATCCATCACAACAAATAAAAGAGACTTCAGCAAAACTTTCAACAAAGCAAAATGTGATGCCTTGGTAGGAAAAATAACTTCCAAGCGATACAGAGGAACCAAACCTCTCTCAAATACCAGTTTCAAGTCCCACAACCAGTATCATCAATCACAGGACACAGAAAAGTCACGAGTGCATGCCTTCACACCTTCCCACATTTCTCAAAGGTAGAGTGAAACCACACCTACCTATACAGTCCTGATTATCCACATAATGCACTTCATTCACACCCAGGCCTTCTTTTTGATAGAGTTCTTGTTCCTAAAAATGAAATCACCATCACAGATATGAGAATACCATCCAGTATGAAGTAGATTCCACGTTTTGTGCTATTCCTGATTGTTATATTTACTAATTAGAACGCCAGGGTGTAGATCAACTAGTATACCTCTAAATGGTTTTCCAAAGACGGAAGAGATTTTGAACATTTGCAGACAGATACTACAATTAAGGAAAAAGAAATGAACTACAAATGGGCTTTGGTACCTACACAGTGATAGAATATACAAGGTTTGTCTCATTTGGGGAAAATATGCATAGTTTAGGAGAAAATGTATGAGTCAAAGTTGAGTCCTCATATCTTCTTAGAAAAAAATTTAAAGGATTTTTATCACATATGGGTAAACTAAGCAATGAGCCTAAGTTAACATGTCTTAACATTTTTTCTTGAATTATTTAAGTATTTTTTCCCAGGAGATACACTAGAAAAGGTTTCCAAAACTCCAGAAGGCACGGTTCACTTAACCCAATCTGAATCTGAAACCCACATTTATTTTACAGGATGTTATCAAAGTGAATATAAATCAAAATACTGTCTCCTCTTTATTCAGTTTCCAGATAAAGCTTCTCGCTGGATTTTGTGGAAGGGAAAGATTCGGTTATGCTAAATGAGAGGCATGCGAGTAACACATCACATAATCATAGATGAACAAATGCACCTGCATAAGACATTTTCAGAGAAACCAACTTCCGGATAAGTGCTCATTTTACCTGTCTGTTTATGCTAGAATTGACTTAACTATGCACATAAGCAAAATGGATGAAGACCAAAATGCACTGGGAAGCCCATAAAGACACAGACGATAAAAAATGTGGAAAAAATAGATGCGATGGAAGTAAGAAAGAAAACACTGTACGGTTCTTCCCAGGCACCATAGAGAACAGAAATCAGGACAGAGCAGTGCAAAGAAGAGATCACAGCATGGGACCCAGAGAAATGGGACTACAAGTCTGCTCTGGGAACTGGTTTCTTCATCGGTAAGACAAAGGGCTGGACCAGGTGATGTCTGAGGTCCCGTTAAATCTCCTAGCCTCATTCAATCACATACCTTTCAAACAGCACCAAAAAGGGATGAAAGGCAATGGAAGGAAACATTAAAGAATTCAATCTCCTGCAGTTGCCATGATCGCACCACTGCACTCGAGTCTGGGTGACAGAGAGACTCCAACTCAAAAAAAAAAACAAGAATTCACTTCAAGGGGAAACAGAGCCTCTTGACTCACTCTGCATTCTCAAGGCTTACGAAGTAGCTTTCCCAGACTTGGTATGCAGTGTCTGCCATGCCCATAGTTGTCCATTATGAGCAGTGCAGAAAAGTTTCTTACTGGACAGAGATGGTGCCTGCCAAAGGCATGCCCATTCCTGGTGGTTGCAGTCCAAAAGGTCGTATGTGGCAGGAAGACTCCTGCCCAGAGGCACACCAGGCCACGGGGGCCCTGGCCCTCCCATGATGGCTGTGATGCTGCTACACACAGAGAGGGCAAGCAGACGGCAGAGAGAGGCAGAAGCAGAGAAGCCTGAGAGGAGGGCAGAGACGCCAAGGTCAGGAGGGACAGGACAAGGTTGTCTGGCAGGGACAGAAGCACAGACAACAGAGTCAGAAAAAGGAAAAACAGAGTCAGAAAAAGAAAAAGGAAAAGCCGCTCATGAGAAAGAACAGAGTTCACTTCCAAGGGGTTGCCTGTGAGTTTCTGCCGGGTCCCTAAGCGGCAGTGTGACTTGAATGCTTCTGAAGTGCGGGGGCTTCCCGGGCCCCAGGGCCATGGCCCTTATGCCCCATCAAGCCCATCAGGCGGGCTCACTGCAGCATGTCTCGTCCTTGAAACTCAAGACAGCTTAACGCAGATCCTAAGTTTAAGTTATAATGGCAATTACCTCCTTCAGAATCCTTTCGTTGAAAAATTGCTGAAGTTTTTCATTGCAATAGTTAATGCAAAATTGTTCGAAACTGTTATGTTCAAAGTACTCTGAAAACGCAAAACCAGAACCAACAGTCATTGTCCGATCAACTTCAAGTAAATGTATCACAGAGCAAAATGTTATCGTAACAATGGCATGATTGAAATTAGGTTAAAAAAATACACATGATTGGCATACGCTCTCCAAATGTTCTCTTGTTGCATGACTCGAAATTTTTTAGGCATTAACATTAAGTATTGTTGGGTGTGGTGGCTCACGTCTGTCATCCCAGCACTTTGGGAGGCTAAGAAAAGAGGACTGTCTGAACCCAAGGGTCCGAGAGCAGCCTGGGTAAATTGGTGAGACCACGTCTTTGCAATAAATCATAAAATTAGTTGGGTGTGGTGGCGCATGTCTGTAGTTCCAGCTACTTGGAAAGCTGAAGTGGAAGGATCACCTGAGCCCAGCAGGTCAGGGATGTGGTGACCGTGAGTGTGCCACTGCACTCCAGCCTGGGTGACAAAGCGAGACTCCGACTCAAAAAAAAAGAAATATTAAGTATTAAAAATACCCTACTTCAACTGACCGAAAAAAAGGTGTTTGTCAAATGAGTTAAATCTTGTATAGTGAAGGATAGAAAATGTAAGCCACTTGTAATAATTTATTAAAGCACAGATATGAAAGCAATCCAAATTAAAGCACAAACATGACTTAAAACACAAGTGCTTTCAAAGATTTTTTTTCTGCATAATCTGTAAAATTAGAATTATCAAAGCTACTGTGGATAATAATTCATTTCTAAAATTAAGAGATTACCCACATCTTTGTAATAAAATATATAATAAATATAAAAAACAAATAAAGATATTGCATTACATGATATCTAAGATCCATAGAGCTTTAAAATTGTATGATTCTGTGTGTGCATGTGTGTGTGTATGTGTGTGTTTGTGTGTGTGTCATGCTAAAACTAGTGTAGACCAGGAAGCAAATGTCTAGGTTGTGAAATCCTAAGTCAGTGATGGGTGTTTCTCTACCTCTGAACAAAGGTAATACTTTATTATAAACCTTAATATATACATATCACATCCAAAGCAAAACCCTGTCCCTCCCAAAATGTAAACACATATCCCTTCCCTTAGCAAAGGCAAACAAACCATAAAGGAGGAAGGCCACGTCGAAAAAGCCCAGTTATAAAAACTATAAGACTTACTACAAGATGTCGACAACACAGTCATTCAGATCAAGGCAGCATTCACACACAGGTGACCCATTTCATTCCTGGTTGAACAGCTCTACCCTTGTCCTCAATGACTTATCTTCATATCTTACTTATGTGATGGAAGATTAATTGGAAATAGCCAAGCGTTGGCAATTCACACTGACAATGAATGTTTACATAGGAGTTGGCCTGTACTATAGGCCTTACCCAGTCCCATATGTTATTCAATGGTTGTGGTGACATCATTATCTTTATTTTAACAAGTGACCTTGTGATCTTTATTAGTAACACACAAGAGTTTGCCTTTATTCAGTTATATTCACTTAAGAGTACAGAGGTGTCCTTAACTATAAACCGTTTAGATCAATATGTTTTGATTTTAGCATTAGCATGACCAACACAAACCCCCGTGAGTCTTTCCTTTGTTTTTTTTTAAAGCATCAGCTTCCGATGTAAGTCATTTCACAAACTGCAGGTATGGACTTCTGACTAAAAATACATTAAGTGACGGGTATTACAAGGGAAAAAATGCTTTTTCTAACATGCAAAAAAGGTATTTAACAAATAAAAACTCACAAAAGAACTATACTTACCAAAACCAGCAATATCTAGAACACCAATAAAATAGGATGATGTCTCAAAAGGGAAACACTGATTTACTCTGTTCACCACGTGATCAAAAAGGTGGCTGTAGACCGTCTTTGCCAAGGCATCACGTGCGTTGTTTGCTTGCTCTACTTTCAAGGGCACCCTACGAAGGAAGACCATACCCGTGAATATTCTTCATGGCAGTGCACTGCGAAAAGAATGTCGGACGCCCAAGGTCAAGGTGCATCCAAACACATGCACTAGGAGGAACAAAATAATGACCAAAGTCACGGGGGAATAGGCACCGATAAAGGCGGATAAGCAGAAAACTGCAAGAGAAACCTGAAGGCAACACCCTAAAATTAGATCCAAATCCATTACTGGGTAAAAGAACTTCAAGCCTGCAAATTCATTTTAGCCTTAATTTACACTTCAATTTACTTGCTGAATATATAAAAAGTTATTCAAAGAAATAACCTTCCTTTTGACTTTCCGTAAATGCAAAAAAAAATTTTGTGCTTAATTCAGGATAACTTTAAAGTTTGGTAACTTCTTTCTGTTTAGGAAAAATGTTTATGTCTTAAAATGTGAACTGTCTGGCTGGGCACAGTGGCTCAAGCCTGTCATCCCAGCACTTTGGGAGGCCAAGGCGAGGGGACTGCCTGAGCCCGCGAGTTCTAGACCAGCCTGGGCAACTTGGTGAGACCTCATCTCTACAATGAATCAAAAATTAGCCAGGCATGGTAGTGCACGCCTGTAGTCCCGGCTGCTTGGGAGGCTATGGCAGAAAGATTGCTGGAACCCAGCAGCTCAACGCTGGGGTGGCCGTGAGCATGCACTCCAGCCTGGGAGACAGAGTGAGACTCCAACTCAAAAAACTAAGGCCAGCCTGGCACTTGAATACCCTCTAATAGTGCTTTTCCAACTCATACTTCCTGCAATGAAACTCTTTCTTGAAATGAACTTTGTGTGGACACCCTGCACACAAGACACACAAAAGCACACTCTGTAACACACAGTATTGGAAAAATAGAGAAGCAGTCTCGGGACCAGTCCCTGTGCCTTTATGGCCTCTCCTGGGTCCAGAGACAACACTAAGGAACCAAGAACCATGGGGCACGGCTTCCCCAGAGCTTTTCTTTATTATAAGAATTATGTTGGGGCTGGGTGCAGTGGCTCACACCTGTAATCCCAGGACTTTGGGAGGCAGAGGCCAGAGGACTGCCTGAGCCCAGGGGTTAGAGACTAGCCTGGGCAACTTGGCAAGACCTTGTCTCTACAGTAAGTCAAAAAGTTAGCCAGCATGGTGGCTATAGTCCCAGCTACTCAGAAGCCTGAAGCGGAGGGATCGCCTGAGCCCAGCAGGTCAAGGCTGCAGTGGCCATGAGCATGCCACTGCCCTCCAGCCTGTGTGACAAAGTGATATTCTGACCTCCCCCCCAAAAAAATTATTTTGATGTAGCCTAGCAAAGTATCCAGCGACACATGTCTTGCTGATATTTCCAAAGGTCTCAGAGGTAGCCAATTTTCTCAGTGGTTAACATAATATTGCAAGCAATCCTTCCTGTTTTAATTTTTCTGGAATCATCTCTAGAGCTCATTGCTGGTCTTAGTTAGCAAGAAACAGAGGGTCTGCCTTTTGATCCTCACAAATGAAGACCCTACAGAACCTCAGAATGGTGAACCCGAGTTTTAGTCTACAATACCAAACCAGAAATGCACGGATACAGGCTATTTAGCCAAAAGTGGACGTATACCCAGGTACAATCTAGACGATCCTGGTCTCTGATTTTTACAAATTTGGCTAATCCTTTATTTCCCTGTCTTTTGCAATGTCTTCTAACAGAACCAATCCTAAAGATCAGGGAGGTTTCATTCACTGAGTATTTTGCTAAAGTGAGCTCTGCTTAATAGAAGTTCTAGCATATACCATTTGCATGAAAATTTGCTTTTAAAGTCAAATGAGGCTGGGCGTGGTGGCTCAAGCCTGTCATCCCAGCACTTTGGGAGGCTGAGGCGAGGAGACTGCCTGGCCCAGCGGGTTCGAGAACAGCCTGGGCAACTTGGCAAGACCTCATCTCTACAATATAATCAAAAAAATTGGCCGGGCATGGTAACACGTGCCTGTAGTTCTGGCTCCTTGGAAGGCTGAGGTGGAAGGATCGCCACGGCCCAGCAGGTCGCAACTGGGGTGTCCCTGCACTCCAGCCTGGGTGATGGAGTGAGACTCAACTCAAAAAAAAAATTAAAAAAAAAAGTAAAATGATGATCAGCCTAAAACTGTCAGATATCGATGTACATATCAGCTCACATTTTCACAGTTGTACAAAAGTAAAGCCTTCTCTTATCTCATAAATTCCAGATACCTGCAAGGAACAACTTCAAGACTCCGCTAAACCCAATTTATTTATATGGTGGATTACTACAGTGAGATGCACAGAATTCCGATCTATCAGGTGCAGGTTTTAGAGCTTAAGAAAAAGGATAAACAATGCATACAGATCGACTTTAAATCTCAGGGTTCTCAGAAAAGATTGTTCCCAACAAATGACAAGGAAGAATGTTTGCAGGACAGCGAGTCACGGAGCTTACTTGATGACAGTTCCTTTGGTGCCCCCCGCAGTGGTCAGCATGACTCTTGTGGTCAAACTTACTCGGAGATCATCTTGGTCCAAACCCAGTAATTCAGCACAATACTCCAAAGACTGGGTAGACTTATTCTTCAGATTACAACCGCCTAATGAAAACAGATTTGAATTTGAAATTAATAAATGTTGCAGCCAGATTGTTAAGACTCATTTCTTAAAATCATCCTTCCACCATCCTTGTCAGATTACCCATACAGCTCAGGTCAGCAGAAGACCCTCGCTCAGGCAGTCCACAGTATCATCATAGGTACCGAGCCCATCAATATTAAAGTGTCACTGTTTCATTTTTTTTTATAATCCTGTAAGTGAAATAGATTAATGAGGGATTATAACCCCTTATAACATATTGATTCTTTTGAAACACATACACACACACACACACACACACACATTTTTTTTGAGTTGGAGTCTCACTCCATCGCCCAGGCTGGAGTGCAATGGCACATTCACGGCCACCGCAGCCTCAACCAGCTGGGCTCAGGCGATCCTTCTGCCTCAGCCTTCCAAGTAGCAGGAACCACAGGCACTCGCCACCATGCCCGGCTAATTTTTTGATTTATTGTAGAGATGAGGTCTCGCCAAGTTGCCCAGGCTGGTCTCGAACCCGTGGGCTCAAGCAATCCTCTCACCTTGGCCTCCCAAAGTGCTGGGATTATAGCATGAGCCACCGTGCCTGGCCAGAGCACAGCATCTTATCATTTAAATTCACATGGCTCCAGGGAACTTCAAGGAATATTCTAGCTCAAATGTCATAAGGCATTTTAGTAGGTCAATTTGGAGATGGAAGTCTATGTCTATGAGAGAGAGGGGGCAAGGAAAGACTGCTATCACCTGTGCAGGTAGAACATTCTTTATCCGAAATGCTTAGGGCCTGAAGTGTTTGAGGTCTTGGAATTTTTCCCAACTTTGAATATTTACAAGCACATCATGGAATATCTTGGAATAGGGCCCAAGTCTAAACATCAATTCGCGTACATTTCACATACACCTTACACACGTTTATACCTCCATCCAATTTCTCCAACAGCTGGACTTTCTGTGCCATAGATAAATGCTTTCTCTTTTTCTTGTCACTGTTACCCAAGGGGTATCTGCAGGCCCCTTTGACACTTTCAACAACATCTTTACACCACAGAGCAGAGAATCAGCAAAAAAACAGAGCAAGTGATGCTTGCAGGTCTTGGCCCCATGTCTGGCACTGTGAGGAGCCAGCTGTTGGCATAGCATACCTATACAAGTGCTGTTTGTTGCCTCTTGCGGTGTGTAAAGTGGGGTGACCTGGGCATATGAGGAGAAGATATATCCCAGTTGAAGGGGCTGTGATATATCCCTGGGGGCTGCTGTGTGTTGACGGAGACCCACCCCATTAAATCAAGTGTGTAATTTTCCACTGGTAACACCACGCCAGTGCTCTGGAGCATTTCAGATTCTGGATTTTTGGATCAGGGATGCCCAACCTGTCCATCATATCTATAGATTTCCAGCTATAGAGGCTGTTTTTTTCAAAAGAGTATTATATAGTAAGGCAGTGCTTCAATGTCTGGGTTGATCTGGCTCTGTGACGACTAGCTACATCTGATCTTGAATGAGCTACTTATTCTCTCTGCAATTAGCTCCCTCAACCAGAAAACTGGGATAATAATTATATCTGCCTTATATGGCTGTTATGGAGATTAGTAAGTGAAGATGAATATGTGGAGTGCTTAGAATAGTGCCTGGTACACAGTAAGCACTACATAAAGTTTAACTGTTATTTATGTGCATTTATCTATAATATTAAAAACAATACATATTTTAGATATTTTCAAAGATTAATGTTGATAAATGATCTATTCCAAGACTACCTAACTTCAAAACAGCAAAAAAAAGTGTAAAAATAATAATGAGAATTTTATTATGATCAATTCATAAGCTATTTAATAGATCAGTCTCAGAAGAAATATGAAAAACAAGGGGTAGTCAAAACAATTCACTGAGGAAAAAAATAGCTTTTTCAACAAATGGTACTGGAACAACCGGGTATCCAAGTACAAAATAAAGAAGTTGAACCCCTGCCTCACATTATCCATAAAAATTAACTCAAAATGAAATCAAAGTCATAAATGTATCAAACTCTTAGAAGAAAATATAGGTATAGCCGGGCTCGGTGGCTCAGCCTGTAATCCCATGCCTTTGGGAGGCTGAGGTGAGTGGATTGCCTGAGCCCGCGGGTTCGAGACCCGCCTGGGCAACTTGGCAAGACCTCATCTCTACAATAAATCAAAAAATTAGCTGGGCGTGGTAGCGCGCGCCTGTAGTTCCAGCTACTCGGAAGGCTGAGGCAGAAGGATCGCCGGAGCCCAGCAGATCAAGGCTGCGGTGACCGGAAGCGGCCACTGCACTCTAGTCTGGGAGACAGAGTGAGACTCCAACTCAAAAAAAAAAAAAAAAAAGGAAATATAGGTATAAATCTTCAAGATCTTGAAATAAATCTCCATTTCTTTAATATAATGCCAGAAGCACAAGCAACAAAAGAAAATATAAATAAAATATAAACTGGATGTGACAGAAATCAAAAACTTTCGTGTTTCCAAGAACACCATCAAACAAGTAAAATGCTCAAAGAATTGGAGAAAAGATTTTCTTTTCCTTTTTTTTCAAGTTGGAGTCTCACTCTGTTGCCAAGGCTAGAGAGCAGTGGCATGCTCACGGCCACCGCAGCCTCGACCTACTGGGATCAGGCGATCCTTCCTCCTCAGCCATCCAAGTAGCTGGAACTACAGCTGTACACTACCACACCCAGCTTATTTTTTGATTTTTGTCGTGGAGACGAGTTCTCACCAAGTTGCCTAAGCTGGTCTCAAACCCCTGGCCTCAGGCAATCCTCTCGCCTCAGCCTCCAAAAGGGCTGGGATGATAGGCCTGAGCCACCTCGTCCAGCCAGAAAAGACTCTCAAATTATATACCTGATAAAGGATGTGCACCTAACATAAGGCTTTTACAACTCAGTCACAAAGACAATCCAGGTAATAAATGGGCCAAGGATCTGAATATACGTTTCTCCAAAAAGATACACAAATGTCCAGTAAGCACATGAAAAGACACTCAATGTCATGTGACATCAGGAAAACGCAAATAAAAACCACAACTAGCTACCGCTTTGGGACCACCAAGATTGCTAAAGTGGATGGTACATGCTGATGGGAACGTCAACTGGGGGAAGCGGAACGCTGAAAATGCTACAAAACACGGAAGAAACCTGAAAACATCATTCTAAGAGAAAAAAGACAGTCAACGAAAGATCGTACCGTAGGGCTTCATGTATATGCCCAGAATAGGTAAATGGATAGAGACAGTGGTCAGTGGTCACCTGGGGCTGAGAAAAGTAGACCCTAAGGAGTGATGGCTAGCACGGACGTGGGTGAGCTACAGGTGTGTGGGTTATCTCAAGAAGGTGTGACCCAAAAACAGGAAAGGGGGCCAGGCTCGGTGGCTCAGCCTGTAATCCCACGCCTTTGGGAAGCTGAGGTGAGTGGATTGCCTGAGCCCGCGGGTTCGAGACCCGCCTGGGCAGCGAGACCTCATCTCTACAATAAATCAGAAAATCAGCCGGGTGTGGTAGCGCATGCCTGTAATTCCGGCTCCTCGGAAGACTGAGGCGGAAGGATCGCCGGAGCCCAGCAGGTCGAGGCTGCGGTGGCCGGGAGCGGCCGCTGCACTCCAGTCTGGGCAACAGAGTGAGACTCCAACTCAAAAAAAAAAAAAAGGAAAGGGGAAAAAGACACTTGGAGAATATACTGAACTTTTAATTCTGTTAAAATGAGCTTACACTCGTTCTATACGTGTATACTTTATCTAAGATTATGTAACTTGAAAAACTGATGACCAGGAATTCATCAATTTACTTAAATATTTCTTCTCTGCTACTGTATTGCAAAATTTCTTACATATGTCCAGGAATTACATAAGGGTGAGACAGAAACAGTTATTTTTCAGAAGTTTTAAAAAAGCAAAAATCTGGGAAATAATGTCAAGTTTTTGTCATTCCCTTCCAAAAGAAAACCTGCTTCATACATCTATTAAATTCGTTGCTACAAATTTTTATTTGTTATGTGGCATTTTTTAAAAAATAAGTTTCAATAAGTATCTTGCACATTTTTATCATGTCAAAAACTTTTTTTTTAATGACAGTTAAAACTCTTACAAGTGGCTGGGCATGGCGGCTCATGCTTGTAATCCCAGACCTGAGGAGGACAGGCTTGTACGCCCCAAACTGTACTCGTAACCACAAGAGTCACTCACCTTCCACACGGCCTCTGCCTCTGTAAAGTGGGACACCAGCCCCTGCCTTACCACAGTGACATTCAGATTGATGATGTTTACAGTGACATACAGAGCGGGAGGGGTCTGCACAGAATGAATCCTGTTTTCACATCCTTTTTCCCTTCCTCTTGTGCACCTTCCCCTGAGTATTCCAGCTGGATACTGACCCAATTCTAAAAGTCCTTGTCATGGAGCATTTCATTTCGCAAACGAAGAAACTGAGGCTCAGACAGTCTTTGGGACCTGACACAAACACGTGATAACTGTGCTGCTATGGGAAGTGATGCCTTGGGTTTTTCTTAACTCGCCCTGATATACAGTTCTATTTTAATGTTTTAGTACAGGGGTTGACAACCTTCTTCTCTAGGATGCCAGTCAGTAAATATTTCAGGGTTTGCAGGACCTAGTTTCTGTTGCAACTACTCACTATGGCACTGTGCCATGAGAGCTGGCATAGAGAATAAATGCATAAAGGCATGGGTAGGGGGCTTAATTTCAATAACACTTTACTTACAAAAATTAGGAAGTAGCCCGTGGGCTATAGCTTGCTAATCCCTGCATTCCTGGGTCAAATTTAGAGTTATGTTTAAAGTCTTGCTGTTTATGTAGAGACTAAAACACTAGAGCTAAAAAAATTGCTATCGGCCAGGCTCAGCGGCTCAGTCTGTCATCCAGCACGTTGGGAGGCTGAGGCGAGGGAATTGCCTGAGTCCGTGGGTTCGAGACTAGCGTGGGCAACTTGGCAAGACCTTGTCTCTACAATGAATCAAAAATTAGCCAGGTGTGGTGGCGCGCGCCTGTAGTTCCAGCTACTCGGAAGGCTGAGGCGGAAGGATTGCCAGAACCTAGCAGGTTGCCACTGGGGTGGCCGTGAGCGTGCCCCTGCCCTCCATCCTGGGTCACAGAGTGAGAAACCAACTCAAAAAAAAAAAAAGAAAGAAAGAAAAGAAAAAGTTGCTATCATTAGGCATTCAAATATTTTTGTGCCTAAGAATAAATTGTGTACTTTATTTTCATTTCTCATTGATAAAGTATATGGGATTTTCTATATTAAATTGCTCTAATGAGCTGATCCAAGTTGAGACCAATGAACCAGAAAAATTTCAAAGGCCTTAATGGAGAATAGAGAATTACTCTGTTCACCTATCAGAAGAGTAAAATACCAGCTGGAAAACTTAATTGGAAATGACCGTGGTCGTCGGTTACTTATCCCTCAAAAATGAGAGGTTTATTCTCATCAGTACCACCGGTCTGTTCAAAGCAGAGCTCTCGGTGACTGACAAGGAAGCGCTCGTCATTTGCAAGATCCACCATGTAACACAGCATATTCTAGCAATTTCCATCAGCCCACACATAATCAGGTTCAAGGTTCCCACAGCAAAGAAATGACAGAAATTCTGTTTAATTGGCTCTTTTTGAAGAACAAAAACAAGAAAACCTGAAGTGCTGCCGGTGTCCTCAAAGTCAATATTTCCGAGGTGCAGGACGCCGGCCACCACCCGGAAGAGATCCAGCTTTTCCCCATCATCCAAGCCAATTTTTTTCATGGCTGTGCACATTCTAATAAAATCTCCATGGTCATCTAACAGAGGATCTTTCAAAGAGCCTGCCTTAAGATACTACAAAACAAAAAGACATCAATCAGCTGATCTTTATATGATTTAAGGAGACTAATACAACCACACCAAGTTTCTTAGTGCACTATGGAACATGCAAAAATAAAACTTTGTCCATGGAAAACTCTGATATTCTAACATCCAAAAACTGAATGACTAAGTAAAGAGTACTCAGGATTTCTCTGTACTATTTTTTTTATAACTAAAAATTATAGTTATATAATATATATATTTAGTTGTCTGACTCTACTATTATAAATTAAAATTTCAATGACAAGACTAGAACTAAGGTCAGGCACAGTGGATCACGCCTGTAATCCCAGCACTTTGGGAGGCTGAGGCAAAAGTTTTGCTTGAGACCAGCCTAGGCAACACAGCAAGAGCTCATCTCTTAAAAAAAAAAATGCACATTACCACACCCAGCTAATTTTTGATTTATTGTAGAGACGAGGTCTTGCCAAGTTGCCCAGGCTGGTCTCAAACCCACGGGCTTAGGCAATCCACGTGCCTCGGCCTCCCAAAGTGCTGGGATTACAGGCTGAGCCACCGAGCCTGGTCTGTTTTTTTTCTCATTTGCCAGGCATGGTGGCATGTGCCTGTAGTCCCAGCTATTTGGGAGGTGGAGGGAGGATTGCTTGAGCCTAGGAGATTGAGGATGTGGTGAACTATGATCACACCACTGTACTCCAACCTGGACAACACAGTGAGACCCTGACTCAAGAAAAAAAAAAAAGAAATAATAAAATTATATATTTTTCAATTAAGTTACAATTTTCATTCTAAAGCATTATAATGCTAGAATATTAGATAACAATATAAATTAAATGAAAAAGCAGGGAATATCAGTAGTTAAAACAAATCAATATCCATATCTAAATAAATCAATATTCAAAAGGAATTGAGGCAGTGATTAATATGATAATTAATTTGATTATTCTACAATGTAAGCATATATTAAAACATTACACTGTCCCCAATGCATTGTACAAATATACACAATTTTTGTCAATTAAAAATAATGATAGCTGGGCATGGTAGCGTGCGCCTGTAGTTCCGGCTACTTGGAAGGCTGAGGCAGAAGGATGGCCAGAGCCTAGCTGGTCGACACTGGGGTGGCCGTGAGCCTGCCACTGCACTCCAGCCTGGGTGACGAAGGGAGACCCCAACATAAAAAAATAAAAAATAAAGAAAAGTTAAGTTAAAAACTGTAATAAAAAATTTAAGCTGACAATCAGTATGACATTTCTTTCGTAAATTGTCACCAACTGCACTAATATTAAACAGTTGTAAATAATGGACAGGCTGATATAATTTTCATGGCCTGAGAATTATTTTTTTTAACCTTTCTATATAAGTATATATGAGAAAAAGTATGTTAGTAAACATTATGCTAACTCTAAAAATTTATGTGATAACTCAAAACATTTCAGAAAAAAATGAAAATGTGCTGTCTCTCCTAAAAGAACTTGCATCCAATGTATTCATTTGTTAGAACCTATAATAAACTCAGAAAAAAGGAGGAAAGTCAGGCCTGCAGAAACTAGGAGGAACATAAAAGTTAACGGCACAGAAATACTGGACTAGAAATCTTCCAGAACTTGATTAACAGGCCATTAAAGATGCCTCTAGCAGATGTTTTTTTCTTCCAGTAAACAAATGCTTCCCAGCTAAGGCAGCCATTATCCTTCCACAAAATTCTTTTAAATGTTCAATTGTGCACGTGTGAAGTTTCTGGAAAATGTCTAGATAACGAAATTCAATTTTATTCTTAAAAGAAGCAAAGGAAACAATCACATGCAGCCAAAGTTAACAGAAACACACTTCATGCAGGATTTTTAGTCTTGCAATTGAAAGCCTGTTGCATTTAAAGACTGTTTCGATTCAAAAAGTAATGAATATATTTGCTTTATTAGAGACTAAAAATACTGCACTATTCTAAAAAATCACACACGGCTTTAAGACATTCAGATGGAATTGGGCAAAGGGTTTAATTATAGTCAAAATGATCACCTCATCCTCCTGATAAAGAAGAATAGAAAGTAATTTAAACATATTAATCCATTGTTCACCTGTACACACACACAAGCACACACATACTCACCCATCCCACCCCACACGTACACACTCAACAATAAGATTCCTGATGAAGTATACTGAGTGTAGGACCAGAAAGACGGTGGTTTTCTACTTTGGAGACTGCATGCTGCTCTTGGAAGAGTTAACTCCAGCTTGCTTTTCTCTCTATTCAGTGTTTTCTATGCCAAAATATCCAATTTATATTCCCTTTTTTCCCCTTCAGGACAGTGCGATGTCCTGCTAGAAAATGCCTCTACTATCTTAGTGGAAAGAATACAGCTTCTATATTTTGACATCTTAGAAAAATATACTCTTAACAAGACAAAGGAAGATACTATAATATTAAGGTTGCAGCCGGGCTCGGTGGCTCAGCCTGTAATCCCGCACCTTTGGGAGGCTGAGGTGAGTGGATTGCTTGAGCCCGCGGGTTCGAGACCCGCCTAGGCAGTGAGACCTCATCTCTACAATAAATCAAAAAAAAAAAGCCGAGCGTGGTAGCGCGTGCCTGTAATTCCAGCTACTCGGAAGGCTGAGGCGGAAGGATCGCCGGAGTCCAGCAGGTCGAGGCTGCGGTGGCCGGGAGCGGCCACTGCACTCCAGTCTGGGAGACAGAGTGAGACTCCAACTCAAAAAAAAAAAAAATTAAGGTTGCTCCTTAAGAGTTCAAACCGTGGCAGCAATATAAAGTCTTCGATTTATAAATCAGAATCTGTGTCTAAAATGATACTTAAAATGTCAAAATAAACAAAAATTAGCAATAGATTCATCTTAGAACTTGAACTAATGGGAAATTGCATTTGCTTTCCCTTCTTTCATATGAATATATGAAAGACAATTTATCTCATTTATTTTAAGAAAAGTCAAAAATATATGACTCACAAGTATAGAAGCATTAAAACCTGATGATAACAGCCAGGCACAGTGGCTCATACCTGTAATCCCAGCACTCTGGGAGGCTGAGGTGGGAGGATTGCTGGAGCCCAGGGGTTCAAGACCAGCCTGGGCTACATAGCAAGACCTTATCTCCACAAAAAAAACTAAAAAATTATCTGAGCATTGTGGCACATGCCTGTAATTCCAGCTACTTAGAAGCTGAGGTGGAAGAATCGCCTGAGCCCAGGAGGTCAAGGCTGCAGTGAGCTGTGATCATGCCACTGCACTCCAGCCTGGGTGATAGCGTAAGACACTGTTATTAAAAAAAAAAAAAAAAGAACTCATAATAAAAACTTATTCAATTAAATATCCAGTATAGCTCTTTTAATAAAATTAACTTAAAAGCTATTACACCTAGCACCTATCATTAATCCTTGTTTCATACTTCCCAATGTAAGTCCCTTAATTAGAAACTTAATACCACTTGCTACTTAAACTCTACGCATTAAAACTCTGCATATAAAACTTAAATGCTTTAGATTAGGGATTTAATGTTTTTAAAGTAATACTTAATGGCACAATTGAATCTAATTACATTTGGCAATATAATAATTTAGTGAGGCCAATACACAAAACTTTTTATAATATACTACAGAAATACGTTATAAAGGGAAACATAGGAATACCTAAGCATCCTTTTATAAGAATATTTAATATATTTACTGTCTATGTCAAAGTTTGCTTCGGCCTTGAAGTAGACAATAAATTTTAGGAGACACATACTTAATCCCAAGCGGGCAATATGAGAGAGCATATTGTCTCAAAATGCTAGATGAGAATGATTCTCGGGCAATTCAACACCATCATTCTTGGAGACAGGACAAGAGGGAAAGTCGTGCGCTGAGGCCCAGGCAAGAAGAGGCACACCTGCTGTCCCCAGACACCAACAGAGGCATAAAGTATGGCACTGGGAAAGGGACTTGGGTGAGTGTTTCCTTTTTTAAGTATAAGCCTAAAAGTAAGAAATCTTATTTGGGCTCCAAAACAAAAAATATAATACATTTTCCAGTCTTGTTTTTTTTTTTTTTTTTTTTTTCAATAAGGATTTTAAGGAAAAAGTCTACTATACCTCAGGACTTTTGCGGTTCTGTAAAATCTGTTTGTCTGTTTCTTTGTTAGCAAAGTATCTAGTGCAGCCTCGGTTCAAATACTGTAAGAAAAAATTTACAGCATAATTTACAATTAACAGATAGGATCCAGAGGAAAATAACACAGGAGAAAACACAACTTGTTAAATAGTGCCAACTATAAAGAATTTCTAAACATGACTTGAGGACTGTTTGATCTCTCAATTAAAATCAGCACGTCCATATTTTACAAACATTTTATTCCTATTATTATTAACAGAGACATTAAAAATCCTAATCTCCAAAAGTATATTAAATAAAATGATTAAAGTAAAAATCAATACAATAAAGTTTTTCTATTTTTAAAGGGTGACAATTTTACATCTTTTCAGTATCAACTGTTTTTAAAAATATGGTCCATAAGATTAGTCCTGTAGATAATGAAAATCATTTTCCTACTGGATATGGAAAATTTCAAATAAGGACCCACACTGTGGTTTACTATTTCAAGTAACATTTTCAATTCTGAAATAATTAAAAACACTATCCTTGATTTTCTTAATTTATGATTCTTAAGAGTCAGTTTTTCAAAACATGCCTTTCACATTTACTGACAGATAACAACGATTTACTTAAATTATGATACTTGCTTTGTGGATCAAATAATTTCAGTTTTTCTTATCTCAATGATTTACTTTGTTTCCCAGAGTCTTTTAAAAAAGCTGTTAAAAGATAGAATCAGGGAAGTAGCTTGGAAGAAAATAACATATTGATCTCAAAAGAATCTACTACCCACATTTATGACGGGTCAGGAAGGAAACACACAGAGAACAGGATGGAAAAACTTTTTAAACATCTCAGCTTCTCTTAAATCAGGTCATATGATTCCACTGAATCACAGCATGAATTCCAAGATTAATATACATCATATATCGATGATACATATACATGTATATACATGTATGCATATATCTCTCTCTCAAGAAAAGTTTATGAATTTGAGTGTTAATTTGAATGAGTTGGGGATAAATTTCTATTTTAAATGATTCACGCATCTGTCATTTCTCCTCCATCATAATGAAACACCAAAATACAATAAAAGCCAAACAATGATATACACAGAATTTTTTCTTATATCCTAAAATCTTTGGGAAAAAATAAAGGAGAAAAGACAAAGAATTATGTTGGTAAGCATTTTCAATTGTCTGTTTCAAAAAAAGAGCTCTTACTTAACAGGATAATAGTAGCTTAATCCTGGCCCTTTGAGAGGATGAGGCGGGAGGATTACTTAACCCCAGGAGTTTAAGACTAGCCTGGACAACATAGTGAGACCTCATCTCTACAAAAAATTAGCTAGAAAATGCAGGAGACACCCTTACGGAAATTGGAATAGGCAACCAATTCCTGAGCAAAACCCCAGGTGCCCATGCCATAAGAGATAAGACAGACAAGTGGGACCTCATCAAACTGAAAAGCTTCTGCAAAGCCAAAGAAACCATCAAGAGAGTGGGGAGGCAGCCCACAGAATGGGAAAAAATATTTGCCAACTGCACATCTGACTAAGGCCTAACATCCAGGTTCTACAGGGAACTCAAACATGCAGAAAGGAAAAAAATGGCCCCATTAAAAAGTGGGCAAAAGACACGAATAGACACTTCTCAGGAAGGATAGCCTGAGCCCAGCAGGGCAAGGCTGTGGTGGCCGGGGGCGTGCCACTGCCCTCCAGCCTGGGTGATAGAGTGAGACTCCAACTCAAAAAATAAAAAAGAAATAAAAATAGAAATAAAAAAGAAATAAAAATAAAAGAAACTGCTTGGTAGAGGGAAACTGGGGGGAGTAGGTGGGATCAGCAGTAGTGGGAATCTGCCAGGGGAGGCGGGGGCTCACTTCATCAACAAGGGTACCTGCATAATGAACATTTGTACATTTGTATACCTAACCCTGAATTGCACCCCACGTCTTTAAAATAAAAAAAAATTTTAAAAAGAATCTGCTTGAAGTAAAAGAAAAGTTGTCTGCAAACACACACACGCACACACACAGAGCAGTAACTGAATGTGTGTGTGTCATGATTGTCAAGCAGAGATTTGCCCAGAGAGGACCGTCAGAATCATCTGAGGAACTTTATACAAACTACCTTTCCACACCCCATGCAAGGACACTATTTTCTAGCTTAGAATCTGCAAATCACATCAACCGCCCCCAGCCATGGCTTCTGGAAATACTCCCCTAGCTGTGCTTCTCAGCTTCCCTGTGCACTGCCCTCATAACCCCTCCCCCCCGCCCCCACAACTCTCCACGTGCTAGTCCCCTCCACTCCAGGCTGGATCCTGGCCCAGGCCGCACCACGCCATCTCCCTGGACAACTTCGTCTGCTCACTCCCACAGTTTCACCAACCTCCAGAGTACCGACACTCAAGCCCTATCCAGCAGGTGCTGATCTTCAGGTGAGTATAGGTGCCTGTCTTCCAAACAGCGCCACACCTGTAGGCTCAAAACCGAACTTGACCTATAAGCCACACACCTTACAGCTGGCCCCAGTCATCGTATTTACATCCACCCAGTGGCCCTAGTCAAAACTCTGAAAGTTATTCTGGACACCCCCTCCTCCCTACCCTATTCAGTCCCCAAGTCCTATCAATTTTATCTCCTAATAGTTTGCACACCCCCTGTTCTCTAACTCTGCCATTACTAAGTCAACTCAAATACGTTGGTAACTCTTAGCTTCAGCAATAGCTGGAAGTTCTTAACCAGTCTATCTGTGGCTTCCAATTTTATCCACTGGCTCCAATACCCACCCACTTAAAGGTATCCTCCACATTCAAGCCAAAGAAAAGCACAGATCTGATACCTAACTTTCTACCTAAAGCCCTTCAAGTAGCTCCTTACAGCAGCAGACCACTAACCAGCCTCACCCCCTCCCCCACTTCCTGCCTTACCCCTTAGGAAGCCTCTGACCTTTCTTTGTTCATCTTTTTTACATACCAGAAATGCCCTTTGCTTCTAGGTAACACCTGATAATCCTTCAGGCCTCTGACCCAGGCAATCAATTCTCCCAGTAAGCCTTTCCAAAATCCCAAGCTGCCACCGCATTCCATGCATACCTTTCTTATCATTCAACTTATCAGGGGTGGGTGTGTGTGTGTGTGTGTGTGTGTGTCCGTCTGCCCGTCATTCAACTTATCAGGTGTGTGTGTGTGTGTGTGTGTGTGTGTGTGTGTGTGTCCGTCTGCCCGTCATTCAACTTATCAGGTGTGTGTGTGTGTGTGTGTGTGTGTGTGTGTGTGTGTGTGTCCGTCTGCCCGTCATTCAACTTATCAGGTGTGTGTGTGTGTGTGTGTGTGTCCGTCTGCCCGTCATTCAACTTATCAGGTGTGGTGTGTGTGTGTGTGTGTGTGTGTGTGTGTGTGTGTGTGTCCCCGTCTGCCCGTCATTCAACTTATCAGGTGTGTGTGTGTGTGTGTGGTGTGTGTGTGTGTGTGTGTGTGTCCGTCTGCCTGTCTGCCCGTTTCCCACCACAGCCTAAGTTGCTCAGCAGGAGGGCCTGCATCTTATGTATCTTTTTAACCCTGGCTCAATGACTGGCACCCAATGGGCAAGCAATAAATATTTGTTTAATTGAATTAAGAAATATAATCATGGGTCCTTTGTTAATATTAACTCAGTGTTCAAACGTTTTTACAGATAAGAGAAAGGTAACTTTAATACAGAACTAATATAAATTTCTAATTGAGTTTAAATTGATACCCTTCATCTATCCTATTACGTACTTCCTCATAGAGTGCTATATTATAAACTCAGCAGCAAACCTTCATAGAGATCGCCTCAGGACATCAGTCATTCCAGCACATTAGACCTGACCTCATGTAAGTTATAAACATACGACTAGATGTGAAAATCCACTCAAGTAAGTTTTAGAATTGAAGGAAATTCCATTTTTGAAATGTGTACAAAATTCCTTTTCCTCCAACTTACCCGAAAATTATCTGGGGAACTCAGATGAAGTTTTTCTCTAATATCTTCAGAAGCACCTGCACACAACCTATAAAAGATATGATAATTCCTTTCCTCTTTGCCTTGAACACAGATCCTAGATTTTTCTAGAAGATAATGTGAAACAAATCCTCCAACAACTGCGCTCTAAAAAACAAAACAGAGAGAAAATACATTTTGTATTTAAAGTCTCAAAGGATAATTCACCAGTGTTAAATTATTTACCTTTTTAATATATATGAGATTATAATATTCATCAAATAAGAGGGGGAACAAACAGATAACTAAACAAGTTTAGAATATTTATAGAGGTCATCCTTCATTTTAAACATCTTCATTTAAGACTCAACCCAAATCCTTCTGTTTTGAGCTTCTGTAGATTCAGAATTTACCCTGCACCATACCTCAACCCAGGTGCTAGAATGAGCATCTTACAGGAAGACTATTCAATACTGAAGTTAAATTTAATATTTGGGTTTTAAATTGTGAAAGGAGATTTTTAGATGGTCACAGTGAATATATATAATCTCCTAACCATCTAATGTTAAAGAAAAACTTAAACGGACTTACCATAAGTTCACGTATAGCATCAATTCTATCAAGAACCTTGTATTTTCCACAAACACTACCCAAACATATCATCCCCAAACTCACACTCACTCACCTTTTCATTAAAATGTATTTCTACAAATTTTCCAAATCGACTGCTATTATTGTTACGAACAGTCTTTGCATTTCCAAAGGCCTCTAAGAGTGGGTTAGCTATTGAGAAATAAACAAAACAGTCCCATCAATACACAAGCATAAAGGGAAATTATAAAATATGCATAGTATGCTTCCATTTAATAATAAATATATATATATACACACACACACACATATATATGGCTAGAGAAAATGTTGTAAAAATACTAACATAAAAGAATTTACATGTAATGTCAAATTCCACAAATACTTACTGACTACCCACAATGTTTAAGCACTATTCAAGTTCAGGAGATGGGAAAATTACTCAAAATACATTAAAAGAAAGTGTAAATGTTATGGGAAATACTAAACATGTAAAAATCACTACATTGGAAAATGTATGACTCAATTTCAAAAATTAATCCCAAAGAATTTAAAGGTTTTTAGCAAGTACATCAGCCTTACCAGAGTACTGATGATAATAGGCAAAATTCCAAGCCTCTTGGGACAAAATACAGACAAAAAATGTATTACTTGACTTACTTTTCTAAAACATTTGATATATTAATATACCTCCAGATTTACAGAATTACCTAAGAAAGGGGCTCAGAATAATAATCTTTAAAATCCCAATGAACAAATATAATATTTTAATTGTTATTTTATAAACACACACCCCCCCCATGACTGGACAAAGTTTACTATAGACTGTGCTTGTACTCACCAAAGCCTCAACTAGAAACACACCAGATTAGTGTTTATCTTACACGTTTTCCATCAACAAACTCAAACTGCTTTGCGATGTTTCCTATGAAGCCTTTTAGAGTCTATTTCTCCTATTCCATCCATAGTAGAAAGCTCAACTAGTCTCCAAACTTTTTTAAACACTATTCCCCAGTCATTTCACTTGTTGAAATAAATGAGAAAGTATTACAATGAAAGAAATAGCAGCATATAACTGTCACTTTTCAAACAAAAAAACTGAAGTCAGTGAGGTCAACTGACTCCCAGAAAGCCACATGACTGCCATTGACAAATCAGGGAATGACAGGTCTCCCAACTCCCTTACTGATAATCTACTCGTTTTTGCTGAAGAACTTAATATCAGTGAAATATCCCAAGACAGGGTAAGAACCACTCCATTAGAAAATCACAGAGGTGCTCTTACTAACATACTCATTCCAAAACCAACAACAAAATTTCCATTAAAGATGGCATCAAAAGATTCCATGCCCATGCACTTACATCTACTCCTTCTCCATTAAGGGGCTATAAAAACATTTGGGTGCTGGGCACAGTGGCGCATGCCTATAATCCCAGTACTTTGGGAGGCCAAGGTGAGAGGACCGTTTGAGCCCAGAGATTTGAGAACAGCCTGGACAACACAGCAAGACTCCCATCTCTGCATAATACTTTTTAAAAAACTAGCCAAGCATGGTGGTGCACACCAGTAGAGTCCCAGTTTCTCAGTCTCCTGGTTCCTGAGGGAACCAGGCTTCTATCCAATTCTCAAGTGAGTCTGCACCTCAGGTAAGCAAATCAGAATGCTTTACTGAGTTAACCCACAACTTTTTTTTTCTCCATTTATTCAATTTTTAAGGATGATTCCCTCACTAAAGTAAGGTGCTTTACTGTGAATAAAGCATTACTTATGAGATAAGTACACAAGTGTGAATGTGTCACAATTCCACAGTAAAAACTGTAAATAAAATTAGAAATCTTTATATTAAAAGACATGAAGAGCCTCATTGATGCTCAGCTTTTAAAAGATTTACAAGTTATATTTAGATGAGCTGCACGCATATCTCACATCATTATGAAAAAATGCACACATCATTTGCTAGATATAATCTACCAGAATACATGAGCATAGACGGCTCCAGTAAATTTTTCGTTAAATGTCAAGAGGGCATGGTGGCTCACGCCTGTAGCCCCAGCTACTCGGGAAGCTGATGCAGGAGGATCCCTGGAGCCCAGCAGGATGCAGTCAGCCTGGGCAACATAGGGAGACCCCATCTCTTCAAAAAAAGAGTCAGGAGAGTGTTAAAACATGCATTTTTAAAGTACAGCACTGGGCATGAAGCCCCGATTTACATCTCACTTCTACACTGATAAGCTGTTCCATCTTCAGCTAACTGCTGCTTCAGTTTCTTGTGTTTCCGGTAGGAATAAAATGGTACCTACTTCATTCTGTGCAGATTTACTTTAGATAACAGATTTTAAACAAATCAGACAGCGCCTAACACATCCTACACAGGCAACGGCCACCATCTAAGTTATTAAAATGTTTACGGGTCACCTAAAGAGGGAAAGGGAGGAGGGAAGGAGAAAACGTGTCCAGAGAAGCCAAAAATGGCTCAAAGAATGACGAGGAGAGCAACATGGTTAAAGCATAATGAGGCAGAAAAGCCAGGACTCAAGATGAGACCAGAAAAGGCAGGGACCAGGCCATGCAGAGCACTGCAGGCGACGTTACAAATTGGGGACAGTACATTGAATGCAATAAGCAGCAGCCATTGCGAGATGTAAAGCCAAAGAGATCATCCAGCTTCTACACAGAGACTGGATTCAGGAGACACAAGAACATCAATGGGGGACCACCGCCGATCCCAGGTATCCCCAAACTGAGGCGCCAGAAGACATTCTCAAAAGGTGCCCAAGCATGGACAGGAACGCTATTATAAGCTTTTCAAACTTATTTCAAATTCTGTTTGGACTGCCTTCAACATCTAAAGCAGCATCTTTTTAAAAAACTGTTTGGGGATATTCTGATGTTTACCCAACTATTTGATTTTAAATAGATCACACATTTCACGTGGCAACAAACATCAACTGCATGAGATTCCACATTCTAAAAAGGTGCCCAAGCATGGACAGGAAATCAATGTACACACTCCGGCCTTAAGCGTACTCTTTCCTTCAAACGATTTCCCCCCCAAAAAAGCACCTCCACACCAAATAATCCTTCTTCCTCTTTTCTTCTTTACCAAAAACAAGGTCCACAAAACAAACAGGAAGCCAAAGAGATGCCTGTATTTCTCTCATTCATTCAATAGATATTAATGCTATGTACCAGGTACTGTCCTAGGGGTTTGGGACACAAAACAAAATCCCTGCCTTCTTGGTGTTTACATGGGAAGGGAGAGGGGAAGAGATAATAGATATTAAGCAAATGAGAGCGATGTCTGAGCAAGAATTTGCAGGAGATAGGAGAGTTGTTTGCATCTCTGAAAGAAGAACATTCCAGACCCCTGAAAAGGCTCTCATAAATTAATTTCAGCACATGCATAATGACAGAAAATAAAATTGACAATACCTTCAACAATTCTATCATCAATATCTTGACCTGTTCCGTAGGATTCAGTCAGGTATCTATTTAAAATACAGGATTAAAAAAAAAATTTAGATGACAAGAATTACAGCATATGCTTATTATTTCAATATTATTTAGTACATGTAAAACTAAAACCTGGATCATCATTACAACTCTTATTTAAAAACTGCAAATTATACCTAAAAGTAACTATTCTATGATAGCTTTTCAAACTGACTTAAAATTCTATTTGGATTTAGCCTGCTTAAGTCTCAGGTATGAAATGACACAGTAGCTGCACACAACCTATGTGCATCCTTCTATATACTCTAAATCATCTCTAGAGTACTTATGGAACCTAATGCAATGTAAATGCTATATCAATAGCTGTTATACTAGATTTTTGTCAACATTTAAACCAGCATCCTTTTTAAAAACTGTTTGGGGATATTCTGATTTTTACCCAACTATTTGATTTTAAATAGATCACACATTTTACACGGGAACAAACATTAACTACATGAGATTCTGCAGTCTTTTGTTGACAGCCTCTGAATTCAATCTTCACAGCTACAGAAAACATGGCTACTGAGCAACTGGGACGTCACCACTCTTCATGTTACACCAGAAGATGAAACACAATGGGCATCTACTGGCTTGGCACACACCAACAAAGAAAGATCCTTGATTTACACTCTGTTCACATTGCAAGTTCACAGCTTCTTCATTTTTTGTTCATTGCCCTATATGAACCAAAGACTCACATGTGACTATGACATACAGGAGATGAAACTGAGCTACTTAAAATTCCAAGAGTACTGAGAAACATTCATCAAACCCTAGAGTTGCATACACGTGGCAGCCATTAACAAACTCTCCGATGGGTTTTGTATGAATAACTCTGAATAGCACAGACATTGACATAATGAACAGCACAATCTCCAAAGGATTCAGTGGGATCATCGCTGTCGAAGGTGCTGGGCCCAGAAGCAGCAGCTTGACCACAAGAGGTAACCTCCCTGCCCATTAAATCAAAGGAACTCAATTAGAATGCGTGCTATGGTTCCATTCATGCTTAAAGTGCTATAATTCTCTTTTTTTTTTTTTTTTTTTTTGAATTGGAGTCTCACTCTGTCGCCCAGACTGGAATGCAGTGGCTGCTCCCGGCCACCGCAGCCTCGACCTGCTGGGCTCCGGCAATCCTTCCGCCTCAGCCTTCCAAGTAGCCGGAATTACAGGTATGCCCTACCACGCCCGGCTGATTTTTTGATTTATTGTAGAGATGAGGTCTCGCTGCCCAGGCGGGTCTCAAACCCGCGGGCTTAGGCAATCCACTCCCCTCAGCCTCCCAAAGGCGCGGGATTACAGGCTGAGCCACCGAGCCTGGCTAAAGTGCTATAATTCTAAACAAAGTGCAGAGAGTTTAATTCAATGGCATCAAAGGGGTCACACTTGGAGGAAGGATATGGGGGATGTAGAAAGGAAGAGGCCAACTCACACAAGTTGAAGGGTGGAGAATGGCTCCAATCGTGCTAACAGCAAAAATATAGGGAATAGAATGTGGATGCTGATCTCAAGGAACATTCCTGGGTTTCCTTTTGCCTAACCTCCAGGATCTTCACGTAAATAACATGTCAGAGCTGGCTTTCAGCAATCTATAGATTAGTTTCCAAATAAGGTGTCTTTCTTTCTTTCTTTCCTTTTTTTTTTTGAGTAAATAAGATTTATTGAGAGGACAGAGAAGCTGCCACAGGGGGAGGGGACCCGAAGGGGTTGCCCATCTGGGCTGAAAGCCTGGTGCTTATATAGTCCTAAGTTCCAACTGATTGGCTAGCACTAGCTGTGAGCTGTAGCTGTTCTGATTGGTCAGTACTGAGGACCAATCGGCAGGAGGTAGGAGCCTTATGGTAAAGCTGATTGGTTGCTTTTCAACCCCAGCAGTGGGTATTTAAGCTCTAGCTTGAGAGGCTCGCAGGAAGTGTCTGTTTCTTAAAAGGGATAGAGCCCACCTTTCCAAATGATGCCATCAGTATGCAAAGGCATTGAAAGTCAACCGGTCCAAAATCTCAAAGAAACATTTGCACACCCATGTTCATAACCGCACTCTTCACAATAGCCAAGAAGTGGAAGTAACCCGGGTGTCCATCAACAAACACACGAATAAACTAAATGTGGCATATATTTATAACGAAATATTATTCGGCCTTGAAAAGGAGGGAAAAAAACTGACACATATTACAACATGGATGAATCTTAAGTTGAGTTAAATGAAATAAGCCAGCCACAGAAAAACAAATACTGGGATGCTGCTTATATGAGGTATCTAAAGAAGTCACATTCATGGAACTGGAGAGTGGAATGGTGTCACAGGGCGGCAGGGAGCAGGGAAAGAGAGAGCTACGGGTGGGTGTCGAGTTTCAGCGCTGCAAGATGACAAGGTCTGGAGACTGGTTGTGCTAACACTACGCAGGCCTAATACGCTTTGGAAATGGTTCCACTGATGAATTTCACATTGTGCATTTTTTACCATGCATAAAAAAATGTCACCCTATTCAAGGCACTTCCAGTTAGCTAAATACTCACCTTAGGACGAATTTTGTATTTTCTGTTTTGCCAGCTCCTGATTCTCCAGATACAATGATAGATTGACTCATCTTGAGGACCTTCATGTCTCGAAAAGCTTTATCAGCTAGGGTCAAAAGAACACATTAATGATGAACGATCTATTAAAGACAAAGTTGGTAAATAACAGAAAGTTCTCTGGAGAAGCACTTGCTCTCAAAGACATCACAAATAAGTGTTTAAAGTTAGTGGCGTTTTCAGCCATAAAAAGAACAAAAACCTGAATTTCGCATCAACCTGGATGGAATCAGAGTTTATAATACTGAGTGATCTCTCACAGAAACAAAGATCTGAGCATCACATGTTCTCAAAGCAGTCCTTGAACAACTACCGTAATACTATAAGAAAAGGATGGACAGTGGCAGGAAACTATGAGGGGGGACAGGGAGGGGAAGGGAGGTGGGATTAACGGTAGTCAGTATCTGTCTGGGGATGGGGAGACACCCCTTATCAACAAGGGTGCCTCAACGATGCATATTTGTATACCTAACCCTTAACTGTACCCCACAACTTAAAAATAAAATATATATATTATAATTTTTCAAAAGTTAGTGGCGTTCTAAAAGATCATTGAAAAGTGCTCGAAACGTTTATTTTGAAAGCATTTCCTGCCAGTGTTCTATCTGATTATCCTAACAGCTAAGGAACATGAAATCCAAAGAAACAACTCTGAGGTGATGAGCTGGGCTCAGCTCTCCCTAACACCACAGCAGGTCTAGAGGGATAAAAAACGGTCACTGCACAGAACTAATGAAGTCCCCAGTGAAAAACAAGAAGTAGCAACTTCCAATTAAGAAATCCGGCAACCAAAAATTCTGCTGGAAAAAATACATATAGAATTGCAAAACATGTCTGTGGGGTTTTTCCCTGTAATATTACTATTAACTTTAAGCTCCTTGCAGAATTTACCCCAACATTTCAAAGACAGGCAAAATTAACTGGTTTGAATTTCCCTGTTGCACTGTTGTTTGTATATATAATTTCTAACGATCTTCATTACCCAACAATTCAGCCTATAAAATATCTTGAATTTTAAGACTATGCAGACAAGTTGAAACAACTGAATGTTACTAAAGCAATCTCAAATTAAAACAATTTAAATTCAAAGGCTCTTGCTGCCCCAGTCTGGCTCTGTAAGACCACTATTTCTCATCTCAGACTCATGCTACCCACATCAGCAAAGATAGCTTCACAAATAGCCTTTACTCTAACGGAGAACACAGTCATCTGCCCGGGGTACACAGCCCTTAGTCCAGGTTATTATCAACCTATTCCAACTTTCACAGAATCATTCCAAACACCTTTTTCAGCAGAAAAAGGCTAACACTAAAAGCTGGCTTGTTTATAGTTAAAACATGGAACTCCCTCCAGGGATGGACTTGCTGGCATTCAGATTCTAAGGATTGGACACCACTTTGCAGGCCGACACAGAAATACCGATGTCTGCCAGAGCTTCCCTGGGACAAAAGCAAATCTGTAGCTGCACTGGGTGTGGCTGACATATTTCCTCCGCCTAGTAGCACACAGCACACAGGTCAACCAAATCTGGAAATGAAGCCTGATTAAGCCAAAACACAAACATAAAGAAGCCCGAGAGGAGAAAGACTGCACCAGCAACCAGTTCCACAGCACATCACTTAGCTGCCGGTTTTAGCAGGAAACAAAGGGTCTCTGCGCTTGGTGGAGGAGAGGAATGCTTTCTAATTCTGATCAAGCAGCTCCACCTCTCTGTGCCTCAGGGGAGGAGGGTTTCAGGAAGAAAAAAAAAAAGGCTGAGAAAGGCAGACAACACACTACTGTCTTCTCACACAGGCTCCCAGGGAGAGGAAGCACAAACCACTTTCAGTCCTTCCTCCCAGGGACAGGAAGCACACTCCACTTTCAGCTTCCTTCTGGTACAAGCTGAGGCACAGCCGTCTGCTCTTACAGCTCAAACCCAGCCCAAGGAACACACTCACAAGTAACCAGCTGGGAGGGAGAGGAAGGTGGTCCCCAGCCTGTGAAGGAAGACACTCAAGATGGAGCTGATTGCATTGAGAAGCCACAAAGTGCCAGCAGGTCAGCCTTCATGACCTCCTACTTCAACTGGGTGGACACACCAAGGGGACACAGGCATGTGACAAAGACCACGATGTGTGACCCGCCAGGAGGTGGCTGCAGAAGTCTTCTTCGCCACCCTGTGTGAAATACTTGCTCCTAACAGTGGGGACACACACCCAGGATGTACACAGGCCCTCCAAAGTACATAATCGACTATGACAGCTCTCTTTAATCCAGAGGAAAAACAGAGTGGATTTGCCCAATAGAAGGAAACACAATTAAATATCTTACCGATTGCAAAGACGTGAGGTGACATTGTCCCAAGAGACTTCCCTTGATAGGACTTTATTGTTTCTGAAGAATATATTTTAGGTATGTCAAAGTACGGGTTCACCGCAATCAGAATGTTGGCGACATATGTCTAAATGTGAAAAGCATAAACATACAACAATGACTGTGTCCATTTAAAGCTAAGCAAGGCTCATGGGAGCATAAAAACAATACCAAAAATTTCAATTCCCTAGATAACCAGGGCTCCAAAACCAGCCCCTAAATGTTCCCTGATCTCTAGGGACCCACACTCCTCCAACCCTTAATCAGTAATTTTATCTTCTTACCCACTGACATCTCAGACTCAGCATGCCCAAAGTCAAAATGATCTCTTCCCACCTACTTCTGCCTCGGAGAGAACACTCTCCACGCACCCTGTTCTCCCAGGTGTAGGATATCACCAACCAGCACCACAGACAGAAGCTGAGTCTCCAGCCAGGTCTCATTCAGTCCTCATCCTCTGACCCTCCTCATCCTTATGACGTCTCCTCTTCGAGGCTCTACACCTACAACTGGGTTCTGGTCACTTAACACTCCTCGCCTACGTTATCCACCCTGCTACCGAAGAGTTCAGGACAGCTCGCAAGACCTTCTGGGTCCATTCCTATCACCGAACGCCAGGACTGACTTAGCTCTGGGGTAGCCATTTGACCCCAGATTTCTGCAAAATAGCACATGCTAACCACTGCCCAGGACACCGCCTGATGGGCTAAATGCTGAGTGAGCCACCCAAGCTAGCTTTTAAGGTTGGAATTTAGCACACAGTAGGCGATGAACCTGAGTCAGCTGAGTGAATTTTTCTTCTATCTGTATTTCTCATCCAAAACGGACATCTTTAAGCCTAAATACATGTCATCTTTGATTCTGAAAGGAATCAAGAAGAAAAGTCAAGTCCTAATACGGCGCACAGCTGGAAGGTGGCAAGGAGACTCTTTGGAAGAGACTAGATTGGTTCCACTTCCCAGCTGTCACTCCTTGGACAGATGGCAAAGACTAAATGTAATTTAGTCAGAATTAAGTAAGTACAATTAGGCAAATTGATAGTGATATAAAAGATTAAAACGGTCATTTGATCCAGTAAGTGTCAAAGAAACCATGTGTTTTCTTCGTTCAAAAATAATGAAGAGTCCTCATCTTAATAACGGGAGAACCACAGTGGGGTAATTTATCTCCAGCCAACAAAGGAATCTATGACTAGGCCATATTAGAATAAAATCTGGCCCATGCCCCATGAATAATTATAATTGAGACATACTAGTTAAGTAAGTATCCACCTGAATGATTTGGTGTGAACCCTGACTATTTACACGGAAAGATCTGTCTTCTGTTTTTTAAATATTCTGGACTTTTAAGTTTTGCAATTATATAGGCTCTAGGGTCAGTACTTCTGTGATCCTGATATCTCCTCAGATACTGCCTTCTGTTCTCATTTACATTTTTTTCTTATTCAATTTTTTTTATTTCAATATACACTCTTTCTTTGCTACTTTAAGCTCTCTGCAGAACCAAGTGGAAAGCGAATTAATTAAACAGATCTACAGACACATATCAAAAATAAGAAATCAAACCCAAAATAATAATTATAGTGTTTTTTTAATACACAAAGTGGACATTTTTGAGTATAAAATATTAGATGATGCTCTGAATTCATTATTTCACTTCACAAATATTTATTTAAGTACCTATTATGTATCAGGTATATTCTTTTGGGTTTGTTTGTTTGTTTGTTTTTGGGTTTTTTTGAGTTGGAGTCTCATTCTGTCGCCCAGACTGGAGTGCAGTGGCTGCTCCCGGCCACCGCAGCCTCGACCTGCTGGGCTCTGGCAATCCTTTCGCCTCAGCCTTCCAAGTAGCTGGAACTACAGGTGCGCGCTACCACGCCCGGCTAATTTTTTTTATTTATTGTAGAGATGAGGTCTTGCCAAGTTGCCCAGGCGGGTCTCGAACCCACGGACTCAGGCAATCCACTCACCTCCACCTCCCAAAGCGCTAGGATTACAGGCTGAGCCAACGAGCCCGGCTTCAGGTGTTTTCTAAGCCCTGGAGTTAGGGCAGTAAACCAGAAAACAACTTTGTCTTCATGGAGTTCACACATTATTCAACGGGCTCAAATCAAGCATGATTTTCTGTTAGAAAAGTGTAAGTCTGACAGAAATCAAATCACAGCATGTAAAATAATGACCGCCACAAAAACTTAAACCCCAGGCAAAATACTTACATAAATTCTGTCTTTACTATATCGTACTTTGATATTATGAAGGAGCGTGGCTTCATTTAAATACATTAGTGAACCTAGGACATAAAATGTGCAAATCATTAGACAGTTGAAGAAAGAAAGTAAAGAAAGCAATGTTATCTCAAACGGAATCACTTTGACCCAACCTAAAATTCAGCTGTTAAGTTAGATTTAATTTCATCTTTTTAAAACCCTGGTCCACGTAAGCCCCAGATGCTGATTTAAAAGACACCCAGTTTACACATGTGTTGCAGTGACAGTTGCAAACAATGAATTTCTAGCTAGGGGAGCACACCTGATGAAGACTGGCTTAAAAATCAAGCACAGTTCCCATAGGAAAGTTCAGCCATAGCTCTGATTTTAATACATTTTTGACACAGCAAAGTAATGACGTTAGTTCAGTCTGCGGCTCAGAATACTACAACAAAACACAAAAGATAAAAATTCAGGAAGGGGCAACCCCTTCGGGTCCCCTCCCACTGTGGGAGCCTTTCTGTCCTCTCAATGAACCCCACTTTCTAAAAAAAAAAGGAGAAGGAGATGGATCATCAACTCATCGTGTCAGTCCCTTACAACTACTGTGAGGCCTAAGAGCCCTGGAGAAATTATATGCCCTCACCCAAGACACGAAGCTAACTAACGGCAGAATCAGAGTCAATACTTTGCTTTACTGACCTCGGTTCTACTGTGACATCAGGGTTTACTTCCAGTCGAGCCCAAGACCTCCAGACTCCGAGCCTCATCTCCATCGCACGTGGAGCAGTCAAAAGCCACCACCCTTGCTTCTGTTACTGGTACCACCCTTTTCTCGGTAACACACACACACACACACACACACACACACACACACACATGTTCCCAGGCCCGTGGCAGGCACTCAACCACCAGCATGATCTGAATCTCTGACTCTCTTTCCTTTCTTTCCATTTCTACTGCCCCAATCCCAGTGGAGGTCTCAACACCTCTCTTGAGGTCAAGGCAACCCTCTTATTTTACCTATTGTCTCAGGTGCTCCCTTCTCTAATCCAGACTGCCCAGCACATTGGCTAACCTGGAACCCTAGTCCAATGCCGTCCTCTTCATAAAAACGTCATTGGGTTTCTATCAACTACAAGTATCCATACTGGCTTCTGAGCAAGGCTTTTAATAAACCTGCATTCCATTTCACACGATTTTCCACAACATGCCTGAACCCAGTCTAACTTGGAGGCAGATTAAACTACGTGTTGAACCCAGATATCCTTCACACATCGGCTTCTGCCTAGAATATCCCCTACATCCCCAGGTGTCAAAAGTCAACCTACCCTTCAAGGTCAGCACAAAAGTGACTTCACAAGTGACACCTTCCCACCCCCTACCACCAGCCCTAGACTTGCCTCTTCTTTGTACTTTATGGTGCTTACACACACCGCAGTATCTTGACGGTAATTTTCCATTCTGGTTTTGTCCACTAAGTCTAATCCTTTCAGGCAAGACGTCGCCTGATGCATTGGTCTGTCTGTCTGTCTGATCCCTTCCCCGAAGACGCATGGCTACCCTGCCCGCAGGCCTAACATAGAGTTCCACACCTCGCCGGGCTGTCTGATAGGGACCTCTTGTTACACTCATCTTGACACGCACACAATGCAGTTGGCTCACTTTTGCCTCACTGCTTTCTAACTCAGGGCAGAAAAAGCAGATAGGAAGAAGTAAGAGGGGAAGACTCCCAACAGTGGAGTGGCAACTCTCCCTTGAATTGAGGATGGATCTGGCGAGGGTGAGGCAGCAGAGGCCTGCCTGTTTGGGTATGTAGTCGCATGCCTTTCTATATCCTGCTCCCTGCCTCCTCGTCCCGCAGGGGCCTGGTCTCCAAGTTGCTCCCTCTTCACCCTACACACTCTGCTGGACCACTCCCCTTAAGCTTCCTCCGCAACACCTGGTTGTGTGACACTGTTTCCGCTTCCTCGACGTGAAAATGCCTAGCCCCATGACATGCTTCCCCAGGGAAAGGCCATCACAGAAGCCTGGGTGGATGCGTGAAAGATTGCTTGCTACTTCATCACCTGCCTTCTCGGGGATGTCTGTTGATTAAACCCAGTGACTCCCTAACGGATGAGCTGATGACAGTGAGAATTTGGACAAGAGGGTCTTTCACTCACACTGTGCTACTCGGGCACTCATGAAGACATGGGGAAAGAGGGAGAGGAAAATCTTCCTAACTCTCTGTTTGGCAGATGAGAAACGGTGAGTCCCAACTGCCTTCTCATCCTCTGAGGCTTCTCAGGAGGCTCACAGGGTTTCTGAAACAGCCTACTCCTTCTCCTCCTCCTCCTCGAGGCCTGGCCTAGGATTACCTGGTTGTTCTTTACATGCAATCCCTTATGTGAACCGTTTACCTTTCATGCCTGATGATTCAACTATACTCAAAAGAATATTAAATTTTTAAAGGCAATTTTAAAATAAGACTCAGAATAGAATACGAGAATAAATACAATCTGTTTCCCCAAAAACACTTTGGCATAGTCAATAAATATGCTTAAAAAAAAAACACATAGAAAAGCTTCTAATGAAGACTTTTGTTAACGGCTTTGTTATTAAATCCAAAGACCTGTCTGGGGAGTTATTTGAGCATCGGAGACCCTGCTTATCCTTACAGCTTTAATTTATGAAAAGAAAAAAGGAACCCAAAACAATTTCCATTTAGGAGTTTAGGAAAAGTCAATTCATTCTAAATTTATATAGTTGTGGAAGTCATGTCAGTACTGAAAAAGAGACCACACTGAGGCAACTTTTAGGATTTCCTTCCAGTTTTATACTCTATACTGTATTATTCTCAGTATCTAACCGGTGATAACTCACATAGAATAATATGTGCCATGTATGTCATCACAGTAACTCAAAATCAACAGGATAAAGTGCTACTGTTTTCCTTTTAATTACTGACTTCACATCTCTGAATAATTTTCCTATTCTTGTTTTAATACCCAACGGTCAAGTCAAAAGGAAAAATAAGCATACTAATCTCTAGATATAAAACACTTCACATAGAAAACTTAGAGCTAAAAGCATGTAATAAGTTTTGCCGTATTATTAGGGTACTATGAAAGAAAACGGGAGGGCCTCACCATCGTCCACCTCCTCCATTTAAAAGACAACACATGCCTGTTTTCGGCAAAACCTTTACCACATCCTTCAGTCTCCACAGACTATTCTATAGACTGTTCTCTATTTATCTGTTGTTTATTTGTTTGTTTATTCATTTATTTAAGAGATGAGGTCTCACCAGGTTGCCCAGATTGGTCTCAAACTCCTGGGCTCAAGCCATCCTTTCACCTCGGCCTCTCAAAGTGCTGCGATTACAGGTGTGAGCCACTGAGCCCGGCTTACAGACTGTTCTCTATGGAGTCACTTAATCATCACATGATTACCACAACAGAGAAGAGAGGGTTTCAGAAATGTGCACATGAGGCCCTGAGAGACAATGCCAGTGTGTTACCTGGTAGAGGACAGTGCAGTGGCAAGCCTCAAACAAAAAGTACCAAAAGCAACAGAACCACGTCAGCTGGAAAAACCTGCATTTTAACCCAACAACCAAAGCTGCATTCATCGATGGCAGTTTCAAAGGGACTTCACACAGGGCCAAGTGACGGAATGAGGAGAGGTTGCATCCACATGGTCACCCTTGGCACCAACAGGAAGGCAGCACAAGCGGCAGGGAACCCACCCACGTCTGGAAACCTCGACGGGCTGGACACGCACATCAGTGTCCCCGGAAGGAGGGTGTTTCAGGAGATTCAGTTAAGAAATGAAATGAAAACAATTCAAAGCCACTGATGACATTTACAGTCACTTTAATATAGGAAAAGGTTTCATCATTCCTCAAGCTCTGCATATCCTAGCAAGTTTTAACAGAAAAGAATTTCCTCTGAATTTTTCTTTTTTACTTTATTAAAAAGATGTGGGGTACAAGTCAGGAATAGGTGTAGAAGCAATCTATGTGCAGGTGAAGTCCTCACTCCTCCGGATTTAAGGCCAGGTATCCTTTGTGCTGTGATATGCCCCTCGTCCTCTCCTGGCAGCATCTCACGACTGCTGATCCCTTTCTCGTGCTTTTGGTGATAAATGTTCAAGTCCCACTTATAAGTGAGGACATGTGGCATTTGGATCTTTGTTTTGTGATAGATCAACTAGGATGATTACTCTAGCTCCATCCAATTTGCTGCAAAGTCCATGACTTTGTCCTCTATGGCTATGTAATATTCCATCATGTGTATGTACATTTTTTCTTGTCAGTCTACTTTCGATGAACGGTGGGGTTGGCTTCACCGTTCTGTCATAAACATGAATGTGCAGGTGTCTTTTTTGTAAAGTAAAATATTCCCAGAGGGGAAGTGCTGGGTATGGAAGGTCAATGTCTAGGTCCTTTAGAAATCACCTCACTGTTTTCTATACAGGCTGGACTAGTTTGCGCTCCCACCAACAGCACAGAAGTGTCTCCTTTTCTCTGCACTCAAACTTTCTCTTATTTTAGATATAATAGTCTCATTCCTTTTTATTTTGTTCTGATTTCTGTTTTTTAAAAAAAGCTATTATCTAATCAGACAAACTTTCCAGCAATTTTGGAAAGAAAGGGAACACCACAATTTTTTCTCAATCTTTGCACCTAGTGATGATGGCTTCGGTCCATTAAGAGTCTGTTAGTAGGCCAGGCGCTGTGGCTCAAGCCTGTCATCCCAGCATTTTGGGAGGCCGAGACTATTGCCTGAGCCCAGGGGTTCAAGACAAGCCTGGGCAACTTGGCAAGACCTCGTCTCTATAATAAATCAAAAAATTTGCCAGGTGTGGTGGCGTGTTCCTGTAGTTCCAGCTCCTTGGAAGGCTGAGGTGGAAGGATCGCCTGAGCCCAGCAGGTCAAGGCTGTGGTGGCTGTGAGCTTGCCACTTCGCTCCAGCCTGGGCAACAAGTGAGACTCCAGCTCAAAAAAAAGAGTCTATCACTGCATCCTGCAGCCTCAGATTCAGCATGCAGGTTGCCTGTCCCCAAGCCCATGGCTCTCCCATCACCCCACTATTCCATGCTCTCCCACTGGAGATCTCACAGGCTTACTCAAACACGAGCTCCAGTGAAAACCAATAACAACAAATCTATTCCTTTCTCTTATTTCTTTTTCAGCAGGGAGCTTTTAATGTCAGCCCTCTCTAATGAAATCCACAACAACTATACATAATGCTTAAATACTCACCACCTCCTCGAATGAAATGATCACTGCCTCATCTTGAAAATGTAGGAGTAAGCACAGTCTGCTCCTTGGACAAAGGCTTTTTTCAGCAAACATGCTAAGATATTTATAAGTCAAACTAATGCTGTAATTTGATATATGGTGCTGAAATGAATTTTTCAATTAGTAGTTACTACGCAGCATTTTTTTTTTTCCGTGTTTATTTGTTTCACTAACGTGAAACAATTCCTAGGGACTCAACTTACAAACTGCTGAACCACATAGATTACTATAAAAATCTCCTGAATCTAGATCAGGTTCAAAGTAACTATCAAAACTGTTAACAAGAGACCTCTAGCTCAACCCTCAGGAAATTATTACCACTACCCACATGTACACAACTGAAATAACACTAAGAGAACATTCAAGAGACTCTTTCAGCAAAGTGCAAATGTGAAACAATAATAAATTTAGACTTGTGAGCTCGTCCATTCACACAAACTTTCATATCAAAATGCTAGATTTTTTTCTGAATCAGTACAATGTACTAGTAACTTAACCACTAATTTATTTTTTGGAAGGGCAACTGCCTTTTCTGTGCTGAAAGTGTTAACTTAATACTTACAGTTATCTTCCACATCTTTTTTACTGTCCTCTTCTGCAGGGAACACTTGGTTTATGAGAGCCAAAAATGTCTAACAAATGAAACAAAAACTCATTAAACTCGAGGCTTACGAATAGTAAGAAAAATAAAGGAGCTTAGCAGTTATATACATTGTTATAACAACAACAATATGCTCTTTATTTTTTTTTTTTTTTTGAGTTGGAGTCCCACTCTGTCACCCAGACTGGAGTGCAGTGGCTGCTCCTGGCCACCGCAGCCTCGACCTGCTGGGCTCCAGCGATCCTTCCGTCTCAGCCTTCCGAGTAGCTGGAATTACAGGCGCACGCTACCACGCCCGGATGATTTTTTGATTTATTGTAGAGATGAGGTCTCACCTGCCCGGGTGGGTCTCGAACCCGCGGGCTCAGGCAATCCACTCACCTCAGCCTCCCAAAGGCGCGGGATTACAGGCTGAGCCACCGAGCCGGCATAACAATATGCTCTTTATTAAAATATAACACAGGTCCTCCTATTTAACAAGTCATTAACCTGAAAACAGTGTAATTACTTTACTCAAAAATATTATCTATTATTAGTGTGGACATGAAATCAACCATGGAAATCAGTAAATAAGCATTGCTGGGCTCTAACAATTAGAATGGGACACAGCAGTCAGTATATTAATATTAAATTTACATAGACATGCTATTTAACAATTTTTCTAAAAAATAAAAATCTTGATGTTTATAGATACAGAAATTTTAGTGTTTTAAAAAAGAAAAAAAGTAACATTCAATAAGATAGAACAATTTCTTAATCAATGCTATTGTTTGAGTAAAATATATTAGACACAGATTCCTATATAAAAATGTGTCATAAATATAAATAGTATCCAGAAATATTTGGTCCATAAAATTACAAGTATCCATTAATAAACCTCTATATATTTTAACACTTAAATGCTATAGTAAATACTGCAGAATTAAGACTGCATCTTGTAAGAGAGAACAAATGATCTCAAATTATATCTAAAGAGAATTAAATTTTAATCCATGTCATTCTAACAGTTATTTATAAATTTATACAGTTCTTCGCAAACAATTACAATTATTCTTGTGCTTGAAATCTCCAACCATATCAAATAAAACTTCCAGGAAAAATGGTTCAATTATTTTCAAATAATATTTTAGGTCTACGTGTGTGTGTGTGTGTGTGTGTGTGTGTGTGTGCGTGCGCACATGTATACGACAAAGCGACGATGTAGGTTACAGAGTAAAACCTGGGTTGCTGGGATTACCTTAATTCTAAGTCATGTCCAACCAGAAAATTGTCATGCTCTAAAAACTCTGGAAGCTAATTACTTGGAACCCAGCACACAAGTTATTGATGTCATAAACGTGGGAAAGTTTATAGAATAGACCACAAAAGCAAAATTAACCCATAGTGTGCGTGAAGTATATCAATGGTGATATGAAACAGTCCACAATATACAACAATGATTCTACAGGAAAACGCATGCCAAAATGGCTGCTAACGTCACAGACCTACACGCCCACCTTTCAGAGCCGAGAGGATTGGAGACTTCCCAGTCTCCAGGAGTTGGCCCCAGGCTGCTGGGAGCCAGGTCAGATGGAAGAGGCTCCAAGAAGCTGGAGGATGGGGGAAGGACCAAGAGTTGCAGGATGAGAAAGCCAATAGCGAATGAAAGGCCACGATGAGCCCTGAAAGATGGCTTCTCTGCCTCCCTCTCTTCATTCCCCGAATTATCACCGGGCCCATCTCCCTCTTCCCTTCAAGAGAAAATTTGTTTCATTAATTTCTTCTCCTCTCAAAAGACTTCATAAACAAAACACACACGGAACACCTGTCTTCAAACACCTGTAAGTGTCAGATACGGTGCATCAAGCTGCAATGGTGAATGCACAAATACAACAGCCCTGCGCTTAGAGATTCCACAGTCCAGCAGGGAGGGGGCGGCCAGTGTAGGCAACTGACTCCAATAATGACACCACTCCTCAAAGAAAAACACAATTGCATGGGAAGAGGGAGAGACTAGGTTTCTAGGGGAAAACTTCATAAAGGTGACCCCAAGCAGGGGCTTAAAAGAAAAGTATCTGCTGCTCAAAGGGCAGAGGCAAAAGAGGTGTGGTGAGCAATGACGCAAAGACCCAGCATCATCAGGGTCATGGTGAGAACTGGGTGGACAACACAGGACAGGCCGAGAGGGCAGGCGGGGAAAACAGAGACCCTCCTGAGTGTATACGCAGGGCTTCAGCCTGTGGGCTGCTCTGTTGCAAATAGGGAACAGGAGATCAACTCAGTGGGTCAAGACGGCATTTACAAAAGAATAAAAGATTAGAAAATACCAGAATCACAGCATGTGTAAGGAGGTTTCATTTGACTGTTTCACTAGAAAGTGACATACACCAACCCAATATTGTCAGGATGTAAGATGTATTTCTCATAAATTCACACACATCCACAATACACATACCTAAGGCAATATAAAATCTGTTTCTTACTATGAGTAACAAGCACAGAATTTGAAAGCCATTGCCTCCCTGAAAGATGTGTTCCTCACTTTTTTTTTTTTTTTTTTTTTTTTTTTGAGTTGGAGTCTCACTCTGTCGCCCAGACTGGAGTGCAGCGGCCGCTCCCGGCCACCGCAGCCTCGACCTGCTGGGCTCCGGCGATCCTTCCGCCTCAGCCTTCCGAGTAGCTGGAATTACAGGCATGCACTACCACGCCCGGCTGATTTTTTGATTTATTGTAGAGATGAGGTCTTGCTGCCCAGGCGGGTCTCGAACCCGCGGGCTCAGGCAATCCACTCACCTCAGCCTCCCAAAGGCGCGGGATTACAGGCTGAGCCACCGAGCCCGGCTTCCTCACTTTTTTTGTCCACGGTTCTACTGCTTCCGCACAGAGATGTACCTGTCTAAAGGTCTCTACTCCGTGAATCGTCTAGGCAAAAGACTGCTTGTCTAATGGATCTTTTCAGCTGTCTAGTTCTTATGACACTGTTTCTTTATCCAAGACCTTGATCCAAAAGGAGGAGAGAAAATTAAGATGATTAAAAGTAATCCCTAGCCGGGCTCGGTGGCTCAGCCTGTAATCCCGCGCCTTTGGGAGGCTGAGGTGAGTGGATTGCCTGAGCCCGTGGGTTCGAGACCCACCTGGGCAGGCGAGACCTCATATTTACAATAAAGTCAAAAAATTAGCCGGGCGTGGTGGCGCATGCCTGTAATTCCGGCTACTTGGAAGGCTGAGGCAGAAGGATCGCCGGAGCCCAGCAGGTCGAGGCTGCGGTGGCCGGGAGCGGCCACTGCACTCCAGTCTGGGCAACAGAGTAAGACTCCAACTCAAAAAAAAAAAAGTAATCCCTAATAATTTATTCATCCTCAAAAAAAGATTTCTGTGAAAAGAAATTTATATTTTGGCTTACAGAGTTATCCACAGACCCATGAAATCTACATGACTCCCTAATTTAAACCGCTTTTATTGGTTCTATATATGTACCTGATGCATACTAATAAGGGAAAGCTTAAAGCACATTAAAAAAATATTTAAAATATGAAGAGGCATATCCCCATACATCAAGTTCCTTCCAAACTTGCACCGAATTATTTTGTAACCTGTGAATATAACAGATTGTGTATAGCAGGATTTATCTAGGAAATATACTCTTCATTTCATTTTGGCCTTTCGATTTACTGTACTTACAGGAAACAAAACTCAAAAGACTTCAAACATAGAAAGTAATTGAGCCTATTTTTTTTAACGTGTACTGCACTGTAAGTACAAATGGGGACTTGTTAATAAGAGAAAAAACCAGAAACACTTTGTCTTTCCTTTCCTGAGGGTATCTTTAATTGGCCTCCTCTAACATAGCACATTATATATTATGCATTTCAGTTCCTGGGTTGTTTACCGTAACAGAATAGTTTTCTCTGTGAAAGACCTCATGAGAGCTCCACCTTGTTTTTCTAAGGTTCCCAGAAGGATGGTGGTCATATGGCATTAGTTAACCATGCATTGGTAGAATATAAATTATTCATGAACAGAAGTAAGCAGAAGTGGCATCCACAAATTCAATTTAGTCAGAAGAACTGGTGAAGAGGAATACTTATTACACTGAAAATTATGAAGTTCTCCTGCAAAAACAGACCCTCCCGGTCCCCCATGAAGTCTGAAAGAGAGGTATTTCCAACAAATGCCTCCTCTGTACCCAATTCACAACCTCAAACTTCCACTCTGTAACACTCTCTAGTCTATGTCTAAGCATAAAAGGAAATAAATACCATGGGCAGAAAATTAAAGCGTATTTTTATGTTTTAAGAACTATTATTTTCACCTAAGAAAAGATCGATACACTCAAGTATCTTTACTTAATAGAAATATTTATCCAAATTCATGTCAATAAGTTTAAATAAATAAAAAGCTTTAAAAAAAAAAGACTCTACCTAGAAGCTACAGCCAAAAACAAAATTTGATAACATAACCCCTTTCATTTTTCATATTTTTACTTTATAACATGTTGAGTACATCACAGGTATACTAATAACTTTAGTAACTGGCATGATAAATTAAAATGTTGTTACTGTTTCTGTTTTATCATATAGCTATCTCTTCTTATGAATGAAAGGCCAACTAAGAATTGGAAAAATCAAAGGAATGTGGGAATAAAAGAATGAAAGGCTCACAAAATTGCCATCTGATTTTATCACAGGCCACCATTTCCCCTAGGTTGCAGATTTCTGATCAGTCAGTCGAAAACAGATTCATTGACCAGAAATTAGCTCTTCACTACAGAGTGCCAGAAACATCTCCTTCATTAAAAGGACAGAATACCTGGGGTTTTTTGTTTTCTGTTTTTGATTTATTGTAGAGATGAGGTCTCGCCAAGTTGCCCGGGCGGGTCTCAAACCCACAGGCTCAGGCAATCCACTCGCCTCGGCCTCTCAAAATGCTGGGATGACAGGCTGAGCCACCGAACCGGCCAAAACACCTGTTTTTTAAGGAAATCACATCATGAAATCATTCTGAAAACTCACCTTGCCTTTCTGGTTCAAGGGCTCAATTGTCAGGCTGTCAGGGCCAATATCCACAATGTTGCCCATCTGAAATCCATCTGTGGGGTGTGGCGCCCAGACAGGCTTCCCATCCTCCATTTTGATGGGGACTGTCCACTCCCTCCTGTTTCAAAGGAACAAGTAAAGCAACATAATAACCTTGGAGACATAAGACAAACAAGAGCTTTTTTAAAAGTTCACAGGTCGGTTGTCACTCACAGACACACATCTACCCCTGCCACAGATGGTCCCCACTTCATCTCTCTGTCTAGCTGCCCCGGCCCCCTTTATCCACCTTTAGCTAAGGCCACAAATCCTCTAGAACTAAAGGCATAAGAAGAGAGATCACTGCCTCTGGGAAATTGGTCCTCGCACTCTGAGAATGCAGGGACGTGCTCCCTACTCGTCCTCGCTGAATACTCGGAATAATGTCTGCGCTGTTTTCTTATTTTTCACTGAGGCAAAATTGATATGCTTTGAACTGCACAAATCTAAGTGTACGAGCGGATGAGTCTGGACAAACGGACAGACCCATTTAAGGACCACGCCATTCAAAATATAGGACATTTCCATTGCTCCAGAAAGCTGGCTCATGCCTCCCCAGACTTTCCCCTCCCCATCCACCATGGGCATCCCCACTGTAAGGAACAGAATGATTTATTTTCAAAATGAACCCTGAGCCATGTTTAAACGCCTCTGCTAGGTCACTTCCTGCTTCTTTGTTCTCTTTTTCGCGGGCCTGTTCTAGAACTTCATGGTTTGCAAATCACATTTAGAGATCATACAGTACGTATCCTTCCAAGTCTGGCTTCTTTTGTTCAACAAAACGTTTTTGTTATTCAACATATTCAGCCCTGCTATGTGTGCTTGTCCACTGAATACTATCCCACGATTGTACACCTGCAGTCTGCTGATGGATCGGTTTTGCTACTGTAAATTCTAATCTAATTTTTCACTTATTCCCATAAGACTTCTTTCAGACTTGGCATTCTGAGACTTAGCATTTGTAATTCTGTCTACTGAGAGTAGCTAAAAGGATCCATGACACGCAGGATATTTCGTTTTAATGAGCTCAGATGTGATGAAACTCATGTGTAATACTGAATCAGCCGGTGAAGTGATCCCAGATGCTCCAGGGTCAGTATCTCAGTGGGAACTTATTTTTTTCACTCCTTATCTATATTAGAAGATGAGCTTATTCATGTGCCAACATGCTGCTCTGGTGTGGCAGTCTCCAAACCGGAGCCACCATACAGATGCTCTCAGGCGTCGTCTCTCACGAAAGTCCAGGACGTTTGGGGTCCAGTTCAGTCAAAAGCTGCTAACCATCAGCATGGTTGCAACTCGCTTGTTGGTTGACATCTCTCATGCAGTGGCTACAGGATGGGATGCTTTTCCCATCCAGCGAATGCTGTCAGGTTTACGTATAATTCCATGTCAACAAATTAGATGAAGATTTTGCATAGATGTGAATCCATCAAAACTGTGCAGGTGTATACTACCACATACACACCTGTATCCTATCTAGTCCCACGGCTCTAGATATCGCCTATATGTGAGAGATGTCCAGTGTATTTCTCCAGCCCAGACTTCCATGGAGCTCTCAGATGAGTACCTGCCTACTGGACATCTCCTAGTGAATAGACCTAATAGATACAGCATTACTATGATGGTAATATCACTCTAGTCTCCCACCCCAGCCTGTTCGTTCCTGTATCAGTGAGAGCACCAACAATACTCATTCAGATCAAACTGGAGTCATCCTCCATTTCTCCAATGCCTTCCACATTCATATCCTTTCCCTGGTTTTGTCAGCTTGGCCTTCTGCAGGTCGCTTGTATCCACCTACTTTTTTGCATCTCCTCTGCCATCCTAGTCCAAACCGACACTGCCTTTTGCCAAAACTTCTGGGATTAACTTGGCTGCCTGCTTCTGCTCAGGCCGGTCTGCACAGGTCACGAGGCATGCCACTGAAAGGTGAATCTGACCCTTTGCCAGCCCCGTCCTGCCAAGGCATGACGATTCCTCTAAGGCCCCATGCAAGGCAGGCAGCAGAGCACTCACTGGCAGATGGATGAACTGGTCATACGGTTGGGAAGAGAACAAGGAGACAGGAAGCCAGACAGGGCTGTCATGTCTTCAGACCCAGGCTTGAAACTCAGCCCCGCCACTTTCTGACCAGGCCTTAAGCAAGAGCCTTACCTACTCTGATTTTTATCTTTATCCTTGCCCATATGGCAGGATAATATCACTTACCTTCCAGAATGGTTGTGAGGATTATGTGACATAAAACTGAGATCACCGCTCCAGCGGCACCCAATAGACACGAGTCATGTCGCTCCCCCTCCCCTCCCCCACATCCCTTGTTTGAAGCTACTGGTCAATGGCCAAGACAATGGCCTGTGGCAATCTGAACACAAAGGGAAATCACAGAGTAGTCATGAGGGGTCATTTGGGAAAAACTACCTGGAAAAAAAAAATCATGCCATGTGTAAAACTGTGACAGTGAAAAAATAAGAAGAAAATCAGAGCAAGCGAAACCCCCAAGTTCAAAAAGGAACAGCATATTCCCTTGGGCTATTCAAGCGATTTTTTTCCCATTTTAAAATATGTACTACAGCTTTCCAAATAGGATAACAAATTTAAAGGCACATACCTAATGTCACTTCTTCATCAAAGTTCTGCTTTCTTTTTTTTAAGTTGGAGGCTTTATTTTATTTTCCATTATTATTTTTTTCATGTAATTTTTTTAAATTATAAAGATGTGGGGTACAATTCAGGATTAGGTATACAAAGTTGAACTTGACATGTGATCAAGTTCCAATCCCCACCCTTGTTGATGAAAGTCCTGTTTTTTTTAAAAGACATCAGCTCACAAGATCGGGGAGAAGCAAACTGGAAAGCCAACGGCTGAAAGCACACTGTCAGCAAACCAAGAAGAGCTGAACCCCAAGTAAGGAGGACCCAGGAGAGATGAAAGGCAACCCAAATTATACCACAGAACTCCCAAAAGACGCAACAACTACTGTACAAGGTATTCGTAGAGCCAGGGGAAAAGAAGAAATCTAAAATGAGGAAGACTAAGTGAACATTGTTTGAGAAAGTGCTGTTCTGACACCAACCCCCTCACACACACACGCACTTGTGCGCGCGCACACACACACGCCACAGTGCTGAGCAAACCACCCCTCACGCCCAACCCCGTCCCCCCACCAAGAGAAGCCTAGAGGCCATTATCTGCAGAACACAGAAGTCTCTGGAATGAGAAGCTCAAGGAGCAATTATGGGTGTGCACATAAAAATGGTGACAAACTCACTCCTGGACTCAACTTGAGTAAGGCTCCTCTGAGCCCTCCACTCAACGAGGCCTCCACCCCGGTCTCCATCTTTCCCCTCTCCTTGCCAGGCCTGCACACAGCCCAGTGTTAGTGAGAATCCTGCGAAGTCAGTTTGGGTTCCCCACCCTTGACATGTGATCAGGTTCCAATCCCCACCCTTGATGTGCAAGTCTGTGACCTGCCTTCAGCAGGAATCCCATCTAGTCGGTTAGGGAGCCTGTCCACCTGTCTCCATGAATGATGCTCCGTCCACTGACCCACTTGCTCTGCTCTGTTGACCTGAGCCCCCGGCTGCCTCTGCTATGTTCAGAGCTCAGCCCATCTCTCCTCCCCTGCAATGGCCCTTGCTGGACACTGAACAGAGATGTCCGCTACAGACTTCACTGTGTCCCCCCAAATTGATATTAAACTCTAACCCTCAACATGATGGTATCTGGAGACAGAGCTATGAGGAAGCAATTAAGGTTAAATGAGGCCACAAGAGCAAGGTTCTAATCAGCACTGGTGGGTGTATAACAAGAGGAAGTGACATCTCTCTTCAAGCACCAAGGAGAGGCCAAATGAGCACACCAGGAAAAGTATAAGCCAGAAAGAGCATGCTCACCAGACCCCAATCCTGCTGACACACTGATCTTGGACTTCAGGCTCCAGGATGGTCAGAAAGTGCATTTCTATTGTTTAAGACAAATGTTCTTGGTATTTGGTCATGGCAACCTTACTAGCAGACTAACAGACTCCTACTGCAAACGTCCTGAAATGGGTACTCCTTACTATTTTAACAAGTGTCCCAATAATTCTTCTTTGACAGCATATTAGGGCCAGACTCAGTGGCTCAGCCTGTAATCCCAGCACTTTGGGAGGCAGAGGTGAGTGGATGCCTGAGCCCAAGGGTTCAAGACTAGCCTGGGCAACTTGGCAAGACCTCATCTCTACAAGACACCAAAAATTAGCCGGGCATGGTGGTGCGCGCCTGGAGTTCGGCTACTTGGAAGGCTGAGGCAGAAGGACAGCCTGAGCCCAGCAGGTGGAGGCTGTGGTGGCCGTGAGTGTGCCACTGCACTCCAGCCTGGGTGGCAGAGTGACACTCTAACTTAAAAAAAAAAAAACAAAGAAAACAGCATACTAGTAGGAACGAAATATTCCCAAGAAGTTATAGAAGATAAAGTTGAAGCAATCTTTCAAAGAGTCAAGAAAAAAAGAGAGAAAGCAGGGGGAGGGGGAGATATTAAATGAGACTAGTAAAAAAGACCAACAACAAAATCCCAGGAAAAAAATCTCTCCACCTTCCAAAAGTAGAGGGAGAAAGCTTTGAAAGAAGAAAATTTACAGGAACAGAAAGACATGATTTTCTAGAGTCTAGCCAAAAAATCCAGTTCTCAGTAACGTAACTAAAAAACAGACACACATAAAAAGGCACCACAGGGCAACCCCCCCGGGTCCCCTCCCACCGTGGGAGCTTTTCTGTCCACTCAATAAATCCTGCTTTCAAAAAAAAAAAAAAAAAAAAAAAGACACTACTGTCAAATTTCGGAACATCAAAACAGAGAAAAGATGGCACACATTTCCAGAGTCATGAGAAAAGAAGGAAAAAAGCACAGGCTATATTCAAACCATCACAATGGTTTCTGCAACGTCCAAAGTGGTAAGTCAATAAAGCAATGCTTTCCACATCCTGAAGGAAAGTTATTTCCGACCTTGAACTCCATCCCTAAGCAAACTCTTAACGTATACTGGAACGCTGTGACCCAAGAGACACCTACCACTCTCGGACCAGAGCACGGGGCCCAGCTTCTCATGTGTATTTGTCTTGTTCTATGTGACGATCGTGTACTTCTGCCTGGAAGAAGCTATGGACACTCACTTCTCCCTCCCTGTTAAATTAGCATCACTTTCTCTCCAGTGCAAGGTTTTCACTAAAATAAACCTCTTTTTAAAATGTCCTCATTTTGGCGGGGTGTGGTGGCTAGGCCTGTAATCCCAGCACTTTGGGAAGCCGAGGCAAGAGGGCTGCCTGAGCCCAGGGGGTTCGAGACCACCAGGCAGCTTGGTAAGACCTCGTATCTTTACAATAAATCACAAAAACTAGCCAGGTGTGGTGGCGTGCCCCTGTAGTTCCAGCTCCTTGGAAGGCTGAGACGGAAGGATCACCAGAGCCCAGCAGGTCGAGGCTGCGGTGGCCATGGGCATGCCACTGCACTCCAGCCTGGGCAACAAAGAGTGAGACTCTAACTCAAAAATAATAACAATAATAATAACAAAAATCATATGATAACTAAACGTCTTCACTGCATTGTTTTTAGAATCCTAAATATTTTTAATATAAATCAGGCTTCATTAATGAAAATGAAGCCTGATTTATTCATCCCACCAAAGAAGACCAAGTTCTTTTCAGGTAGGTTACTACCTGTTCCCAGAAAATCTTTCTGAAAGTCCATGCAATCCATATGCATTCTAGCTAACATTTGCATATGAAAAGGCCTTAAAAAGACACTCAGTATAAAGAGAATTTTCAAAAGACAGTCTCAATTCTTAGAGCTACTGCACAGGACTCTTAAGTACACTAAAGACTAACTACTGCAGGAAGACTAAAGGTAAAAAACAGTAAGGACTATGGGGTTAGACAAGGAAATTTCAAATTACTGAAATTCCTAGTCATTCTAAGAGAGGTAATGCCCCATCATCAACTGAAAATTATCTCATTTTTGGAACTTAATTGTCAGCTAATACTGTACTTTTATTTTATTACTATTATTATTATTATTATTTGAGTTGGAGTCTCACTCCGTCGCCCAGGCTGGAGTGCCGTGGCACACTCACAGCCACCCCAGCATTGACCTGCTGGGCTCTGGCGATCCTTCCGCCTCAGCCTTCCAAGTAGCCGGAACTACAGGCACACACCACCATGCCCAGCTAATTTTTGATTTATTGCAGAGACGAGGTCTTTCCAGGTTGCCAGGGCTGGTCTCGAACCCACGGGCTCAGGCAATCCACTCGCCTCAGCGTCCCAAAGTGCTGGGATGACAGGCTGAGCCACCGAACCCAGCCAGATACTGTACTTTCAAAGTAAGCACTATAGTAATCCACACAAGTAATCTACAATGGCACTAGGTAATCTACAGAAGGCAATCTCTATGTAGCCTTTCTGGGATTCTGAACTAACTTTCCATTTACTCTTTGTTGGAAGCTGAAAAATATATCCCCAGGAGGCTCCAAGGAACAAATGTGCTGAGGGTGAGAATAACAAAAGCAGACACATCTGCCTTTTCTGCAACTCCAGAAAGGGCAGATTCACATCATGAGATAGGAACCATGACCCATGACCCGCCATCATCATTATCTTCAAAGGTTACCTTGACAAAATGTCAAGGTCAGCAAAAAGAGACATCTTGGCCTGGCCTCAGGGAGCTTTCTACAGAACAGGAAAGCAATAGCAGATAGGAGGGTAAACAAAATTGGCAACATTCCTGGGGGATCTTAAATTCTCCAGTGGGTGAGCAGGGGGAGAGAAGAAGTATCAAATGCGCCTTTTAAAAAGATTACTCTTTCATCATGCCAGGCCCTGGCCTTGCTGACCAGAACCAGTTATGTGTTTGGCACCCAATTTAAACTGGAAGCTCCTTCCACCTGTATCACTGTATACAGTTACTGTGAGAATCTAGGTACCAGGTAACCACTGGCCTGGCTGAGTTTTGAGTGTATCTAGTGCAATCTTTTCTCGAGCATTTCTGTGCCATTAGAACATACTTTGCCAAATAAGCTCTGAACCAAAATTCTCAAAAGTATGTTGGCAGGGCGTGGTGGCTCAACCTGTCATTCCAGCACTTTGGGAGGCTGAGGCCAGAGGACTGCCTGAGCCCAGGGGGTTCGAGACCAGCCTGGGCAACTTGGTGAGACCTCGTCTCTACAATAAATCACAAAAACTAGCCGGGCGTGGTGGTGTGTGCCTGTAGTTCCTGCTACTTGAATGGCTGAGGCGAAAGGATCGCCTGAGCCCAGCAAGTCAAGGCTGGGGTGACTGTGAGCGTGCCACTACACTCCAGCCTGGCGACAAGAGTGAGACTCCAACACACAAAAAAAATTTCAGCAGAGTTCCCTATAGTTACTAAATTAATTTTTTTTCCTTTTAATTTTTTTTTATCTTAAAGATGTGGAGTACAATCCAGGGTTAGGTATACAAATATTCATTGTGCAGGTACCCTTATTGATGAGGTGTGCCCCCCCTTCCCCAGGTAGATACCCACCACTGCCAATCCCCGCTTCCCTGTTCCTCTCCCAGCAGTTTCCCACTACTGCCAATCCTTTTCTTACAGTATTACAATTGTTCAAGGTCCCCTTATGAGTGAGAACATGTGACACTCAGTTCTTTGTTTCTGTGAAATATCACTCAGTATTAGAGACTCTAAGTCCATCCAGATACATATCCAAGTTCATCTTCTTCAGCCAGTTGTGCAAAGTTTGGGTATTATTTTATTGCTATAATATTGTATTATGCATTAATTGAACAAGTATCGAAATTTACTGTGAATATCTTCATTTTATCAACAATAAACATTCATTAACAATGAGGAGAAAACACCTATCGCCAAGCCCAAACTCAAGGCAAATAACTAAGAAAACATCTGAAGATTAACAATATCTAAAAATTAATTACCTCAATTTGACAAAGCAGTAATTTTTATATTTACTTGTTTTTTTCAGTGAATATTTACTGAGTACCTGCAGTGCACTGGGCACTGCTTTATACTGAGATACTGATGAGAAAAAACACACATCAGTTGTTGTTCAGTATAAGACATGAAAAAAGAGATAGGTATGCCAGCTACCATCCCCGCCCCCTTCTGAAGACCCAGCTGCTCACAGCCTTGATCCTGATGCTGGACCATTTTTGCAAAGTGACCTCCAAATATAAAACCTAAGCAATGTCAGTGCAGCAATCAGTGTTTCAAGTCAAGTCCCCCACCACTAGATTCTTAGAAACAGAGGACCCCAAAACACCCAGACTAACTTCAACTTAACTGAGATAGCTGAGAGTAAAGTGCTAACAAAAAAAAGGGGGGAAGGCAAATATTTCATTAATAAGTTTATTACATGGTTTTTAAATATTTTAAAACATAAGATGATTTGAAAACTGATACTCTCCGGAAAATTACTACAAACCCTATGCAATCTGAACTGTGAGAATTACTTATATGATTTTCTTACAGATTTTCAGAGAAGAAATCATAAACTATGTTTCGGATAGAAACTCCTGTATAAATTACTATCGCAAAACAGATTCAAATAATATATGTAGACAACTCAAGATAACTTGGCCAAAAGGCAGACTATTGCAGAAAATTCCTGTATTTTCCAGAAACTAAACATCCCAGTTTCTCAGAAGCTAAAAATTTATTTCACAGATATTAAAGCACCAGAATATAATAGCAAGATATTAATTTATTCCAGGTAATTTAAATTTTCTATGCTGTGACTAATCTTTTTTTTTTTTTTTTTAAGCTGCAGTCTCACTCTGTCACCCAGGCTGTAATGCAGTGGCACACTCATGGCCACCCCAGCGTCAACCTTCTGGGCTCAGGCCAGCCTTCCGCTTTAGCTTTCCAAGTAGCCGAAACTACAGGTGCGCGCTACTACACCCAGCTAATTTTTGATTTATTGTAGAGACGAGGTCTCGCCAAGTTGCCCAGGCTGTTCTTGAGCCCATGGACTCAGGCAATCCCTTTATCTCGGCCTCCCAAAGTGCTGGAATTACAGGCTAGAGTCACCATGGCCAGTCACAATCAGCTAATCTTATTTATTATCCGATGATTGCATTAATAAATTTCCTAGTTTCAAAATTTGTGCTAGGTTAAAAAGTTATTTCCTAAATGTATTTTGGTCTTTCACAAAAAGGAGTTAGCAAAAAATTAAAGGCCAGGCATGGTGGCTCACACCTGTAATCCCAGCACCTTGGGAAGCTGAGACAGGAGGACTGCTTACACCTAGCCTGAGCAGCAGAGCAAGACCTGGTCTGTACCACAAAAAAAAAAAAAAAAAAAAAAAAAGAAAAGTAAAAAAATTAGCCAGGGTACTGGTGGATGCCTGAAGTCCTAGCTGCTTAGAAGGCTAAGGCAAAAGGATCACCTGAGCTGGGAGGCTGAGGCTGCAAGAGAGCCACGATAGTGCCACTGAACTCCAGCCTGCCTGAGACACTGACTCAAAAAAAAAGAAGACTTCAATTCATTTATTCCACCAAGGGATAATGTTGGTCTCCCAAAAAATGGTTAATGAAAACAACAACCAAATTTCCACACACCAAATTGGTCTTCAGACCAAAGAAAGACCTTTTCAGCCGGGCTTGGTGGCTCAGCCTGTAATCCCGTGCCTTTGGGAGGCTGAGGTGAGTGAATTGCCTGAGCCCACGGGTTCGAGACCCGCCTGGGCAGCGAGACCTCATCTCTACAATAAATAAAAAAATCAGCCGGATGTGGTGGCGCATGCTTGTAATTCCGGCTACTCAGAAGGCTGAGGCGGAAGGATCGCCGGAGCCCAGCAGGCCGAGCCTGCGGTAGCCGGGAGCGGCCACTGCACTCCAGTCTGGGCGACAGAGTGAGACTCCAACTCAAAAAAAAAGAAAGACCTTTTCTCCAGGAGAACCTTATGTAAAATGATCCCACCCTGCTAAAATTGAAACATTCTGCACTTTAAATCACAGGCCTTGGGTCAATATCACTCAGATTTTTTCAAGGACTGTATGTGAGCAAAACCACAATCCACATGGTACTCTATCACAAATAAGGCGTAAGAAATCTGAATAATCTTTCCTATTTTATTTTTATTTTTTATTTTTTGAGTTGGAGTCTCACTCTGTTGTCCAGGCTGGAGTGCAGTGGCATGCTCCCAGACACCACAGCCTCGACCTGCTGGGCTCCAGCGATCCTTCTGCCTCAGCCTTCCAAGTAGCTGGAACTACAGAGGCGTATGCCACCATGCCTGTAGTGATTTACTGTAGAGACGAGGTCTCGCCAAGTTGCCCTGTCAGGTCTCGAACCCGCGGGCTCAGGCAATCCACTCGCCTCGGTCTCCCAAGGTGCTGGGATGACAGGCTGAGCCACCGAGCCTGGCCAGTCTTTCCTATTTTAAACACATCTGTGACATTGCTGGCATTTTAACTTTCCCCAGGTGTTCCCAAGTAGAAGTTGACAACATCCACCTACAAGTAGCAGAATCATTTAAAAAAGTGATCCCAAGTCCAGTCCAACTCAGGCAACACACCAAGGGGGTGCAAAAAACCCCCAGAATTTTTGTATAACAAATTCTGTATCTTTTCTTACATGTTTAAACCTCAGTCACCTTCAACATCCTCTCCATTTGATGCAATACACCTATCGAGATGTTTTTTTCATTGCTCAAAACAGTTTTTAAGCTTGTCAATTTCGATGCCTTTTAATTAAGGGCCTCTGCCACTGTTTGTTTCACTTCTTCCACTTCAGCAAAATGTTCCCTTTTGAGGACTTTTTTCATTCGAGGGAAACAACAACAAAAAAAGTGTCCTGGGGCAAGGTCAGGTGAACAGGGAGGGTGGGGCACAGGAGTCCAGCTGTTTTGGGTGAAAAACTGCTGAACACTCAGCATGGTGTGGTCAGGTGTGCTCGTAAATCCCCCATCATGAAATGGGTAAGTGCCTTGGAAAGAATCTAAGAAAATTCACTGACATCAAACACAGTTGCCTCTCACAGCAGTGCTAGCTGGTACACAGATGCCCATGGGCTTCTAGACCACTCACCTAGCGGGGGAAGCCTGTACACTACAGGGGGCCGCCCTCCAAAATATAACTCTGGGTTTTTTTCTTGAGATGAGAACTAGCTAAAGTTCAAGTGCAGGCCCCCCGCCCCCCCCATTTCTCTTGAGATGGGAACTAGTTAAAGTTCAAGTGCAGCTTCCATCATTCTTTCATCCATCAGCCGATGCAGTCTAGGATGTTCAATGAAGTTCCTGTGCAATTCACAAGGTCAAGTCTCTTTGCCTGCCAGCTCAGGAGGCCCGAGCACAGGCGGGTCACACAGCAGTGGGACGGGGGGCCCTGAACGTGCTCCTGCCAGCTGGGGCGAGTCTGACTCGTCGGTCAAAGGAAGCGACACAGTGACATCTCACAAAAGCCAAGCACTACATCTGAGGGGCACCACACAGGTAATTCTGTGTCACCTTCTGAACACTGACCATTCTGGAAGGCAGCTCCACCCCCGTTTCATAACAGGGAACTGAGGCCCGGAAGTTTCGGTTCCTTAGTCACATGGAGTCAAGTGCAGAGGCCGGTTCTGCCTGCCATGTGACCCCAAGTCCAAGCTCAAGTCACCGCGTCACACAGCCTGGCCTCACTGTTTCCCGTTGGTACCAGTGGTTTATATTTGCTGCTAGATCCAGAAAAAGCCTATGTTTTTTTAATGGTAAAAGAATAAATACAGTTTATTTTTGTTTGTTTTAATTTGTATTATAAAGATGTGGGGTACAATTCAGGGTTAGATATATAAACATTGGCTAGGTAGGTACCCATAAATACAGTTTAAAAGATATGGCAACGCCTTATGAAAAACCTCTCACTACTTTTTTGGTAAACATTAACATGCTTCTTTTTTAACGGTCTTAAAATGTATTTGAATTGCAAATATTTTGTGAACAGATTCCAAGGAAGGCCAGACCAGAACAACTTGCCTTAAATGACCTAAAAGGTAAATGCTTCTTTTACAGGAGTTAAGGTTGTTTCCAGTTAATACTGCCTTCAAATGACTAAGAGTCAGGGCGAAAAATTCAAAGAATTGGGGCTTTTAACTGTAATATTTCATTTCTTGAATCAGTTAAAAAATACTTTGATATTATCATTTTTTTCTTAATTGACATATCAATAAAATGCACAATAAATATACTCAGATGCTCTAGAAGATGAGAAACAAACTATTTTCTCAAATGTCTTTTCCAGGGCCACTTTTATTGCTTCTAACTACCCTCCACAACATGCTTTGAAAACAGCATCCCCTAAACAGTCTCTAAAAACACAAATGCATGTTCTCATTTTTAAACATAATTAAATATCCCTCAAGCTCTCCCTACCACCTCCGCACATCCCTCTGCAGCTGTGTCCATACATTCCTTCCACTGTGCGACAAAGGTCAAGTTCGTCTCACTCCTATCCAAAACCAGGCTCTACTCGCCCTCTGGATCCTGCCTCCACTAAGCCACAGAGGACAGCATTTCACGAAGCACTCCCTTCTTTTTCTGGCTGGCTGTCTGTGTGTCTCTCTCTGTCCATCTCTGTCTCTATCTCTGTCTCTCCGTCTCTGTCTCTGTATGTCTCTCTGTCTCTATCTGTCGTCCCTGTCTCTATGTGTATCTTTGTCTTCCTCTCCGTCTCTGTCTCTCTTGCTCTCTGTCGCTCTGACTCTGTCTGTCTCTCTCTCCCTCACCACAAGGCCATGCCATTAGCTTCTACACTCCCTGCCCTATGTTCTCACTTCCCGGCCTCTCTTGGCCCCATGGCTGCCAGACTCCCGTCCCCTCCCCAGTGATCTCCACACTGCAGAATCCCACGGCCGCTCTCTGGTCCACTTCTTCTTCTTCTCTGAAGCACCAACTGACACACTTGAGGCCTCCCTCTCCAAAGCGTGCCATTTGCATTCTCACTTCCACATGCCTGGTTTTCTTCCAGCACTGCCTCAACTTCTTTCTGTCCTCCTTTGGCTGGACCTTCCTTGTCTCTTCAACATCAGAAATCCTTGGGGATAAATTCTTGGACCCCTTCTCCTTCAACTCCCATCTCCTGGCTTTAAATGCTGCCCCTCTCACTCTGTGACTAAGGGCAAATTAGTTTCACTCTAATAACAATGTGATGGCATTGGTGGCATTCGTATGCTAATGGTACCCAATGGACACCTGTCCCCTGAACTAGAGATCACAGCCCACTCAACATCACTGAGTAGGAAATCAACAGCCATCTCAAGCCTGTCATGTCCTCAGCTGACCTCCCGTCTCCCATTTTATATCCGTTCTTCTCACCGTTGGCCTCTTCTCGTTGGACAATGTCAACCCCACAGTTGCGTGTGCCAGAAACTGAAGTCATCCTTGACACCCTTCTTTCTCACACATCCTCCATCCAATCTTTCAGCAGATCCCGTTGGTTTTATCTTCGAATTATATACAGAATCAGACCAGTTCTCACCAGTGCAGCCAGTTCCACCCCAACCCTACCAAGGTCACTGCAGTATTTTCTGCCTGGCTTCCCCACATCCCCCGTACCTACACAGGCCTCGTTCGTGGTTCCACATCCCTCTGCAACTGTGTCCATACATTCCTTCCACCGTGCGACGAAGGTCAAGTTCGTCTCACTCCTATCCAAAACCAGGCTCTTCTCACCTTCTGGATCCTGTCTCCACTAAGGATGCTCTAATAACTAAGCCACGTCCTGTCTCTGCTCAACACTCACCAAATGCCCCAAGTCACTTGCATCACACTTGCTCACAGGATCCTCCGCGGACGGTGCCTCTTGCCCATCACCTCTCAGGCGTCTCCTCCTATGCATCTTCTCGCTCACGCTTCATGATCCATAACGCCTTGCTGTTCCCCAGACACACGAACACATGTTCCCTTCCAGGCTCTGATATGTGCTGACCTGACTGATTCCTCTGCCGGAAGGTATCTGCGTGGTTCCCTCCCTTATCTTCCTCAGGGCTCTGCTCCATCGTCCTGTTCCCAGGAAGGTTTCCCTGCCCACCCTGTCTATTTAAAGCTGCAACTCCACCTCTCCACACCAACCCTCCCTCGCTAGTCTTTAACATTTGACATACAATACCTAATATTTCACTTGTTTAGAACACAAGCTTCTTTCATGCAGGGGTTTGGCTTTATTCATGGCTAGGAATCCAGAATCCAGAACCCAGAACCCAGAGGAGTAGTGTTCGGCCACAACAAGGATGTGTTCAGCTGACAAATTAAACTGCCAGCTATAGAATCATTAAGGTTACTATGGTGAGATTAAAAGAAAAACCAAAAGTGAAGAAATCTGACTCCTGATTTAGCCTACTTCGGTTTCACATGGCAAATATAAACCTCCCATCAGGCTTTCCAAAGCCCTGAAAACGGGACCAGGAGACCACCTGTAACTGCAGGCCCTTCCGATGGGAACTTCAGAACTTTCCAGAAGACCCCCGGGCCCTGTCTCCCCTCGATTTTGTTAGAGAATATAACATTCCTCACAGCGTTTCTGAGTGATGGTGTGGACCCATTCGTATTTATTCAGCCTCACAGCAATTTGGGATTTCCTTTGGTGAACGTAAGAAGCCGTCAACATCTTAGCAACATGTCTCACTGTGACTCGATATTAAGCAAACAGGAATCCAAGAAAAAGAAGGTAAGCCAGGCACCTCTCCTTCACAGGAAAATCTGCAAAGGCTCGCTATTTACTAAAATGGATCTTGATGGATGATCTTAATAACTAGAAAGGAAACAGTAAATATTGTGCCTGACCCCTCCAGACACTTGGAAGAGTAATGAAATCAACACATCTTTTTCAAAAAATTAGTCTTCAGCTGAGTTCTGAGATGAATGGTTGCCAGCCATACATTATTTAATAAGATGTCCCAACCCTAGCGGGCAGCCACGAAACTAACTTTTGGAAGGACAAACTGACAAATAGCTATAAACCCCAGGAACAATTTTTTTTCGAGACAGGGTCTCATTCTGTCACACAGGTTGGAGTGCAGTGGCATGACCATGGCTCACCACCGCCTTGACCTCGTGGGCTCAAGCAATCCTTTCGCCTCAGCCTCGGCCTTCTGAGTAGCTGGGACTACAGGCGCACACCACCACCGTGCCCAGCTCATTTGTTTGTCTGCATAGAGGCAAGGTCTCACTGTGATGCCCAAGCTGATCTCCCACTCCTGGCCTCAAGCAATCCTCCTTGCCTTGGACTTCCAGAGTGCTGGGATTACAGGTGGGAGCCACCGCACTCGACGGAGAGCAATTTTTATTTCTCAAACACCAACCACCAGGAGGATAGGATGCCATCAGAATACCAAGACAGTAAGTCTCTAGCAAATATGATCAGAAATAGCTCCAACAGAAAACACTGAATGAGTTACTTCCTCTCAGTTCTTATTTTATAATTGAAGGAGCTTACATATATCTTGTGATTGTAAATATGAAGAACTATTTGAAGTAGCAGGGATGATGAGACTGTATCAGTACCTTAAAAAAGTATGTCTTCCTACAAAATGCAATCATTTCTTCAACACATAATGTCACATGGTTATGGTGAGACTTCGGGGAGATGAGGTCTGGAGAGGGCTTCGAATCACGGAGTGAAATTATTACAGATGCATTCTACAAACATTTACTGAAACCCTGTTATACGCCAGGCACAGAACCAAAAAAATTAATTATTTCTCAACAACAACAAAAAGCACTCACACAAATAAGATCCTAGCAGTTCCTAAAATTACAGCGTTATCTCCCACTGCCATTAAGAGAACTGGAATTAATTACTGAGGGGGGCGATAACTGAAGTGATAATATCCCAAATTCTCAAAAGCCTGGAAGGGGGTACTCAGAGAACCAGACCTGTGCTACTGTCCTCAAGCACAGCCAAGTGGGTAAAGTCAGTCCACACCCCCTTTTCCTCACCTTCTCCCCATTTGAGAGCACTACCTTAGGCCCAAAAACCAGGCAAAAATCAAGAAACGTGCTATCTTAAGCTCTTGAAATGAAGGTTCAAACCCTAGGCTGCACACAGATTCTACTTTCTGGTAAACAAATTAGGGGGGAAACAAAGCAAACATTTTACTGCTTTAAAAACAAGCCTACATTTGCTTGCATTATTAACACCGTAGTACTATTGCTTTTGTAAATATTAATTTTGGGCCAGGCTCAGTGACTCGGCCTGTCATCCCAGCACTTTGGGAGGCCAAGGCAAGTGGATTGCCTGAGCCCATGGGTTCGAGACCAGCCCGGGCACCTTGGCAAGACCTCATCTCTACAATCAATTAAAAATTAGCCAGGCGTGGTGGCGCGCGCCTGTAATTCAGCTACTTGGAAGGCCGAGGCGGAAGAATCGCCGGAGCCCAGCAGGCGACTGCTTTTCCCAATCAGTTGTTCCGTCCCTCTCTTGCCTACAAACATCCTTCTTCTTCCCTGGCTTAGGGGAACCAAAGTCAAATACGTTTCTAGGAATATTTTACACCAAGCGAGGATGAGATTGCCTGACTGAAGTCAGTCATCCCAGGGGCATTTAGGCTTTCGAGAGAGAAGAGAGTAAGCTGGATCTGGAAGATCCAGGTATTTCAACAAACAGAGAAGCAGGGGGAAGCGTTCTAGAAAATGGAACAGTAAAAGCAGAAATGTGAAGACGTGAAACCGAAAGCCAATATACTAGATGCAAACATGAACTAGTACAACGGAGGAAGTGTAGAGAGGGAGAAGAAGGAAAAGTTGCTTGGTAGAAGACGGAGCCAGACAGGTGAGGACAGACCAGGTGTATCCCTGCCCAAGTGTGAACAGCCTTGACTCGATTTCCCCACTCCACGGGAAAGGTCGGCCGTCTAACTCGGGCTGCATGTCAGAAGACCACGGTGTTCTGGCAGAAGAGACCATATGCAAGAATCCAACATGATGAGAAAAAACTCACCGAAAACAGGGCGCCAGAGGGGCACACAGCCAACGGACACATGAACTAACAAAAAAAGCAATAGGTTGAATAACTGGACTGGGTTTTTCCAATTTTTTAGAACTTGACACAGGCCGGGGATGGTGGCACACGCCTGTAATCTCAGCACTTTGGAAGGACAAGGCAGGAGGATTACTTGAGCCCAGGAGTTTGAGACCAGTCTTGGTAACAAAGCAAGACCTCGTCTCTACAAAAAAAACCATTTTTAAAAATTAAGCTGGGTGCGGTGGCTCACACCTGAAATCCCAGCACTTTGGGAGGCAGAGGCAAGAGGACTGCCTGAGTCCAGGGGTTCAAGACCAGCCTGGGCAACTTAGTGAGATCTCGGCTCTACAATCAATCAAAAAATTGGCTGGGCATGGGGGTATGCACCTGTGGTTCCAGCTACTTGGAAGGCTGAGACGGAAGGATCACCTGAGCCCAGCTTGTCGAGGCTGTGGTGGTCGTGAGTGTGCCACTGTACTCCAGCCTGGGTGACAGACTCCAACTAAAAAAAAAAAAAAAAAAAAAAAAAATTAGTCAGGCATGGTGGTGCATACCTGTAGTCCTAGCTACTCCAGCCTGGGCAATAAAGTAAGATGTTGACTCAAAAAAAAAAAAAAAAAAAGGCCACTTAACACAGAATGGGAAATTTAATTCTTTACACATAAAGATTGTTAACTGGCTATAAATTTTATGGAACTTTGTGTCATAAATCCACTAAATCACAAAGTCAGTAGAGTAATCATCTTTTTTTTTTTTTTGAGTCGGAGTCTCACTCTGTCGCCCAGACTGGAGTGCAGTGGTCACTCCCGGCCACCGCAGCCTCGACCTCCTGGGCTCCGGCGATCCTTCCGCCTCAGCCTTCCAAGGAGCTGGAACTCCAGGCACGCGCTACCATGCCCAGCTAATTTTTGGTTTATTGTAGAGACAAGGTCTCGCCAAGTTGCCCGGGCTGGTCTCGAACCCATGGGCTCAGGCAATCCACTTGCCTCAATCTCCTAAAGTGCTGAGATTACAGGCTGAGCCACCAAACCCACCAAGTAATCATCTTTTTAATGCTATTATTCAGCAACTAGATTTTTCTGATTGTTCCAATCTGTTGAACTGTAAATATCCTTAATATCCTTCAAATCAGATATATCCACTGCTTGCCATCCACTTTAGAATTTCATTATAAGTATGTCTGCTTAATAAAATTAAGGAAATACAGTAATATAATAATATAGTAATATAAGATTCTCAACATGGATAAAAATACAGATTCAACCAGTTTGCAAAGTTTAGGTGGGAGTTAGGTTTCTTTAGATTTCTATAAACTTCTGCTAAGTAGCCAAATAAATCGAGCACAATAATGGGAATGTCTCTGGGTAGAATAACATGCCTGGGTTTCTTATTTTTCTGAGCAAGACTTGAGACTAACACAATTTATGTGTTACTATGATCCTTTCTTTTTTTAAAAAAAGTGCTTGTAAAACCACAATGGTTTTGCCAAGGCACTTAAAAAGTCATTCAAATAGTTAACTCTCCAGGAACAAAAATAAGCAACTACCCCAAAATGAAAAATACTGACTATATGATCCCAAGCATCAGACAGCTTCCCAGCTCACAAAGGATGGCAGTATCTCAGAGGATTGTTACTTACAGGGTTAAAGGGCTTCGGTTTCCCCAAACGGAGTGAAAAGTAAGCGAACTATAGGGGTTTTTTTGTTTGTTTTTTCAGTAGCTCTCACAGTAACAATCTTATTTTCTACTGTGCTGGGCACTTTGCCTGTCTGCCCAACCACCAACACAGCTGTGGACAATTTCCATTAGAGCCGTACCTTCCACCCACAAAAATTCAAAGTTTCTCGTTATTAAGGTCAGATAAAACTCAAAAAAAAAAAAAAACTTTACTTCAGTGTAGTTCACGGTCTTAGTTGACTATTTTATGATCGCAGTCATTCTCTGGAATCAGTTGCAGTGATTATCCAACAATTAAAATTCAACTCAGCTACAATTTGCTCTCAATTCACAAGCACGACCATTCTGGAACAGAGTTGGAACCACTGCACACTCTTCATAAAGGATGAATTTCTTCACGCAACGCTTGAGCCTGCTTTTGTTCCTTCATCTTAGTTGTCCACAATAAAGTAATATTAATAGTTACAATCATCTCCCAAGTCCCATTCAACATCAAGAGTGACTCGTAAAGATTCACTCCTGGGTTGAAGGTCATTTTACTTCCAGAGTTAAGAGTGTTTCTCAACATCAGAACTGCCATGCCTCTTGGGTTCCTGATTGCTTTGCCCTCTGCCAGTCTCCCCAGAGCCCCGAAAACCTGAAGATCCTAATCCCAGGCGGGTCTGTACCTCCTGCTGATTGGTCCTTAAGAAGAAGAAAAAGAAACTTTCAGGAAGCTCTAGCACTCTGGATAAGCTAAAGAGAAGACGTTGTTGTTTTTTGGTTTGAAAATGTTTGGGCTCTTTCATAGCTGCGGTACAGATTTCCCCCCTTTTTTTTTCCTTTGTAGAAAGTAATTATATGGTCCAACCTATCTTCCTGAGAATAATCTAACAGCTCCTTTTGTTAACAGGAGATTGACAGCCATCTCATCATCCAGGCTAACTCACTGACATCGAAACTCCCATGAGGACACGGCTGAGGACTGGAACTCCCTGGGCTCCCAGACTGAGAACATGCTCAGTCTGGAAGCACAAATTACCCACACAGAGGAATGTTGTCTATCACTCCCGCTTTTGTCATGTCATCTACTGATGTGTTGTCACTTTCTGAAAGTTCTACAGCTTGATGAATGTCTTCTTCTGATGACATTCAACTTGATGCTGTGTTTTTACGAGACCCCCCTACTCCTGTTTTCTTCTCTTTCCTATTGAGACAGGAGATAGCTAGAGAAAGACTAGGCAGACAGGTGGGCCCTCTGGAAATAACATAGTGAATTTCCGGAAGGCCTCTCAGGCTCAGCTTTGGTAAACAAACACCCTGTCAGTCTCTCAAGCTAGATCTTAAGTACTCACTGCTGGGATCGAAAAGCAACCAATCAGCTTCACCATGAGGCCCCTACCTCCTGCTGATTGGTCCTCAATACTGACCAATCAGAAAAGCTACAGTTCACAGCTAGTGCTAGCCAATCGGCTTGGACTTAGGGCTATATAAGAACCAGGTTTTCAGCCCAGATGGGCAGCCCCTCCGGGTCCCCTCCCACTGTGGAAGCTTCTCTGTCCTCTCAATAAACCCTGCTTGCTTACTTTCTGACTGTCTGTGACCCTTTTTCTTCCTGGGCATGAGACAAGAACCTTGACCCTGAAGAGCTGTGACCTGGTGTGCTGCAGAAGATCATCAGAGTCAAAAAGTCATGCACCCCCAGAGGCCGGCTGAACCAGGAGAGCTGCTGGAGGAAAGCGAGACTCCGAAACTGAGGCACCCGGGGAGCTAGGCCTGCCGTCCCACTGAACCAGCAACACTCTCAGGGCTTGGCTTGCCAGCCCACTGGAGCTGGCACTTCTGGGGCTAGGCTTACCAGCCTCTCGACGACCCTCTCTGGGGCTTGGCTGGTCAACCCATTGAGGTGACCCTCTCGAAGTCCAGGCTGACCTGAAAATCAGCACCACGGTCATCTATTTCTTATCCCTAGATTCCACCTTCTTGGAAATGACCTCCACGGGACTTTCTAATCCTGCTGATGAAATCTGTATTTCCGTGGTCATGCTTTTAATTTTCCTCCATTGCCCGTGTTTCTTTGCTTTTTTTTTCCTATTGGTTTTGTTTTTCTCTTTCATGGAAAGACTTTCCTCAACATACCTGGTTTTCCATTCACGTTTAAAAGTCACTACAGGCCGGGCTCGGTGGCTCAGCCTGTAATCCCGCACCTTGGGAGGCTTAAGTGAGTGGATTGCCTAAGCCCGCGGGTTTGAGACCCACCCAGGCAACTTGACGGGACCTCATCTCTACAATAAATCAAAAATTAGCCGGGCGTGGTAGCACACACCTGTAGTTCCTGCTACTCGGAAGGCAGAGGCGGAAGAATCGCCAGAGCCCAGCAGGTCGAGGCTGTGGTGGTCGGGAGCAGCCACTGCACTCCAGTCTAGGTGACAGAGTGAGACTCCAACTCAAATAAAATAAAATAAAATAAAAGTCACTACAAGTCGACCAGCACCCTGTGTAAGTGGATGGAGCCCTAGTGGACGCTGGGCGATGCGCAGCACCCGGCATTTCTGCGGGAATATCCCCAGGTGCTATCATCTGTTGGTCTTGCTCTGATGACATTCAGTTTTCACAGCATGCAGGGGCTCACACCTGTAATCCCAGCGCTTGGGGAGGCTCAGGTGGGAGAACTGCTGAGTTCGAGACCAGTCTGGGCAACAAAGCGAGACCCCTCGTGTCTCTACAAAAAAATAGAAAATTAGCCAAGCAGGATGATGCAGCCTGTTGTCCCAGCTACTCAGGAGGGTGAGGCAGGAGGATCACCTGAGCCCAGGATTCTCAGGCTCTGGTGAACCGTGATCGTGCCACTGCACTCCAGACTAGGCAACAGAGTGAAACCCTGCCTCAAAGAAAAAAAAATTTCAAGACCTGGAGGTCTCACATCTTCACATACAGCCTTTCAGCCAAACACAATTTTCCACCCTGAGTCCCTCGTGTTATCACTGGAACCTCTAAACCCTAAGATTTTCAGGGACTCTGTAGTTTGACTTGATCTATTCCCGTTGATTTTCCCTTCTGCAAGAACTCAGAGATTCTCAGCAGACATCTTCTGCTTAACTAAGTCAGATAACATTTCTCCATCCTGTGTCCATCTTTCACAAATGTGCTGAAATTTCTCATCTGCTATTGCTGCTTCCTTTCATCTCTTTGCTCTTATAGATTTATATTCTTTTTTTTTAAACTTCCTATACTCTAATTTCCTATATATTCTCATGTTTAACAAGAATAATTCACTGTCAATTCTTTTCATCATCACCTTGGGACTGTTTAATAAAGTTTACTCATCTGAAAATTTTGTATTTGTCATTTTCATTGTTTTTTAAAGCCTCAATACTTAATATAATTACTTACCATATAAGAATTTTGACTTACTCTTTAAAAGTTTGTTATAAAATGCATTTCGGATAAGTGAATCATGTTCTTACTGACTTAAATTCTAACTTTCATATAAAATTGGAAATATGTCCCTAAGAGGGAAAAGGGTACAGTAAAATCATTTGAAGTCTTTTAGTATTTGAAATTACTATGAGGACAGGCATAATGGTTCATGCCTTTAATCCTGACACTTTGGGAGGCCATGACAAGAGGATCGCTTGAAACCAGGAATTCAAGATCAGCCTGGGCCATGTAGGGAGACTCCCATCTCTAAAAATAAAATTAAAAAACCAGCTTGGCATGGTGATACCCACCCGTGGTCCCAGCTACTCAGGAGGCTAAGGTGGGAAGACGGATTGCACCCAGGAGTTCAAGGTGCAGTGAGCTGGGTTCACACCACCACACCCCAGCCTGGTGACAGTGTGAGACCCTGACTCAAAATAATTATGAAAAGAAAATAAGTGTCACAAAAACGCTCAAATACATACAATAAGTGAAAAATATAAGTACCCAAAACTATCATGACCATTACTACTACTGATCACTCCTCACACAGGATACCCACCACAGAGTAGCAATCCCACAAAAAAAAACCTTATTTCAATATTTGCAAATGCTGTATTCTATGTTTTTTCTCTGTTGGTGTGTCTGCTTAGAGACAAAGTCTCACTCTGTCACCCAGGCTGGGGTGCAGCAGCGTGATCACAGCTTATAGCTCACTACAACCTCAAATTACCAAGCCCAAGTGACCCCCTCTGCCCTCAGCCTCCCCAATATCTGGGACTATAGGTGTATGCTTCTACGCCTTGCTAATTTTTTTTACTTTTCTATAGAGACAAGGTCTGGCTATGTTGCCCAGGATGGTCTCAAACTTCTGGCCTTAGGTGATCTCTTGCCTCAGCCTCCCAAAATGCTGGTAGGACAGTTATAAGCCACTGTGCCTGGCCAAGTGCTATATATTCTAAGTGAAGAATTCTACAACTAGGTGCAGTGGCTCATGCCTGTAATCCCAGTGTTTTAGGAGGCCAGGAACACTGGAAGGATCGCTCAAAGCCAGGAATTCAAGCCCAGCCCGGCAACATAGCGAGACTCTGTCTCTACAAAAAAATTACAAATAATTAGGTGGGTATAGTGGCACACATTTGTAGTCCTACTTGTGAGGCTGAAGCAGGAGACCCTCTTAAGCCCAGAAGATCACGGTTACAGTGAGCACTCCAGCCTGGGCAAGAGTGAGACTCTGTCTCCTAAAAAAAAAAACAAGAAGAGGAAAAAGAAACTTTCATGAAGCTCTACCACTCTGAATAAAGAGAAAACGTTGTTATTTTTTGGTTTGAAAATGTTTGGGCTCTTTCATTTCTGCGGTACACATTTCCCTTTTTTTTTTTCCTTTGCAGAAAGTAATCATATAGACCAACCTATCTTCTCGAGAATAATCTAGCAGCTCCTTTTGTTAACCGGAGACTGACCACCCCATCTCATCATCCAGGCGTGCAGTGAAATCATTTAAAATGTGCTGAATTGGAGCAAGCCATGCAACAAATCCACGATCACCCAAAACTGAAAAAGAACCAAATAACAACTGTGATGATAACTCACTGACATCCCCATTTTCAGCAGAATACCACGATGTGACCGTTTTTCATCATATGAGCCATTCATAACCAGTGTGACTGTTTCCATTTACAGATACGAAAACAGGCCAGGGTGCTCTGTGACTCATCACAGCCACACAACACAGCACCGGGACAAGGCGCCCTTGTCCATCAACTGGCTGTCAACGAAACTGGGCCCTTCCCTCCACTTTCACTGAGAAGTCTGTTTCTAACAGAGCACATTGGTAGATAAACTTTGCCGCAGGAAAATTCTACATTTGAGTATGTATTACTTAACATTCACTTTTTTGTTCCAAAAAAAGTGGCTCATCAAGTATGCACTGCTATCTGTGGCCGAAAGCTACTTTAAAATAGTGTAGCTCAAGAGTAACCTTCTATTTATTTATTTTTTGAGTCAAGGTCTCACTCTGTTGCCCAGGCTGGAGTGTGGTGGTACAATCACAGCTCACCACAGCCTCGACCTCCTGGGCTCACCCAGTTAATTTTTTTATTTTTATTTTTATTTTTTTTCTGTAGAGATGAGGTCTTACTATGTTGCCCAGGCTGGTCTCAAACTCCTGGGCTCAAGTAATCCTCTCACCTCAGTCTCCCAAAGTGCTGGGATTACAGGTGTAAGTCACCATACCTAGACAAAAATAACCTTTTAAAATGTTCATCCCTGGCTGGGATACTTAATCAGGTTTTACAGCCTTACAAATGCATGAAAATCATTACAATTTTAACCCAGTAAAAAAGGATAATGAACATTATACATATAAAATATCAAATTTTGCCTTGAAAAATCAACTGAGCAACAGATCAGAACGAGGAATTCAGAGGATTCCAACATTTTCTGATGGCATCCTTTTTTTTTTTTACTTTTTTGAGTAGGTGTCTCACTCTGTCATCCAGGCTGGAGTGCAGTGGCACGCTCGTGGCTACCGCAGCCTTGACCTGCTGGGCTCTGGCGATCCTTCCGCCTCAGCCTTCCAAGTAGCTGAAACTACGCCTGGCTAATTTTTTGATTCACTGTAAAGAGGAAGTCTCGTCAAATTGCCCAGGCTAGTCTTGACCCCCCGGGCTCAGGCAATCCTTTCGCCTCCGCCTCCCAAAGTGCTGAGATTACAGGCATGAGCTACTGCACCCTGCCTATCAATTATCCTTTACTATTAAAAATCTAGCCGGGCTCGGTGGCTCAGCCTGTAATCCCACGCCTTTGGGAGGCTGAGGTGAGTGGATTGCCTGAGCCCGTGGGTTCGAGACCCACCGGGGCAACTTGGCGAGACCTTATCTCTACAATAAATCAAAAAATTAGCCGGGCGTGGTAGCGCGCGCCTGTAATTCCGGCTCCTAGGAAGGCTGAGGAGGAAGGATCGCCGGAGCCCAGCAGGTCGAGGCTGCAGTGGCTGGGAGCAGCCATTGCACTCCAGTCTGGGCGACAGAGTGAGACTCCAACTCAAAAAAAAAAAAAAAAAAAATCTAGCCATTATGCTACTGCGAGGGAAAAATAAATCCTAATTTAAAATGTCATGACATCCACATAATTATATCTGTTCTTAATTTATAATTTACTTTTAACTACAAAATCATGCCAGAAACTTTTGCATCAATAAGTACCTATAAAAACTAAGATAATCAAGTGTTCAATCTAACCAGTAATCAAAAAAATACAAATGACAGTAAGGTATAATTTTTGCCTCACAGAATTAGAAAAAAATTTTACTGTCATATTCAGTGCTAATGAAGGTAGGGTGGAATTTCCTCTCTTTTTTTTGAGACAGGGTCTTACTCTGTTGTCCTGGTTTGAGTGCAGTGGTGCAATCAGGACTCACTGTCGCCATGAACTCTTAGGCTCTATCAATCCTCCCACCTCAGTCTCCTAAACAGCTGAGACTCTATGCCACTGTGCCCGGCTTTTTTTTTTTTTTTTTTTTTTTTTGTAGAGACGGGGTCTTGCTATATTACCCAGGCTGATATTGAACTACTGGCCTCAAGCAATCCTCCCACACTGGCCTCCCATCCCTGGCCAGGATTACAGTTCACCTGGCCAGAACTTACATCTTATATTGTTGTGGGCCAGGTGCGGTGGCTCAAATCTGTAATCCCAGTACTTTGGGAGGCCGAGGCAAGAGGATTGCCTGAGTCCAGGGGTTCAAGACCAGCCTGGGCAACTTGGTGAGATCTCGTCTCTACAATAAATCAAAAAATTAGCCAGGCATGGTGGTGTGTACCTGTAGTTCCAGCTACCTGGAAGGGCTGAGGCGGAAGGATCACCAGAGCCCAGCAGGTCCAGGCTGCAGTGGCCATGAATGTGCCACTGCACTCCAGCCTGAGCGACAGAGTGAGACTCTAACTCAAAAAAAAAAAAAAAAAAAGGAATGTCTAGATTTTTTGAACCAGTTATTCTCACTTCTGAGTATCTATCCTCAAGAAAATAATCAAGAGTTTATCTATACAAGATACGGAATCGACCTAAATGCCCATCTACAGATGAATGAAGAAAATGTAATATGTGCACATACACACAGTACACAGGAGGGCGACTACGGTAAATAACAATTACTGGGTATGTCACAATAGCAGGAAAGAAGTTCTTGAATGTTACCACCGCAAAGAAACGGCAAGTGTCTAGAGTGATGGATACGGTCATTATACATAGGCACACGCCTTTAAACATCACATCACACCCCATGAATATGTACAATTATGTATCAATTATGTATTTACAATGAACAACTAGTGATTATAAATAAAAAAGTGTACCTATAAAGATATTCTCTGAAGTAGTAGTTAATGAGAAAAAAACAGGGAAGGAGGAGGGGCTTGGGGAGAAGGGGGTGGGGTGGAGGAGAAAAAGAAAAAGAAAGAAAAAAAACTTAGAAATAAGTTCAATGTTTACCAGTTAAGAAGAGTCGGCCAGGCTCGGTGGCTCAGCCTGTCATCCCAGCTTTGGGAGGCTGAGGCGAGGGGATGGCCTGAGCCCGTGGGTTCGAGACCCGCCCGGGTAACTTGGCAAGACCTCATCTCTACAATCAATCAAAAATAAAAAATGAGTCGGGCGTGGTGGCACGCGCCCGTAGCTCCGGCTGCTTAGAAGGCTGAGACGGAAGGATCGCCAGGGCCCAGCAGGTGGATGCTGGGGTGGCCGTGAGCGTGCCCCTGCACTCCAGCCTGAGCGACGGAATGACACTCTTGACTCAGAGAAAAAAAAAATCAGGACCCCTCTTGCCCTTCGAGGTGTGCCACTCCCTATGTAGCAGCGAGGCTTCCTTTCTCGGCGGCACCTAAGGGTTCGTGATCGTGGGCCTCGAAACCGATGCTGCTTTCCATTCGGCCAGACCTACACTGCCACAGAGGGAGGGAGAATCCTGCACAAGCATGAAAGGCAGCAAGTTCCTCAACGTAAGTGTCCAGAAACGAGGTCCCAGCGGGTAAGCGAGCCCAGAGCCCTCTCGGGTCACCCCTCATTCGCTCGGTTGTGCCTCTCTGTGCCAACAGAGTCACACGTGTGCATGTTTGAGCCAGCGGCACACGCACATGATGGAACGCACGCTGCCTTCGCTTTCTGTGTTTGTTTAGTGGCCTGACAAAGGCTTATTCGTGTGTGTGTGTGTGTGTGTGTGTGTGTGTGTGTGTGTGTGTGTGTGTTGGAGTGTCACTCTGTCGCCCAGGCTGCAATGCAGTGGCATGCTCACGGCCACCCCAGCGTCCACCTGCTGGGCTCCATCGATCCTTCCACCTCAGCCTTCCAAGTAGCCAGAACTATAGGCGCACACCACCACACCCGGCTATTCTTTGATTTATCGTAGAGACAAGGTCTCGCCAAGTTGCCCAGGCTGGTCTAGAACTCACAGGCTCAGGCAATCTTGGCCTCCCAAAGTGCTGGGATGACAGGCTGAGCCACCGAGCCCAGCCTAGGATTATTGTTTAGGTAACTCCTTCCTCTCACCTCCCTCCTCAGGACCAAGTCTCCGGCCTTCTCGGCCTCCCCGGGTCCCCCAAGGACTCCAGAATGGTTCATCTCCACTCTGAGCTCAGACGGCTTCCTCTGACAGAATCATTCCAGAAGCGAGCTCTGGCATCACCTTTCCTGCACACCTCCTGCCTCAGTCCAGGCTCCTCCCACCGCTCCTGTCACCTCTGTGCCCACCGTGGACCCCGTACACACTTCCATCAGAGCCCAAGGAAACGTTGACACTTGTATTACTAATGTTCTTCCCACTAAACTAAACACCAGTGATGGGGATATCCAGTTGGTGTGTGTATCCTGCAGCCAAGGACACAAGAAACCCTCTATGAATGTTGCATGGACCAAGGGGTTCCGAGTGCATCACGGGTAATTTGCTGAACTCTCTAGATCCTAGATTCTCCAGAAATGTTCAACTAGGCATCAAAAACTTACTGAATGGGCTATATCCTAATTTGCAGTCGTACATGTTTATGTCATAAAACACAAACACAGTTCAACTTCACTTATATATTTTATTTACCCAATATTTTCCCAAAAGAAAATGGTTGTTGAGTAATTAATATTACTATTTGTTTTACATTTTGCTGTATAGGATCTGAGAAGAAGGTTAGATCACAATCGGCTGTTAAATGTGATCAAACCCTTGTACTGTGAATGTAATGATTTTTGAGTCACACTGATTGAGGTACAGTTTGCATACAGTAAAATTCACCCTTTTAGGGGGATAGGTCAGGATACCATACAGTTTCACATCCCCAAATTGCCTCTGTAGCCAATTTCACTGCAGTTCCAATCAAAATGCCAACAGATTTTTCTTGGGAATTTGACAAGCTTATTCTGAAATTTATACAAAATGCAAAGGCCGAGGATAGCTCCTGACCACCGCTGATGTGATGTCTGTCATCACAGATTAGTCTCACCTGTTCTGGAGCTCGTATAAGTGGAGTCTTACATACCCCTGGTTTCTGGGGTCTCTCATTCAGCGTGATGCTTCTGAAATTCATCCGTATTGCCATGGCTGTCAGTAGACTGGTCCCATTTATTGCCAAATAGTTTTCCTTTGCATAGGGTATTTGTTTATCTATTCATCTGCAGATGGGTATTGGAACTGTGTGCAGTTTGGGGCAATGGCTAATAAAAGCTGCTGTAAGTATTAACGTATAGGTATTGGGGTGAACATTTCTCTTGGGTAAATACCTGGAAGAATTTCTAGTGGTATGGTTAGCGATATATGAGCATTCCAACTGTCGTATATCCTTGCTAGCAATCAGTACTGCCAGTTTTAAAAACTTTAGCCTTTCTGGTGAGTGTGTAGTGGCATGTCACTGCACAGGCAGTTTTACAAAAGAACTGGCCTGAAATCTTCAAAAATGTCAAAGTCCTGAAACACAAAGGAAGATGACTGTTCCAGATGACAGGAAACAAAACACATGACAAGTGAATGCTACACATAACATGAGACTTATCTTTGCTATGAATGACAGTAACACTGAATAAGGTCTGCAGATTTTAAATAGCACTATTGATAAGTGTTACCTATGGTCAGGCAGGAAAATGATTCTGTTCTTAGGAAATAGACACTGAAGTGTTTAGTCTGCAACTTACACCCAAAAAGGTCAGAAAAAAAGGGTTGTTAGTGCAAGATGTGTGAAGACATGTGCGTTAAGTATAGAGAAGGAAAAAGAAAAAATATGGTCAGGGTTCACCTGAGGAGTATGAGTAAAGGGTATGCAGGAATTCATTGTACAGGACCGTTCTTATAGCTTCTCTGGAAGTAGGAAATTAAAGCAAAACACAAGCTAAAAGAAAAAAATACATAAGAACGCTCAGTGGCTCAGCCTGTCAGCACTTCAGGAGGCCAAGACAAGAGGATCACCTGAGCCCGTGGGTTCGAGACCAGCCCCAGCAACTTGGCAAGACCTCGTCTCTACAATAAATCAAAAATTAGCCAGGCATGGTGACACGCCCCTGTAGTTCCCGCTCCTTGGAAAGCTGAGGCGGGAGGATCGCCGGAGCCCAGCAGGTCAAGGCTGCGGTGGCCATAAGCATGCCACAGCACTCCAGCCTGGACCATGGAATGAGACTCCGACTCAAAAAAAATAAAAAATAAGCTGGGCTCAGTGGCTCAGCCTGTAATCTCAGCACTTTGGGAGGCTGAGATGAGTGGATTGCCTGAGCCCGCAGGTTCAAGACCCGCCTGGGCAACTTGGCGAGACCTCATCTCTACAATAAAATCAAAAATTAGCCGGGCGTGGTGGCACGCGCCTGTAGTTCCAGCTACTTGGAAGGCTGAGGCGGAAGGATCGCCGGAGCCCAGCAGGTCGAGGCTGCAGTGGCTGGGAGCGGCCACTGCACTCCAGTCTGGGTGACAGAGTGAGACTCCAACTCAAAAAAAAAATAAAAATAAAAAATAAAAAGACTGGAGGTATCAATTCTCTTTGTGAGGATATCTAGGTTCAATGCGATCCCAATCAAAATGCCAACAGATTTTTTTTTTCTGGAACTTGACAAGCTTATTCTAAAATTTATACAGAAATGCAAAGGCCAAGAACAGCCAGACATTCTTGGAGAGGAACTACACAGGAAGAGAAGATTTACCATAAAGCTGCAATAAGAAGACAGCGTGGCACCAGCTTGTGGACAGACCAATGAAACAGAACAAAGATTTATATGCATATACCTGATTTCTAAAAAAAGCAGGCAATGCAGAATAATGGGGAAGCCAAACTTTTTAATAAATGCGACGGATATCCACCGGGGGAAAAAAAATAAAACTGGGGGCCTACACACATCGTACACAAAAGTCACACACAGGCGGGTCACAAAACTACACATGAAAAGCAAACTGCAAAGCTTCCATAAGGAGATGGTCTTCATGACGTCATAATAGGAAAAAACACAACACTCAAGGCCAGGTGTGATGACGCATGCCTGCAGTCCCAGCTATTCGGGAGGCTAGGGCAGGAGGACTGCTTGAGCTCGAGTGTTCGAGGCTATGATCACACCTGTGAATAGCCACTGCACTCCAGCCACCACATAACAAGACTCATCTTAAAAAAAAAAAAAAAAACCTCGGCTGGGTGTGGTGGCCCAAGCCTGTCATCCCAGCACCTTGGGAGGCCGAGGTGAGAGGATCGCCTGAGCCCGTGGCTTCAAGACTAGCCTGGGCACCATGGTGAGACCTTGTCTCTACAATTTAAAAAAAAAAAAATTAACCAGGCGTGGTGGTGTGCGCCTGTAGTTCCGGCTACTTGGAAGGCTGAGACGGAAGGATCGCCTGAGCCCAGCCTGGGCAGATTGAGATTCCAACTCAAAAAAAAACTACAAGATCCAAACTAACATTAGCCACCAAGGAAGAGATGCGTAAATCTGACAAGTCACAGCCGGGCTCGGTGGCTCAGCCTGTAATCCCGCGCCTTTGGGAGGCTGAGGTGAGTGGATTGCCTGAGCCCGCGGGTTCGAGACCCGCCTGGGCAGCGAGACCTCATCTCTACAATAAATCAAAAAATCAGCCGGGCATGGTAGTGCATGCCTGTAATTCCGGCTACTTGGAAGGCTGAGGCGGAAGGATCGCCGGAGCCCAGCAGGTCGAGGCTGCGGTGGCCGGAAGCGGCCACTGCACTCCAGTCTGGGCGACAGAGTGAGACTCCAACTCAAAAAAAAAAAAAAAAAAAAAAAAAAAAAAAAAAAAAATCTGACAAGTCACAACCCCGTGTTCCTCATGACTACTGACTTCATGACTACCTTTCAGCTTTTCTTACGGCTCTTACACACTTCTGTGACTTTCTTTTTCACCATGCGAAAGTTTGCTCCTCTGTGCTTCAAAAGGGTAACTTGGGAAAAACCACAGAGGAATCCATGCGGCTCCCAGCACACGTGTGATACCGAGCTCACAGCCCTGCTGACCCAGCCAGAGGTCAGACAGTACTGGCATGACTCTCTCTTTCTCTCCCCTTTCCTGAGCTGTAAGAGTCTGGCACAGAGTAGGTACTCAACAAAATACTTCCCCAACCAACGACTAGATGCATGAATGAAAATGCACATTTACCCGACAACGAGAGAAGCGCTGTACGAATCACAAATCCGTATCTGGAGAGTGAGAATGCCTTGCACTGCACAGGGCGCCTCACCCGCTCACCCTGCCCTCCTCAACCAAGTCCAAGAATTAGCAAACCAACAAGGAAGGGCGTTCCCTTGACCTTGAACAAAGTTTCCAGCTGCAGCAACACCCCCTGGCCTCCAGTGGATTGATACTCCCTGTTCCACCATCCTCCTTTGCTTTGCCTCTTTAAAGAACTAACTACCCTTTCTTTTCTTTTTTTTTTTCTTTCTGAGTCAGATTCTCACTATCACCCAGGCTGGAGTGCAGTGGCACAATCACAGCTATCTCCTGCATCCACCTCCACACCCAGCTAAGACTTTGTGGTTGTTTTTGTTTTTTTGTTTTTTTGTTTTTGTAGAGACGAGGTCTCACTATGTTGCCCAGGCTTGTCTCAAACTTCTGGACTCAAGCAATCCTCCTCCCTTGGCTCCCAAAGTGCTGGGACTACAGGCGTGAGCCACCATGCCTAGCTTAAATTTAGCTTTTTAATTTTTCAAAATAACTGCTGTAGCCTTGACAGTTATGCAAAGAACTGAGCTTAAATTTTTTTTCCACCTGTAGAAATGGTCTTACCTCTGCCACTAGTCCTGCCCTATATCTTTCCAAATATTAAGAATATAGTTTCTGCCGGGCGCAGTGGCTCAAACCTGTCATCCCAGCACTTTGGGAGGCTGAGGCAAGAAGACTGACTGAGCCCAGGGGTTCGAGACCAGCCTGGGGCAACTTGGTGAGACCTCATCTCTACAAATTTAAAAATAAGCCTGTCATGGTAGCACATGTCTGTAGTTCCAGGTACTTGGAAGGCTGAGGCAGAAGGATCACTGGAGCCCAGCAGGTCGAGGCTGTGGTGGCCGTGAGTGTGCTACTGCATTCCAGCCTGGACGACAGAGTAACTCTCCAACTCAAAAAAAAAAAAAGAATACACTTTCTGCCATAGTTGTTTCACAGCTCCCCCCCCAAAAAAAGCACCCTTCCCATCATTGCATGGCCCTGAAGACACATGAACAAAAGTAGAGTATTTACAACCTACAAAAGGAACCAGATAGGCTGTACAATGAATGCCCAGCCATATTTAGGGTGCAGGGTTGAGAACCAGGACCAGGAACCCAGCTGTGAACCACCTACGGCAAGATGCCTGCCATGAAATCTTAAAGCCGCGAGATGCCACGCATTCCATGAAACCAAAACAAAAAACACAGCGCACCCTACACATTAGGCTTCCAGCTACCTCTGTCTGTGTATCTAATTACGCGGACTAAGAATACACTAACTAGTCAACTCCATCAGAAAGTCAATTTCCACTCCTTTCCAAGGCAGCACTGCGAATGGTGACACAGGACAGGCTCCCTCAAACAGACGCCATCAGCTCACTTGGACTGGACATCCAAATTGTTCACCGATCACAAAATAACATGACACGACTGGAGAAAGCCCCAGGCCTCCAGGGCCTAACTACAAGAGGCGAGAGATTCTTTTAAGCCACATACACCTGCTGACCTGTATCTGCGACCTGCTCCCAGACCATCCACAGACAGCAGCAGGGCGCTCACGGGGACACAGATCCAGTGCGGAGAAGCCGTCCCCTAGGGCTGCCACCCCATAAACACTCCTTGGCGCCAAGGCGGGCCTGGAACCCGAGAAGATACAGTTCCAATCTGGACAGCAGCCAACACATCTCATTCGCAGCATCCAGGGACCAGGGCCAGCCCAATGCCGGGGACCCAGGTGGCATTACCTCCTATACGCGCTCCCGACCCAGAGGTGACCTGCACACTTTCTTCTGTGCCTGCTGATGGCCACAGGTGGACCCGCTCAGCCCAGTTACCGTGCAGACTCGAACCTGACCAGGGGCCACCCAGCAACCACAAACTCCAAGTCCCGGGAGGATTCTGTCTGGCCGACTGGGAAATAACTAACACAGCAAAAAAAGCATCTTCTTGACAATGCATAATGAAGATACACCAAAGTAGAGCCTTGCATGCACAAAATAAGACAATCCCCCACCTCAACTGCCTGTTTCTAGGCACTATTTCACAAAAGTGGGGGGAAGACTTTTGGAAGGAAAAATCTCGAACAAATAAACCATAAGGCTGTAACTACTACTTAAGAGGCTATTTCCTAAAGGTTTAAGACAGTCGTTACATGGAAAAGTAAAAAACACCCTCGGTGTTCCAGTAAGGTTCAATATTTAAAGAACCAAACAGCCACGTGAAACACGAAATTACATTCATTCTCTAATGGTAGCAAAAAAAAAAAAAAGATCCAGGCCGGGCTCGGTGGCTCAGCCTGTAATCCCAGCACTTTGGGAGGCCAAGGTGAGTGGATTGCCTAAGCCGACGGGTTCGAGACCTGCCTGAGCAACTTGGTGAGACCTCATCTCTACAATAAATAAAAAAAAAAAAAATTAGCCGGGCGTGGTAGTGTGCACCTGTAATTCCAGCTACTCAGAAGGCTGAGGCGGAAGGATCGCCGGAGCCCCAGCAAGTCGAGGCTGAGGTCACTGCATTCCAGTGTGGGCAACAGAGCAAGACTCCAACTCAAAAAAAAAAAAAAAAAAAAAAGATCCAGTGCAAAGTAAAAGGACAGCAGCAATGCAGTAGCAGAAAGACACAAGTGTATGTGCATGAAAAGAACATACCAAAAATAAAATAAACGTTTACATAAACTACTGGATTATAGGGAGTCTGTCAATCACTGAAATTTGTGCAGGGCTATAATTAATAAGTTCATGAATCCTATTTGATACAAACATATTAACTATCCCGCTTTTAAATTATCTTAATGTTGCAAAAATAAACATGCCGTTTTATTATGTAAACTTAACTTCGTGGCCATCTTATTAAGCAAAAATTCCAAGCAAAAAAATGTATATCACCTGTTACATTCAACAGGTCAGTAAAAATGCATTTGCTTTGACTACAAATGAAAGTTCATCTGCATAATTTATCAAGCAATTATTAAGCAGGACCACGGCGGTATCATTAGGATAATTACCCTTCAGCCCATAGCAACAGAGAACACAGCATCCTAAATTCCAGGTATAGAAATAAAAGTTTCCCAACCGCCTTATAGAGGTGAAAATACATTTAATTTTTAAGGCCGTCCAAAGAAATACTAGTGATTATCTCTGCATGGGAGAGATGTCCAAGATTCATCTTCACTTCATTTTGAATATGTGCATTCTCTACAGTGAACAAATGATTTTGAAGCCAGATGAGACCTCAGAGGTGTGGTCTCCACCCTCACGTTCTCCCACCCCTCCCACGGCCTTCTCACATCTTACCCTAGCACGTGGCCTCACTGAATCCACGGAGGCCCAGTCGGAGCAAAGCTGCTTCCTATGTGTGTCCCTGCTGGATCTAAGCTTCAAGATGTGGACCCCCAGCATCTGTGGGGTCCCAAATCTATCTCGAGGGCATGGCAGGGTGCCTGCATCAATGCACAGACTGGCCTCAGTACCCTCAGAAGGTGGCTGAAGACCAACACTTCCTCTGTCTTCACTAAAAAAGAGAGGCCGGGTGCGGTGGCTCACGCCTGTAATCCCAGCACTTTGGGAGGCTGAGGCGAGAGGACTACCTGAGCTCAGGGGTTGGAGACCAGCCTAAGCAACATGGCAAGACCTCGTCTCTACAATAAATAAGTAAATAAATAAATAAAAATTAGCTGGGCGTGGTGGTGCCGCCTATAATTCCAGCACTTTGGATTGTCTGAGTTCAGGGGTTCAAGACCAACCTGAGCAACATGGCGAGACTTCATCTTTACCATAAACAACAACAAAAAAATTAGCTGGGCATGGTGGTGCACACCTGTAATCCCAGCACTTTGGAATGCCTGAGCTCAGGAGTTCGAGACCAGCCTGAGCAACATGGGGAGACCTTATCTCTACCATAAATAATAAAAAAAAATTAGCTGGGCGTGGTGGCGCACGCCTGTAGTTCCAGCTACTTGGAAGGCTGAAGTGGAAGGATCGCCTGAGCCCAGCAGGTCGAGGCTGCGGTGGCCGTGAGCAGCATGCCACTGCACTCCAGTCTGGGTGACAGAGTGAGACTCCAACTTAAAAAAAGAAAAGGCTGACACACAACTGCCATCCTCTCTGCTTGAATGTCTGAATCCCCTGGCCAGTCTTATTTTTTCGGTGCCATCAACTCTAGCTTCCTAAAGCCTTCTCCAAGACGTGGCTCTCCTCCTGATATCTCACTTCTCCCCAGAGGTTCAGCTGCAGTGCTCTGTGGTTCCAACATTCTAATTCTTAGTCATTACTAATTATACCTGGAGAAATAGCCATGATCTTACATAAAATGTGTGGAAGTTCAATCGAGTGTTTAAAATATCCCTCCCATGAGCTGGGTGGGGTGGCTCACGCCTGTCATCCCAGCACTGAGGGAGGCCGAGGGGAGAGGACTGCCTGAGCCCAGGGGTTCAGGACCAGCCTGGGGCAACAAATCAAAAAATTAGCCGGGCGTGGTGGCACACACCTGTGGTTCCAGCTACTTGGAAGGCTGAGGCGGAAGGATTGCCGGAGCCCAATATGTTGAGGTTGCGGTGGCCGGGAGCGTGCCACCGCACTTTGTGTCTGGGCACAATGGCTCATGCCTGTGATCCCAGCACTTTGGAAGGCAGAAGCAGGAGGACTGCTTGAGTCCAGCAGTTCAAGACAAGCCTGGGCAACATAGCAAGACCTTCCCTGTAAAAAAAAAAAAAAAAATCAAAACCAAAAAAATCAAAAAATTTGCAGGGTGTGGTGACATATACCTATAGTTGCAGCTACTCAGAGGCTGAGGCAGAAGGATCACCTGAGCCCAGCAGGTCGAGGCTGCAGTGAGCCAAGACCAAGCCCCTGCACTCCAGTCTGGGTGACAGAGTGAGATCCCGACTCAAAAAAATCCTGAATGGTATCCCACGTCTTTACAACTAAAAAATAAATGAAAACATGTGTGCGTGTGGGGTATGTGTGTGTGCATGCACCAATGATTAAATGGTCCACATCCCCAGCACAATATAAATATAGAGCAATGTAGGTCAGACGTGAAGAATTTTCATGAAGAAAAGAAGACAAAAAGAGGTTAGGGAAACTTCATCCAGGAAGCTCGTTAAGACAAGGCGAAACAGGGAGTGACCTGCTTTGAGCAGTTTCAACGCGGCCTGCCAGGAGAGACAGCCAGGTTCAAAACAGAATTACCTTCCGCGCTCACATTTTGTCTCACGTGTCCCATTTTAATAATTTTAGACAATTGCTGTCTCCATCACATAGGAATTTTTTAACTCCCCCACAAGACAGCACACAGTTTAATAATCAGTGTACAAAAACTGAATTTCCAAAACATTCTCATCACCAAGTGCTGCCTCAATATTTGACAAGAAAGTGACACTGCTACAGATTTAATATTTAAAAAAAAAAAGATAAATAACTGAGCTGCAGACTGGAATCACCTGGAGACCTCTGAAAAGGTACTAGCAACTAGGTTCCGGCCTCCAACACTGGCATTTTATGGGTCGAGATGGTAGGTAGCACGTGCGTCTCGATGGTGGCATTGTGTTTTTCTGACTTCTGACAGCAGCCACGTACATTCTGTCTTTTCCATGGCGATGAAGTAATTATCTGGAAAGTCGACACCCCAATTCACATTTATATTGGAGAGAGGAATAAGGAAAATTTGTTGTATTATCTTATACAATTTGGGAGAATTTTATTTATTTATTTTTATTTTTTATTTTTTTGAGTTGGAGTCTCACTCTGTCGCCCAGACTGGAGTGCAGTGGCCGCTCCCGGCCACCGCAGCCTCGCCTACTGGGCTCCGGCGATCCTTCCGCCTCAGCCTTCCAAGTAGCTGGAACTACAGGCACGTGCTACCACGCCCGGCTAATTTTTGATTTACTGTAGAGATGAGATCTCGCCGAGTTGCCCACGCGGGTCTCAAACCCACGGGCTCAGGCAATCCGCTCACCTCAGCCTCCCAAAGCACTGGGATTACAGGCTGAGCCACCGAGCCCAGCCAATTTGGGGGAATTTTAAACTGTTCGGGTTCTAGCTCTGGGTAGCTGATTTTTTTCCCCCTTCTATTTTATTTACAGAGAAATACTTTTAGCATCTGGTACCCAAATATTAGAGACACTGCAGCTTTGGTGAGGAACAAGTACAAATAAAAGTACCTGGGTTAAAATGCATAGTCGCTCATTTATTTTCTTTGTGTTCATTAATCGACTCCAGGGAGATGTATCCACACTTTAGCAGAGGCCAGTCAAAAAATTTTTGTAAGGAAAAGGGCTGCTCACTTATGCATGTCTTTGTAAGTTTCCATTTCTAGTTATTTCTTGAGGGAAGTTATCCAGACTGGCCTTGTCGACAACCACTAAAATCTTTATTTATGCTGTTGTCCATCAAGATTCAGCTGAATTGTCCATTTAACATCAAACAATCAGGAAGGATACATCAATTACATCAAGTTTCAATTACACACACAAAGGCCACTGGGAAGGCCTACGAAGCTAATGGTATATAAAGGCGGGTTAGTTTAGAAGCTTAAACACTAAATACAGAACAACAAACACTTTATACTAACAGTATGAGAAAATCATTTTGGGGGTATGTTTTCAAATAGATATCTCACTCTGGAATCGCTTCATGCATTTTAATGGCAATCTATCTATAACAAAATAATTCATATATTTCAAAGCAATAATCTGCTTCTAGTCTTTGCTTACTTCCAGACTATTCTCTGAAAGTCTAAAAATGAATTATTTACATCTGGTGGAAAAACTCTCTCTTGTGAGATTTTTTTTTAAAGATTCTTGGATTTAAATTCGGATGTGAAACAGACCGGTGAGACCCTGAAATTCTAAAACTAGAGGTTAAAAAGTTATTTATGCATTTTTCAACAGATATGACCCTAAAAATGCTGAGAGGCACTTGCTTTGGCAGCATGGATACTAAAATTGGAACCACGCAGAGATTGGCATGGCCCCTGGGCAAGTATGCCCCGCAAATTCATAAGGCTTTTCTGTTTTGTTTTGTTTTAAATGCTGATAGCTCAGCTATAGTGGCTCATGTAATCCCAGTTACCAGGGAGACTGAGGCGGGAGGATCACTTGACATCAGCCTGGACAATACAGCAAGACTTCATCTCTTTTTTTTAAATGCTGAAAATGTTTTTGAATAACAAAATAAGATTTCTATAGTAAAATTTTTTTTTTGGATTCTCACCCTGTCGCCCAGGCTGGAGTGCAATGGCATGCTCCTGGCCACCACAGCCTTGACCTGATGGGCTCAGGCGATATTTCTGCCTCAGCCTTCCAAGTAGCTGAAACTACAGGTGCGCGCCACCACGCCCGGTTAATTTTTTGATTTATTGTAGAGACGTGGTCTAACCAAGTTGCCCAGGCTGGTCTCGAACCCATGGGCTCAGGCAATCCTCTTGCCTCGGCCTCTCGAAGTGCTGGGATTACAGGCGTGAGACACTGTGCCCAGCCAAGAAGTTTCTAAGGAGACCAGAATGTGATTATTTAATATTATATACATTTGGAAGATCTGCATAATTCAGTGAAACAATATGTCCCAAATGACCGGTACATTGTGTTACAAAATCATGCATGAATAAAAGATCCATTCAAATTACAAAACAGACCTATGACTTGTAATCTAACAGAGTACCAAATGTTCACTGATATCATTTAAGATTCCACCCTGGAACTTTAAGAAATTATCACTTGCTGAGTTTTGGTGAAGGATTAGAGAAGAATAAATATACTTATCTGAAGGAGTTAAATAAATACTTCTTTCCTTCCCAACATCATATCTGTGTGAGGCCCTATTTTCTTCACATACAGGACTCCAATCAAAACAACATACTGCAACAAATTGAATGCATGAGCAAATATCACAGCCCAGCCGTCTTTTTTTTTTGTTGTTGTTGAGTTGGAGTCTCACTCTGTCGCCCAGACTGGAGTGCAGTGGCTGCTCCCGGCCACCGCAGCCTCGCCTGCTGGGCTCCTGCGCAGCCGTCTTCTATTGTTACACATTAAAGAGATTTACAAGCAGAGGCAAGAGGACTGCTTGAGGCCAGCACTTCAAGAACAGCCTAGGCAACATACAGAGGCCCCTCTCTCTACAAAAAAAAATTAGCCAGGTGTGGTGGCACGTGTGGGAAATCGAGGCAGGAAGATCACTTGAGCCTGGGAGTTAGAGGTTGCAAAGAGGTGTCATGGTGCCACTGCACTCCAGCCTGGGCAAAAGATCAAGACCCTGTCTCCAAAAAAAAAAGAAAGAGAGAGAGAGAGATTTACAAAAATGTAAAACAGTGCCACTCTTCTCACTAATTTTTGTTTTAGAATGTAGTTATGTATATTTGCCAGACACAGTGGCTCACGCCTGTCATCCCAGCACTTTTGGAGGCCATGGTGAGAGGATTGCCAGAGCCCAGAGGTTCGAGACCAGCCTGGGCAACTTGGCGAGACCTCGTCTCTACAATAAAACACAAAATTAGCCGGGCGTGGTGGTGCACGCCTGTAGTCCCAGCTCCTTGGAAGGCTGAAGCGGAAGGATCGCCGGAGGCCAGCGGGTCGAGGCTGCGGTGGCCGGGAGCGTGGCCCTGCACTCCAGCCTGGGCGACAGAGTGAGACTCCAACTAAAAAAAAATAATAATAAGGCAAGGCCAGGGCAAACCAACAGCAAAAGGAAAATGGGCAACCAGACCCAGAGGCCTGATCTGGAAGCTGGGAGGGAAGACTTCAGAGAGGACTGGCCGGCCTGGGCGTGAGAGGCCCAGGAAAGAATCACGACCGAATGAGGCCACTGGATCTATTAATTAGGGCTACAGAGCGGTCACTGTTGAGGGCTTGGGGACACAGAAGACACTGAATCTGGAACCGAGGCCTCATTAGCATAGCAGGCACAGAAAGTGAGTTTGCCATCCAGGGCTTCAGGGAAATGGTTCTTCTCAAACAATAATTTATTTCAACCATAACAATTTTTAAACAAGTGGTCTCTCTAAAACCTATCTGCTATTTTCAGATAATTTATTTCATAATCACATAAAACACTAATGCTAGCACTTCATCGGCAGAATACTAGCATTTACCTAATGAGTTTCACAACCCTAAAAATATATTACCGAACCTCAAACTGCTACTTAAGATAATATTATTCTTGGCTGGGCGTAGTGGCTCAAGCCTGTCATCCCAGCACTTTGGAAGGCCGAGGTGGGAGGATTGCCCGAGCCCGTGGGTTCAAGGCCCACCCGGGCAACTTGGCGAGACCTTGTCTCTGCAATAAGTCAAAAATTAGTCGGGCGTGGTGGTGTGTGCCTGTAGTTCCAGCTACTTGGAAAACCAAGGTGGAAGGATCGCTGAAGTCCAGTAGGTCAAGGCTGCAGTGGCCATGAGCGTGCCACTGCACTATAGCCTGGGCAACAGAGTGAGACTCCAACTCAAAAAATATATATATATATATAAATGTAGAGAGAGAAAATCTACTGAAATACATTTTAGTGCAAGCCCAACAAATGACATTTACTCAAGGGAAAAAAACTATAATTCCATCCTTTGCATGAGTGACACGAAGCACAACATAAGATCGAATTACATTTGGGCATATTCGCATCAAATGTGCACTGAGCTGGATCAACGTTTACGCGAAAGTAATATGTGAAAAACAATCATCTGTTTTCCAAAAAGATTCTTCCTTTACAAAAGAAAGCCCCATTGGGACCCTTTAAATAGGAGGCTTTCCGGGAACAGCAAAAAATTGCACTTAGTTATTTAATTCACAGGAACATGTGCTGAAGGCATGTGCATCGAGTATGCACTCCACACAGAGTGACGTCAAGAGGTGGAAAGGACGAGAGCCATAAGGAATACTCAGACGCTGCGTGTCCAGCGGCCTCTGCCTCTCCTCCACCTGGGGAGGCCCATGGGGGACTCGAGGGAGGCCAGCTCGGAGGAAAATGGATTCTCCCTTGGACTCAAAGTCTGGCAAAAAGATGCCTGAGTGTTACAGCTTTGCCATCCCTTGTGGACACAGACACAGAATCCCAGCACTTTGGGAGGCAGAGGTGAGAGGATTGACTGAGCCAGGGGTTCGAGACCAGCCTGGGTAACTTGGCGAGACATCGTCTCTACAATCATCAAAAAATGAGCCGGGCATGGTGGCACGTGCCTGTAGTTCCGGCTCCTCGGGAGGCTGAGGCGGAAGGATCACCGGTGCCCAGCAGGTCGAGGCTGCGGTGGCCGAGAGCACGCCACTGCCCTCCAGCCTGGGCAACAGTGAGACACCAACTCAAAAATAAAAATAAAAAGCCAGAAGAGACAGATCATTCAGGAATGTCCAAAGCTCTGAGTGTTTACAAGAGCACACAGAGAAGGGAGCTCAAAACCCCAAATGGGGCTAGTGTCTGGGGTCAGACCCCAAAGGCATCTTCTGGTTTCTCCCCTCTCCTGCCAACACCCTAGCAAGGAATAGGCCTCGACTCTCCCTGCTGTGAAATGGGCAACGCGAACCACCACCTCCCAAGGTCAACTCGAGAAAGAAGTGACAAAGTGACCGCAAAACACACAGGGGCGGCCTGTCAGCGGCCCTCAAGACCTGCTGTGACGGTGCTGTCCTGGGGTGGTTTCCGACCCGTCGTTCGGCCACCATCACGGCACACGGCCGCCCAGCCCGTGGGAGCACAGCCCCGCCCTGCGCATCATCACACTGTCCCCACTCGGCTGCCCACAGGTCCTGAGGACGCTCGTCTCCACCGGGGCTGGACCCAGTCGGAAGAATCTTTTTGGAAGACAGATGATCATTTTTCACATATTACTTTCGCGTAAACATCGATCCAGCTCAATGCACATCTGATGCGAATATGCCCAAATGAAATTCGATCTTATGTTGTGCTTCGTGTCACTCGTGCAAAGGATGGAATTATAGTTTTTTTCCCTTGAGTAAATGTCATTTGTTGGACATTTATCTACAGTAGGAATAATATATATACATTTTTTTTTTCTTTTGAGTTGAGAATGGACCAGAGTCCACGACCTGCTGGACCAGGTCCAGCGAACGACTTATTAATCATCCAATGAAACAACTCACTTAAAATTCCTCATCTACACCGCCTTCCCTTCCAAAAAAGAATGCACCCCTGTGAAATACAAAATTCTGGCCGCAGTGACTTTTTCTGGCTTGCTGGTGCCATGGTCAAGCACATTCTAGTTCCATATTCCTTCCCCTCCTCCTACTCCTAAGAGAAAATAGTTCTTAAACGAACACATACCCCCTCGATCGGCTATTCGATCACCCAACAACTTGCTCGACACTTCACACACTCATCTGTTTTCTTCACCCACCTCCATGGCCGATACAGGCCACGGTTCTGGCTGAAATCTCAAGCACAAGAAGAGATAGACGGATCGCGTTCTTCTAATTGTCAAGATCCACCATAAGGAATAGGAAAGGCACAGAAACCGATACATTCCTCTTCAAGACACACAAGCTCTTTGTTCCTCCACCCAAATACCAAGACCAAAAGAATAACAGACGGCAACGTCATGCCCACAAACCAAACCGCAGAGGGTTCATCTAATTTTAGAAAAAAAATAACAAGGAGGAGAAGAAGAAGTTCTCCCTTGGAATAACTCAATCCTCAAATCAGAGAAACTCAAAGAACAAGACACAGAAAAAGGAACAGCCCCAAATCTCTCCTGTGGAACACTGATTCTATCAGAGCTAAATCAAAATAAATAATGCTTTTTTCCTCTGCCTTTTTTTTTTTTTAAGATGTGGGGTCTGGCTCCGTGGCTCAGGCTGAAGTGCAGTGGAGCTATCATAGCTAACTGCAGCCCTGAACTCCTGGACTTAAGCCATCCTCCCACCTCAGTCCCCTGAGTAGCTGGGACCAGGTATACATACCACACCCAGCTAGTTTTTTAAGTTTTTGCAGAGATGGGGGTTTGGCTGTATCACACAGGCTCATCTCCAACCTCAAGTGATCCTCCCGCCTCAGCCTCCCAGAGTGCCAGGATTACAGGACAACAGATCTCACGAATGTTTGAAACCAACCGTTAAAAAAAAAAGCCCACTTACAGAGAAAAATATCTAAACGTGTCATTTCCAAGCACAGGCACTACTTGGTGGATCCCAACAAATGTTTCTCATTTTCACCATACTCTTTTAAAAAGACAAGCTGAGGAAGATATATATATATATATATATATATATACATATATATAATTTTTTTTTTTTTTTTTTTTTTTTGAGTTGGAGTCTCACTCTGTTACCCAGACTGGAGTGCAGTGGCCGCTCCTGGCCACCACAGCCTCAACCTGCCGGGCTCCAGCAATCCTTCAGCCTCAGCCTTGCGAGTAGCTAGAATTACAGGCGTGTGCTACCACGCCCGGCTAATTTTTTATTTATTGTAGAGATGAGGTCTTGCCAAGTTGCCCAGGCTGGTCTCGAACCTGCGCACTCAGGCAATTCACTCACCTCGGCCTCCCAAGGCACGGGATTAAGGCTGAGCCACCGAGCACAGCCAGGTATATATATTTTAAACCTCAATTATAATACTTACATCCAGAGGTAGCCTTTATGTGTATGCCAAATTATTACAGCCAGGTGTTCACTGATTAATTTGCTCAACCCTAGGCAATATGACTCTTCCTTTTCTGGAAGCGGTGAACAAGACGCACTCTAGCTGCTTCTTAATCTAAGATCTTATACTTGTTTTTCCCTGAAACCCTCAAGAGAAGAAAAAAAATATAAGTCATCACCTAATGGTTTTGGGTGGAGTACTACTTACATTCTAGAATGCTTCATACCATCTCCTTAAGGATAGAAACGCTTTTCTCTAGAAACCCTAAGGGATCTTTCTAAAATAAAGAGCATGGGCCAGGCAGGGTGGCTCATGCCTATAATCTCAGCACTTTGGGAAGCCGAGATGAGAGGACTGCCTGAGTTCACAGGCTCCAGACCAGCCTGAGCAACTTAGGGAGACCTCATCTCTACGATAAATCAAAAAATTAGCCGGGCGCGTGCCTGTAGTTCCAGCTACTTGGAAGGCTGAGGCGGAAGGATCGCCGGAGCCCAGCAGGTCGAGGCTGCAGTGGCTGTGAGCAACAACTGCAGTACAGCCTGGGCATCAGAGTGAGACTCTGACTCAAAAAATAAAAATAAAAAATAAAGAGCATGAACCTCTGGCCAGAATCAAGATTAAGCAGAGAAAACCAGCATTAGCAAAAGACATGTGAACACCAGCAAACTGCAACAGACTTAGACAGAAATTTCATATATCTTCAGAAGGACTTGGGTGGAACAATTACTTTACGACAGTCTTACTTCTGCTAACTGTTACCATAGCGACCCTGTGTTCTGGTGTATTCGGTGTCAAAAAAGTCCAGGTGAACAGGACATATAAATTCCAGAAGACACAAGATGTTTCTTGTCAAGATACTTTTAATGTAGCCATTAAAAAAAATTTTTTTTTTGAGACTGGGTCTTGCACTGTCACCCAGGCTGGAGTGCAGTCAAACTCCTGGCCTCAAGAGAGCCTCCCGCCTCCGCCTCCCACATGCTAGGATGACAGGTGTGAGCCACCGTGCCAGGTCGATCATGCTTCTTATTGGGTTACACGGATCATCCAAAGCCCCTAAGATGATCGTTCAGCTCAGTGAGAACGTGGCAAGCCATTTTCAAAAAGCGTGCACGAGACCAGGTGTCCCAAGCATTTGCAGCTGCATCGCATGCTGGGGGGTATGCTGCAAATTGACCGTCCTAGCTACTCTCATGAGCTCCACGGGCCCCTGGATCTCTCCTCCGCCCTGCCCCTGCCCTGGGAGGGGGGGCCTGCACAGGTCACCGTCTGGGCTCCCCAGCTGGGGTCTAGCAATGAGAGTCACCGGTGGAGACCCACAGGCAGAGGCAGGGGCCAGGGGATGTCCCCTCACGCCCCGCAGTCCCAACCACAGCACCCAAGCGTTCCTGCACGAAGCCAACTCTGCGCACAGGTTGTCCCTGGAGCATCTCGCCAGTGATCATCCCTGGGTGCTCTGGGTGGCAACCTTGGTTTGTTCCCTAGTCCTGGCAAAGTCTCTTCCTGTGACCCATCAAGGCGGAGTCTCTTTCCTGAGGGGGCTTTGCCTGAGGCGACTTACAACACCAGATCTGGTTATCTGATGGGTCACTAGCTAAAGAGATCTAACTTTAAAAGTGCTTAAATGTTCCTAAGATCCATGAGCCTGTATTCATGCCTCGCTGCCGCTTGCATAACTTTTTAAAAATCAAAATATCAATAAAATATAACAAATTATATACAACTAACTCACTTCCCAGTGAAGCTGGTTAAGAAGCTGAACCGGTCATTCCAATTTAATCGAGGTGTGAAATTTAACACTGCACTGCCTTCTCCATATAAATGCTATAAGCCTCAAATAAGCTTTGTAAAAAGTCAATGAAGTGATTCTGGGCCAGGGGAGGGTGGCTCAGCCTGTAATCCCAGTACTTTGGGATGATGAGGAGAGAGGACTGCCGGGGGCCCGCGAGTTCGAGACCAGCCTGGGCAACTTGGTGAGACCTCGGCTCTACATAAGTCACAAAAACTAGCCGGGTGTGGTGGCACGCGCCTATAGTTCCGGCTACTTGGAAGGCTGAGGTGGAACACTGTTCTTCTTTAGCCAGGGTTCTCAAATGTTGGTGTGCAGGTCACCAACAGGGAAGCCTGTCAAATGCTTATGTCCAGGGCCTCTCACACGTCCCAGTGTGTCTTTACCAGCTCCCCAGAAAATCTGGAGGCACTTAAAAATGGCCAATCTCTAATATATTGCCTTTTCTTCCTTTCAGATGAAATGTGTCCATTAAACACGGGGGGGAAAAAACAACAACCAGTGACAATAATAATGGAGACTAACTCTGTGCCGGGCAGGACAATCTGTGCTTTACACGTACTATTTCATTACCTAGTTCGATGCTCACAAGAGTCACACCAGGTGGGTGCTACTGTGCTCTCCATTTTCCAGAGGAGAAAACTGAGGCCCAGAGAAACTAAGTCATCTGCCTAAAGCCAAGATGGCCTGCAGTCTGTCCCCTTACCCACAAACGGGACGAGGAAGCACTGTGCCTGAGGGCGGGAACAACACAGGCTGGCACTGCTAACGGAGGGAAGGAGACAGGGGCACACAACCACCCGCCGGGTCCCACGTCCACCTCAGTGAGGACGAGGGCTCACGAGAAGGCCAGGCCTCACCTTCAGGCAATATCCTTGGGTGGTAAACCCTCACATCTACCCCAAGAAAATAACTCAAAAAACAACAGATGCTGGAGAGGATGTGGCAAAAAGGGAACACTTCTACACTGTTGCTGGAAGTGTAAACTAGCACAGCCACGGTGGAAAACAGTGCGGCACTCCTAAAAGCTCTAAAGATCCACCTTCCACATGACCCTGCAATTGCCCTACTGGAAATATACCAAAAGAACTCAAATCACTCTATAAAAAAGATTCCTGCACATGTATGTTTATCGCAGCATTGTTCACGATAGCAAGAACACGGAACCAACCGTACTGCCCATGAAAAGAGGACTGGATTAAAAAATGTGGTACATATACATGATGAAATATTACGCAGCCATGAAGAAGAACAAAATCATGAACTCCGCAGCAACTTGGATGGAATTAGAGTCTATAATACTGAGTGATCTCTCACAGAAACAAAGAGCTGAACATCACATGTTCTCACTCATAAGTGGTCCTTGACCAACGACCGTAATACTATAAGAAAAGGATGGACAGTGGCGGGAAACTATGGGGGAGGACAAGGAGGGGAAGGGAGGTGGGATTAACAGGAGTCAATATCTGTCTGGGGAAAGGGGGGCACACCTCATCAACAAGGGTACCTGCACAATGAATATTTATATGCCTAACCCTTAACTGTACCCCACAACTTTAAAATAGAAAATTTATATTAAAATAAAACAAAATAAAGAAATCAAGAGGGAGGGAGGGAGGGAGGGCTGTGATCCAATGCAATTCCCAACTCTGGAACCCCAGAACCCGGCACCAAGGTCAGCAATCAGGCAGGCAAGACCCTCACCACTCACCCAAGGCTACTGTGACTTCCCCCACCCCTTGCCGATGCCGTCCATCTCCCCGACGGAAGGCACTGGCACACTCGCTCGCAGCCTTGAGCAATTCAGACAGAACCACTCTTCCCACCCCGGTAACTACGGCACAGTAAGTCCCGGGAGAGATCTGAATCCAACCCCTCCAAGAGGGCTTAAGCACAACGTGGTGCCTGTGTGACTCAGTTTCCTCATCTGCAGAGAGTCCTAAGCCTGCTGAGGCAACCCAAGTCAAGGCCCAGGAAGGCACTTAACACACAGCGCGGTGGCTCAAGCCTGCCATCCCAGCACTTTGGGAGGCCGAGGCAAGAGGATTGCCAGAGCCCGCAGGTTCGAGACCAGCCTGAGCAACATGGCGAGACCTCGTCTCTACAATAAATCAAACAATGAGCCGAGCATGGTGGCACATGCCTGTAGTTTGGGTGACTTGGGAGGCCGAGGCTGGAGGATCACCGGAGCCCAGCAGGTGGAGTCTGGGTCGCCGGGTGCGTGTCACTGCCCTCCAGCCTGGGCCACAGAGGGAGACTCCGACTCAAAAAAAAAAAAAAATCCCACAGCACTGCAGCAATTCAGCGCACCCCCGCCAGCCCCTCTCCTGCAGTTCAGACACTCAGCCTCACTTCTGGAAACTGATGGACACACAGCACTTACGTTTCTCAAGAGCAGACTGCACCAGGATTTTAATCCAACAAACCAGGTGCCTCCCAAAGGCAGACAGCCAGGAGGAGAACATCGCAGAGCAGGTAAGTTCTTTAGTGGCCCTCAAATTGCACCCCTTGGATGACTATTTCCCAACTGTTAGGGTCAGCCCTGTTGATTACATGCTAGTCCTGAGAGTCTATAATTAACTTAATTCAAAATAGTAAAACATCACTGGGTCCAGGGACTTGGTCTTCATTTCCCCCCTGTGTCCCCAGCACTAAGAACAGTGCCTGGTCCATGGTAGGTATTCAAATGTGTGTAAATGAAGGTCAGACACATCTCGAGTCTTTCCTCTGGGTCTTTACCAAGACAAGCATGATAATCAGATCAGTGCCAACGAACCAGGACACAAAAGATATTTTCAACACTGCCCCAGAACGTTTTTCTCTTTCCTTTTTAAATAATTGCTGGCTTTCTTGAAAAATTCTTTCTTTAAAAAACTAGTAAGAGCCAGGCTGGGCACAGTGGCGCGTGCCTGAGATCCCAGTACTTTGGGAGGCCAAGGCGGGAGGATGGCTTGAGTCCTGGAGCTCGAGGCTGCAGTGAGCTCTGATCGCACCGCTGCACTGCAGCCTGGATGACAGAGGGAGACCCTGTCTCAGAAAAAAGAGAAAAAAAACAAAAAACTAGAAAAGCTAATTGCAGTGTCAGTCCACTAATCTATTAAAAATGTTAAAACAGTTTCATAAGGATGCATCGTGATCATCTTTCTATCTTCCGTAAAAAAAATACTGACCTGTAACAATTTAATAATCGTGACTTTGGTGACCCTAACTTTTCAGAATCTCCTGAGCTGCCCGAATGAAAGCCGTAAGATGGGGTACGTAAGAACCAGGGAGAGGAGAACTCACAGCTTTGGGAATACACAACGGTTCTGTTCTCAGGGGTGCTTCTAAGTAGCCATAAGAGTTTGCACGGGTTACCTAACTGTAAGTTATTTTTAATTTTTTCAGCCTCCATTTCCTCAACCACAGGACAGGAATAAACTGACTGCATCTATCTCGCCAAGTCGTTTTAAGGACCAAATCCATGTCAAATGATTTCAAAAGCAATAAAATGCTATAAAAATGTAAGGTATCAACTTTTTTTTTGAGTCAGGGTCTCACTCTGTTGCCCAGGCTGGAGTGCAGTGGCACGACCATGGCTCACCGCGGCCTTGCCTCAGCCTCCTAGGTAACTGGGACTACAGGCATGCACCACTACACCTGGCTAATTTTCATTTTATTTTATTTTTTCCCTTTTTATTTTTTTGAGACAAGGTCTTGCAGTGTTGCCCAGGCTGGTCTTGAACTCCTGGGCTCACACAATCCTCCCACCTCGGCTTCCCAAAGTGCTGGGGCTACAGGGGTGAGCGTCTGAACTTTTTGACATAAGCATCTTCGGATTTTAAACGGATGACTGTTTATGTTTTTATATCTCTGTCACCCTTCCTAATCCCTAGATCCAAAGATATGCCAGGATGAGGGGGAACTAGCTCATAGCTACAGGGTATCTCAAACCCAGTGGGCCCCAGGAAACGCCTGCTGGAAAAAGCTCATCGACATAGATTAGAAATTACAGCGTTCTCCCGAAGAGCTTACCTTATCAAGGTGAGTCAGCAGGCTACCTTCAAATAAAATAACAAGCAGCCTAACCAGACACAAGAGACGCTGTGTTTTCTGTCAAGAGCGTCCTCTGTGCACATGAGTCAGCGTGCCCTTCACCTGCATGATCACACACCCAGGAATGTGCCTCCGTGTCGTGGTTTCGCTCAAGACGGGCTCTGTGCATGGAAAATTATTCCTTTCTCTCTAACCCAAGATTTCCCAAGCTATGCTCCAGGACTCACAGGGACTTACGGCCATTGCTCGATCATTATGTCATTCCTATACAAACCAATAGGGAAAGGAGAATATTCTTGAAAACCACACATAGAAAGATAGTCTAATACTTATGTTTATTACCATTGCACTAAAATCTGTCCAATAAAAGCAAGTCCATGTTAAGTGTAAAACATCCTGATTCCTCTGAACATGATAGAATGCCTCAAACAAAGAATTTAAGGCCGGGCTCAGGGGCTCAGCCTGTCATCCCAACACTTTGGGAGGCGGAGGTGAGTGGATGGCCTGAGACTGCCAGTTCGAGACCAGCCCGGGCAACCTGGTGAGACCTCGGCTCTACAATTTTTTTTTAAAATTGAATTTAAGCTTATTTATCTCTAGCTAGTTCCGGATGTGTGTGTGTCACATATCACCTATTAATAATTTCTATTAGCCCCCGGGTGATGATGTTAGATTTACAGTGGAATACGGATCTCCTTGAGATGCATATTTCCTAATAGCTCAAACCAAACAATGAAAACACCTGTCACTGCTGCCATCCAACTAAGCCTGCTTAGCTTCTTTCTGCTCATTTATCTAACCACATTCTTCTGCTAAAACGTATGATTCCTAGTTTGTTAAAAAAGATAGACCTGACAAGCCGGCACAGCCGCTCAAACCTGTAATCCCAGCACCATGAGAGGCCAAGGCAGGAGGACTGCTTGAGCCCAAGGGTTTGAGACCAGTCTTGGCAACGAAGCAAGATCTCATCTCTACAGATATCACACACACACACACACACAAATTGCCGGGTGTGGCGGCACACACCTGTAGTCCCAGCTTGGAACTACTACCTGGGAGGCTGAGGCTGAAGGATAGCCTGAGCCCAGGAGGCTGAGACTGCAGTGAGCTGGGACCATGCCACTGCACTCCAGCCTGGGCAACAGAGTGAGATCCCGACTCAAAAGAAAAGACAGACTTAATGCGTTCATTTCTGTCCTTTTAGGTCTACTACAGCTCGAGGGAGAGTCCTGAAATAAATATGGGCCATAAAAAAGATTTCTCCCAATAGATAGGAGACAATTTACTCATAATCTGAAAACAAGTTTTTCTCTCCTACGATAGGAGTTAATTAAGCAATATTTAAAAGACAGCCACTGCACTTATGGGTGACAATCTGTCTATCTCATTAGAGGAAAATTTTAAAGTCCTATCCTAACCAGGAACATAATACCACCCCTTTTAGCTGGAACAAAAGGCAGTGTTAGATTACCACCTCATTCTCCTTCCCATGAACCTATCAAAACTGGAAGTGTAACAATCTGGAACTACACCAGAAATGATAAAGCAGCCTCCTGTCACCGCTCAAGACTGCCAACTTGGGAATAAAGATACAAACAGAGTCCTCAATTCGGTCCAGAATCACACTCGTGGCTATCGCATCCACGGCCGGGTGCCCTTCTGGGGCCTTGAGTTACATCTTTCAAGGTAACACCAGTTCTGCAGGCTTACCTGAGCCATCCACCGAGCAAACTGAAATCAAAGCAACCGTTCTGGTGGGAAAGACAGGGGCTCCGGGGTCAGAAGGCTCCGGGCTGAATCCCGACTTGGCCCCTCTGGAGCAAGCACTTGACTCTCCAAGCCCGTATTGCCCATCTGCCACGGACAAGGCCACCCACCCGGAAAAGCCCCTTGTGGATCAGCCCCCAGTCTGTGTTCCGTCCATTCATGGCAGACGCCTGAGAACACGCAACGGCCTCCCATCCCCAGGGCCAGATCACAAGTGACCAGTGTCTCATCGTGGGGGTCACAGTGACACCGCGCGAGACGGATTAACGTCGTGGCACTCTTTTCAGTCTTTCGTTTTTAACTAAAATAGCTTAGTGTACAGAAATGAAAATTTCACAGGAGTTAGAAAACTCCTTTTGAAACTGACATGTTACATAGTCGTCAAAGATAGAGCCTGATCTACCAACAGAAAGTTAAAATTGGTTAATTTTTTTTAATGTTTAAGTGTATCTTGCATCTTTAATGTTTACATCTGTATCTATTCAAACCTCACATGGTCAAAAGTCTGTAAAAGTTTCTAAAGAAAGTATTGGTACCCAGATACAGGCCAGTTGTCTAAACAATGGCTACACGATACACCACAGGTGCCTGGTGAAGTCACACAGGATGAGGAGAGACTTCGGCCTCTCTCAGATTTCCTGGCCACTGTTATTTTAAAACTCGACCGCACAAACACAAACAGAAAAAAAAATCCATTTCGGATAAGCCCCACGGGTTATACTCTGTGATCTCTGCTTTTATTTCCCTTGTATTCATTCACCTTCAACATGGTAATTGTTTGACATTTTTCTTGTTCATGTTTCCAGTAACTAACGAAGATCTGTAAGTAGTTTTACATATTAGTTTTTCATCATGATCTTTCCTTAAAGTCATCTGCCCTTCTGTGACGGCCTTTTACAACTAGCTTCTGAAAACAAAAATTTAACCCAAAAAAGATGACAGCACGATAAACAGCAGGTCACACAAAAAGACACAAACGATGCAACTGCTTCTATGTAACCACGGTGCCCGTAATTCCTGCAGCAACTTAAAAACACCCCAAACGAGTTGGATATTTAAAAGTCAATGAGCTGCTATCCTGAACGGCTGCATTGTTTCAAGTTCTGGCTACAGCCCACTCGGTCACATTCATGGCTCTTGGGGGCATTCAGAATAAAAGGCACCCAGGTAATTTTTTCCACTCCACATTTTCCAGCTGGAAAACCACAACCCAAGACGTCTGCAAAGTTCGGTTAATTTGTACAGAAACGCTGCTCCCCTGCTAACCTTTGCACCCTGAGCGCTGCAAGTCCAAGTTCAAGACTCAACATTTTATGGTGGGAAGGCGGCGGTTTCGGCTCGGCTGGAAAAGAGCAAAACTCTCACCCCGCAACTCTAGGTAGCCACGCTGCCTCTGCGCCACCAGAGCGCAACAGTGACACTTCTATGTGGCCGCTGCGGGGGTCTACTAAGTCGGGGGGGTTCCTAGCCCCCCACTGGTACCCGGAAACTGGGATGGAAGCATCCCTCCATCGCATACTTCACGCCAGAGAAAATACAACGCGTTTCTGGAAATGTGTGGCCAGACTTCGGACGCGATGCGCTAGGAATGGCCCTATCTGACCCCGTCCCACTTAACATCGGAATCCCACCGTCTGAGCACCGCTCGTTTCAAGGAGTCTTTGGAGCGCGACAAGCGGCGAGTAGTTCTCGCCCGGGACCACGTCCGCGAATGGACGAACTCGGTCGAGGTCCCGGGCCACCGAGAGACTCCAGACAAAGCTCGGGGGCGTCGCAGCCCGGTCGCTCGGGCCGGCCGGCCGCTCATGGCACCAATCGCCGCGCGCCCGGGAGCCGACCCCGGCCCGGGTCCCAGCGTGGCCGCCGCCCCCTCGCCGGTCCGGGGGGCGTCCGCGCGCGCCGCTGACCCGGCCCGGGGGGGGACCCCGGGGACCCCGGGGGCGCTCCGCGGAAGGGGACGGAGGGACACTCACCGGCGGGCAGGTGCGGGCCGGCCGCGGGCGAGGCTGGAGAGCGGCGGCCGCGACGGGGGCGCGGGGGACGGCGGCGTCCGGGCTGCGCCGTTTCCTGCTCCGGCCGATCCCGGCTGGGTCTCCGCCCGCCGGCCCCGCCGCGCCCGGCCCCGCGCACGTCACGGCTACGGAGCGCCCGCGGGGGCGGGGGCGGGGCGGGCTCGGGGGCGCGCGGGGCCGGGGACTAGGGGATCGGGGACGCGCGGGGGCGGAGTTGGGCTCGGGGGCGCGCGGGGGCTGGAGGGACCCGGGGGCTGGGGGGGCTCGGGGCGGGCGGGGCGGGCTCGGGGGCGCGCGCCCGAGGACTGGGTGGGTTCGGGGGCTCGCGAGCCCGGGGGCCGGGGCAGGGGCCTCGGGGACGCGCGGGGACGGGGCCGGGCTCGGGGCGCGCGGGAGCGGGCGCGCAGGGGCAGAGCGGGCTCGGCGGCGCACGGGCCCGGGACTGGGGGATTTGGGGGCGGGCTCGGGGACGCGCGGGGCCGGGGGCCAGGGGAGGGGCCTCGGGGACGCGCGGGACGGGGGCGGGCTCGGGGGCGCGCGCTCCGGCCGGGAGCTGGGTGGGGGGGCGGGCAGGCAGGCGGGGGGCTCCGGGCCCGGCCGCCTCGCGGGGCCTGGGGGCGCTGCGGCCGAACCTGGAGCCGTAGCCCCACCCGCCGGGAGACGGCTCCTCCTCCTCCGCGGCGGCGGCGGCGGCGGTGGCTGCAGGCCCGGCTAGCAGGTCCCCGTCGGCCGGCCGTGACCGTGCAGCCCCTCGACGGCCAGAGTCCGTCTCGGGAGGGGGAGGGGCACGGGGTGGGCGACGCCGGACCCGCAGGCCCCGGCGCAGAGGGCGGGGCGAGCTGGGGGCGGGGCGGGGCTGCCCGGTGGGCCCGCGGCGTGTTGCACTTGGCCTTCACCTCTCCGCCCCGCCGGCGCGGTGACTTCCCAGAGCCCCCGTCTCCCCCGACGTTTAAACTTCGCTGTTTTTGTAAGGGACGCGTCTGTGAGCCATCTTTTAAAGTCGAGTGCGCAGATTTGAATGTGATGAAAACATCGCCCTTACGGTGCAAAGAAGCTTTTTTTTGCTGTTGTTTAACATTTATTTTTATTTTTATTTTTTTAGGAAGCTGCTTTAAAGACAGTGAAATAATCTATTATCGCGCTAAATGGACCCACTGAAAAGAGCGCGCCCACTCACCACGAGACTCACACTCCCCCCACCCAACATTTCAAAGTAGCCGCTTGGAAACGTATGGAAAGCTCCTTTCTGGAGAGGAAACAAGTTTCGGATACTGAGAGGTTCTGCAGTGCTCTTGGTGAGAAAGCTAAGTTCTGATGAGCTAGGTTAGCATTCAACTAAAATAATGAAATACCAGGAATAAAATGGGGAAGTAAGAAAGAGGAAGAGAAACCAAGAGAGGAAATAATTTACAGCAATCTCAGAAGTTGTATTTCTGATTGCCCAAAGTATATCAATTTGCCAATTCAGATTGTCTTAAGTATGTAAAACTGGCTAGGCATGGTGGCTTATGCTTACAATCCCAGCACTTTGGGAGGCTGAGGCTTGAGAGAATTGTCTGAGCTCACGGGTTTGAGACTAGCCTGGGCAACTTGGTGAGACTACCCGCCCCCCAACCATCTCTACGATAAATCAAAAAATGAGCTGGGCATGGTGGCGGCGCATGCCTGTAGTTCCGGCTACTCGGAAGGCTGAGGCGGAAGGATCGGCGGAGCCCAGCAGGTCGAGGCTGCGGTGGTCGGGAGCGGCCGCTGCACTCCAGTCTGGGCGACACAGCGAGACTCCAACTCAAAAAAAAAAAAAAGCAGCCGGGCTCGGTGGCTCAGCCTGTAATCCCGCGCCTTTGGGAAGCTGAGGTGAGTGGATTGCCTGAGCCCGCGGGTTCGAGACCCGCCTGGGCAGCGAGACCTCATCTCTACAATAAATAAAAAAAAAATCAGCCGGGCGTGGTAGCGCATGCCTGTAATTCCAGCTACTCGGAAGGCTGAGGCGGAAGGATCGCCGGAGCCCAGCAGGTCGAGGCTGCGGTGGCCGGGAGCGGCCACTGCACTCCAGTCTGGGCGACAGAGTGAGACTCCAACTCAAAAAAAAAAAAAAAAAAAAGCAAATTAAACTAAGTTTCAAAATAAATTGGAAAAAAGCAGGAGAAAGAAAAGATAACTCTTTGTTATGAGGGCATAATGTGTGATGGTGAAGTGTGAGCTTCTACTGAGCCTGTCATAGACACACAAACCAATGAAACAAAACAGAGAGCCCAGAACTAAAACCACTAACCTACAACCAACGGATCTTTGACAAAGGAAAGAACAACAGACTTTGGGGACAGGACACCATGTTCAATAAGTGATGCCAGGGAAACTGGTCAACCACATGCAGAAGAATGAAGCTGGACCTTGTCCTCTCACCACATACAAAAGCTAACTCAAGATGGATTGAAGACTTAAATGTAAGACCTCAAAAACTATAAATCCTAGAAAAAAGCATAGGAAACACTCTCTGGACATTGACCTTGGCAATGAATTCATGACCAAGTTCCCAAAAGCAAACACAGCAAAAACAATTAAGTGGGACCTAATTAAACCAAAGAGCTTCTGCACAGCAAAAAAACTATCAACAGAATAAACAAGACAACCCACAGAATGAGAGAAAATATTTGCAAACTACACATCCGACAAAGGGCTGATATCCAGAATCTATAAATCTTACACAAATCAACAGAAAAAAAAAACCCACCTCATTTAAAAGTGAGCAAAGAGCCTTTGGGAGGCTGAGGTGAGTGGATTGCCTGAGCCCGCGGGTTCGAGACCCGCCTGAGCAACGAGACCTCATCTCTACAATAAATCAAAAAATCAGCCGGGCGTGGTAGTGCACGCCTGTAATTCCGGCTACTCAGAAGGCTGAGGCGGAAGGATTGCTGGAGCCCAGCAGGTCGAGGCTGCGGTGGCCAGGAGCGGCCACTGCACTCCAGTCTGGGTGACTGAGTGAGACGCCAACTCAAAAAAAAAAAAGTGAGCAAAGAGCGTGAACAGACATTAATTTTGTGTTTTATGTTAAGCCTCTTGATAAACCAGTAAAAACCAATATGGTGGGGGGACCCAAAAAATGGCATTTATTTATAAAAAGTTGTGTATTTATTCTGACATGTTTAAATACACTTATCTGGATGCTTTTTCCTCTGCTCAAAACGAGTTCAAAGCTTTTGAACTTGTCAGTTTTGATGGCTTTTAGTGCTTCTGCCGTTTTTTGTTTCACCTCTTCCTCATGGGCAAAACAGTTCCCTTTGAGGACATTTTTCATCCGGGAAACAACCCAAAAAATGTCACTTGGGGTGAGATCAGTTGGGGCCTAAGGGTCCTGCCGTTTTGGGTCAAAAACTGCTGAATACTCAGTGCGGTGTGGGCGGTGTGCTTGTAAATCACTCACCATGAAATGGGCAAACTCGTTGAAAGAATCTCAAAAAAAAAATTCACTGAGGCTGAACGCAGCTTCTCACAACAACACTGGCTGGTACATAGATGCCAGTCGGTTCCTAGAACACTTACCCAGTGAGGGAAGCCTGTAAAACAAGCCACCCTCCAAAAGATAATTCTGGGTTTTGGGGGTCCCCCTCTGTACATTTTAAATTTTTCTATAAGTGATGACTTTGATTTTGTTTTTCTCTCTTTCCTGTGTCTCCCACTTCCAGTGCATCACTGAGCCCCTCATTTCTGGCTCTTTAATGTGTCTCTGCTGTATCCAAACCCTATTTATGGCCACTGCCAGCTTCAGGCCACCATCATCTCAAGTCACATGCACTGCCTTGGCCAACTAACTATTTTTCCAGGCTGAAATCTTGCCTCTTTCCAGTCCGGTCTCTACCATGCCACTAGTTTATCTTCTATTAGATAAAAGTCTAGGCCGGGCTCGGTGGCTCAGCCTATCATCCCGCACTTTGGGAGGCCGAGGCATGTGGATTGCCTGGGCCTGCAGGTTCGAGACCAGCCCTGTCAACTTGGTGAGAACTCGTCTCTACAATAAATAAATTTTTAGGCTGAGGTGAGTGGATTGCCTGAGCCTGCGGGTTCAAGACCCACCTGGGCAACTTGGCGAGCCCTCATCTCTACAAAAATCAAAAATTAGCCTGGTGTGGTAGTGTGTGCCTGTAGTTCCAACTACTTGGAAGGCTGAGGCGGAAGGATCGCCAGAGCCCAGCAGGTCGAGGCTGCAGTGGCCGGGACCGGGCACTGCACTCCAGTCTGGGTGACAAATGAGACTCTGACTCAAAAAAAAAAAATCAAGACACGACCTTGCTCTGTCACCCAGGCCAGAGTGCAATGACACGATCACAGCTCACTGTGACCTTGAGCTCCTGGATTCAAGAGATCCAACCTTAGCCTCCCCAATAGCTGGGACTACAGGTATGCACCACCTGGCTAATTTTTTAATTTTTCTTGTAGAGACAGGGGTCTCGCTGTGTTGCCCAGGCTGGTCTCAAACTGGCCTCAAGTGATCTTCCCATCTCAGCCTCCCAAAGCACTAGGATTGCAAGCGGCACCCACGGTGCCTGGCCCTGTTTTTTTCTTTTGACTGAATTTGAATGCCTTTGCATAGTTTGCATGGTCCCTGATTCATCACCTCCCTAAAACTCACCGAGCTGTCCTAACCCAGGCTTCTCCACACACATCACCTGCCTGTCTCTGGAACCCCTTGCGTTTTGGTCCGCTGTCCGAACCCTGCATCCCTGTCCAGTCTGTTTCTACCCACCGCCGGTCTCCACTTTTTGTCCTTTACATTGGAGCCTTTCGGCAGCGCTGTGTGTTCCAGAACAAGAAGCTATGCTGTTTACCACACTGAGCATTGCCAAGCTAAATCCAATTAAGCCTTCGGAACAAAGCCAGTCTGTCTCCTCCAAGAAGCCTTCCCTACACCCCCTGCTACGATCGCAGGTGCTTTCTGGTTCTTTCCCATCTCTCCTAACCCGTATGTATCCTTTTCCAACACGCATTCCACTATTGCCACTTACGTCACTTACAAGTTAGCCACCAACTGGACTGTGATGCTCCTTGAAGGCAGATTGGAAGACCTGTCTGCATCCCCAGTGTCAAGCGAGGTGGCTTTCCCAGTGGACATTGCTCATTAAACAGTGCTAATAGGATTACTACTGAATAAATGGGACAGATGCATGAACAAGTGTCAAGAGAACTGACACATCCCACTGTGTGTCCTGTCATGAAGCACGGTGGTAGAACACTGTCCTATTTGGTGCCAAAACTCAACAATTTATTCCATGTTTACACACTCATGTGTCCCTTAACAAAAGCGATGCCTTCTTAGAAATGCATCATCAACCTGGGCTCCATGGTTCAGCCTATCATCCCAGCACTTTGGGAGGCCGAGGCGAGTGGATTGCCTGAGTCTGTGGGTTCAAGACCCGCCAAGGCAACTTGGCAAGACCTCATCTCTACAATAAATTAAAAAAAAAAAATTAGCGGGGCGTGGTGGCGCACACCTGTAGTTCCAGCTACTTGGAAGGCTAAGGCGGAAGGATCGCCTGAGCCCTGTTAGCCAGGTCGAGGCTGCTGTGGCCGAGAGCATGCCACTGCCCTCCAGCCTGGGTGACAGAGTGAGACTCCAACTCAAAAAGAAAGAAAGAAATACACCATCAGGGCAATTTCAGCATTGTGTGACATCCCAGGGTGACTTCCACAACACCTTGATGGTACAGTCTGCCTCGCATGTAGGCCAGTCACTCCTAAGATACAACCTGTAAGCACGTGACTGTACTGAACCCTGCAGACAGTTGTGACACAGTGTATCTGTGTATCTAATCACAGAAGGTACAGTAAGAATGTGTAGACTGCCATATATGCAGTCCATGTTTGATTGTCCATGATTGATCATATGTTATGACTATTTGTGAGTTTTTCAGCTTTTTCTCACCCACTAGACATTTGGAAGACCCTTCCCCTTCCCTGGGTCTGCTGGTGCTATCCCAGATATTCCTCAACTGAGATTTCCAGATTCCCTGCATAGACAGAAGGTCCATGAGACACCCTGAAACCAAAGGCGAAATATTGTGGGTTTGTTTCTGCATTTTTTTTTTGAGTTGGAGTCTCACTCTGTGACCCAGATTGGAGTGCAGGGGCATGCTCACGGCCACCCCAGTGGTGACCCACTGGGCTCAGGCTATCCTTCCACCCCAGCCTTCCAAGTAGCCAGACGCTACCACGCTGGGCTAATTTGTGATTGATTGTAGAGACGAGGTCTCACCAAGTTGCCCAGGCTGGTCTCGAACCTGCGGGCACAGGCAATCCCCTTGCCTTGACCTCCCAAAGTGCTGGGATGACAGGCTGAGCCACCGAGCCCGACCTGTTTCTCTGCATTTTTGTAGGAATAGACACTGTGGGTGTGTCAAAGTCTCTGCGCCCTCCCTGGTATCCACCTCAGCAGTCTTACCTGTACTCAGGTCGCCAACTCTTCAACAAGAGTTGAACATCCAAGAATGAACATCCAAGAAACCCACCATCCCCTGCCCCCCACCCACCTACCTCAATAAGGCCCTTGTCAGATTCTAGCACAACAACGTGTGGTTCTACCAGCCACTGGTCTCTGGGGGTGGAGGGCGGTAAGTAGCCCAGGACTCCTTCCATCCCACAAGTCTAGTGATGGAGGCGCCAAGCCCAGTTCATTCCATGCCATGGAGTTTTCCATGTTGACGCCTTCCCATCCCCCATGACAGCGGGCCACCTTCCTATCCCATCCGAACCCCACATTCCTTGCTCAAGCTTGTTTGCTTTCTCTACCACGCCTACAGAGTCGCCCCTGCCCCAAATCTCATGTCACCTCTGGTGCCCTTGGCAAAGAGTCTTTGCGTCACCCGACTTCAGCCAGACTCCCACGCCTTCCCCTAGACCCATCATGATCTTCCTTATGAAACCTAGTCTGAGCGAGAACCTGGCTGACTCCGTTTTGCAAGATCACCGCATCCTCAGCTTTCAGGTACCCTGAATCCCAGTGCTTTGGGAGGCCGAGGCGAGAGGGTTGCCTGAGGCCAGGGGTTCGAGACCAGCCTGAACAAATTGGTGAGCCCTTGTCACTACAATAAATCAAAAAATTAGGCGGGTGTGGTGGTGCGCACCTGTATTCCTAGCTAGATGTTTATCACTCGGCCTGTCTTCAGCAAAAATCCTGTTAGGTTGGTGTAACCAGAATCCCTCTCACCCCTGATGTCGCCTTTAGTGAATTTTCCATCCACTGACTTCCACCCTCATCCTTGACTGTAGGAGGGAGACCCCAAAAATCTCGAAATTTATATATTAGAAAGTGTGTATTTATTCTTTTTGTTTGTTTGTTTGTTTTTGGAGTTGGAGTCTCACTCTGTTGCCCAGACTGGAGTGCAGTGGCTGCTCCCGGCCACCGCAGCCTCGACCTGCTGGGCTCCGGCGATCCTTCCGCCTCAGCCTTCCGAGTAACTGAAACTACAGGTGCACGCTGCCACACCCGGCTAATTTTTTTGATTTATTGTAGAGATGAGGTCTCACCAAGTTGCCCAGGCGGGTCTTGAACCCGCGGGCTCAGGCAGTCCACTCACCTCAGCCTCCCAAGGCGCGGGATTACAGGCTGAGCCACCGAGCCTGGCTCTATTTATCTTTTTTTTTTTTGAGTTGGAGTCTCACTCTGTCACCCAGACTGGAGTGCAGTGGCTGTTCCCAGCCACCACAGCCTCGACCTGCTGGGCTCTGGCGATCCTTCCGCCTCAGCCATCCAAGTAGCTGGAACTACAGGCACACACTACCACGCCCAGCTCATTTTGATTTATTGTAGAGATGAGGTCTCACCAAGTTGCCCAGGCGGGTCTCGAACCCGCGGCTCAGGCAATCCACTCACCTCAGCCTCCCAAAGGCACAGGATTATAGGCTGAGCCACCGAGCCTGGCTTATTTACTCTTACATGCGTAAACTTCAGTCACCTTCAAAGTGCTCTCTGATGCGATACACCTACCAAGATGCTTTTTCCACTGCTCAAAACAGTTACTGAGTTTGTCGGTTTTGAGGCGTTTTAGTGCTTCTGCCGTTTTTTGTTTCACCTCTTCCACATCGGCAAAACTTTTTCTCTGTGAGACCTTTTTTCATTCAGGGAAACAAACCAAGAAAAAGTCACTCGGGGTAGGCATGGTGTCTCACGCCGGTAATCTCAGCACTTTGGGAGGCGGAGGCGAGAAGATTGCCTGAGCCCAGGAGTTTGAGACCTGTCTGGGCAAGACGATCAGGCAGGGCCTCGTCTCTACATGAAATAAATAAAAGTTAGCCAGGCATGATGCACACACCTGTGGTTCCAGCGACACGGAAGGCTGAGGCGGAAGGATGGCCTGAGCCTACCAGGTCGAGGCTGCGGTGGCCGGGAGCGTGCCACTGCCCTCTAGCCTGGGCGACAGAGTGAGACTTCCACTCAAGAGAAGGAGAAAGAGAAGAAGTAAGAAAAAAGCAAGGAAAGGAAAAAAAAGACACTCGGGGCGAGATCTAGTTAATAGGGAGAGTGGGGCCCGTGGGTCCTGCCACTTTTGGTCAAACACGACCGAGCACTCAGCGTGTCGTGCATCGTCATGGTGCACGGGCAGGTGCACTGTCACGGTGAGAGAACCAGTCACCTGTTCGCCGTGACTGGAACGTTTCTTCTGCAAATCGTGATGCAACCTTCTCAAAACTTTCAGAATGTGTTCCAGAGGTGTTCTAAAAGGAGCCTGCCCTCCAAAAGGTAATTCCAGTTTTGGGGGGTGGCCCCCAACCCCCAACATTCCCACTTACTCATGCTGTGTTCAGAGTTTAGCCAAATCTCCCCACTGCAAAATCCCATCGCCACGATCCCTATACCTCCCACAATAGTCCTGATAATGTCTGCCTTATCATCCTCGAACAAGTATTACTGAATGATCTTTTTGGTGAGGAAGGGGGCCGGGGTCTCACTCTGCCGCCCAGGCTGGAGTGTGGTGTCCACTCCCGGCCACCGCAGCCTTGACCTGCTGGACTCAGGCAATCCTTCCACCTCAGCCTTCCAAGTGGCTGGGAATACAGGTGCGCACCACCACACCCGGCTAATTTTTTGATTTATTGTAGTGACGAGGTCTTACCAAGTTGCTCAGGCTGGTCTCGAACCCCTGGGGTCCGGCAACCCTCTCACCTCTGCCTCCCAAAGTGCTGGGATTACAGGAGTGAGCCACTGCGCCTGGCCTGAATGATCTTTCGGATAAATGTAAACTCACTCATATGGTATACAGAACCTTTCACATTCCGAACCTGCCAGGCAGTCTTAGGAATTCCAACACCCATGCCATCTCATGGTGTTCCACTCACTCTTCAAAACCTGGGTTACACTGGGCGCAGTGACTCACGCCTATAATCCCAGCACTTTGGAGGCCAAGGGGAGAGGATTGTCTGAGCTCACAGGTTCAAGACCAGCCTGGGCAACTTGACGAGACCTCATCTCTACAATAAATTAAACAATTAGCCGGGCATGGTGGTGTGTGCCTGTAGTTCCAGCTACTTGGAAAGCTGAGGCGGAAGGATCACCTGAGCCCAACAGGTCGAGGCTGCAGCAGCTGTGAGTATGCCACAACACTCCAGCCTGGGTGACAGAGTAAGACTCCAACTCAAAAAAACAAAAAACAAAAAACCACCAAAAACCTGGGTTACTGCCTACTGTTTTCTGTTTCTTGACTTTCTGGCAGAATTCTCTCTTTTTTTTTCCCTCCATTTTCCAGAGCACCCACTTCATACCTATAATGTAGTACTTATCAAGTGGTTTTGTTTTATTTTATTTTATTTTATTTTTTTGAGTTGGAGTCTCACTCTGTCGCCCAGACTGGAGTGCAGTGGCCGCTCCCACCCACCGCAGCCTCGACCTGCTGGGCTCCGGCGATCCTTCTGCCTCAGCCTTCCAAGTAGCTGGAACTACAGTCGCGCACTACCACGCCTGGCTAATTTTTTTTGATTTATTGTAAAGAGGAGGTCTCGCCTGCCCAGGCGGGTTTCGAACCCGCGGGCTCAGGCAATACACTCACCACAGCCTCCCAAAGCGCGGGATTACAGGCTGAGCCACCGAGCCCGGCCGTTTTATTTTATTTTATTATTTTGAGTCAGAGTCTCGCTGTTATCTAGGCTGGAGTACAGTGGCACGCTCACGGCCACCGCAGCCTTGATCTGCTAGACCCAGGCGATCCTTCCACCTCAGCCTTCCAAGTAACTGGGGCTACAGGCACACACCACCATGCCCAGCTAATTTTTTGATTTATCATAGAGACGAGTCTCGCCAGGTTGCCCAGGCTGGTGTCGATCCTGTGGGCTCAGGCAATCCTCTCACCTCGGCCTCCCAAAGTGCTGGTATTATAGGCGTGAGCCACCATGCCTGGCCAACCCTGAGCTTTTAAATAAAAATTTCTGCCCTGTTATTTTCTTAGCACATTATTAAATTAGCACACTTCCTGCCTCATTGAATTGATATAAATAATACTGAATATACTGACTGCTTGGCTTATGACGACTGGGCTGAAAACTCGACCCAGGTGAGGCCTCTGAGGGTTGTGGTGAGCGTCTGCTGTCTGCGTGCCTGGCTTCTGATTCCCACCCTGTGAGTGGAGACGCCTCCATCCCAAGTCTCAGTGGGAGCAGAGCCCACGTCACCCTGGGGAAACTGACGGAGGTCAAAGGCCTCCCACCACCACCAGCAGCCAAGACACAGGCACTGCTTGGCACCTAGGCCATTCCAGCCAGGTGTCTGCACCTGAACTTGGGATTCCAGCAAAGTGCAAGCAGGCAGAGGTAGGGAAGAGGATGCAAGCAGGGTGGGTGGTGGTGGCAGCCGGGGTCTGCTTGTGACGGTGACATCCTCGAGGATAGCCCTGCACGCAGCACATACCTGCTTCTCCACTTTCCAGAGAGGCTGGAGCCACGCTCACGGCCATCGCAGTCTCGACCTGCTGGGCTCAGGTGATCCTTCGTCTCAGCCTTTCAAGTAGCTAGAACCACAGGCGCACGCCACCACACCCGGCTAATTTTTTTTATTTATTGTAGAGACAAGGTCTCACCAAGTTGCCCAGGCTGATCTCAAACAATCCTCTCACCTCAACCTCCCAAAGTTCTAGGATTACAAGCTTGAGCCATGGTGCCCAGGCAATATGCAGATTTGGTGAAATCTGAATATTAAAAAAAAAAAATCATAGAAATTTACAGCCAAACTCTGTGGTTCATGCCTGAAATCCCAGCACTTTGGGAGTCTGAGGTGGGAAGATTTCTAGAGCCCAGGAGTTAGCTATCAGCCTGGGCAACAGCCTGTCTTGATCGTATTTCGTTTTTAACATTTTTTTTTAAGAAAAAAATTTATATAATTTCTAAAATGCTTTCCTACTTTAGAGGTGTCTTCTTGCTAAAGTTTTGCTACTTACAGGAATATAATAAGAAAAATAGTTAAGGCCAGGCATGGTGGCTCATGCCTATAAGCCCAGCACTTTGGGAGGCTGAGGCAAGAAGATCGTTTGAGCCTCGGAATTTGAGACCAGCCTAGACAACCTTGTAGAGAGACCTCATCTCTACCATCAACCAACCAATCAATCAATCAATAAGCTGGGCAGAGTGTCACGTTTCTGTAGTCCCAGCTAGTTGGGAGATTAAAGTGGAAGGATCAACTGAGTCCAAGAGGCCGAGGCTGCGGTAAGCCATGATCACGCCACTGCACTCCAGCCTGGGCAACACAGTGAGACTCCAACTCAAAAAAAGAAAAAAGAAAAGAAAGAAAAGAAAAAAAGGAAAGCAGTTGAGAGGTTGAAACAGGAGAATCACTTGAGCCCAGATGGTTGAAGCTGCAATGAGCTATGATTGGGCCACTGCACTCCAGCCTGGGCAAGGTGACAGAGTCAGACAGTCCCTGTCTTGAGGAAAATAAAAAAAGAAAAGAACAGAAAAGTAGTTGAATATGTATTATTGTTGCATATTATGAATAAACAATAACAGTTTAATTCATGGATATTATTCAATTTTAAAAATCAAGTGTATGACTCCAGCTTTGAGAAAGTTGGGGAAAAAAACCAAGCTCAAATCAAATTTGGAGAAAGCAAACCATATATATATATTTGTTATAGACAGATAATCTGCATACATTAGGCATAAAAACCAGGAAAAAAAGGAAAAAAAGAATTAAGTGGCATGACTCTGAAAGATAAATTCGCTACAGTCTGCATATATCATCCAAAAATACACTCTAAAATTAATAGTATTTAGAATCTGTAAAACTGTGTTTTTATAAATCAGTCCTAAATTGGTTGCAGTTTAGTCATTTAAGGATTGGTTGATCCTTAGATGTTAATATCATAAATATAATTTTTTTTCTTTTTTATTGCCCAGGCTGGAGGGCAATGACACACTCCTGACCACCACAGCCTCGACCTGCTGGGCTTAAGAGATCCTTCCGCCACAGCCTTCCAAGTTGCTGGAACTACAGGCGTGCGCCACCACGTCCGGCTACATAAACATAATTTTACCCTCAGATTTGATTTATTGCCCTCAGGAAATAATCTGCACAAATCTCTCTTTTAGCACACTTTGTATTGTGTTGGCTGTTTATTCACACGCTTATGGTTCTCTTCCAACACACTGAGCTGGTTGGGACACAAGGACCTTCAGGAATGAGCATGCTGGAATACTCTAGAACTTTGTTAAAGAGAGGAATGGATTCTCCGTGGGATCATGCCATTTAAAAACCTATTCCACCGGGCTCAGCGGCTCAGCCTGCACTCCAGGACTTTGGGAGGCCGAGGCAAGTGGATTGCCTGAGCCTGCGGGTTTGAGGCCAGCCTGGGCAACTTTGCGAGGCCTCGTCTCTACAATAAATAAAAAAATTAGTCGGGTGTGGTGGCACGCGCCTGTAGTTCCAGCTACTCGGAAGGCTGAGGCAGAAGGATCGCCGGAGCCCAGCAGGTCGAGGCTGCGGTGGCTGTGAGCGTGCCACTGCCCTGGGCGACAGAGTGAGACTCTAACAACAACAACAAAAGAATAAATAAAAACCTATTCCACAGGCGATTTGATCTTTATAAAGCGTACATGTACTGCCCTTTTAATCTCATTTTTCTACTAAATGAATATTCGCAGTATTTGTAATTTTTATGTTCACCAATTATCCTTAATAGTTTTACAAGTGTTAGATAGTCTATGATATTGCTAGTTTACAAAAAAATAACTAACTTTTCTTGAGGTTATGAATGGAATCTTCTAAGCTGATACCGTGGCATACAAAATTACTATGTATATATCACGTAAAATTTAAAAAAATACGGGGGTTGGGGAATAACTATTTAATTAGTGATCTGCAGTATTCTTCTGAAAAAATGTTAAATGGATGAAAGGGTAGGCCGTGCTTTCAAAACAGTAGTCTCGGCCCGACGCAGTGGCTCACACCTATAACCCCAGCATTTTGGGAGGCTGAGGCGAGAGGATTGCCTGAGCCCACAGGTTTCAGGCCAGCCTGGGCAACTTGGTGAGACCTCGTCTCTACAACAAATCAAAAAATTAGCCGGGCGTGGTGGCATGTGTCTATAGTTCCAGCTACTTGAACGGCTGAGGCGGAAGGATCGCTGGAGCCCAGCAGGTCGAGGCTGTGGTGACTGGGACCGGCCACTGCCCTCCAGCCTGGGCAATAGAGCGAGACTCCAACTCAAAAAAAAAAAAAAAAAAAGCAAAAAAAACCAGTAGTCTCTTGTAATACACCAAGCCATATTGCGTAATCACTGACCAGAAGTGTCTACTTAAATATGTGTCAGAGTTAAATATTATCCTACAGGTGATAATAAACGCAAATTTGAAGCGAACAAAGCATTACATGAATTCCCAGAACCCAAGTTCATTCACTGAGGCTTCACTGAGATTCACCAATTAGTCTAATTGTCTACTCGCCAGCGTGGGTGATGTCACCAACCACATCCCCACGATGTAGACAAAAGCGATCCCTCTCCACCTGGAAGCTGTGGGTCTTTGGGGACAGCTTCAGGTCAGGCTGTCAGGAAAATCCTCTGTTTCCTGTGTCCTGTGCTGGTGTTCACGATGGGGCACGGTGGCTCCCGGGACACATTCTCCTGTGTCAGAGGTCAGAAACACTGCTGCCTCTTAGAGCTTAGGCCCGTGGTCAGCACACTGCCATTTCTGCCCACACTTCTTTTTTAAAAAAATTAATTTATTTGTTTATTATAAAGATGTGGGGTACAATTCAGGGTTAGGTATACAGGTTGATTTTGCAGGGGCCCTTGTTAAGGTGTGTCCCTCCCTCTCCTGGCAGTTTCCCTCAACTGCCGATCACTTTCTTATAGCATTATCATTGTTCAAGGTCACCTTATGAGTGAGAACATATGGAACTCATATGTTCTTTGCTTCTGTGATAGAGCACTGAGTATGATCAACTCCAAATCCATCCAAGTTACTGCGAAGGCCATATGTTTGTCCTTCTTTATGGCCACGTACTATTCCATTGTGTATATGTAACACATTTTTCTTATCCAGTTCAGCTTCGATGGGCAACATGGTTGGTTCCATGTTCTTGCTATTGTGAATAGAGCTGCCACGAACATACGTGTGCAGGTATCTTTTTGGTAGAATGACTTGAGTTCCTCTGGGTATATTCCCAATAAGAGGATTGCTGGGTCATACGGAAGGTCAGTTTCTAGTTCTTTCAGATATCGCCACACTGTTTTCCAAAGAGGCTGTACTAGTTTGCATTCCCACCAGCAGTGTAGGCATGAGCCACCGTGCCCGGCCTTGCTGCTTTTTAAGATGTCGTTTTGGAGCAACCTCATCGGGTCCCCTCCCACTGTGGGAACGTTTCTGTCCTCTTAGTAAATCCAGCTTTCTCAAAAAAAAAATGCCACTTTGAATAACCAATAGAGGTGACAGATTATTTGGAGGAAGTTATGGTTCAGCAAACGTTTGTCCCTGCACATCCTCGCCAGCATCTGTTGTTGTTTGTTTTATTAATGATGGTCATTCTTACAGGGGTTAGGTAGTATCTAAATGTGGTTTTGATTTGCATTTCTCTGATGATGAGTGAGGCTGAACACTTTTTCCTTTTTTTTTTTTTTTTTTTTGAGCTGGAGTCTCACTCTGTCGCCCAGACTGGAGTGCAGTGGCCGCTCCCAGCCACTGCAGCCTCGACCTGCTGGGCTCCGGCGATCCTTCCGCCTCAGCCTTCCGAGTAGCGGGAATTACAGGCGCGCGCTACCACGCCCAGCTGATTTTTTGATTTATTGTAGAGATGAGGTCTCGCTGCCCAGGCGGGTCTCGAACCCGCGGGCTCAGGCAATTCACTCACCTCAGCCTCCCAAAGGCGCGGGATGGCAAGCTGAGCCACCGAGCCCGGCTGCTGAGCACTTTTTCATGTGTCTGTTGGCTGCCCGTATATCTTCTTCTGAGAAGTGTCTATTCATGTCTTTTGCCCACTTTTTAAAGTGCCCACACTTCATTGTCCAAAATGTCAGATGGCCAATTCCAGCGTCAGTGAGGCGACATGAATATGGTCTTATCATGGATGTGCAGGGACAAACGTTTGCTGAACCATAACTTCCTCCAAATAATCTGTCACCTCTATTGGTTATTCAAAGTGGCATTTTTTTTTTTTTTTTGAGAAATCTGGATTTACTAAGAGTACAGAAAAGTTCCCACAGTGGGAGGGACCCGACGAGGTTGCTCCAAAATGACATCTTAAAAAGCAGCAAGGCCGGGCGGGTGGCTCATGCCTATAATCCCAGCACTTTGGGAGGCCAAGGCGAGAGAACTGCCTGAGCCCTGTGGGTTCGAGACCCGCCTGGACAACTTGGTGAGACCTCATCTCTTTTTTATTAAAATTTTTTATTTTTCTTTTAATTATTGTATTTTATTGATGTGGGGTATAATTCAGGGTTAGGTATACAAATATTCATTATGTAGGTACCCTTGTTGATGGATCTCATCTCTTTTTTTTAAAAAAAAAGCAGTGGTCCCCAACCTTTTTTGACATCAGGGACTGATCTCGTGCAAGACAATTTTTCCACGATGGGAGAGAAGGGATCGTTCTCCATTAGATTCTCATAAGGAGTTGCCACCTAGATCCCTGGCATGTGCAGTTCACAAGAGGGTTCATGCTTCTGTGAGAATCGAATGCTGCCGCGGCTGATATAAGAGCAGACGGAGCTCCCACTCACCACCTGCTGTGTAGCCTGGTTCCTCACGGGCCATGGACCAGGCTGCTGCCTGGGGGGTGGGGATCCCTGTTCAAAAGGGTTGAAGCCCAGTGCAGTGGTCCCAGCTACTCAGGAGGCTGAGGAGGGAGGATTCCTTGAGCTCAGGAGTGAGAATTCAAATCTGGGCAACAGAGTGAGAACCCATCTCTTAAAAAAAAAAAAAAGTAGGGGGGATGGTAGATTAAGAAGAGGCATATTTTTTCCTTTCGGCGTGTTTGAGTTCCTTGTAGATCCTAGATGTTAGGCCTTTGTCAGAAAAACATTTGGCAAATATATTTTCCTATTCTGTGGGCTGTCTCCCTTCTTTGGCTTTGCAGAAGCTCGTTCATTTGATGAGGTCCCACTTTATTTTATTTCTTAAGGTATGGGCCTTTAGGGTTCTGAATAGGAATTGGTCCCCAGTTCCAATTTTCATAAGGGTGTCTCCTTATGAAAGGGTGTCTCCTTAGTTTTCTAAGATTCTTATAGTTTGAGGTTTTACATTCAGGTCTTTGGTCCATTTACAGTTGATTTTGTGTATGGGGATAGGTCAGGGTCCTGTTTCAATCTTCTGCATGTGGTCAGCCAGTTTTCCCAGTACCATTTACTGAATAAGTCATCAACAAGGGTATCTGCTACCTGAAATGTACCCCACATCTTTATAATAAAAATAAAAATTAAAAAAAAAGAAGAGGCATATGGGAGGCTTGGAGATACTGTAGTGTTTTGTTTTTCATCCGGGTGACAGGTAATACAGGTGGGTTTACCTAGTGGCCAGGCAGTGAGAGGATGCTCATCCATGATCTGAGCACAATTTCTGTATATCTGCAAATGTAAGAGGAAAATTATTTTCCTACACAGACACCGTGCGTGTGTAATTCTCCAACTCTTTTGCCTCCAGCTGGGTGTTCTACAATTCAGCTCAGTTCCGGCACTGTCTACCTGGCGACGGTGGGGGTCCCACAGATGGAGGGCTCAGTCCCACCAGACGTCCCCCCTTCAGATGCCAGTCCCAAGTCCCAGGTGTGACCTGAACTGACCAACTGGTAAATTAGGGCTCCCGTGAACCCTGATGTGGGTTCGATTTATTTGCTGAGTGGCTCACAGAACTCAAGGAAACGTGTACTTAGTGTGTCCGTTTACTTTCACGGATGCAGCTCAGGGATCACCCAGTGGAGGAGAGCCCAGGGCAGGGGCGTAGGCAGGGCTTGGGCCCCTGTGCCCTCTTCGGGTGCTGGTCCTGCCAGGAAGCTCGCTCATTCATTCCGAGGTCTCTGAGACCCAGGATACTCATGGAGGCGTCACTTTGTGTGTAGGTAAGGTTGATGTTGTCCCTGGCCACCGGTGCCTGGGTCCATCTACACCTGTCCCCTCCCTGGAGGTCAGGACTGGAGCTGCAAGTTCCAACCCCCACCTAAGGGGCTGTCCAAAACTCACTTCATTAATATAAACTCAGGTGCAGTTGAAAAAAGTGAATTGTGGCTGGGTTCGCTGGCTCAACCTGTCATCCTAGCACTTTGGGAGGCCAAGGCAAGTGGATTGCCTGAGCCTGCGGGTTCGAGACCAGCCTGGGCAATTTGGTAAGACCTCGTCTCTACAAAAAAAAAAAAAAAGAAAAAGAAAAAAGCGAATTGTTATGAATAACCAAAGATGCTCTATTCAGCTTTACTATTCCTAAGCCATTTCAGGAACTAAGGACAAAAAAATTTTTTTTTAAGGAGTGCGGAGGGGCTGCTCCCCCTTTATTAAAGAACAGCAGTTTCTCTCAAGGGAGCACAGTGCCCTCCCCCTCGGGACAGCTGTCTGACCCCTGCCCATCATCCTTTCAAGCACCCTCTTTAGAAGAAGAGCCCCCGCAGTCGCCTGCCGATGCCTTGTCGATCGTAGAGGACATTGAACTTGTTCACGAACTGGTTCATGGTGTTGCATGTTTTGGTGATGGTGCCGGGGTAGGCCATAAGCCCCACGTCATTGCATCGATCGTAAAAATCCATCTTGAACTTGTCTGTGCTGAGCACTGGGAGGCAGTGGCACAGAGCACAGGCCTCCCGCAGGATCTCGTGGTTAAAGGGGACTTCTCCTGCTTCAGAGGCCTTGACGTACTCCAAGATGAGCTTGACACGGCTGTGCAGCATCTTGATGGCACTGTGCTGCACTATCAGGTGTTTGGCCACGGTGGAGTTCTCCCCACTGCCTGTTGCAGTCATTCTGGCCACGTGGTCTACCCCAGTGCGTTCAGCTTCCCCTGTGGCCAGAGTGTAGGTCAGCTCAGCAAACAGCATTACAACAAAAGATGTCCCTTTTGCCCCATCACTCAGGGAGGTCCAGGGGTTTGGGGAGGTCTGTGACAGGAACCAGGAACAGAGTCCAAATATATATTTCTTCTTGTGTCACAATGCTATGCTTCAAATAACAGCTCACTTTCTTTTAGAAAGAAAAAATACTCTAGCCAGTTGAGACATCTTCAGTATTTTATTTTAGTTTTCTGAATTTTTACTTTTTCTTGGAAGGGTCACCTTAAAACGAATGTCATGATGCTCGGATAGAAAAGACTTTTTAAAAAATGGCTGTGAGAACATGTATTTTTCCAAAGACATAATATGCGTTTCTGAGATAAAATAAATACTATATGTTTATGGTTATCATAATGATTACTACTAAGAACCAGGCTAAGTTAATTAACTCAAGCTAATTCTTAAACATTTTTGAGTACAGCCAAAAATGTTTATTTGCTTTTGATATTTTATGTATTTATTTTTTTAACTTTTATTTTTTTCTTTTAAAGATGTGGGGTACAAGTCAGGGTCAGGTATACAAACGTGTATTATGTAGGTACCCTTGTTGATGAGATATGCCCCTGCTTTTGATATTTTAAAAGAAACTGTAGAGAAATATATTCAGATCAATACAACTTGATCATGCCAATAACAATTATAAGATTAATTAAATGATTAAAATGCCTTTATATATACCCCCAAATATCTCCAAAGTTCAAAATTATCTTTTCATAAGCGTGTTACATTTTTTGAACCAAAAATGGAGAATTAAAAAAATTAAAGTCGGGTATGCTGACACCCACCCATAGTCTCAGCTACTCAGGAGGCTGAGGCGGGAGGATGGCTTGAGCCCTGGAGTTTGAGGCTACAGTGAGCTATGATTTCACCACTGCACTCCAGCCTGGGTGACAGAGAGAAATCTTGTCTCTAAAAATAAAATAAAGATAATTTTTAAAATATCTTGGCTGGGCCTGGTGGCTCACGCCTGTCATCCCAGCACTTTGGGAGGTGGAGGCAAGAGGATTGCCTGAGCTCGGGGGTTCGAGACCAGTCCAAGCAACATGGTGAGAGCTCGTCTCTACAATAAATCATAAAAATGAGCCGGGCGTGGTGGCGCACGCCTGTAGTTCCAGTTACTTGGAAGGCTGAGGTGGAAGGATCGCCTGAGCCCAGCAGGTCGAGGCTGCAGTGGCCGTGAGCATGCCACTGCACTCCAGCCTGGGCGACAGAGTGAGACTCTGACTCAAAAAAATCTTTCATAATTAATACTCTAGGAGCATATCAACACATTCACGCTGGCACTAGACAAAATGTCACTCCTGTGTATTGAAATCTTTTGAATCATAAAAGATTATAAAACCTTAGTGTTGTTATTTTGGTGGTGGATTGCAATATCAAGGTAGTGGATTTTTTTCTTTTTCTTTTTTTTTTTTTTGAGTCGGAGTCTCACTCTGTCGCCCAGGCTGGAATGCCGTGGAGTGCCAGGTTACTTGGTAACTTGCAGAAATTAGAAGCAGGGCTGCATCTTGGCAATTTCTCCTGAGTCTTATCCTATTTATAGCCAAGTCTCTAAAGATTTAAGAATTAAAAACAACTGAAGGACTGTTAGAATAATCTGAGGATTAGCATTTCAAATACTGCTGATAACAAGCAGCAATTTATTCTTTTTTCTTCTTCTTTGAGACAGGGTTTTGCTTTGTCACCCAGGCTGGAGTGCAATGTCAGGATCATGGCTCACTGCAGCCTTGACCTCCTGGGTTTATCCCGAGTAGCTGGGACTACAGGTGTGCGCCACCGTGCTTGGCCCATGACTTGATACTTTTGGACACCGTCTCTTCTAGAATTTGCTATTAAAGAATACTGGCTTTGTAAAGGATTTGGGATGTTTTCACCCATTTTTATGACCAGGAATAGTTCAAGTTGCCTCAGATTTTAAAACGCAGATCTGAGAACTGACCTGTTCCTTGTGCGTTTCCAGGAGTAAGTGGACCTTTAACACTATGCTGTCGTCTAAGTGTAGTGATCCAATCGAGCTACTTCTTGAATTACTTCTGATATTTACTTTTTTCTTTCTTTTTTTAATTGTAGAGATGAGGTCTCGCCAAGTTGCCCAGGCTGGTTTCGAACCTGCAAGCTCAGGCAATCCACTCGCCTCAGCCTCCCGAAGTGCGGGGACGACAGGCTGAGCCACCGAGCCCGGACTTCCTTCTGATACTCTCTTTCTCGAAATTTACCTATTTCCTTCAAGCTTTCAGATTATGGTCATAGAATTGCATGTTTAAGTCTTTTTATGCCTTTATTTGTTTGTGCTATGTCTCCTTTCTATTTCCCTTAAAAAATTTTTTTTTGCCCTTGATCAGGTTCAAGAGTTTATCTAATTTATTTATCTTTTCAAAAAATAAGCCGGGCTCGGTGGCTCAGCCTGTAATCCCGCGCCTTTGGGAGGCTGAGGTGAGTGGATTACTTGAGCCCGTGGGTTTGAGACCCGCCTGGGCAACTTGGCGAGACCTCATCTCTACAATAAGTCAAAAATTAGCCCGGCGTGGTAGCGCGTGCCTGTAATTCCGACTACTTGGAAGGCTGAGGCGGAAGGATCGCCGGAGCCCAGCAGTTCGAGGCTGCGGTGGCTGGGAGCGGCCACTGCACTCCAGTCTGGGCGACAGAGTGCGACTCCAACTCAAAAAAAAAAAATAGATGGGTGTCCAATGCTTTGTTAAACTCTGGTGTGTCCACGTGGCTCTTTGAGCTGTGTCTGCCATGTTTCCTAAGCTTTGGCCCCCTCCACTACCTTGGGGAGGTGAATATCCTCTCTCTAATTTACTTTCTTTAAAAAACCCTTATTTTCCAATAAAAAATTAAAAAAATATATATTTTGATTTTTTTTTGACAGGGTAGGGCAGTGTAAAAGAGTAAAACCTAGTTCATTAATTTTAACTTTTGCTTGAATTTCCTTTTTCTAGTTTGTTGCCAAAAAAAGGTATTTTATTCTTCTGTTCCTAGTTTTCTAACGTGAGGTTTTAGTTCCTGTATTTTTATTTTTTGTGTGCTTAATAATGAAGGGTCTAAATCTATACATTTCCCCTGAGACTGGGAGTGGTGGCTCATACCTGTAATCCTAGCATTTTGGGAGGCTGAGGTGGGAGGATTGCTTAGGGCAGGAATTCAAAAGCAGCCTGGGCAGTATAGTGATACCTCATCTTTACAAAAAAACAAACAAAAAGATTTACCTAGGTGTGATGGCAAATACCTACAGTCCCAGCTACTCAGGAGGCTGAAATGAGAGACTCACTGGAGCCCAGGAATTTGAGGCTGCAGCGAGCTATGATTGTGCCACTGCACTCCAGCCTGGGTGAGAGCCAGATGCTGTCTCAATAAATATAAATAAATAAAAAGTTAATTAATTTTAAAAATTCCTTTGAGTACAGCTTTCACTCTGTCCTACAGTTATCAGGTATAATGAAGTCACAAGTAGACAAATAAAATGGAAATTTCAAAAATAAATCTCAGTAGTAATTTAGTATATAACAAAGACGGGAGTTTAATAAGAAGCAAGATTTTTAATGAATGGTGCTGGCACAAATGGCCATCTGGAAGAACACAAAATTCTTAAGACTATAACACCATATCTTTTTTTTTTTAAATTGTAGAAATGAGATCTCATCAAGTTGCCCAGGCTGGGCTCAAACCCTTGGGCTCAGGCAACCCTCTCACGCAGGCCTCCCAAAGTGCTGAGATTAGAGGCGTGAGCCACCGTGCCCGGCCTTTATCTTTTGCTATACACAATAAATTTCATATTTTATTCCTTACATTAAAAAAAAAACCCATGCAAGAACTATATGCCTTAGGATATGTACTATACTAAGACAAGAAGGAGCTTTTTAACCAAGACTGAAAATGCTACACATGTATAAAAATAAAAATTTTGGTAAGAAAAATATACCCTACACAAAGACTACAGATAAACAATCCATCAGGAAAAATAAATCGTAACACAGATGAAAAAGGAATATGCAGAAATCTTAAATCTTAACGGAAAATAGATGAATCCGGTGAAAAATAGACACATGATAGGCATAGCCAGCCTGGAAACAAATGCTCAGATTCAAACTAATGCTCAGGAAAACGCACATTAATGTGAAAACAAAACACGGCCTTATATGTAAAAGACTCACAAAATTAGCAAGCATATTATAATGCCTATTATTGATGGGGTTGCAGGAAAAATTGTACTTTAATGACTGTAGAAAATGTAAACTATTACAGTCTTTTAGGAAACAAGCAAGCTGGCAGGCCAGGTGCAGTGGCTCACGCCTATAATTCCAGCACTTTGGGAGGCCGAGGTGAGAGGATTGCCTGAGCACAGGGGTTTGAGACCAGCCTGGGCAACTTGGCGAGACCTCATCTCTACCAAAAAAAAGGAAAGAAAGAAAACAAGCTGGTAACATCTATAAAAGTTGAAAATACATATGACCTTCAATCAGCAGTCCTTGGGAATCTCTTCCAGAGACATAAAACTAATACCATATAAATAGGAAAATATATTACATGCTTATGGCTGCATAAAAAAAAAAAAACAAAGGTCAGCACTTTGGGAGGCAGAGATGAGAGGACTGCCTGAGCCCAGGGGTTCAAGACCAGCCTGGGCAACATGGCAAGACCTCATCTCCACAATCAATCAAAAAATTAGCTGGGTGTGGTGGTGTGGGACTGTAGCCCCAGCTTCTCAGGGGGCTGAGGTGGAAAGATGGCCTGAGCCTGCAGGTCGTGGCTGTGGTGGCCATGAGTGTACCAGTGCACTCAAAAAAAAAAGTGAATGTCTGCTAATAGTGTGGGAGTCACAAAAATATTCCTAAGAGTACACTTGTTCCTTCTGGCGCCAGTGTCCTTTTTCAGGCCAGTGCCGTACGGAAGTGACAAGACACTTCTGGGTACCAGCTCTGAGAATGGTGGCTGAGCACAGGGGTTCGAGACCAGCTTGGGCAACTTGGTGAGACCTCATCTCTACAACAAAAAAAAAAAAAAAAAAAAAAAAAAGAAAACAAGCTGGTAACATCTATAAAAAATTGAAAATACATATGACTTTTGATCTGATCTTAAATTGAAAATAAGGAAATAATTTGCAAATTGGGAGAAGACTGTTAAAAGACGGGGTAGGGTACCTGCATAATCAACGTCTGATACCTAACCCTGAATTGCACTCCACATCTTTACAATAATTTTTTTAAAAAGGGATCCCTTTTTGGAGTGGCCGTGAATGCTCTATCAATCTGGGTCTCATCAGGCAAGTGAGTGAGTAGCCGCTTGAACAAGGGTCCCTACTTTCTTCTCCTGGACAAGTCCTGTGGCCCAAGAAAGGAAATGTGTTTGGGAGGGTCAGTCCTGAGATTCTGGAATGGCTGTACAACGGATCTCTTGGGAAGGAGAGAGTAAGGCCGTGGCCTAACACATGATGGTCCATCATCCGATGAACTTTATGCAGGACGGCCTGGAATTTCACAAGATATGCTGAGAGACAAAAGAAAGATTCTTAAAAATGTTAAGATAAGCATCTATTTTTATAAAAAAAACCCGCAACAAATACATCTTTTACACATATTACTCTATAGAGATGCATATAAAAGATTGGATGAATATGGGGGAAAACATGGACTAATACATACTCCAAAGTAAAACAGACTATCAAGGAAATTAAAATCCAGGCTAAAGTAAGAGACAAAAACGTAAAGTTTTATGGTATGATCACATGACTCAAAGGGATTCACACTAAATTGCAATTACAAATAAAATATTGTTTCTTTTTTTGAGTCAGAATCTCACTCTGTCGCCCAGCCTGGAGGGCAGTAGCACGCTCATGGCCACCGCAGCCTCGACCTGCCGGACTCAGGCGATCCTTCCGCCTCAGCCTTCCAAGTAGCTGGGACTACAGGCACGCGCCACCACACCTGGCTAATTTTTTTTTATTTATTGTAGAGACGAAGTCTCGCCAAGTTGCCCAGGCTGGTCTCGAACCCATGGACTCAGGCAATCCTCTCACCTCTGCCTCCCAAAGTGCTGGGATTATAGGTGTGAGCCACCATGTCCGGCCACAAAATCTTGTTGAATAGCTATGATGATCAAATAATTTCAGAAAGTATTTCATTGAATTCCGATGTTTTGACGCTTGGTGCTTTCTTGCCTTAACCTGCATCAAGAGGTTTTCACACACCTGGCTAAAAATGCTACTAAGAAGCCACACATCATCGTGGTCCTGCCTGAGAACCTGTTACAAATGCAGGTTTGTGGGTCCCACTGCCAAGCTCCAGGCCAGAGGGGCTGGCAACCTTCCCATGCCTTCCAGTTTAAGTTTCCTCATGTGATGGGATTCAGCCTTATTTCAGAGGCTAAAATGCAGGAAAATGGCCGGGTGTGGTGGGCTCACGCCTATGATCCCAGCACTTTGGGAGGCTGAGGTGAGAGGACTGCCTAAGCCCACGGGTTTGAGACCAGCCTGAGCAACTTGGCAGGACCTCATCTCTACAATAAATCAAAAAATTAGCCAGTCATGGTGGCGCACGCCTGCAGTTCCAGCTACGTGGGAGGCTGAGGCGGAAGGATCGCCAGAGCCCAGCAGGTCGAGGCTGCGGTGGCCGGGAGCACACTATGCACTCCAGCCTGGGAGACAGGGTGAGGCTCTGACTCATAAAAAAAAAAAAAAAGAGAGGGGAAACAATGTTCATCTTAGAAATAAGGTAATTTTTACACCGTCTTTTTTTGGGTATGGATACATCGTTTTCTTTCTTTCTTTTTATTACTAAGGTATGGGGTACAATTCAGGGTTAGGTATACAAACATTGATTATGCAGATACCCCACACCATCTTTTATTTTAAGTCTTCTCCCAATTTGCAAATTCTTTCCTTATTTTCAATTTAAATTCCCAGTACCCCAATCTGATCGATGTATTTTTTTTTTTTAACCTGCGAGGTCATACCACGCAACCTGGCTTTCCTTGGATCAGGTGTCCACCCCACATTCAGTTAGCTGTGTCAGGAGGGGATGGAACCGGAGCCCAGGGATACAAAACAGTACTGGCCACGTGGCCAAAACCTCAGTTTCCATAGGAAGTGTTTGGAAATGCTGCCCAACAAGGTCAAGTACAATAAATTTACACGGATAGCCTTTCCCCTTGAAGACAAAGGAGTGTTGCTATTTCATGCTATTTTTACCTTCCTTTTATGTTTGTATTCTTAAAACATAAAACATTAGTGTTTTAAAATATTTAATGCTCCTTTTTCTTTGGTAGTATTGCATACTTTACCATTTTGCTTTTAAAATAAATTTTCTGCCGGGTGCAGTGGCTCACGCCTATAATCCCAGCACTTTGAGAGGCCGAGGTGAGAGGATTGTCTGAACCCAGGGGTTTGAGACCAGCCCGGACAACTTGGTAAGACCTCATCTCTACAATAAATACAAAAATTAGCTGAGCGTGGTGGCACGTGCCTGTAGTTCCACCTACTGGGAGGCTGAGGCAGAAGGATGACCTGAGCCCAGCAGGTCGAGGCGGTCGTGAGTGTGCCCCTGCACTTCAGCCTGGGTGACCGAGTGAGTCTCCAACTCAAAAATACATACGTACATACATTTTCTGTTAATAATGTCTTCAGTCAGTCATTTTCTGTTCGTTTTCCAGCTGCATATATATCCTAAGCATCTTTGAAAACAATCTTTCTTCATGAAGAAAAAAACCGAAAGTTCTGGCTGGGACAAAGGGACATTTGCTCTTAGTTCTGTGACTTCAGCATTCCCGTGACCACAGGCATAGTCGACTCTAACATGTCTTCTCACCATGGTGGCGGCTGGTACTCCCTCCTGCCCCACTCATGTCGCCATCACTGGAGATCTCTTCAAGATCAAGATGATGTTTCTCCACTGTTCGAGATGCTTCCACGACTCCGGGATCACTCTGGAATCCTGAAGACGGCATCAGGGCCCTGCAGGGGCAGGCCCAGCCCACTCAGCTCCCTCGTCCAGAGTTCCAGTCACACAGGCCTCTTGAATGTTGAAGATTATGAAAATGTTTAAGCATATCAAAAAGTAATAGTTCAATAAACCCTTCTACACTGTTTCAATAACCAAGATTCTGCCACTTGGCATCTCTAAAAAAATATATATATCTCTATGTTCATTTTCCTCTGTCCAGTACAGATGAATCTAGCCTCTAGGGTAAGATTGTGAATATAAAGTCCAGCCTTGCTGGGGAAGCTATTTCTTTGGATTTTTTTTGGTCCTCGAAGTTGGGAGTCACAGCAGTACATCTCTCATAAGGTCACTGAGAGTGATCCATAAGCTCGTTTAAATGCTTAGACCGATGTCTGGCATACAGTACATGCTCAAAAAATGAGGCCATTGTCATTTAGGACAAATCACACACCTTTCTATTTCAGGGCCTTTGCACAGCTTAGAAGTGCTATTCTCTCCTCCCCTGCCAGATTTTGTTCTGGCATGCCTACATCTTCCCTAATCTTTCCACACTGAGGTCATTTGAATATATTCTATGCTCTTGCCGTACAGCACTTGTTTGAAATAAGTCATTTGTGAGGGTGACTGACATCTATCCCTTTACACTGGAAGAAAGTTCCAAGAGGGAAGATGATTAGTATCTGCTCTGTTTCTTTTTTTTTTTTTGAGTTGTAGTCTCACTCTGTCGCCCAGACTGGAGTGCAGTGGCCGCTCCCGGCCACCGCAGCCTCGACCTGCTGGGCTCTGGCGATCCTTCCGCATCAGCCTTCCGAGTAGCTGGAATTACAGGCATGCACTACCATGCCCGGCTGATTTTTTGGTTTATTGTAGAGATGAGGTCTCGCTGCCCAGGCGGGTCTCGAACTCGCGGGCTCAGGCAATCCACTCACCTCAGCCTCCCAAAGGCGCGGGATTACAGGCTGAGCCACCGATCCCGGCTTGCTCTGTTTCTTAGACTCAAAACATGTATTCAGTAATTAAGGACCACTTTCATCTATTTTGTTTTTGATGAAATCCTCCGCTGACACTGTGTATAAAGCCAATTATGATATTATATATATGTGTGTGTGTATATATATAAATAAATAAATAAATATATATATAATATATAACAGATTTGAAGAACTTGTCTTCAGTTGTGGGGCCACACACACCAGAAGTCTAAGTTAAAACAATACTTTCTAGCTTATAAAATATCTTTCTTTCCTTAAAAAAACTTGAAAAAATTAGCCAGGGGTAGTGGTACCCATCTGTAGTTCCAGCTATTTGGGAGGCTGAGGCAGAAGGATCGCCTGAGTCCAGGAGGTCGAGGCTGTGGTGAGCCGTGATCATGCCACTGACCTCCAGCATGGGTGGACGGAGTGAGACCTCGACTCAAAAACAAACAAAAAACCAAACAAAACTCACCGCACCTTTTTAAAGAGATAGGGTCTCATTACACTGCCCAGGCTGACCTCAAGGGATGCCCCAGCCTCGGCCTTCCCAGTAGCTGGGACAATAGGCACCAAGAGTACTTTTTTTTTTTTTCAGACTTCTTGAGAAGGAAAAAAACCATGCTTCTAGGTATGAAGTGTGTCTACTGCAGAGTCACTTTTAAGTATGGTGGAGTGGAAGACGGGGTGGGGGGTGGGGGGCGGTAACCTAGCAGTTAAGTGGTTCAGAGATAGAAGGAAAAGCTTCCAGATCTCTCTCCACTCATGCCCATATTTTTACTATTTCTACTCGTATATGCGTTTAGGGGATGTGGCGACCTTACACAAGGTTAGTATCCCAAAATCTGTTTCCTAGAAGAGTCCACTTGCACAAAAAATACTTGCAATCTTTTCATTACAACGGTTGTTTTCATCATCATGATTAAAGGAAAATTCCTCTAATGAAACTTCATTTCCTCCAAGACACCATCACTTATGTTTCCAAATCGAATACCGATTAACAAAAGGAAAAAAAAAGAAAAAATATCCACCAATCTCAAAAGTATCAAAAGCATCTTCTATCGAAGTTGAGTTCACAAACACCCAATTGTTGACTCCACGTCTTTGGATGCGTAGTACTGATAAGGTAGTTTACAGAGCCAGGCCAGGAGAGTACATGGCCAAATTCTATAGCACGCTGTTCTGTATATCACATATTATAAAGGCTCCCAGAAATCCTGTAGAGGCCTGCTGACATTGGTTTAAACTGTTTTCTAAACTCACTTGACCAGAATCTGTTACCTGCTAACGCTAAACTATCAAGTGCCCTTTGATAATTGCTGGTCTGTCTGCATCCTACAGACTAGTTCAGAATCCTATTAAAGATATGAAACCACCATGCTTTTAGTGGTCCCTTGACTCTTGGTGACTCTGCTTTAAGAGATCATAAACCAGTCATGTGGTATTGATCTTGTGACTTACCAAGAAGATAACTTGACTTTCTTCCTTTGAAAAGTAGGATATCTGCCATCTCTCACCTCTGAGCACTTTATACAGGTTGAGCATTCCAAATCCAAAGATCCAAAATTTGAAATGCTCCAAATCTGAAATGTTTTGTGCACTGACATGACACTTAAAAAGAAAAAAAGCTAATTGGAGCATTTCAGGTTGTGGACATGCTCAGGAGAAAGTATAATGCAAATATTCCAAAATCAAAGAATAGACAAACAAAAAATTGAAGCACTTTGGGTCTCAAGCGTTTTAGATATAAGGGATATTCAAGCTGTACTTTCCCAAGGTTTAGTAACAGCAATGTGATGACCTCGTTGATCAAGTTTCTCTTTTTTTTTAATTCACAGAGAATCTTTTCATTCATTGATAAAGTTCTTAATAGGAATTCAGGAGAACTGATATTTTGAAGCATCTGAGGGAAGAAAATGCAAAGCCTCATCACTTTGGTAACTAGTAACTTGAAAGTCATCAATCAGATACATACAGTGACCCTCTCAAATCAGTGTCTTGCCATGAAGTGTGTGCCAGAAATACCTGAGAAAGTCTTTGAAAACCTATGGCACCACTGGGGTTGAGACCCTGGGTCCATGCAGCTTGAAAAGCTCTCTGGGTGATTTTAATGTACACTTCTAGATAAAAATCCTAGTTTTGGATACTATCCTCCTAAGGACAATTTAAACGTAGTCATTTATGAAAAGGACGGTCTACAGACCTCAAAGCTTTTACAGTTTCTGAGTGTCTCAGACTATGTGTCTACAGCATCCTTGAGGACTGTGTACCCTGGCTTCCTTCTGGGTATTTTAGAGTATGTTCTCATGACCCCTTGGTCTAATCAGAATTAGGATAGACCAAAGGCTACTTTCCCCCACTGCTTCCACTTGAACAATTCTTTCTCTACAAGCAAGTTTAAGTTTTAGAACAGCAGTTTTCATAATGCTTTTCCTTCTTCCCGAGAGGAGGAAATGACAAATGTACCAGAAGCTCCTGCTGGAGACATGTAGTACATTTTCTAGCAGATGCATCTCCTGATACAGCCTGGTTTTGCCTCTGTGCACCCAGTTGCCGTAAACTTTTTACTTCCACTTAACTACACAGTCTGCATTTGCCCTCACGATCGCCTCTCTCTTGCCCTTAGAGATCCACAGAGCAGGAACCGGGCTCGGTGGCTCAGCCTGTAATCCCACGCCTTTGGGAGGCTGAGGTGAGTGGATTGCCTGAGCCCGCGGGTTCGAGACCCGCCTGGGCAGCGAGACCTCATCTCTACAATAAATCAAAAAATCAGCCGGGCGTGGTAGCACATGCCTGCAATTCCGGCTACTCGGAAGGCTGAGGCGGAAGGATCGCCAGAGTCCAGAAGGTAGAGGCTGCGGTGGCCGGGAGCGGCCACTGCACTCCAGTCTGGGCGACAGAGTGAGACTCCAACTCAAAAAAAAAAGAGATCCACAGAGCAGCCTTGTTAATCTTGGGTCTCTGCTGGACGTGCAGCACTGCTGCCCTGAATCGGTTCTCGGTTCTCCTTCTGACCTAATGGGTCCCTCTCATTGTACTCTACTACCTTTACTCTAGTTCTGAACTCTTGGGCATACATATTAAAATATGTTCTTTATTATTCCTATGTAGTAACTCGTCTGAGACTTTTTAAACACAGTTTTTGATTTCTGGGAAATTAAACTCCTTATTCTTTTTGACACTGTCTTACAGTCTTCAGAGATCATAGATAGCTTTTAAAGAAAAAAAAAATACGAGATTTATTTTGGTGACTTCAACCAAGATGTAATTTAGGTAATCATTTTATGCTTTCAAATAAAACCTCCTACACTGAAATGACTTAGAGTTTAAGCACAGGTAACTACGCAAAGAAAAGCGAACTCTTTTAGGCTCATGTGAACTTGAAATACCACCACCAGCTCTCGGCTGCCTCAAGTAGGACAGCAATATCAAAGGCAGGGGACCAGCAGAACACCGGCCCTGCTCCTGAACTACCAGGAGCTGAGACACATACAAATTTCATGGCGAGTAACATAAAACTCTTCTAAAAACGATCAACCGTTATTCTATCCGACAGGAAAACCAATACAACAGATCTGTCTAATTAGTTAAGACACCAGATACTTGTCATGCAGTTTCAGTGTCTAGTAACAAACCTCTAGACTTTAAAAGTTCTGTTTCACAACTTCTAAGCACAAGGAACACATTTTAAAAGGTGGATACCACTGTAAGCAACATAGAAGTGCCAGAGTACACAACGGTCTGGTGAATATGCACATACACCAAAGATTCTCAAGCCTAGATTTGAAGCTCAGCCTGGCAGCCTCCAAAGATTTCAATATATACGAGTATATTGCAAAGTCATCAGCATAACTTCCACAGAAAACATTTCACCTGGGGAGAAACACCACCCAATGACTGAGCATTCTACCTCTAGAAAGCTGACATACATCAATCTGTATTTTTTACATCAAAATATAACTGACTTGAGTTGGCTCAAGGGACAAAGTGTATTTCTATCTAATCAAAAATTATCCGAGTGGAAAATGTAACCATAGAAATTAAAACAAAAATGAGTCTGCATTTTAGAATAGTTTTTTTCAGTACCTTTACATTCTGACAAGACAGTTGATTTAAAAAGTCAAATATGCCAATTTTGCTTATTGCTATTAGAAATTAAAAAAAAAAACAATTTCCATTTTTTGGTCCTAGATTGATTAGAGTCAAAAGCATTTTTCCATATTCAGTAAATAAAAGGTGGTTTCTCTCACTCATGCCAGCTCTGGCATATCTCTCTTTCTTCTCTTCTTTCTCTAATAAACTTTGTTTTGAAAAGAAAAATAATAATAATAAAGTTAAACTCTTGTTTTTCATATCTGAACTAATTAAGATATCTGAGCCTAAGATAACAGCTCTAAGTCATTACTAAAAAAAAAAAAATCAGAAATAACAAATGTTAAGATAGCTCATAGAAACCAATCTTTAACTGATACCACTAATGGTGACCCACCTTAAGCTGACATTTTAATATTTCACTTACTGAGTGTGTCTCAATAGACGTTTTTTGGTTGTTGTTAATATTCCTGTTGCCCCAAACACATCCATCATTAAATTCAAGACAATAGCCTAAAGGTTGGTGGCAATGCCAGAGATGGCCAAATTAGAAATAAAATAATTGCTGATGTTAAAAATGGCCTTCTTTTTATTCTTAACCATTTTTGATATATGTGTAGTTAAATCCATTATTTAACAAAAAGACTTTAAAATATATATATATTTCAAGTCTCAAAGTTAATTTGAAAGAAATGCATACCATTTCATCTGAAAAATAATGACTAGTTTCTGCAGATATATGCAAGATCCCTACACGAGTTGTAAATCTATCATCAAAACCATCACATTTTAGTACTTTCAAAGGGAAATTCAAAGGAGACTTTTGCTGCATTTTGCAACTGACTGAATACAGTACTTTTACATGTAAAAATAATTTACACTGAAAACCTCAAGCAAAAGTTTGATATTTTGCTTATCGAAGTAACAAGAACAAAGAGAGCAATGAAAAAATAGCAAAAGCTATTACAAAAAATAGCAAATTCCTATTTCCATCCCTGTGTTTACACAGATTTAAAATGTTTATCAATTAACTGCATCACAAAGATTTAGCATACTTTAAACTATAACATAGAAAGTTAACACGGGATATTTAAAATTCAAGCTGCACTTACCAAAATAGTTTTAACCTGAGTCTTTGACATCTTCTGAAATGCATTTGACAATAATGTATGCAAGTATATTTATTTTTTAGGAGTATAATTCATGGTTTTCTCTCTTTTTTTTTTTTGGAACTGCTCTTAATACTGCTTCTTTCTGTAAATATTTATTACATCTCTTGAGTTCTCTGGACACATGGCATAAATTAAAAAGCTATCGCTTTTTTTTTTGGCTATACAAGCATGTCTTCATCTTATTTTCATAATTTGGGTTATTTTGGAACAAATGCCAAGGGTCAAAAGATTACCACAGACACGTGAATATTCCATGAGATATGTCACACCCACTGAGGAATTATACAAGTTCACTAAAGAATATCAAATTATTCATTTCCTCCTATAAATATTTTCTTTTTATTTATTTTGTGTTTAGAAGTTGCAATTTCAAGTACTATTAACAGAAAATACATAACAAAAGCTTCCTAACAAGTGAAAAAAATAATTATAAATGCTGAAAAAATTGGCCTCATTAACATATTTACAGACTTTTACTTAATACATACTCCTTTGGAAATCAGTTATATGACATTTATACAAGCATTAAAACTTCCAAGTCACGCTGAGTGGTGAGCACTTCAGTTCCGTACTGTATATATCCAAAGTGGAAACTCATTTCACGTTTGCAGGCAGGCCCGACAAGCCACAGACACAGTCAATCCGAGACACTGCTGGCTTGTTCAGTCCCCTCGCCTAGAGGTACTTCTGCTGAGCCAGTGTCCTTTTGCTGCCTTTTCTCTTTGCTCTGCTCTTCCTGCAGCTTCAGAATTATGTTTCGAATTTCTTCTCTTTTCGTTCTCATCCTTGGGGGAGGAAACCAGTTTGTCAAGTTCATAGGTAGTTCAAAGTTGAGAACTGGATTCTGAAAATAAAAAATTAAACGCGAATTAGAAAACCATAATAACTGGGCAGATTTTCTTTGAAAAACTTGCCCATGGCAGGTCTTTCTGCCATGAAGTTTCCTTTTTCTTTTCTTTCTCTAATAAACTTTGTGTTTGAAAACTTAAAAAAAAAAGAAAAAAACAGTCACATTAACTCAATCACATTCAGGCTGTGGATGTGTTCACTAGACAATAGCAGAATTGAGAGTTGCAAAAGAAACCTGTCCCACCTTTTATATAAAGGCCTGCCAGCTTTAGTCCAAACAGACCAATAATTCAATAATTAAAACGATGAATATGACAGGCAGGATAACAGAATATATTATAGAGTACCAAGAAAATACATATATGGGGCAATACATGTCCAGGACGTAGTGATGTTTAGGTTAACCCTGAAGAATGAGTAGACACTGGCCAGTCAAGGTATATGGAATAAGAAGCAATAAGGAAGATATTCCAGGTAAGAAAATATGAATCAAGGCTTAGAGACAAGAAAGAACATGACAAACTAAATGACATTCAGGTGGCTGGTATACAGAATGCTAGAGTTGGCCGGGTGCAGTGGCTCCCACCTGTAATTCCATTGGTTTGGGAGGTCAAGGTGGGAAGACTGCTTAATCCCAGAAGTTCCAGAAAAGCCGGGATAACAAAGCAAGACCCTGTCTCTACAAAAAAGCAACAAAGAAGCCAGGTGTGTTGATGAGTGTCTGTAGTCTCAGCTACTTGGGAGGATGAGATGGGAGGACAGCTTGAGCCCAGGAGGTTTTGAGGCTACAGTGAGCCATGACTATGCCGCTGCACTCTAGCCTGGACGCAGAAAAAAAAAGAATGGTAGAGTGAAAATGGCGAGAAAATAAGGTCAGAAGCTTGGACACTGATTAGATCATATAAAAAAAATTAGATCATAAAAAAGCATATAAAGTTGTGTGAAAGATTCTGGTCTTTAAATCAACAGCTTCGCCACTTGTTGCTTAAAGCAGGAAAGTCACATGATTTGAGTTGTATTTTTTGTAGAACAACTGTGAAAAAACAGAAGGTAGGAGGCATAGGAATTGGTTACAGATTGGTGCAGCTACTTAAGAGTAAGTGATGGGCCAGGCTTGGTGGTTCAGCCTGTCATTCCAACACTTTGGGAGGCCAAGGTGAATGGATTGCCTGAGCCCTCAGGTTTGAGACCAGCCCGGGCAACTTGGCGAGACCTCTTCTCTACAATAAATCAGAAATTAGTCAGGCGTGGTAGTGTGCACCTGTAGTTCTTGCTACTTGGAAGGCTGAGGTGGAAGGATTGCCAGATCCCAGAGCGTGCCACTGTACTCTAGTCCGGGTGACAGAGTGAGCCTCCAACTCAAAAAAAAAAAAGTAAGTGATGTCAGCATACTGAAAGTGGCTGCAGGGGAAAAGTAATAAACATATGTGACATGAAGTGATAAAACTCTCAGGACTTAGTGATTCCCCCAATGCACGGCTAGTGAAGAAGGGAGGAGTCAAGACTACTGCAAGAATACCCAAATGGGGTAGGTGTGGTACTGTCCTCTCAGTCAAAGCAGGAGAATGAGGAAGAAACAGCTGGCAACATCAAATGGTGCTGGGAGGTCGAGAGCAACTTTCATACAAGGGGAAGGATAAGGCCAGATGTGAGAGATTCGAGAAGCAAGTGGGATTTGTAGAATTAGAGACAGTGAACATAAATACTTCAAGGAATACAGCTGTGAAGAAGAGAAAAGAGGGTAAAAGAGGCAGTCGGCATCCTGGGAGAAATTTCCTAAGGCGAAAAGAGCCAGTGGAGATGGCAAGTTGACTGTGACAGTTTGACCAGTGACAGAATGAATTCAACAAGCCTTGGATCTGATGAACTATATAGTATTTTTATGCCTTAAAAATTCTCCAATTTGGAAGCTTTTGCTCCCTGGATTAACTGTTAAAACATCAATTTTCAAACTCTTGAAAATATTTACCTACTGTGTTTTACACTAACATAAAGTCAAGTGCAGCATTTTATCATTATATCAGAGCCAACGAACTGAAACCCACCTCAAAAAAGCTCTCCACATACTGCAGCACGTACACGCCACAGTCGCTAAAGTTGTTCTGCTGGGGCACTTTTGGGTTAGAGCCCTTCATAGCATCTTTGGAAAAACTTCTTTTGCTTCCTTTCTTAACTTCCCATTCCACTTCCAGATACCTGCAATGATGCACACATCGCAAGAATACACACATATGTAAATACAGTTTCTCATCCCTACCTGAATACGAAACAGTGTGGGGTACAATTCTGAACTTACTCTCTTAAAATCTTGACAACATTCGATCGAGAAGGGCCTCTGAGCGAGTCCATAAGCAGGATACAAGGTCTGCAGGGTAGAGATGACCAAAAGTCAATCACTTCCTCACGCTACAAAGGCATGAGAAGATTAAGAACTTATAGACACATACAAACACTATAGCCCAATAATATTTAAGTATCTATGGTTACATTAAATATTGAATTATAGAGTATTAATTTAATCGTATCTTAGTTATAAATATTTTATGCTGAAGTTTGACAGCTGGGTCCTAAAAATACTTCAAAATTAGGAGGAAGTCAAAATAATTCTGAAATTTTGAACTTTTCCAAATTCCAAATAAACAAAAGCAGGGCCACAAAAAAATAGAAGGAAAGTAATCCAATTTTTAACTAAAAGCTATTGTAGACAACAAAGCAGGAAATTAACCATCACATTAGAGACTCAGTTTAGAATGTGGTGTTTGATTGCAAGATTCTGCTTCAGAACACTCTGCATAACTCAGATTTGACCTTCAACTTCTTAATTCTGAGAAGTTATGTTGTAAGTGCAAGTGAGGAAGTCTAACTACTTAGTACCAAAGGTCCTGAGATGTTTAAGGATGTAGGTTCCTTATTATTAATTTTTATTTTTAGAGACAGGGCCTTATTCTGTCAATCAGGCTGGAGTGCAGTGGCACAGTTATGGCTCCCTGTGGCCTTGACCTCCTGGTCTCAAACGATCCTCTCGCCTCAGCTTCCCAAGGCAATGGGATTACAGGCCTGAACCACCACCACGTCAGGCCATGATCTAGGATCTTCCTAGCCAAGATTTTCTGGAATTTAGAGCAGACTCTTTAACTACTCTATGTCTCTATTCTCCTTTATAAATGATATTTGCTTTTCAAATCTCTTAAAAGAGTTTTCATCAATATTTCCTGTAAAAAGGTCAGGGGAGATAAAGCCTAGAAACAGGTAATACTTCACCTGAGAAATCTGGCAACTCTGGAGAGACCTCAGAAGAAACCTGAAATCCAAAGCTCATCACTCTCACCTGGGGTGCCCATCTGGAACATTACACAGTCGTTCCACAGTCATCAGGAAGTAGCTATGGGACCCATGTAAACTCCAACCCACTGTTTTGATATACATATACTGAAAGGAAGAGTGGCTCACTACTGAAACGTGTATGCAGCACATAGGCAGACACTAGAAGAGGCACACGGAGGATGACATGACACCATGCCCCAAGTGTTCTCAATGAGCCTGGCAGCATTTATGAGTTTTTGTTAAAGTGTTTGTTTAAACAAAAACTGTCCAGTAATGTCTTTTAAGTGTACTTAAATATTAGCACGTTGTTTGCAAGATACATAGTTAATGCTTACTGTTTGCAGATAGTGGGCTTTAAATGCCACTGTCCTATTTCTGAGTTGCAGTTATCATCGGCAAGGAATCCATCATCACTGCTATCATCCTAGAAAAGACAGCTTACTATTAATACTGAAAATATGCAATGTAAACAACTAATAACCTAACAAAATAGCACCATTAGGGACAAGCATCTTTGTAACAAACATGTTAAAAAAAACAATTTTCTATTTAGGTGATGAGACACTAGAAAATGTATGTTACCTGATTCCAATTATCTAATGCCACAACACTGACATTTTAATGAAAAGAGACTATCTATCAGAAGTTTATAGAAAATTGTTACATTTACTTACTCAGCCTAGAATAAATTAAAGACTGTATATATTATGACTGATTTTTCTCCCATCAAATATTACTGCTTTGATTTTATTTTATTTTATTTTATTTTTTTTTTGAGTTGCAGTCTCACTCTGTCGCCCAGACTGGAGTGCAGTGGCCGCTTCCGGCCACCGCAGCCTCGACCTGCTGGGCTCCGGCGATCCTTCCGCCTCAGCCTTCCGAGTAGCCGGAATTACAGACACGCGCTACCATGCCCGGCTGAGTTTTTGCTTTATTGTAGAGATGAGGTCTCGCTGCCCAGGCGGGTCTCGAACCCGCGGGCTCAGGCAATCCACTCACCTCAGCCTCCCAAAGGCGCGGGATTACAGGCTGAGCCACCGAGCCCGGCTGATTTTAGTTTATTTTTACAGAGATTTAGTTTGTTGGCTAAGACAGTTGTTTAATAATAGTGCATGAATAACATATATTTACATGAATAATCTTTCACATCAGAAATATTTAAGGGGTTTTTGGAGACACCTTGAGAAAGCCATATATCCACTTTAGCTAAGAGAAAATAACTTAGGAAAAGTGTGTCCTTATTCTGTACATTCTCTTAAATGTAAGACAAACAATGCTTTTTTTGTTCTTTGAGAAAGCATCTGGCAACTTTATAAGTGGAATAATTAATAGCAGACAGAGTAGTAATAATAAAGCACCACTGGATTAGCTTGTTCTCATCACAGGTAACTGCTCTAACTAAAGGAGCCTGAGAATGAGAGCTCATTATCAACCAGGAATGCAATTCCTGCATATGCTGGAGAGAGAAACCCTGTTTTACACCCACACATTGTAAACCAAGGGAAATAAAAAAATGGCTTTTGTTCATAAGAAGGTTAAGCAAGAAGGAAAAATGGCACAGTACAGAGCCGTGTTTACTACTGAAAAACTCGAAGTCTGTTCTAACAACTAAAGGCAGATCACAAAATGAAATAAATGATACATGGTAAGATTCTTATCAACTTTTCCCTCAACATAAAGTCCTCCTTAAGTGAAGCTACAAAATATTTTTAAAAACACACTTTATTCTTGGTGTTAGTAATGCTGATTAGGGCAAATGAAATTCTAAGGAAACATGAGGATGTATCTATGTTAACTTTAAAAATGGTCTGTATGTCATAATACACTCAGCATAAATGGGAAGACAAAAAAAGTCATGGGAAAAGTGAAAAGAACACTTTGTTTTTGTACTTATGCATTACATAACTGAAAAGGCAAACATCCACCTCTTGTCAAGTTGGACTAAAGGCTAAGCAGGGCCCTGAAATGCACTGTGAAAGAAGGCGGGGGCGGGGTGGTGGCTGGGTGCGGGAGAGGAATTAATGTCACGATCAGGTGGAGTCCACACTACAGCAGCAACAAAAGCAACAGCAGCACTGACACATTCATCCTGGCAATGTGTGTCCTGAAAGCGAATTTGTTTCTTGAGATGTGATCCACATCCATAAGCTGCGGCAAATTACTGTGAAGAAACTGCTTTACAAGACTTTAAAGAAAAATCAGCTAGGCATGGTGGTGCGCACCTATAGTCTCAGCTACTTGGGAGGCTGAGGGGGAAGGACTGCCTGAGCCCAGGAGGTCAAGGCTATGATAGAGCGAGACTCTGATTCAAACCAAAAAAGACTTCAAAGAAAAATTCTTTTTTTTTTTTTTTTTTTTTTGAGTTGGAGTCTCACTCTGTTGCCCAGACTGGAGTGCAGTGGCCGCTCCCGGCCACCACAGCCTCGACCTGCTGGGCTCCGGCGATCCTTCCGCCTTAGCCTTCCAAGTAGCTGGAATTACAGGCGCGCACTACCATGCCCGGCTGATTTTTTGATTTATTGTAGAGATGAGGTCTTGCTGCCCAGGTGGGTCTCGAACCCGTGGGCTCAGACAATCCACTCACCTCAGCCTCCCAAAGGCGCGGGATTACAGGCTGAGCCACCGAGCCCGGCTAAATTCTTCATTTTTTAAGAGATGGGGGTCTCACTGTGTTGCCCAGGCTGGACTTGAACTTTTGGGTTCAAGCGATCCTTCCATCGCAGCAAGTCACTGGAACTACAGGCATGCTGCCAGGCCCAGTAAGAAAAGCTTCTGGTTAGAGAAAACATGAAAACTTTTTGCTAAGCATTAAGTTTACCTGATTATCCTGATCTTCCGAGAAGTCGATGAGTTCTTCTTCAAGCATTTTACCACCTTCAGCTGATTCATCACCATAGCTTAGTCTGATTTTGCTTAAGCCATCTGAATCAATAAAAACATTATATAACAAAAAAGGCCATGCCTATAACTCATAGTATATGATGTTCATGCTAGTCATTAATGATATATTTGTTAAGGATACAAAATTTGCCTTAGTAAGTAATATCACAAGCATAACGTAAGTTACTTTAAATAAAAACCTAGGCTGAATGTGGTGGCTCACACCTGTAATCCCAGGACTTTGGGTGGCTGAGGTAGGAGGATCACTTGAGCTCAGGAGTCTGATACCAGCCTGGTTAGCACAGAAAGACCTTGTCTCTAAAAAAAAAAAAAAAAAAAGCTTTAAACTAGCCAGGTGTGGTGGTGTATACCTGTAGTCCTAGCTACTTGGGAAGCTAAGGTAGAAGGATTGCCTTAGCCCAGGAGGTAGAGGCTGCAGGGAGCTGTGATCATGCCACTGCACTCCAGTTTGGGCAACAGAGACTCATTCAAAAAACTAAAAATAGCAAATAAACATGCTAATAAAAACCAAGATTGGCTGGGCACCATGGCTCACACCTATAATCCCAGCACTTTGGGAGGCCAAGGTGACAGGATTGCCTGAGCCTGCAGGTTGGAGACCATCCTGGGCAACTTGGTGAGACCTCATCTCTGCACATAAATCAAAAAATTTGCCGGGCATGGTGGTGCATACCTGTAGTTCAGCTACTTGGAAGGCTGAGGCGGAAGGATGGCCTGAGTCCAGCTGGGTAAAGCTGCAATGGCCATAAGTGTGCCACTGTACTCCAGCCTGGGCCACAGAGTGAGACTCTTAACTCAAAAAAAAAACACCAAGAAACAAAAAAACAACAAAGTCTCGGCTCGGTGGCTCAGCCTGTAACCCCAGCACTTTGGGAGGCTGAGGAGAGTGGACTGCCTGTTGCCTGAGCCCGCGGGTTCAAGACCCATCCGGGCAACTTGGTGAGACCGCGTCTCTACAATAAAATCAAAAATTAACCAGGCATGGCAGCGCACGCCTGTTCTGACTACTTGGAAGGCTAAGGCTGAAGGATTGCCGGAGTCCAGCAGGTCGAGGCTGTGGTGGCTGGCAGCATGACACCACACTCCAGTCTAGGCGACAGAGTGAGACTCCAACTCAAAAAAAAAAAGGTTGACATGTCAGTTATAGTGGTTTCTACTACCCAGGCCCGAAATTGCAGGTCACTGTAGCCCCGACCTCCTCAGCTCAGGTGATCCTTCTGCCCCAGCCTCCCAAGTAGCAGGGAGTACACGGTACACATCACCATGCCTGGCTAATTTCTAAAATTCATTAAAATTTTGAAACTAGGTATCAGTTACATGATTAAATATGTTACATATATATGTATGCAAGTAGACAGATAAATATTTTTGTGCTAGGTATGTCGGATATCTTTTTTTTCTTTTTTTTTTTTGAGTTGCAGTCTCACTCTGTTGCCCAGGCTGGAGGGCAGCGGCACGCTCCCGGCCACCACAGCCTCGACCCGCTGGGCTCTGGCAATCCTTCTGCCCCAGCCTTCCAAGTAGCTGGAACTACAGGCGCACGCTACCACGACCAGCTAATTTTTTGATTTATTGTAGAGATGAGGTCTCGCCAAGTTGCCGAACCCACAGGCTCAGGCAATCCACTCACCTCAGCCTCCCAAAGCCGCGGGATTACAGGCTGAGCCACCGAGCCCGGCTGTCGGATATCTTTAACGAGGGAGGCTATAACAGTCTGAAATAACCTAAATGTCCAATAACAGGAATCGTTAGCACACTACAGAACATAAAATTGCTGCACATCACTCCTATCTACAGAAACTGTCATCACTTGAATACCTGGCTGACTTAAACTAAACGATGTGCATTTCGAAAGCAGGAGAAAAATAACAAATAATGCAGACACCTCCCTCCATTATTTCACTCAACAGACAAAGGACCTGGAGTAAATTGAGAGGCCACAACTCAGTGTCATGACACTCCTGAGAGCTTCCCACACAGCGAGACCTTCTGAAGGAGCTGAGTGTGATCCGAGGGTTTAAACACACACATTTCTCACTCACCATGGCAAGTCAACTATTCATATGCTGCCGACTGAAAAAACAGCAAGTGGAAGGAATGATGACACATGTTAATTACTTTCCCACAGTTGACCTTAAAAGTTTAACCTCTTGGTAAGATAAAATTTCGCTCGTTTACTACCGCATGCTATCTGACACCAGTCATCTGCACTTGTAACTGTGCTTGACAGCTAAAATGATGTTGAAACAGTCTAAAATTATTTTAATCCTTCCAACTATACTGCAGACCCAACAGAACTCAGTTACTGAGCTATCAATCAGATCTCAGCCAAGCGCTCTCTATCCTGGCACTGCGAATACTCATCATTGTACACAGCACATTAATGCTCGGCCATCCTCTCCAAGGGAGTCAAGACATGTCTAGAAAGCACTGCTACTTAACATACTTTTGGGTCAGTGAAACCTTGGAAACATCTGATAAAAGTGCTGGATCTCATTACTGAAAAATACACAGACTCACTCTAGAACACCATTCTTCAAACTGTGGGACATTATAAGCATTTCAGTGTCACACACACAAAAATTATAAAATCAATTTTTGTGAAACATTTGTTTCAGAACTCTTTCCTTTCAGAAGATATAGCTGCCATATTAAAAAGAAATAAAAAACTATATTTTAAAAGTTAACAAATGGGGTAAACAGGTATTAAGAAGACCAATTACATAACATAAATTATTTTTAGCTTGGGTCACCACTAGTATTTTTGAGGTTATTTACTCAAATGGCTGTTACTTGACGAGAACATTAATTTGTAGGAGGCACCTGGTCTCTCTGGAGTTTGTGTATGCAGAGTCCTACACTTTATCCCATTACTTTAAGTCAAGCACTTTAATTCATTTACTTGGATTCTCATTAAAGTACATGCGATTACTGACCAAAAGGAGACTTTAAAATAAGTAGCTCTTCAAGCCTGTAATCCCAGCACTTTGGGAGGCTGAGGTGAAAGGAATGTCTGAGCCCAGGGTTTCGAAACCAGCCCAGTCAACTTGGTGAGACCTCGTCTCTACAATAAATCAAAGAATTAGCTGGGCACGGTTATGCATGCCTATAGTTCCAGCTACTTGGAAGGCTGAGGCAGAAGGATCGCCTGAGCCCAGCAGGTCAAGGTCGAGGTTGCAATGTCTGGGAGACTCCAACTCAAAAAAAAAAAAAAAAAAAAAAAAATAGCTCTGCAGAGATTTAGTTCACATACCATACACTTCACCTACTTTAAGTATACAATCCAATGGTTTTTAGTATATTTGCATACATATGCAACCCCCAAACCCATCAATTTTAAAACCTTTTCGTCACCTCAAAAGGAAACCCTGTGCCCCAGCTATCATGCTCTTCTCCCTGCATTCCCACCCCCGCACCTGCCTGTCCCTAAAAGTCCTCAGGAGTCACTAATCTCTAGATTTTCCTGTTCAGAAGATTTCTTACAATAGTTCAACAATAGCTTTCTGACTCACTAAAATAATACAAGCTGGTACAAGTACCAAGAATATGTGTAATAGTCTCAATTTTGGATAGATTCTTTCTGAATTCACACTATTTCTTCTATGTCCTATACCAATTTTTTTCACCCAAAGAAAATGCACTAGTTCCATGAACAAGGTGTTAGAAAAAAAAACTAATACATCTATTATATTCACAGTTTAAGAAAGTTTATTTTTGTTTTCGTAGAAACAGAGTCTTGCTATGTTGACCAGGTATAACTGAACTCCTGGCCTCAAGCAATCCTCCTGTCTCACCTTCTAAAAGTCTTGAGATTATAGGTGTGGGCCACCACGCCCGGCCACAATTTTTTAAGTTTGCCAGGCACATAGTACAGCATGTTATCGGTTTTTACAGAGTAGATTACTTTACTTGTAGGTCACAGAAGAAATTATACAATTGATTTGATATGAAATTTATGAACTTTAACAGAACCTAGATTTCCTTAATAGGTGCTAGAAATATGCCCACATTGATTTAAGGGAAAAAATTTATTAGAGCTGAAGGGAAATAAAAAAGCAGAGATGGATCCAGTGCTCCTCTTTCCATTAAAAACAGTGAAGGAGAGCAAGGAACAAAGAACCAAGTTTTATTAGAATGTCAACAGCTATTTTGGAGGTGAAAGATTTAATTTCTGCCCAGGCCACTTGATCTCAATTTACCAATTTGTAAGTTGAGAAGACCGAACTAACGTGGCTACACATCTAAGACTATACAACTACTGTTTATAAATCCAAGTTCTTATAAGTAGAAAATGTAAACCTGGTGCTATCATTTTAAAACTGTGCTCTCTAGGGCTGAGAAGAGACTAACTACAAATGGGAGAAAAAGGAGACTTGGGGGGAGTGATGAAAACGTTCTCAGTTTTTATTGTGGTAGTGATTATATGACTGCAGACACTCATCAAAGTTCAGCGAGCTATAGTTAAAAACAAAAACAAAAAAACTCTTTTTTTGAGTCAGGGTCTTGCTATGGTATACAGGCTGGTCTTGAACTCCTGGACTCAAGAGAACTTCCTGCTTCAGCTTCCTGAGAAGCTGGAATTACAGAAGTGTACCACCATACCCAGTGTGAATGTTATTTTAAGTTAAATTAAATCTGATTAAAACAACAGTTTAATACTTTAAACAGAATCTTAATCCATTTTATTAAAAATTCAACTTATTCTGAATTTTTAAATTCCCTCAAAACATTTAGATACATACCTGTATGGTGTGCAGAGCTTAAACCTTCATTCTGTGGACCATTCTCACGTTTAGTCCTATCAACAACTTTGTGGCATGCAGTGTCTCCCTTATTCAATTCCTCGTTTTCACTTGCAGTGTGATTTGTTTTTTTCACACCGCATTTCACACTGCATATGCTCCTCCGATAACAAGGGTCACTTTCTTCCTGTCCCGCGATTGAATCAGTTACAGCTATGCAATGTTTCTTATTTAGCATCTTCTTAATTACAGGCTTGGCTGAAGAGTTTTGTGAACCACTGTCCATTTCACTGGCTGGAGGAGAAGAAATACAACGGTCCTCTACAGCTGAACACTTTTGTACGACTGCATTTTCATGGTAATGAGGATTAGGTTCATACTTTGGTTTTTCCAAACCAGGGAAACAAACAACAGCCAAAAACCAGTGTGCACTGCAAAAAACAAATGAAACTACTAAATATATTATTAGAAAAGTTTATTATATTTGGCAACACATATCAACTGAAATGTTTTTTCCTGAAGTTTTTGCAAACATTTATTAAGAATACCCAATTTCTGCAGTTCTTAATCTACTTGTTTACATGGTTATTGATTCATCATGAACAGAATATAAAGTCTGTTCAAAAGTAACAGATTATGCAGCCTGCATTCCCTTTTGCAAACAATCTTTTAAAGCTCTTCTTGTTTTTAGGATTAAAAATTCACTGTTTTTTCTGGCAATTATGGCGCCTTGCAATTCATCTTCCCCATCTGCCTTACCTTTGCCCCATTTATGCAAAAGGGAGAAAGCCGTCTAGATCCAAGACTAAAGAGTCTTCAGAGGTCTAACTAGACTGTATAATTATCTAAGTGTTATACATACAGTCGTTTCAGAAATTTTTATTGTTTGTCTTTTTATTAATAAAGGTAGGAAGGCCTTAATATTGAAAACATATATATATGCATTTTGTCTCAAGCTATATTGAAATGCAACACACACAAAAAAAGCAAGTCTAATCCAGTAATTTTTAGAAAAATTCAAACATTTGTAAGGTGTTCCAGCTATCAAATAGGTACTCAAAATACAGCTGATTTCAGGTATCACAGTTCCAAAATGAATAGACCATAAGAAGCTGTACTGTTTTGATTAATACCCATTAAACTATCATTTTTAATGGGCCAACTATTTGTTGGACACAGTGCTATGTGCTGAGATACAACAGGTATAGATGTCAGAGAGCTTATCAGTCAAGTGCAGTAATACTGTCATATGATAGAAATATTTGCTGACTGAAAAAAAAATCGTGACATGGAAAAAAGTTATCCTACAGTCTCATTCTGGAAAATGCAGAAATAGCACTATCTATTTCTTCATCAGCCAGCATCTGGCAGAAGGTACTCAGTACTGTAAAGGCAGGATGGATTAGGGCTTTTCCTGTTCTTAATCATTAACCTGCAGTATGGACTTAGGTCAGGATAGAGTAGTAGAAAGAGAACGCCAACTTCCTCATTTCATTAACTTTAACACACAGCTGACTGTAAGTCACATCAACTTTAGAAATGTGGCTGGGGTGGTGGCTCACCCCTCTAATCCTAGCACTCTGGTCGAAGCAGTAGGACTGCTTGAGCCCAGGAGTTCAAGTTCAGCCTGGCAATATAGCGAGACCCTGCCTCTACAAAAACATCAAAAAGTCGCCAGGTGTGGCGGTATGTTCCTATAGTCCCAGCTACTTGGGAGGCTGAGGCAGAAGGATCGCCTGAGTCCAGGAGGCTGAGGCTGTGGTAAGTCGTGATCCTGCTGCCACACTCCAGCCTGGAACACAGTGAGACTCCGATTAAAAAAACAACAACAACATCTGCACCACCAGAAAAGTTAAAACAGATGACAAATACATGGCAGCCTATCTAATATAATTAGTGTATATAAGTATCTGTGGCTTTACCTCCTCAAAAAAACCCAAAACCCGAACCAGCCCTCTTGACTCACAGGCCATTTTTCCGTCCATAAATGGTGCAGCCCTCTTGCCGAGTCTTTCCTGGCCCTACATCTGTGTTCACGCAAGTACTCTCTGTGCACAGACACGGATACAGGGATGGGCCTCTATCCCTGAACTGTGTGTACTCAAATTAGATCTCTACTAGTTCAACTTTTTATAGTTCATTTCTGAAAAATGGCTTTCCTCCCCTTCATCCAGTAGGCAGCATGCTTACTACTTACAAATTAATGCCAAGAAACCTTCTTTTGAGGAGAACACAGAAATTAACGCTTCGTTTAAAAATTGTTTTTCTATTTTGCTATGATAACATGAATTTAAAAATACAGTTTTGCTGGGCATGGTGGCTGTAATCCCAGCTACATGGGAGGCCAAGGCGGGAGGCTCACTTGAGGCCAAGAGTTGGAGACCAGCCTGAACAACACAGCAAGACCCTATCACTAAAATAATAATAATAATAATAATATTTTTGAAAAAGAAAAAATACGCAGCTTTGAAGAAGTTGTGGTTTATAGCCATAACCAATATTTTGGCCTACCTACCTATCTGTGACTAGGCTAATTAGAGTAGAGGTCCCATGCTTAAAATATGATTTTAAATAAACACAGTCTGGTTGTAATATAGAATAAACTTGGTTTCCACAATGAGAAAGGAAAAAAAAGAGCACATTCAAAAATTTGCCTGGCACAGCTAGGCTTATTTAGACATAAGCAATAGACTACCAACCTCAGACAAGATTACTCTGTGACCATGATAAAATGAGACAAAGTAAGGCCATTTCATAATCTGTCCAAGCAAAGGAAAACATAAAGCAATAGGCAAAACCCACAAAGAGCCAACAACCACCACTTAAGTGAACGCTACTTCTTTACCCAAGCAAATCACTACTACCTTAGAACTACCTCCAAATCACTAAACCAAAGCCTAAACTCTGATACAGCTTTATACTGTGAGGCCCCAGTGTGTGTTATTCCTTCATGCAAATAATAAACCCATGTTGTCAAACTACAGGTATTCCTGGTGGTCTTTGGATGGAGAACATAGGAAAACAAAAAAATAAAATACAAAAAATTCTCAAGTCTTCACTGTATAATGATACTATAATCCATGGTCACCAGGAGAGAATAATATAAATATTAAGCACCTCCATTTACTTAGAAAACTGTTTCAAGCAGCCAGTATGGTCTTCAATTTATTCAAGTGGTATAAATCCAAGCATCTTTTCTATTTTTTGGTTAAGAGTAAAAATGTGTTTTAAATTCAAGATTCAGTTCTTTTATATGACCTAACTATCTTGCGTGCGTGTGTGTGTGTGTGTGTGTGTGTGTGTGTGTGTGTGTGTGCGTGAGAGAGAGAGAGAGAGAGAGAGAGAGAGAGAGAGACTGACTTGGAGTCGCACTCTGTCGCCCAGGATGGAGTGCCTCGACCTCTCGACCTGCTGGGCTCTGGCGATCCTTCCCCTCAGCCTTCCAAGTAGCTGGAACTGCAGGCACACACCACCATGCCCTGCTAATTTTTTGATTTATTGTAGAGAGGAGGTCTCGCCAAGTTGCTCAGGCTGGTCTCGAACCTGTAGACTCAGGCAATCCTCTCGCCTCAGCCTCCCAAAGTGCTGGGATTACAAGTATGAACCACCACGCTGGACTAATTATCTTTTTGTATAAAGTAAACTTTTCTACTATAGGATATTTGCTAGACCACGAGAAAAACTGGTGATTTTTAAGTATTATTCCACACTGGCCAATAAAATAAAATTGGCAAGGTATTTGGTCTAGTGTTTGTAAAATTCAACACCTTACACGATTTTACTGGGAAACAATTTTCATAAAACAGGCTGTAAAAATATGAACATATACAATAAATTTCAGAAATAAGTTTTAAAAGGGGTGAATTCTTTACCTCATTCACTCATTTTTAAAAAATGACATCACATTTACATAAAGAAATTCTTACTCACGCTTCATTAAGGGGTACAAAAATAAAATCCTTCTCAAAAATATCTACATGCCGGGTCCATGTTTTTACTCTCCCATGTCGCTTCTGCTGTATTCTGTAAGAAGGAGATAAACGATGAGCTTCTGAATTATGACTAGTGCTCCAGCTTATATGCTGCGTTCTATAAATTATGAACTTCAGATGTCACAGCTCAACAGTTATATAAAATGACATGACAAGCTGGGGAAAGAAAACAGAGCACCTTAGGCGGACCAAGGAAGCTGTGGGCTCCCCCCGTCACTGAATCTGGAGAAAAGAGATAACTCAATTCCTGCTGCCACCTCTGAGGGCTTCCAGTACGTGTCTTCCCTAAGTTTATCCTTTTACTATTTATTTGTATTACTACAAAACTGGTACTGGCAACTATGTGGAATACATTGAAAGGGTGAATCACAGCATGACTTATGGTGACCAGGGAGAGGATGGCAGGAAAAGTGAGCATTATCTGATGGAAGTTGGAGCAGTATAGACGACGAGAACTGGCCAAAATCAAAGACTGCTATCAACTCTAAGATGCAATAGTGGGACCTGATGTCACAGTCGAAAATATTACTTATATTATGCATAGCAGTCATCAGTTCAAGACATGTAACAGTAGTTAATAAAAAAATGTACCAACTCTTAAGTATATCTTTGACCAATTACGAGCAAAAAACCAGAGCTGGATGCCATCACTGTATGGAGAGCAATTATAAAGAAAATAACTTGGGTCTAATAAGCAGAATAGCATTTTCTTCATTTGTCTGAGAACAATCATTCAAAGAGCTTATTAAAAGTACAGATTCAGGTGGAGGCGAGAGGATTGCCTGAGCCCAAGTGTTCGAGACCAGCCCGGGTAACTTGGCAAGACCTCATCTCTACAATAAAAAAATTAGCTGGGCATCATGGCGCAGCGGGCCCGTAGTTCAGGCTACTTTTAGGGCTGAGGCGGAAGGATAGCCTGAGCCCAACAGATCGAGGCTGCGGTGACCAGGTGCGTGCCACTGCACTCCAGCCTGGGCGACACAGTGAGACTCCGACTCAAAAAAAAAAAAAAAAAAGGTACAGATTCATAGGATCTTCTCCCAAATATTATAAATGGAACATTTAGGATAAAACACAGCAATCTGTATTTAACAAGCATAATCTGACTTTAAAAAAAGCCTGCTTATTATTCATACTTGGCAATACTGTTCCAGATATTTGACCTAGAGCACTTATGAATTCCAGGTATTCTGATGTTAGATTATGAACGACATTAATTTTGCAAATTTATAATAGAACTAAATGATGTTGCCTTAACATAAATAAGTCATTTAAAAAAATACACCCGAATAAGCACACGATTCATTTAATGAGCCAGTAAAGAATGAAAATAAACCTGATTGATTTGGTGTGTCCCCCTCGTGGCTCCAGAATTTTTAAAATAAGCATGTGAGTTGTAGAGATGTGTTTTCTTTCAAATATGTGATTTTTCCCTTAGTTTTATTTGAGTGACTTACTATATTTGTTATTTTCAGAGTCTGACTTACGATAGATTAGTTGTTTCATGATTTCTCCTTTCTCTCTGATTAAGGCGTTTATAGAAAAAAGAACTGAATATATGAATTCGGTCGGCATCTTCTTTCTTCAGTTTTTCAAGCACCAAATATCTATTTTATACAAAAATAATCCAAGCATAATGAATGTAACAGTTCACTTTATATTAAAACAACCAGTCAAACAGTGATCAAATATCTAGTTAGCCACCACCATCAATCTCTATTCCTTAGAACTGAAAGAAGTTATTTGAAAAGTTTACTTCATATCCTCCAAACAATGATAATACAAGATGATCTTCAGGCAATGAAAAGTAGAATTTCACAGCAAAATTATTACTTCAAAGACCCAATGTCTTAAAACGAGGGTGTAACCGAATCAAGAGTGAAGTAAGCATGTGTTCCCACATAAACATTCATAGCGGCATCATTCATAGTAGCCCAAAAGCATAAATGACAAAAATGCTCAACAAATGAATGAAAAAATAAAATGTGTTATATTCAAACAGTGAAATATTATTCAGCAATAAAAAAAATGAAGCGAGAATACAGGGAAAACATGCTAAGTGAAAGAAGGCACCCATAAAGGACCACATATTGTCTGGTTCTATTTATTTATTTATTTATTTATTTTTTTTTTTTTGAGTTGGAGTCTCACTCTGTCACCCAGACTGGAGTGCAGTGGCCGCTTCCGGCCACCACAGCCTCGACCCGCTGGGCTCCGGCGATCCTTCCGCCTCAGCCTTCCAAGTAGCCGGAATTACAGGCATGTGCTACCACACCCAGCTGATTTTTTGATTTATTGTAGAGATGAGGTCTCGCCTGCCCAGGCGGGTCTCGAACCCGCGGGCTCAGGCAATCCACTCACCTCAGCCTCCCAAAGGCGCGGGATTACAGGCTGAGCCACCGAGCCCGGCATCTGGTTCTATTTATATAGAATGTCCAGAATATAAAAATTCACAGAGACAGGAGACTGGTGGCTGCATAGGACTTTAGGGGAAATGAGGAGTGACTGCTAATGGGCACTGGATTTCTTTTGGGGGCAATGAAAATGTTCTAATGTTGCCTGATTCAACTTCTGTATATACTTAAAACCACTGAATTGTATACTTTAAACGGCTGAACTCTATGGAGTGTGGATTATATCTACATAAAATTGCTATCACTAAATATTATTTACTTCACTTTAAACAGTTCAGCTAATAAACCATAAGGACTTAGACATACTGTACGTTTTATGAAAACAGAAGAATTTGTAGAGGTGAGGTTAAAACAATGACTCTTTAATGATCTTATGTGGGTTCTAATTTTTCCCTGCCTTATTTTGTTCTACAAATCTGTATCAAACACACAGCAATGGTTTTTTTATATCACAGAGGGAAAGTATGATACATTAAATTTAACTGCTTATGTTCCAAATTTTCTCATAAAAACTAAGCGAATTCAAGCTTATGACCACATTCATTTCTTCAAAATGAGGAGTCTGAAAGCCTGTGAAATCTTACACAGAAAATGGCAAACACTTAAGAGGTTTGACCCCACAAAGAGCACATTCTTGAGGCCTGCTACTTTTATCATTAACGCTTGGTAATTCCAAAGCTAAAGTTCTAATGAAAAGGACATAAACCATTTTTTGCATGCAAGGCAACTCAATGTGCCACTATAAAAGATATCAAGAGACAACAAATCAACTCAAGACACAGTTTAAATTAACTCCTGAATTCTACGACAATATACTCAAAACAGAAAGTGAAGTGAACTAGGCGAGTAAGGGCTATTCCGTAATGGTTGAACCATGCTACTTTTGCTGGCTCAAACTGCAATGGGTTTCAGTTCGGCTTGTAAAATTGAACTGAATAAATAATGTGATATTCAACTTAAAAAAAGTTATTTGTAGCTTAAGAAAATCAACTTTCTACTTCATAATATAACAGATGTATGCCTTTTAAAGTAACTGTTTTGTTTTGTTTTTTTTCTTTCTGATACACTATCCGTAAGATTCCTGTTGGTGGGGTGTAGTGGCTCATGCCTGTAATTCAGGCACTTTGGATGGCTGAAGTGGGAGAACTGCTTGAGCTGAGAGTTTGAGACCAGCTTGGGCAACATAATGAGATCTCATCTCCACCAAAAAATAAAAAAACTAGCCAGGCATGGTGGCGTGTGCCTGTAGTCCCAGCTACTTAGGAGGCTGAGGCAGAAGGATGGATGAGCCCTGCAGGTCGAGGCTGCAGTGAGCTATGATTGTGCCACTGCAATTCAGCCTGGGCAAAAGAGTGAGACCTTGACTCAAAAAAAAGGCCTGTGACTACAGTTCTAGATTTTTAAAATGTACATGTGTTACAGCTATTACTTTTAATAGGAACAATCATATCTCTTAGAATTAAAGGAAAAATCTAAGTTTATTACCAAAATTTGCAGGAATTTCTCCCATCTGGGTGTTTTCATTAGTGTATACATCATTTAGCTATGAATGTTGTGGTAAAACTGTCCACTTACTTTTTCATAAAATGGAAACTAATAACAACACCATGCTTCTTTATTATAAGATGAAGTTTAAAAATGGCTTTATTCGGACCTTGAACAACTATCGCAACACTATAATGAAAGGGATTGGCAGTAGTGGACAACTGTGGGGGTGAGGAGGGCAATGACACACACCTCATCAACAAGGGTACATCAAGGGTAACTGCATAATGAACACTTGTATACTTAACCCTGAACCCCACATATTTAAAATAAAAATTTTTTTAGAAAGACTTTATTTAAAACTCTGTAATTTGTAGTGTAGAAATACAGAAGAACGAGTAACTCTAGTAGCAGCAGTTACTCATTTTAATAGTGAAGTTAAATAGTTTGCTCTTTTAAATTCACCTCTAAGAATGTCATGAGACAAATGTAAACACAGGTTTTTTCTTTTAAATCATGGATTTTCTTGGGTTCCCTTTATTACTTGGTATGTGCATCAGAGAAAACAGACTTTGCAAATATTATACGTTTACTATATAAAATTAGTTTTAATGTGTACTTGTAAAATATGAAGGAGCCTCCTGAAAAATACAAAGAATAGTCAGGATTTTAAACAAGAAAACATTATAAAAAGCAGACAATAAAATCTCTACTATACAAAATACAGATTACTTATATAGACTAAAATGTAAACAGAAGGAATTTTCATTTTATTAAGATTTAGCTATATGCTTTCAAAAACAAAACATCATTTTAAATAGGATAACTTAAATAGGTTACAACTAAATGCAAATCAAGAGAAAGTGTAACCAGCTATATTCACCTTGAAAAGTAGACTTAAGGACAAGGAAGATGATCAAGGATGAAGAGGGACATTACGTAAGGATGAAGTGGCAATTCTCAAAGACATAAATATGTATGTGCCTAACGAAAGAGCTTCAAAAGGCCTGCGGCAAGCACGGACCAAGATGTGAAAGGAGAAACAAATCCATAATTATACTGGAGATTTCAACAACCTTTTCTCAATAATTGATAGAAGAGAAAATCAGTAAGGATAAAGGATATGGACAGAACCTTCCACCAACTTTATCTAATTGACATTTCCAGAACACTCCATCCAAAAAAAGCACTGTGTTCTGCACGTTCACGTCAGGCTTTTCGGTAGCTTGGTTGTTAGGGCAACACACATTAGGACCGAGAAATAATATTTTAGAATTGTGGTAAAAAAACATTTATCAACTTCGCCATTTTGAGTGTATAGTTCAAAAGTAAAATTACAAAACAGATCTCCAGAATCTTCTCATCTTGCAAAAGTGAAACTCTTTCTCTATTAAATGATAACTCCCTTGTACCTCCTCCCCCTAGTTCGATAACCACAAGTTCTATTTTGTTTCTATGAATCTGACTACTTCAGATACCTCATGCAAGTGGAATCATACGGTATTTAACCTTTTGTGGCTCACTTATTTCACTTGGCACAATGCCCTCAAGAGTCATCCATGCTGTAGCACAAGACGAGATTTCCTTCCTTTTAAAGGATGAGTAACATTCTATTACATGTACAAACCACATTTTATTTATCCTCTCATCAAAGGACAGTCGGGTTGCTTCAACCTTTCAATGATTGTGAGTACAGTCTTGCCACAAACACAGGCATGCAAGTATCTCAAGTCTCTGCTCTGAACCCTTTTGGATATAGACTTGTGCTCTGCTCAACAACAGGGACATGTTCTGAGAGATGCATCACTAGGCAGCTTAGTATTGTGCGCCACAGCATGTGCTGACATAATCCTAGAAGAGAAGCTTACTACACACCTGGGCTGCGTGAAATAGTCCAGGGGTCCCCAACCCCCGGGACACAGACCAGTTAGGAACCGGGCCGCACAGCAAGAGGTGAGTGGTGGGTGGGCGGGCGAGTGAGCCACATTTCATCTGTATTTACAGCCACTCCTCATCACTTCCGTTACTGCCTGAGGTCTGCCTCCTGTCAGGTCAGCAGCAGCATTTGATTCCCATAGGAACGAGAACCCAAATGTGAACTGCGCCTGCATGCTCCTTATGAGAACCTAATGCCTGATGATCTGGGGTGGAGCTGAGGCGATGATGTTAGTGCTGGGAACGGCTGCAAATACAGATTAACATTAGGTTTGACTGCACAGAGACCATAATAAATCAACTACTGGCAGACTCCTATCAAACCCTGTTAGTGCATAGCAAGTGAGGTGATGGACTTCAACAGGACATCATCTGGTGGCAGGCTTTAAATCAGATTTGGCACTTCATTTAGTCTGCACATGGCCTGCCCATTATTTTATTTACAGCCTTCATCTGCCTGTTTCCTGCACTGCACACTTATCTCAGTCACAGTTTTGGTGAGCCCACAAGCTAACCCTCACCAAAATGAGTAAAAAAAGGTTAGCAGAGAGCTTCTTTGAAGAGGGAGACTCAGTGATGAGACAGCAGGAGGCTCTAAGATTTCCAACAAAAAGAAAGCAGCTTAATTAAAAGAAAATACCGAGAGTCCTACTTAAATTATGGGTTCATTGCAACAGGCAATTCACATTCTCCAAGCCTACTTTGTATAATAAATGGCGACCGGCTATCCAATGAAGCCATGAAACTTTCCAAACCGCTTTGCCATATGGAGACCAAGCACCCTGTGTTAAAAGACACGCCTTTAGCCGGGCTCGGTGGCTCAGCCTGTAATCCCACGCCTTTGGGAGGCTGAGGTGAGTGGATTGCCTGAGCCCGCGGGTTTGAGACCCGCCTGGGCAGCAAGACCTCATCTCTACAATAAATCAAAAAATCAGCCGGGCGTGGTAGCGCATGCCTGTAATTCCGGCTACTTGGAAGGCTGAGGCGGAAGGATTGCTGGAGCCCAGCAGGCCGAGGCTGCAGTGGCCGGGAGTGGCCACTGCACTCCAGTCTGGGCGACAGAGTGAGACTCCAACTCAAACAAAACAAAACAAAACAAAAAAAACGAACAAAAAAAGACACGCCTTTGGAGTTTTTCCAAAGAAAAAAGTGTAACATTAAGAACAGAAGCAATTACTGAAGGCTATTACTCCATCGAATGTGTCTGCACCGAGAGCATCATTCTTAGTGGTTAACTGCTTTGCTGAAGCTCAGAAGCCCTTTACTATTGGCGGTGAGTTGATTCTGCCTGCTGCTAAGGACATCTGTCGTGAGCTCTTAGGGCAGATGGCTTGTCTACCTCTTTCAGCTAGTACCATAACTAGACGATTTGATGAACAGTAGAGGGTATTAATGCACAATTGCTAGAGGATTAATGAGTCATGATACACAATCCAGGCTGACAAGTCAGCCGACATCGACAACAAGGCAATAATGCTTGTCTTTGTGCAATATATTTTTTCAGGAAGAAGTACACGAGGATATGCTATGTGCACCTTGTTGCCAACCAACACCACAGCTGCAGAACTGTTCAAGTCTTTGAATGATTACCTATCAGGAAAATTGAACCAGTCATTTTGTATTGGTCTATGCACAGATGGAGCGGCTGCCAGGAATGGGTGGCTTTCTGGTTTCACTAGTCGGGTCAAAGAGGCCACTTCTGAATGTGAGTCTACGCACTGGGTCAGTCATAGAGAAATACTGACCATCTGAAAAATGTCACCTGAACTTAAGGTTTTGTAGGATGTGATTAAAATGATCAACCACAGTAAAACACATGCCCTTAACTTGCATCTGTTTCCACAGTTCTGTGAGGAGATAGATGCAGAGCACACACGTCTTCTCTTATACACATAAGTGAGATGACTTCCTAAAGGCAGACCACAGGGCTGGGCATGGTAGCTCAAGTCTGTCATCCCAGCACTTTGGGAGGCTGAGGCAAGAGGACTGCCTGAGCCTACCAGTTCGACCAGTCTAGGCCACAAGGTGAGACCTCATCTCTACAATAAAATTAAAAAATTAGCCGGGTGTGGTAGCACGCGCCTGTAATTCCGGCTACTTAGAAGGCTGAGGTGGAAGGATTGCCAGAGTCCAGCAGGTCGATGCTGGGGTAGCCGTGAGCGTGTCCCTGCACTCCAGCCTGGGCTATGGAGTGAGACTCCACCAGAAAGGAGGGAGGGAGGGAGGTAGGTCACTGGCCAGAGTTTCTCTGAATTACAAGATCTGCTCCAGAAATTTCTTTTAGAAAAACAGTCAACACTGGCAGCACATTTCAGTGACACAGAATGGGTCGCAAAACTTATGTGACATATTCAACCTGCTCAATGAATTCAAACTGCCACCTCAGGGGAGAAAAACAACTGTGTTAAGGTCAGCAGAGAAAGCAGCTACATTCAAAGCTAAATGGAATTATGGGGGTGACAAGCAAGCATTGGGAGTTTTGACATATTTCAAACATTAGCAGAGATTTTGAAAAAGACTGAGCCAGGGCCTTCTTTCTCCCAGCTGGTACGTGATTACCTGTCTCAGTTTTCAAAAGAGTTTGAGCATTACTTCCCAACTACAAAAGACCCCTAAACTGGGAAGGAATGGATCCGTAACCCATTTGTGAATAACCCAGGTGAACTGACTTTGTCCCTGCTAGAAAAGGAACAACTGCTTGAAATCGCAAATGATGGAGGCCTTAAAAGTGCAACTGAGACAACTTTAAATCTCCATACGTTCTGAATTAAAGTCAAGGTGGCATATCCGGAGACCAACACGAAAGCACTGACAAGCCTGCTTCCGCCTCCTCTCTTTGTGATGCAGGGTGTTCTTCAGTGACAGCAACCAAAATGAGATTACGGAGTTGACTGGACCTAAGCAACAAACTTCGGGTGTCACTGTCTCCCACTGCCCCCAGATGGGACTGTCTAGTTGCAGGAAAACAAGCTCAGGACTCCCACTGATTCTGCATTATGGGGAGTTGTATCATTATTTCATTATATATCACAACACAATAATAATAAAAATAAAGTAGAACAATAAATGATATGTGCTTGATCATCTCAAAACCATTCTCCCCCAACTCCTCCAGTCCACGGAAGAATTGTCTTCCAAGAAAGCAGTCCCTGATGCCAAAACGGCTTGGGGGCTGATTGCTCCTCAGCTGCAAACCTATACAGCACACTACTGTACAGATCATTGTAGGCAACTGTAACACAATGCGAATTATTTGTATATCTAAGCATAACATTATAATCTTTTTTTTTTTTTTTTGAGTTGGGAGTCTCACTCTGTTGCCCAGGCCGGAGTGCAGTGGCCACCTCAGCCTTGACCTGCTGGGCTCCGCCGAACCTTTCTCCTGTCTTCCAAGAAGCTGGAACTACAGGCATGTGCTACCACACCTGGCTTATTTGATTTATTGTAGAGATGAGGTCTCACCAAGTGGCCCGGGCTGGTCTTGAACCTGTGAGCTCAGGCAATCCATTGGCCTCAATCTCCCAAAGTGCTAGGATGGCCGGGCTCGGTGGCTCAGCCTGTAATCCCAGCACTTTGGGAGGCCGAAGTGAGTGGACTGCCTGAGCCTGCGGGTTCACGACCCGCCCGGGCAACTTGACAAGACCTCATCTCTACAATAAATCAAAAATTAGCTGGGCGTGGTAGCCCGCGCCTGTAGTTCCAGCTACTCGGAAGGTTGAGGCGGAAGGATCGCCGGAGCCCAGTAGGTTGAGGCTGCGGTGACCAGGAGCGGCCACTGCACTCCAGTCTGAGTGACAGAGTGAGACTCCAACTCAAAAAAAAAACCAAAAAAAAAAACCCCAAAGTGCTAGGATTACAGGCTAAGCCACCGAGTTCGGCCAAGATTACAATGTTATGGGCTTACCATCATATATGCAGTCTAGTCTGTCACTGACCAGAACGTCACAATGTGACACATGGCCATATATTTGAAAGTGGAATTGCTAGGTCATGTGGTTATTTTTAATTTTTTGTGGAACCTATGTGTTGTTTTCCATAGTAGCTGTACCACTGAGTTCTGATTTCTCCATATCCTCACCAATGCTTTTTTCTTTTTTTAAAAATAGTAGCCATTCCAATGGATGTGCGGTGATATTATAGTTTTGACTTGCATTTCTGTGATGATTACTGGTGACAAGAGCATCTTGACTGTCAGTCATTTGTATGAGACACCATCTTTTTGCTATAAAGAATTTTTAAACATACTCCATCACCAAAAGGAAAAATGATGCCTTTGAAAGGGGGTATAGTAAACCTGAATAGAATATATTATACTAATGTTTAGCAGATCCTATCAGTTGATGGTGTCGATAAGTTCTTCTGTATCCTTGTTGGTGTTTATATCTAGTTGTTCTATGAATTGTTGAGAGAGGATGCTGACGTCTCTAGTTACACCTGTGGATTTATGGTTCTTTCAGGTCTATCAGTTTCTGCTTCACATATCTTATAACTCTGTTGCTCACTACATACATATTTTGGATTACTAGGTTTTCTTGGAGGATAACTCTTTTAACAATATCCCTCTCAATCTCTGGTAATTTGTTTGGAACTGTACTTATCTTTTGATTAATGTTTACAAGGTCTATCTTTTTCCATATTTTTCCAACCTATGTACATCATGATCTTCAAAATGAGTTTCTAGCAGACAGTTCATTGAATCCTTCTTCTGTCTTCTTCATTCTGTGATTGAGCCCATTCATTTAAGTCATTATCTTAGCTTTATTTTTTAGTTCTAAAATTTCCACTGGTTCCTTCTCTACATTTCTTAATCTTTTCATTTTGTATCACACGTGGTCATTTTGTCCATTAAAGCGTTTTTACGATGAATGCTTTAAAATCATCAGATAATTTTGATGTCTATGTCTTGTTGGTGTTGATGTCTGAGTTTCTTTTCTCATTCAGTTTGAGAGCTTCCTTATTCTTGGCAAGGCAAATTATTTTCAACTGAAATCTGGACATTTGGAGTATTATGGGGTTTTTTTTTGTGTTTTTTTTTTTTTTTTTTTTTGAGTTGGAGTCTCACTCGGTCGCCCAGACTGGAGTGCAGTGGCCGCTCCCAGCCACCGCAGCCTCGACCTGCTGGGCTCCGGCGATCCTTCCGCCTCAGCCCTCCAAGTAGCCGGAATTACAGGCATGCGCTACCACGTCCGGCTGATTTTTTGATTTATTGTAGAGATGAGGTCTCACTGCCCAGGCGGGTCTCGAACCCGCGGGCTCAGGCAATCCACTCACCTCAGCCTCCCAAAGGCGTGGGATTACAGGCTAAGCCACCGAGCCTGGCTAGGAGTATTATGTTATAATGTTATAAGACTCTGAATCTTTTTTGGGGGGGGTCTGGCAAGCATGCAAAGCAAAATTTTTTTTTTTTTTTTTAGAAAGCAGGATTTATTGAGAGGACAGAAAAGCTTCTACAGTTGGAGGGGACTCAGAGGGGTTGCCCACAAAGTAATTCTTGTGCCTTAGCAGAATTCCTCTGGCACCACAGTCCAGTAGGTAAAGTCAGGCACCACTTCATTATTGCCAGGCAGGGCTGGAAGTTTATGTCCTCTGCTAGACCTCCAATGATACCAGAGGGCTTCTTGTTACTGATGAGTGGAGGTGGAGTGCTCCCTTGTAGGGATCCACTGATAACATGGCCATTCAAGTGGAGGGGTGACTTGTACCCCTAAGGATTGGGGTGCATGGACAGACTCTACACTTGGCCATAATACCTTAGAGTCATTGTTACCTCAAAATTATTCTCAGCTCTTACCTGCCCTGAACTCTGCTATATTGGTACCACTGGAATATATACTTCTTTAAAACTCTTACCTCCCTTGGATTTCATGACATGACCCTCTGGATATCTCTTTTTACCTCTCAAACACCTTTGGAAATTATTCATGGAAAACTTTTTATTTCCTATCTCTTAAGAGTGCAATCTCAGGCCAGGCACAGTAGCTCACGCCTGTAATCCCAGCACTTTGGGAGGCAGAGGCAAGAGGACTGCCTGAGCCCAGGGATTCGAGACCAGCCTGGTGACTCAGCAAGACCTCGTCTCTACAATAAATCAGGTGCATGCCTGTAGTTCCAGCTACTTGGAAGGCTGAGGTGGAAGGACTGCCTGAGCCCAGTAGGTCGAGGCTGTGGCGGCTACGAGGGTGCCACTGTATTTCAGCCCAGGTGGCAAAGTGAGACTCTGACTCAAAAAAAAAAAAAGTGTAAACTTTAGGGTCTGCCCTTAAAGCTTTTTTTCTCATTCTATATACCTATCTAAGCAATTCCACTCACTCTCATAGTGAAACAACAGCTGAACAACTTACAAAGTAAAGCTCCCTAAATCTATACCTCCAGGTCAAAACTTCAACACTCTGTAGTCACACATTCAACTGCTTATTGGCACTGTCCCTTTTGTTGTGCCACAGGCATTTCAAAGGGTGCTCATGCTCCTCACCATCCAAGCCTGCTCTGCTTTTGCCTTCACTGCTTCAGGGAGTGTCAACATCATGTAGCAAGTTTTATGAACCAGAAAACTAGGAGTTATCTGGCATCCACTTCTCTCCCTGCTAATATCCAAGGAATCAGTCCAAGAGTTCTGCCAATTCTATATATACTGGGTAAGTCTACCTTGTAAAACATCTCATCATTTCTTTTTACTCTGACTCCAATGCCTTATTTAGGCTTCTTAAATCATCTTCATTAAATTCCCTTAAATTACATCTTATCTAGACTCCTATAATGCACAAGACTATCAAAATGGTCTTAGGGAAAATCAATTATGACACCACTTCCATTACCATAACTATGTGTTTTTTCCCCCACCAAACTGTGGGTTGCCACCACTAGTCAGCTATAAAATCAATTCAGCAGGTTTCAACACCAGTTTTTAAAAAATTTGTTTTATTTAATGAAATACATTAAAAGAAACCAGGAAATATTAGACAGCACTGGGCATACTGAGGCTAAGTTTTATTTTGTTTCAGATGCATGCCCAATTAATATCACGAACCAGTAAACACATGCAGATGTATATATGATAAACACACTGTACATAGGTATATATGCATGTACTCATGACATAAACTCTTCCAGGAAAGCTTCCTGGCCCCTCATATCTCCCAACTCTCAAAGAAAATGAACATCTCTCATCTGCTGTCTGTATCATGTTAATGTTCCTATGATTGCTTTAATTCCACACTTGTGTTTCCTACAAGATCATAGATTTCTAACACAGGACTTGGCACACAGCTGGCATTTGATGAACACATCAAAGGAAACGAGGAAATTCACACTTTTGTACTTGCTCAACACATTGGTATCTAGGGTAGTAACAATCTTCTGAAGGTTTAAAACGCTATAGCAATTAACAATGTAATAAAGCTACTATTTATGAATAGTTTTAATGTGCTAGATTTACTTCCTAGTACTTGATATGTGTTAACTCATTTAATCCCTGCAACTCTTTTAGACAGTATTCTTTATTATTTTTTAGAGTCTCTCCCTCTGTTGCCCAGGCTGAAGTGCAGTGGCATGATCACAGCTCACTGCAGCCTCAACCTCCTGGGCTCAGGTGATCTTTCCACCTCAGCCTTCCAAGTAGCTGGGACTACAAATGTAAGCTATCATTCCCAGGTAGTTAAAAACATTTTTTTTGTAGAAATGAGGTCTTGCTATGTTGTCCATGCTGATCTTGAACTCCTGGGCTCAAGCAATCCTCCCACCTCGGCCTCCCAAAGGGCTGGGATTGCAGGCATGAGCTACTGTGCCCAGTCAGCATTTTCATTTTTAAAATACAAAAAGACATACAAAAAACAGATTAAATAACTCCTAAAATGTTACCCAGTAAGTGGCAGTGATAGAATTCAAAACACAGTTTGACTCTGGAAAACAAAGGTAAACAATATGACAGACCGTTAAAGACTTAGTAAAAGGCCAGCGGAAAATGAACTTACTTCAAATAAAAGTCTATAATAACATCATTTAAAAATTCTCCTTCATTTAGACAGTGCAGGTCCTCATTAGTAACAGAGATGCCTCCCTTGGCTGGAGGTGGTGGATATACTATCAACCTGTAACAAAACAACAACAAAAATCAAGCAAATAAACCTGTATATATTTATATATCTATATATACAACTAAAATTTAATAAAACAGAAAGAACTTTAAGCACACTGCAAATGTAAAAGAATTCTCTTACTTTTCTACTGGGCCAATGAAGATCATGTGGTTCTCTCCAGTTTCATCTTCATCATCAAAAAACTGGAATTCCTGTTTGCTTCTGAGTTGTATTTTAGATTCAAGGGATACCTGGTAAAGGAAATTAAATTAGCAATTCACAAGGTCACTTGGGAATAAAAAGAGCACACACAAGGCAAGAAAGCGCTTCAATGAAAAAGGATTAAAAATCTAAAAAGGATGCATGATATTTAACAATTAAAAATAAGAAACAGGCTATAACTAGGGACCACTTTCTTGTCACCCGTAGCTTCTAGACAGTAACACTCTCCCAACTTGTGTCACAATGATTCTCCAGTCTCTTACTTCTCTGTGATCTCTACTTATCCTTATTAGACAACGCAGGTAAACTTCAGAGAACCTTTCAAAAAACTATAGTGCTTTTCTTCCTCTAGCAGTGGCAATCTACAATCAACAGCTAGGCAATCTACAATGAGCTTCAGTCCTCCACAGACCTAAGTGAAACAGGGGGTCCATAGAGGGAAGAACCTGCATTGAAACATGAGGCCATCCCTGCTGCCTTTTGGCTCCTGGAGTTTTTCTTCCTCTGGCATTATGCCCCATAACCTACTACGCAAAAGTAGAAGAACGAGTTGCTCCTTTTTCCTACTCTTTTCCCCAACCCACTAACTGTACAAATGGCTCTTCTCTGGTAAGGCCTTGATCAGCCATCCCCAAGAGTATGCCTTAGATAGCCACATTTCCATGTGTGTAACCAGGTTGAGAGATTTGTTACTAATAACATTAGGTCAGCAAAATTCAGTTAGTATGACACTTGGAATTTTTAAGTTATATTTATGCTGTTTAGCATTATACTATAAGTTATAGTAGTACTGTTGCCTTTGGTTCAGGTGGCTTCAGAGTCATCTAACTATATGAGTAGTTTCATTTTAGAATTTGATATGTATTTTGACTATCAGGGTCAAACTGAATGCATTCTTCACTTCCCAAGTTTTCAACCATGTATGCCTATACTACATACAAACGTACAATACACCAGGGACCAACATTCTTTTAAACCTAAGACACAAGGTACTAATCAATTTGAATGTAGCAATGTATACATATGTATGTTGACAGCAGGGTGTGAAGAAAAAAGAATGAGAGGAAAAAGAAGACGAAAAGTAAAGAATGTGGAGAGGAACTAAAAATGGGATCTATAACAAGTACTATTTATCACCTACCCATCACTGTTTTGACATAAGACAGTTTACCAATCACACATAAAAGTAACTCTGAAATGGAATTCAAAAGATCTAACACTGAAATGTACAGAATTAAAATAAAAACAATTACAGTTTTAATTTTGTTTTCTTTTTGCACACAACTTCCTTTGATGCTCTCTTCATAGGTTCTTGTACAGGCAACAAGTCTGCTATTGGCTTCATCAAAGGGAATTTTCGCAAAAAAACTGGAAATGTTATTCTTTACACCAATGTCATTAATGATACTCTCAAATACCATATTTGCTTGAGGATCAAGTCCATTTTGAAAGATTAAAATGATATACTGTTCTTCCAAATCTGAAAAGAAATAAATACAACTGTAAGTCTGAAAGAACAAAATAAGTAAACAGATCATTTAAAAAAGAGCAACAAATAATTATTCCCAGAAAGAGCCTCAGAAATCCTGGTATAAATGTCCACAACAATTTCAGGCATACAGTAGCTAACACAACAGATACTGGAATAAAGACCAGTGTTACCTGACAATGTCACCTAAGTTAGTAGGAGAAATAAATCAGAACACATTAGTTTAGCAACAGCTCAAGAAATCTATTCATGAATGTCACTTCATTTAATAAATCTAAATCCATTTATAGTCTTAAATATATATCAACGTTTTTGTCAAACACTAACAGGAAACTGCCAAATGAACTGGTATTATCGCTAAAGAATTTAACTGCAAAAACGCTGTTCACTAACGTGCCAACTCCTGCAGCTACAGTGAGAGCGAACATTTCTTCCCCATTAGGCTGAAGTAGCAGTCACTGTTGAAACGCACTTATTTCATCAGCATTCACACCATGCCACCAATGCCAGAGGTAAAGGGAAACAAACTCTGAACCACATTTATGTGCTATAAAGACTTAAGACCCATTTTAGGGACTTGGAAGCTTCCTATTCAGGCATGTTTCAAGGATTCCAGATTTACCTGGTTGATTTACACTCAGTATTCCCAGCAGTTAAAAAAATTCCTTTTACTCAGATTACAGAGTGCTAAAGGAGTGAAGATCTTTTAAAAGAGTTTTAATCAATTATGAAACTTTCTAAATGTGTAAACCTGGGTTTTATCTTCAGCCCTTCCACTTTCTGTGGAATTTTCATCTGTAAAATGGAGAAAGCAGTATCTATTTTATGAGGCAGCTGTTAGAACTATAGCTAATATACACCAAAGGCATCTATCACAGTGCACTCACATTTTGCTCTTCAACAGTTTGTATTTATTATTCTAGTCTGTCCTACACAACTTACTTGTTAGCTTATTTATTCCTTTACAATCATTCGAAACTTTGTCCTCCTTATTTATTTGCAGTTGCATGCTTAGCTTTTGATAAACTGCTGGTGTAGCCTGAAGAAACACTACTGGCAGTTTTCGGACATTACACCATTCACATTTCGTTAGATCAGAGGTATTCAAAATAATCTCTACAGGATCACGATCTGGTTCTGGAGGAAAACAAATGAAAATGGAAAAGTGATCAATTCTTGAGAGGGCAAGATCATAAATGAAGGCAACTGAGAGAAAATGCATGCTTAGATGACAAGCACATATTTTTTATGCTCTGCAAATAACAATTCTATGGGAAATAAAGAAAAATCTTTATAACAACCTTAAAGTAGGTTTTACATTTTTTTCAAATGAAAAGAGAGTTCTAAAACAATTTAGATTTTGTGATATTAAAGAATGAAATTATACCAAGATATAGACCCTTTGATAAGAAGATACATGTAATGATTAATCATGTTAACGAATCCTATGAATATTATCCAATCTTTTATTCCTGTAAAGGGCTTTAGTGTAAATAAAGCTTCAGTGAGTAAAAAAACAAAATAGCTTACCGTCTAGCTGTATCTTGATAAAATCTAAAGAAAACTAAAAAATAAGATGAATTAGTATTGGTCATAGACATATAAAGAGTTTGCTACACATGTTGTATCTGGACCTTCAGTCTCCAGAGGGCAGAAAAACTAAGCCATCTACCATGTGCTTAAATATAAGATGAAATATTTCCCTTCAAAAGATGATCCCTCAGAAAGGCCGGCTTCAATTGTTTTATTTGAGTACAGAGAACATTTCTTATATTAAGGGTTTCTCTCTCAAAACTTCCCAAGAAGTGCATTACATTACAATGAACATTATAACACCTGAACGCTACTTACCTAGACTAACTGTGAGCATCTTGCCACAGCTCCTCCATCACTCTTTCCACTTATATACTCACTTGCTTTTTGCTAAACCTTCATGAAGCAGGCAGCAGACATCACAATATTTTATCCCCAAATCACATATATACGATTTAACACATTATCTCCCAAGAACAAGAATATTCTCCCATACAACCAGACACCATTAACACATCTAAGAAATCAATTCATTCAACATAATATTCATACTCCACACTCAAATATTCCAGACTGCTCAGAATTGTCCTTTATTGTTGTTTTAATTTTCCCCAATCCATGGCTCTATCAAGGTTATATTTCTCTTTTGTCTACACCAATCTATACCAGAAACTTGCTCTGTTCTTCATGACATGGCCTTTAAGGCACCTAGATCAGGTTCTGTAAAACATCCAATATGCTGCACTTGCATTTTAAAAACCAGGCTACCCAGTTCCAGCAAAAATAGCACCTAGGTGATATGGTGTCACTTGCCACTATATTACATCAGGAGACACATCTTGTCAAGCTGTTCCACTGCTGATACAAGCTTTGTCACTTGGCTAAGGGAGTGACTGCCAGGTCTTACAAAGTAAAGGTATATTTTTCCTTTGCATATGAACGATCTATGGAGATACTTGACACCTTGTGATTACTCTTGATTCCCCAGAAATCTTTCACTCAATGGTTTTAGCATTCATTGAAGATCTTGCTTTAATCAGTTATTATTGGTGGTTATAAAACACTCATTCCTAACAAGTTATTTCAATGTGAAGAAGACATATTAAGCCTGATACAACCTGAATTAATCACTGCATGTTTACAGAAGTCAAGACAATTAAAAAGGAAGCAAATACTTTGAAAAGCATTAAAAAAAGATAAGATGAATTATTATATAGAGGGATGGATAGATATATGAAAAGCAAGTAGGATAAAATGCTAATGGTAAACTTAGCTGGGAGTTATAAAAATGTTCACTGAAAAATTTTTTTTTTAGGAAGTGGGTAGTTCTTTTATTTGTATAGGCTAAATAAAAAAGAACTGCAGAGGTCTTTAAAAAGTTAAATGACAAACAGTATAACCTGTCAGCAGGGAGGGAAGAAATAAAAAAAAAATATATATATATATACATATAAAAAAATGATCTTCAACTTTTTCCAATTTGCTGCAAAATCTATGATTTTGTTCTTCTTTATGAAAATTCCTTAAACACTTACTACAACAACTGCAAAGTCTAGAATATCATTAAATGTGCTTTTTTTTTTTTTTGAGTTTGAGTCTCACTCTGTCACCCAGACTGGAGTGCAGTGGCCGCTCCTGGCCACCGTAGCCTCGACCTGCTGGGCTCCGGCAATCCTTCCGCCTCAGCCTTCCAAGTAGCCGGAATTACAGGCAAGCGCTACCACGCCCGGCTGATTTTTTGATTTATTGTAGAGATGAGGTCTCGCTGCCCAGGCGGGTCTCGAACCCGCGGGCTCAGGCAATCCACTCACCTCAGCCTCCCAAAGGCGCGGGATTACAGGCTGAGCCACCAAGCCCGGCTTAAACATGCTTTTTAAAGGTTGCAACTTGAAAGGAATACTTAGTTTTACTGGAAAGTGACATGTTATTTGAGGACATCAAAAACAGTTATTTGTAGCTTGGGAAACATTCTAGCATATGTAGAAGCTGAACTTATATGCTTTAGAAAAATGTTTAGCTGACTCAAAAAGTGGCAACAATGATGACATTAACAATGATATAAAGCACTTAAGTAAAACTGTTGCATGAGACAAAGAAGTTACACCTCATATCTATGTCATTTAGAAATGTGTGCATAGGTGAATTACACACAAATATTAACCCTTTGCATTCAGATGTCCCCTCTCAGGAGACATTGTACACTTAGCACACCACTTGGATGTCCCATTTCAGGGGGCATAATGAGGCTGTGGGTGATTATACAGGACAAACTTATGCAAGCGCAAAATTTTCAAAAATATATGTTTCCTTGGAGTTTCCCATTCAAAAACAATGAAAATCCTATGTCTCATTTGAAATTTGTCAAGCTTCTGATCAATCCGTTGAGAAGTAGTTTTCAGGAATCAAGAGTGTGTCCACCTACATGGTCTTCGAGCAACAGACTGGACAATAAATTATATATTATTAATGTGGAAGGAAAAAAACAAGACCATATTGTCTGCTCGAAAGAAAAACTCCAGGTGGAAGACATCAAACAAATCACTACTGTATAACATGAATCAACAGACCTGCATGTTGGTGGCTGTTTCACACGTTACCAAACGTTAGAAAAATATAAGATATAAAATTTTGGTTTTTCTCATAAATAAATTCCTCAATTTCCAAAAGTCTATTATAAGCCAAATATCATTTCAATAAACTAATTGGCTCCAAAGCTATACTATTTAATATGAAGTGATTCATTTTTCATTATTTCGTAAAAAAGTGTAGTCGATTTGCTGGTAGGTGGTCCACGAGAGGTTTCCAAGTGCAAAGGGTTAATATTGTAAATAGACATCAGGTTATTATTATCTATGTTTCAAATATTTCTAAATTTAAAAACTGAATAAAAATCTTGATTTTATATATTCCCATTAGAAAAATGAGGAACTGCTTCATATTTGGGCATATGTGGCATTACTAAAAATGTGAAGCATTCTGCTATACCAAAAGTAAGGCAAGTATTTACTTCACATAAAATTGACAATTCTACATGGTGCCAGTTCTATCACTGAGTGAATTAAAATGATTAAATTATTTAATGATAAATGAGTAGGACATTTTATCAGACATTTACAATAGTAGGACATTTAAAATCTGTTTCTTGAATTAGTCTTAACTTGGCAGATAAATAATTTCCCTATAAAACATAAGGAAGTTATGTCCAAGAAAAAAATCCCATCTTTTTAATTATACTTATTTGAAGAGATTATAGATGCACTAATTATATTTCAATAAAGAATATCCTTTGGGGGCTTTGGTTCCCCCCCAACTTCGGGAAGGTGAATCTCCTTTCTCTCTCTCCTTCTCTAGTATACTTTTTAAATAAACTATATTTTCTAATCTAAAAAAAAAAAAAAGACTATCCTTTGGGAACACACCATTCAATTAGAAAAGTTAACACCGTCCTGCAAACTTCCACATTATATTTTTTGGTCAGAATACTTCATTCAGCATAGTAATTTAAAAGTGTACCAACATATTTTACATGATATGTACCGCCTTTTTTCCGATTCAACGTACACAGCTTTTCTTCACTGTAGCATATGAGGAGGACCCCATCCAAAAGAACAATCATTTCTCAGAGGGCAGGCCTCTTGCAGTACAGCCTTCCCCCGCTAGGTAAACGTTCCAGAAACCCACCAGAATCTGTGTGCCAGCTGTTGTTATTAGGCAAGGATACGTTTGGCGTTAGTGAATTTTTACTTCTGGAGTTTTTCAACACGCATTTCATGATGGGCACCTGCCCACACCGCACTGTTTAGTAGTTTTTGACCAAAATGGCGTGACTCATGCTCCGCCCTCCCTATTCACCCACTCTCACCCCAGCGACTTTTTTTGTTTCTCCAGATGAAAAAAGTCCTCAAAAAACCTTTTGCTGATGTGGAAGAGGTGAAACAAAAAACAGCAGAAGCACACCAAAAGGAATCAAAATTGAGGAGTTCAAAAACTGTCCTGAGCAGCGGAAAAAGCATCTCAACAGGTATATTGCATCAAACAGAGATTACTTTGAAGGTGACTGAAGTTTAAACATGTAAGAATAGCCGGGCTCGGTGGCTCAGCCTGTAATCCCGCGCCTTTGGGAGGCTGAGGTGAGTGGATTGCCTGAGCCCGCGGGTTCGAGACCCGCCTGGGCAGCAAGACCTCATCTCTACAATAAATAAAAAAATCAGCCGGGCGTGGTAGCGCATGCCTGTAATTCCGGCTACTCGGAAGGCTGAGGCGGAAGGATCGCCGGAGCCCAGCAGGTCGAGGCTGCGGTGGCCGGGAGCGGCCACTGCACTCCAGTCTGGGCAACAGAGTGAGACTCCAACTCAAAAAAAAAAAAAAAACAAAAAACAAACAAAAAAAAAAACATGTAAGAATAAAAACACAATTTAAAAATAAATTCCAAGTTTTGGGGGGCTCCCCCATATATAATTCTCAACTGTAACTTTTCTTTAAAAAAAAATTCACAGCCGGGCTTGGTGGCTCAGCCTGTAATCCCGCGCCTTTGGGAGGCTGAGGTGAGTGGATTGTCTGAGCCCGTGGGCTCGAGACCCGCCTGGGCAGCGAGACCTCATCTCTACAATAAATCAAAAAATCATCCGGGTGTGGTAGCGCATGCCTGTAATTCCGGCTACTCGGAAGGCTGAGGCGGAAGGATCGCCAGAGCCCAGCAGGCGAGGCTGCGGTGGCCGGGAACGGCCGCTGCACTCCAGTCTGGGCGACCGAGTGAGACTCCAACTCAAAAAAAAAAAAAAAAAAAATTCACATTTTTATGTAATTCTTGATAGACAGCTTTGAGTCTAAACATGCAACTTTCAATTAAACGTCTAAGTCATCAACAAAATCTTACTCATCGTACTGAGGAGTTATAAATTACAGTGCTAATACAGTAGAGAGCCATCAAAACTACAGCACACACCTGGAAACTTTTGAGGTACAAGGTGATAAACAGAGACATTTTTGTTAAATGACAGAGACCAGGAAAGACAATCTGTGCTATGAATGCTTGTAACAAAATACAAATTTCATAAATCCCTGAAAACTTTGATATATAATAAATATTACCAGGTAATAAAAGGCAGACGATCTATATATAATTTGCTTTAAATCTCCAGGGTATTTCTGAAATGATCTAGCTTTCATTTTATTTTATTTGAGTTGGAGTCTTACTCTGTCATCTGGGCTTGAGTGCAGTGGCACGCTCACGGTCACCACACCCTCAACCTGCTGGGCTCTGGCGATCCTTCTGCCTCATCCTTAAAAGTAGCTGGAACTACGGGCAGATGACACCACACCCAGCTAGTTTTTGATTTAGTGTAGACATGAGGTCTCGCCAAGTTGCCCAGGCTGGTCTCAAAACCCTGGGCTCAAGTAATCCTCTGACCTCAACCTCCCAAAATGCTGGGATTACAAGCATGAGCCACTGTGCCCAGCATGATCTAGCTTTTGAATTGTGAGACACTGAAGTTTTTTGATGAAAAAAAAAAATACTGGATTCCCACAGAGCTCTGTTCTAATAAGAAATGAGATTCAAGCCGGGCTTGGTGGCTCAGCCTGTAATCCCATGCCTTGGGAGGCTGAGGTGAATGGATTGCCTGAGCCCATGGGTTCGAGACACGCCTGGGCAACTTGGCGAGACCTCATCTCTACAATAAATCAAAAAACTAGCCAGGCATGGTAGCGCGCACGTAGTTCCAGCTACTTGGAAGGCTGAGGCGGAAGGATCGCTGGAGCCCTGCAAGTTGAGGCTGCAGTGGCCGGGAATGGCCACTGTACTCCAGTCTGGGTGACAGAGTGAGACTCCAACTCAAAGGAAAAAAAAAAAAAAAGAAATCAGGTTCATTTTCATTTGCTCCTATTTAAAAAAAAAAAAAATACATTTTTTTCTTTTGATCAAATTGTTTCCTAGAACCATGAGCTTTATCAGAAAACAAATAGTTATTACTCACTATAATTTAAATAATAATAAAAGTACCTTTTAACTTTCCCACTCTGATATATAATATGTTCTCTTAAGACAATGCTTTATGCATAAAGGACAATACTACAAGACAGGGTTTGAAAGAAGAGTTCGAAACAAGTAGGGGCACCAAGTTAAGGCATTGTAACATAAAGGTTTACAGAATAAATACTGTGCTTTATGATCACTCCCCCAACAATGTTTAGAACACATAAGAAGGAAAAATGACTACAGAGATTATATTAAAATTTCAAGTAAAAAATAAGAACTTGGATTGGTGGCAGGAGAATGGTAAGAGCACATGTACGACAGGTAACATAAGGAAACTACATGAAGTCCTTAGGGCATTATGGACAATGAACTAGTCCAAAGCACAACTGGGCGGCCATTATAGCCCAATAACCTATTTCTAAAAGTCTTAGGTACATTTTCCAGCAGATTCCAAAGTTGTTGGATTCTTCTCTCTCTCCCTACAGTGATTTATGTCACAACTTTGAAGGTTACATTATAATACATTCTTATCCACTAATTTTTAATGGTGAAGAGCTACTAGGTATAACCTCAACGCAATTTGAAATCTTGATATCTAATTTCAATGTTCTAGGCAATCAAATATTTTAACTTACATATTTTAAATATTACATATTAGTCTTAGCAGTAGAGTGACACAGTAAAGAGCTTAAGTAGTACTTACAATTACAGGTTCTATCAACAGCCGGAAGAGTGTTCCTACTCGTATACTTCGACAGTTTAAAATGACACTGTCAAAGGAACTTTGGCAGCTTAAAGATAAAGGATCAACTAAAGTTTCTTGAGAAAACACTTTACGACGCTTTAGAGGTGTGGTGATAATAGAATTGCCAAACTGAAAAGGAAATGAAAATTTTTACTTCATTTACTAAAAAAAGGCCACAAACTAAGTACACAAATATGCAAAGACCCAATATTAAAAATGTAAATATCACAACATAAAACTGATTTTCTTTCAACAATGTTAGATAAAATAAAAACCCACAGTTTTTATATAATAGTGGATCCCTTATATCTTAGCTAGCTATATGTTATTTAGTTGTGACTTGAAATTCAAAACATAGTCAGTCAGGAATAGTACACTCAGGGAATCAGACTACCTGGGTTCACCTGTTAATGATCTGATCTTGTAAAACTTCATAAGACTTCCTTAAATTCTGGTTTCCTAAACTGTAAATATGCAGTCAGGGTATCTACTCCAGAGCTAACGCATATGAGCAGCTTAGTAGACTGTTTCAAGCAAAGTAAACTGTTTCCAGTTACAGTGGTAGTAGTACTTGAAGTAAATCAGTCAATCTTGGGAAAACAAGCAATTTAGGGGAATGCATGCTTGCATTACAAAATAATGCTTCGTTATGCCAACATATTTTAAAATATTTGATTTGTCAAATTAGGACTTTATAGTCACTTCCAAATAGAAAATAATCACAATATAAATATTTTATAAATGTAGACTTTTAATTAAAAGTAGTTATATTAATATCCTTATTATCAAAACAAAATCTTGACAGAAACAAGGAAAACACATCCCCTGCAAAGAGACAGACACTATTTCTATTATCCTTCTAGAGATATTTCTATGATCTATGTCACAGAACAAAATACGTATTTAAAACAAAATGAGATCATCATATATACAGTGTGTGTGTATATGTATATACATGACTTTGCAAACTTTTTTTGGCTTATTAATAGACTTCTCAGCCGGGCTCGGTGGCTCAGTCTGTAATCCCAGCACTTTGGGAGGCTGAGGTGAGTGGATTGCATGAGCCCGCGGATTCGAGACCCGCCTGGGCAACTTGGCGAGACCTCATCTCTACAATAAATCAAAAAATTTGCCAGGCGTGGTAGTGCGCGCCTACTTGGAAGGCTGAGACGGAAGGATCACCGGAGCCCAGCAGGTCGAGGCTGTGGTGGCCGGGAGCGGCCACTGCACTCCAGTCTGGGTAACAGAGTGAGACTCCAACTCAAAAAAAAAAAAGAAAGACTTCTCATGAATACTTTCCCACTATTAGTAAATAAAAATCTGTGAGGGGCCCGAAAAGTTTTCTTTTTTTTTTTTTTTTTTGAGTTGGAGTCTCACTCTGTCGCCTAGACTGGAGTGCAGTGGCCGCTCTCGGCCACTGCAGCCTCACCTGCTGGGCTCCGGCGATCCTTCCGCCTTAGCCTTCCAAGTAGCCAGAATTACAGGCATGCGCTACCACGCCCAGCTGATTTTTTGATTTATTGTAGAGATGAGGTCTCGCTGCCCAGGCAGGTCTCGAACCCTCGGGCTCAGGCAATCCACTCACCTCAGCCTCCCAAAGGCGCGGGATTACAGGCTGAGCTACCGAGCCTGGCATCCGAAAGGTTTTCTTTAGCTTAAAAGTGATGTCTTCAAATGAGAGGTTATTTAGGTCACTAGCAAAACAGATCATTTTTTAGAAGCTGCTCCAGCTGAATCTGCAGCAGAGGGGAGGGGCTGAGTCTAGAATCTACGTGTTCCACACCCCTCCAAAGAAGCACCGCTGCAGAGCACTGAGATGCTCTAATGGTTTAGCAAGCCAGTACAAGAACCGCTCACCTCAAAATTCCATCACACGCAAACCCACAACTTATTTAACTGAACTCTTCTATGTTGAACATCTGCGTTCTTTTCCAGCTCTCGCCATGCAGCATTTGTGCAGCTTTACTATAGTTCACATCTAGAAATGTTGCCCAACTTCCCTCTAGCAAAGTTATACTAATTTATACCGCCCAAATTTCACTTCTCCAAACACACATCAAGATGAGACAATGCCATAGCTAAAAAAATTTTGGCAATCTGGACATTTAACAAAAGGTATTTTAATTTCATTTTCACTACTTTATTTTTTTGAAGTCTATTCATTTTCCTTACTTATTTCTCTGTGGTTTGCCTCTATTTCTTGATTTTTAGAAAATTTAAATATATAAAGGATCAATTTCCACCGTCACTTAGTTTGCTATTTTTCCATTTGCAATGATCAAATTCTGTTTATAGTGTTTTACTACACTGTGCTGTACTTTTCATTTAATCAGATATATTCCTCTTTTCATTTACTATTTTTACTTATGCTATCAAGATGAGAAGGCACTCTCTAAGATTATACAAAAATATTAATCCAGTTGGGTGCAGTGGCTTGCACCCATAATTCCAGTTACTTGGAGGGTGCAGGTGGGAGAATCACTTGAACCCAGTAGAGTTCAAGACCAGCCTGGTTAACACAGTGAGACTTTGTCTCCAAATAAATAAATAAATTCATATATGATGTTTCTAATTATCCTTATTGCTGCTTTTTGTTTTCATACTAAGGTTCCCATCTTGGCCGGGCATGGTGGCTCACACCTGTAATCTCAGCACTGTGGGAGGCAGAGGTCAGAGGATTGCCAGAGCCCAGGGGATCAAGATCAGCCTGGGTAACTTAGTGAGCCCTTGTCTCTACAATATATAAAAAATTAGCTGTGTGTGGTGGTGTATGCCTGTAGTTCCAGCTACTTGGAAGGCTGAGGGACTAAGGTGGAAGGATCACCTGTGTCCAGGAGGTCAAGGCTGTGGTGTCCTTGAGCGTGCCATTGTGCTCCAACCTGGATGACAGAATGAGACTTCAACTCAAAAAAAAAAAAGTTCCCATCTTAACAATTAAATGGGTATGTTTCCATATTTTCACCTGTACTCTTATAAACCCTCATATATATATGCACATATGTATAGACTTAGTTTTTTAACATATGAGTTTATTATTTTATAATAATATCATAGAAAAATAGTGTAGTATGAGAAAGTTGGACAAGCAGGCAGGTGCCAGCTTATATAAATTTATACTTCATTATATATATTATTTATAAGTATGTGTATATTTAGCTAATATACATGCCTGCATCTTGGTATTCCCACTCAACAGTATCATGTGGAAATCCTAAAAGTTATGGCTCTAATTTTTATCTTCAGTAGCTACACAGTATGAATATACCATAACTTTATTAATGGGCAGTGATTTTGTGTGCAGCTGTCTGCCAACAATCATGTCTGTACATACAGCCTTACACACCGGGGATGAGGGCAATTCCTTTGAGATGGAGTCTAAGGAATCAATTATTTGGTCAAACAGTACACATTTAAAAATTTTTAACAGTTATTTTTACATCGCTTTCCTAAAAGGCCATAATTTCTTTTTCATCAGCAAATTAGGAAAGTGTCTTTTTCTTTGGATTCTTGCCAACAATAACCTATTAACTGATCTATTAATATCAATTTTTTAGTCCATGAAGTACAGTCCTATTTCATTTTAATTTGCACATCTTTACTAATCTGAGTTTTTCATGTGGCAGTTTACATAAATTGTCTTCTCTTTTTGTCTGTTCTTAGTCTTTATTCATTTTCTTTTCATCCTCTGTTAAGTGTTCTTGGTCTAATTATAAACATTAAAGTATTATGTCATCTGCATCACAAATATTTCTCTCTAGAGCTACTGTTTATTGAAATTGCTTATATTATCATTTTCCATGTGAGTCTTTTAAATTTTATTTTATTTTTTGAGACAGGGCCTCACTTTGTTGCCCTGGCTGAAATGCAGTGGCGTGAGCATAGCTGACTGCAGTCCTGATCTTCTGGGCTCACGGGACGCTCCCACCTTAGCCTCTTGCGAAGTTGGAATCACAGGTACTTTTAAAAATTTTTATATAGTAAAATATAGAAGAGAGTTAAAATTACTTCTCCCTGTCTGCTAGACTGTGTAAGAACTCTTTGTATACACTGACATTTTGCTATAAGGTTGATACTGTTTTTCCCTGTTGAATTCTTTATACTTTTAAGACTTATGCTTAATTGAAATTTTATTTGTGTATATGGTTTAATGTTCTTCTAAATAATCGTCCACATAGTATTTAAGAACCACTTAATGCGTAATCCATTTTTTTCTCCTACTGACCCTGCCAGATTGTGCTAGAAAAATAGTTCACATCCAAAAGAAGACTCTAACCTGAACAGACGTCAACAAACGTGAAACGTACCTGGTCTTTCATTCTTGCTTTTCTTGGCAACGTAACTGTATTTAACTCTGAGTCTGCTGGAATGTTTCTTAGTTCATGCTCTGCTCGGTAGGTGTTTTCATTGAGGGCTGCTTCTACTTTTCCAGTGGACGGTGCCGGGGAAGAACATGCAGAGTCCGCCGGCTGCGGAGATATGCTGTCTCTTCTGTTAGTCCTGTCGCTGTCTTCATCGTCATCACTGGACAAAATGACTAAAGTAATAAAAAAGACTCTAATTTATATTTAAAATATGCATACAATTTTATATTTCACTTCCAAGAGCTAGAAATGCAAATAATTACCACAGGCAGAAATCGGCCGAGTTTGCTTTGGATCTCTTCTAGAACTGAGATTAATAAAAATGAATGAAGATATAATCTACTCTATCTCATAAAAAGTTCAATTTGTAGAAATGATAAGACTTGGCATCTTTTTAGAAATACAATTATAAAATTCATCCTACAATCCAGCACCACTAACCCACACAGCAGTATCAGTACGTTACCAGGATGAAATGTTTGCCAGTAGGTCTGCTTCAGAGTCCCCAAAAGTTGAAGGTGTAAAAATGATAGGTACATAACTTGCTCACAAAATATCACGTATTTAAAATATGTGTGAAACTCAATATAACCAAATAATTTTATCTCACACAGAAAATCAAACAACTCCTAGTTGGTTTTTGGAAGACTCTGGAGCAGGACACAATAAATCCTGAGCACATGAACGTGAGTGAGAAAAGACACCACGGAGGTAACGCGCTCTGATGCACTGTGCTCACTACTGGACCTCAGCAAGCCTATCTCGATACTGCAGTTCCCAAGATCCACCTATATGGCTCCTGAGTCAGATGTCAACGCCTTACTCCGGCATATTCATTCATAGGAGCTGGCCAGCTGGCCCCTGGCCTACTTGTCCAACTTTCTCATACACCTCTATTTTTCTCTCTTTATGCTCCAGGACTCTAGGAATATTTCTGTCCCTCAAACCCCACAAGCTTGCTCCTGCCTGGATTGTACTTCCCTCAACCCTCCATGTTTTTTTCACCAAATATATAATTTAAGTATCACTTTCTGATTGGCAACCCAATCTCAAATAAGTACACAGGTACTTATTTAAGCACACAGGCGCTTATTTAATCAGTGACACCACCTGATTTAAATTTTCTGTTGTTCTTTGCTGTGGATGCTCACTTACACACTGGTTTTTCCCATATAAACTGCAGACAGCAGGGGCACTGTCATGTTTGTTACTCTATCCCCAGGCATAAACCAGCCTGACACAGAAAAGGCACTCAAAAGTCAAGGGTGGGATGGCATGAACTGTTGGGGCCATTTCTTTTTTAGCATCCCACACATAAATGCTTAGCTAACATGGACTGAGCTAGGCACATGTGCCAGAATTATTCCACTTGGCTTTTCAATTTTCTGTCCAGTCTCAGGAGCAAATGCTGAGCTTAATTCTTTTTCAGAGCTGGCCTTTTATTAACAGAAAACCTAACGGGTCAGATGAGAAGGTCTAAGCAGACTTACATATATGGTATTTGAATGTGCAGGTTTTGCCATTTACTGGTTATTTGGCTCAATTTCTCTTTTCTGCAGACTTGGGGACAATAATGGGAATCTAGCTCATGTAACTGTTATAAGGAGCAAATGATACATATAATGCTTAGCACTGTGCCAGATACACGCACACACAGGGGAATCTAGTTCACGTAACTGTCATAAGGAGCAAATGATACATATAATGCTTAGCACTGTGCCAGATACACACACACACACACACACACAGCTCTTCTGAAATAGTCCATGAACTATTTATGTTGTTTATGAAAACCACACAGAAATACATGTCAAAAGTAAAGCCCAGTGTTCTATTTTCAATTATTATTATGGGCCGGGCACAGTGGTTCATGCCTATAATCCCAGCACTTTGGGAGGCCGAGGTGAGAGGACTGCCTGAGCCCATGGGTTCGAGATCAGCCTGGGCAACTTGGTAAGACCTCATCTCTACAATAAATAAAAAATTAGCTGGGCGTGGTGGTGCATTCCTGTAGTTCCAGCCACTTGGAAGGCTGAGGCGGAAGGATCGCCTGAGCCCAGGAGATTGAGGCTGACATGAGACATAATCATGCCACTGCACTTTGGCCTGGGAACAAGAGTGAGACCGTACCTTGAAAAAAGAAAAAAAAGCTCTTCTCATAGTTGCTTTTATTTTCATGTAAAAAAAAAAAAAAAAAAAAAAAGAAGGGTGGGAGTGGTAGTTCAAATCTGTATTCCCAGTACTTTGGGAGGCAGAAGTGGGAGGATTTCTTGAGCCCAGCAGTTCAAGACCAGCTCAGGTAATTTAGCGAGCCCTCATCACTACAAAAAAAAATCAATAAATTAGCCGGGCGTGGTGGCACGAGCCTGTAGTCACAGCTAGCAGGGCTGAGGTGGAAAAAGCACTTGAGCCCAGGCTTTAGAGGCTGCAGTGAGTTATGACTGTGCCACTGAACTCTACAACTTTAAATCTGAGTTGGAGATAGCAGTATGGAATTATATATATTTTCATACTATTATCTCCAAATTTAAAGTTATAGAATTTTAACTTTTTTTAGAGACTATAATTACTTATTTATATGTTTAAAAACTGTATATGTTATATATAATTGTTTATTTATATATGTTTTAAAATACCAATATTATTAATAACAGTATTACTGAATACACTTAGGATTTCTTTGCAGTTTTGTTTAATCGTAAAATATATCACATTAGGAATGTACAGCCACATTATTTTTAATTCATTTGCAATGATTATGTGTGCTCAAGCCACAACCCAAATATATAATTAGGCTCACTAGTTTCACTTTGTTTTTAAATTTGTTCTTTTCAAAAATTTTGTTTAATATTGTCTTATATGTACATAAAACACTTGACATGGCTCCAAAGCCAAATCCATAGAAGAAGGCATATTTGGAGAAATCTAGCATCTATCCCTAATGTCTAAATTGTCTCCTCCCCTTTCATGCATTTTGATCTTGTAAGTTTTGGGTGATCTTTCCTTTTTGAAATTAAAGAGATGATGGGGTCTGGCTATACTGCCCTGGCTACACTTGAACTCCTGGGCTCAGGCAATCCTCCTGTCTCAGTCTCCTGACTACAGGTGCACAACACTGTGCCCACCTTCTATTTTTTAAAAGAAACTATATTCATTCTACCATACTGTATAGTGCATATTCTTGTCTATAGCTTGCTTTATTCACTAAATTAAGATTGAGGAAATCGCTCCACACAGTATATCAGCTCTTTCACCCTTTTACAGCTGCTTACTCTATTCAACAAGTCCCTAATTACCTCTGAACTTCTGCTCTGTACTACAAACAAGACTGCATTCAACACTCATGCACAAATAAATAAGGGTGTCCAAAGACAGGAAAAAGACTGAGGAGAGGAATAAGAGTAGCAAAAAGACCAGTTTTCACTGAGTCCTTTCTGTGTGACAAATAATTTATTGGGTTATGGTTAGGTGCATTATCTGTTATTTCCTCAAAAACAGTATTAGCAGGAAATACATACAACTACAAATCAGAAAGATTAAATTAGCTTGGCCAAAGACAGAAAGCTGGGTATAACTGGCAACTGACCTAATCCTGCAGCCAAGGTCTGTACTTTTTAAATTATTTAAGATGGACAGGATGAGAACAAAGTTAATTGCATGCTACCACTCACGTTAAATATAACTACAAAAAAACAATGAAGTGACATGAGCAATAGCAAAGGGAGAAAAAACTTACTTGGATCATTTAGGCCAGACAGACTTGTCTTCCTTTCCTTCAAGTTTGTGACTTTGGACATTTTTGCTCCAGGTAAAATTACTTTCCCATTAGTCTGTAAATAACTGTGTCTACCATCATCACAATTCACAATCACATCCAGCGGAACCTTTTCCACACTGTTGCCATAAAACTTCTTGGTTGTTAGTCCTGTGTTTTGTGACTTCTGTCCTCCAGAATTCTGATGAATTGATGTTCTTAATAACGGTCCAGTAGATTCATTCAAAGTTACAGCTTGTCTGCAATTTCTTTGCAAATCCTTAGGAAAAAGAACATCACAACTTTGGCATTTGGTCTGATTTTCTTTTTCTTTTCCACCTTTGGGACAACATTCATGCTGTTCAGAAACTTTAAGTTCCAAAAGAACAGAAGAAAAAAGAAATTTTGGCATTCTATTTCGAGATTAAGGAACTCCCCAAAGTCTCAAAATAAAGTCCCTAGCTCCCAATCATCACCAACAGGGATACCAAGAGACTCGGAGTAAGTCATGTTACTTGGGATTTAGCATCAGAATGCTAGAAGACATTTTCAGGACCACCTAGTCCAGCAATCAGCTATACCTAGGAATCTGAGAATATGATTAAGTGGAGTACTGACTGGCTCCAATTTATTGTCTATAATAAAGACAAATAGAACACATCTAAATAAAAAAATTCCACAGAAAAGTGATAGCCTGTGTTACCTTTTATAAGTTAATACTAAAACAGAAAAAGCATATCCCTACTATTAACATTTCCAGTATAAAATATGGAAGGAAATATATCTGGAGCTATTAGAATATGTCTTTCAGCAGTTAAGAAACACATATTTTGGTAATGTGCAAAAATTAGGAGCAAAATGCAGATCCGCTAAATTGAGTAAGAAACTTAATTTTTCACAATAAAAGTTAAAGATTAAGTACTGTATCAACCTAGCAATCTAAAAACAAGAATCTCAATACTGCTCAATTAGTTTTAGTAGAATATATGTAAAGTAGTAAATTTTCATAAAAATTTTAAATATAAATTCTTTTGCAAAACAAAAAACTGATTAAAATCTCATTCCCTGCTTTGGTCAGTGGAAGACTTTTACAACACTAAATAATGCCAAATTCTGTATCACATACGATCTGTAGGTCCTCACTCATAAATAACCAACCACACTTTAAAAATGAGCCAGTCTTTGATGAGACATCACTGAGGCGTCATTTTTTAAAGTAGTCTAAAGATGTTCAATCCCATTAAATTCATGTTTCCTGATAAGCAGTATACAGTGTGAAATTTCACAGACTGTACATGGAAAGAAAAACCACTAACCTTGTTTGCAAATTAAGGACTACATAGAAGCTGGCTGCAATTCTTTATCCACAAGAAGAAAATAAAAACAGGCATGGGAGAATATAAGAAGGAAGACTGATTTTAGACATTAAAAAAAATCCTGAGGTTTTCAGCTGGCATGTAGAGGAAGGCTGTATGTCTAGGGAGGAGCTCTTCTCCCTCTCTCCTTCACCAGGCCAAGCAGGGGTGATGTCAGGACACCCAAGTCTGATCACATAAAGGAAAACTGAGCACATAAGTCAACATCCTGGGGATGATGGGCACCAAGTTTATCACTGTCAGAGGAGGGACTTACAAACATGCAAAGTAGAAAGACTAAAAGAAACACTGTGAGCCAGGCATGGTGGCTCACAGCTATAATCCCAGCACTTTGGGAGGCGGAGGCGAGAGGATTACTTGAGCCCACAGGTTCTAGACCAGCCTGGGCAACATGGTGAGACCTCCTCTTGACAATAAATCAAAACAATCAGCTGGGTGTGGTGGGCATGCCTGTGGTTCCAGCTACTTGGAAGGACGAGGCAGAAGGATCACCTGAGCCTAGCAGGCTGAGGCTGTGGTGGCTGTGAGCGTGCCACTTCACTCCAGCCTGGGTGACAGAGTGAAACTAAGACTCAAAAAAAAAAAAAAAAAAAGAAACATCGTGGTATTGGACCAGAATTAGAGTCATCAGTGTGAACTTTAATATGTATTGAATATTAACACACACACCTATTTCCAAGCTCTGTCCACTAAGAAGACCTAGAAACAACGATGCCCAGGATCAATGAGCATAAGTGTGTCCAAACATCTTCCCTCCACTTAAAGGAAAAATGGCTCACTGGAGAAATGTATGACTCGAGGGCTGGAACAGAGACATGCGGGGTAAGTCCTGCATCTTGTTATACTGGAAAGTAAAGACATGCTCACAGAATGGCAGGGGCATGGGGAAAAAAAAAAAGGGAACTGGCTTGAAGGGAGACACGTGGACCAAATCTGGGACAACATGGGTAGCAAAATAAATCAGGAAAGTGACAGACTATAATCCTTCTAAGAAAAATAAGAAACAATGTGTCTATGCTGATATCAATAAGTAAATGTGGAATACGAAAAAGTGTTAGAAGTCTTATTAATAAATGAATACAGAAATATCTATTAACTAACTTTACAGTGGAGGATTAAAGAACATCTCAATGAAGGTAAAAAGTATCATTTTAGAAAAAAAATAGAGACAGGGTTTCACTTCTGTTACCCAGGCTGGAGGAATACAGTGGTGTGATCACAGCTCATTACAGCCTAGAACTCCTAAGCTCAAGAGATCCTCCTGATTCGGTCTCCTGAGTAGCCAGAACTACAGGTATGCACCCCCATGCCCAGCTAATTTTCAAATTTTTTTTGTAGGAAGAGGAGGGTTTCTCGCTCTATTGCCCAGACTGGTCTCAAACTCCTGTCCTCAAGTGATTCTCCCATATTAGCCCTCCAATTACAAGCATGACACCATACCTGGCCACTACCATTAATGTGAAAATCAACTTTGTTGTGTCTCCTGATATGACGTAATGAGAAGATTATAACATCGTTACTTCTGAGGCTTTCCTGAAAATTATACAAATAATGAAGAAGCATCAAACAAGGCTGGGTATGGTGGCTAACACCTTTAATCTCAGCACTTTGGGAGGCCAAGGTGGAAAGATCTCTTAAGTCCAAGAGTTCAAGACCAGCCTGGGCAAATAGCAAGACCCTCTTCTCTACAAGAAATACAAAAAAATTAGCCATATTTGATGGTGTGTGCCTAGAGTCCCTGCTACTTGGGAGGCTGAGGTAGGAGGATGGACTGAGCCCGGGGGGTAAGGCTGCTAATTGTGTCACTGCACTCTGGTCTAGGTGACTGAATAAAACCCTGTCACTACAAACACACAAACAAATAAATCAGACAAACCTACTAGGTACAAAGTAAGTGGATTATACACCTCATAAATATCAAGATTATGAAAGAAAAGGGAAGACTATGAAATTATTATTTATTAAAAAGGATCACTGGGTGTGGTGGTTCACACCTGTAATCCCAGCACTTTGGGAGGTGGAGGTCAGAGGATTGCCAGAGCCCGGAGGTTTGAGACTAGCCTGAGTAACTTGGTGAGACCTTGTCTCTACAATCAATAAAAAAATCAGTCATGTGTGGTGACGCTCGTCTGCGGTTCCAGATACTTGGAAGGATCACCTGAGCCCAGCAGGTGGAGGCTGTGGTGGCCATGAAGGTGCCACTGTACTCTAGCCTGGGCAACAGAGTGAGACTTCATATCATAAAAAAAAATAGCATAAATGTAACACATGACCATTAATTGGTTCTTGTACCCATAAAGTATACTATGTAAGTAAAATTTGAATGGGATTTGTGGGTTAGATGGTAACTTTGGATCAGTGTTATTTTGTGACATTGATAGTTGCACTCTGGTTATATAGAAGAATGTGCCCACCCCCAACTTCTTTAAAACACACACACACACACACTTTCTAAGTATTAAGTGGTAAGTGGGCATAATGCTTGTAACTTATACTCAAATGGAACAGAAACTCTCTCTCTCTCTCAGTGGGATGAAGGAAAGGAAGGAGAAAGGCACAGAGAGGGAAGACAACAAAGTAAATGTGAAAACCTAACAAAGCTGGGAAAGAAATACACATATACTCTTTCTATGCTTTTTGTCAACTTTTCCATAAATTTAAAATTATTTCACAAAATTGCTGTTTGAGAGCAATCATTTAGAGTATGTTACAGGGAAGCACTAATAAGTTCTTTTTTTTAGTAAATCGATTTTTAAAAAAATTTTAAAGATGTGGGGTACAATTCAGGCATAGGTATACAAATGGTCATATAAATACTTTTTAGGGAAAAAAAAATCTTTATTTTGCTCGGATTAAAAAAATAGTCTATTAAAGACAGAAAAGTCTGCCTAAATAACTTCTAGGCCTCTTGTGGTCCCAGGGCAAAAGGTCACCTAGAATTCAATAAGTACTAAAAATATTAATAAAAATGCCATCTGATCAGCGATAAGACTAATTTCTCCACTCACCTCTAAATGGGTTAAACATTTTTTTGAAGCAGGAGACAGAGAAGAAACAGGCTGGAATGAGCTACAGTGCCGTTTCTGTTGTACTTTCCTCTTAATTTCAGGCTCCACTTGTGACTCAGACTCTTCTGTTTTCTTCATTATACGTTCTAAAGGAAGGAGAAAAATGAAAGTACCAAAATTAAATTTATAACTTCCTCACGAACTTTGCTATGAAAAACTAGTAGTTTATATTCTCAAATCCTAAGTTTTAGTTAAAAGAAACAAGTGTTTCAACATGTACAATTCAGAACAACCGGAACTTCAGGGCTAAGCCAAGAGTCACATCCTGGCTGAGTCCTGTGACTTCAAACTCCTCAACGGGATCTCCACACTGCGGATCACGTCACCAAGGACACCAATATTCTCTTCAGCCGGCTTCGTACTATTACGGCCACAGAAGCACTGCCTGCCCTGAATCGCCCACTCTTTTTTCCCAAGACAGTTACTCTTAGATCAGTAGTGAGAAAAATCTAAACTTCAATATTGGGTACAACTGTTTAGATAAAGGAAGTTAATCAAATCATCAAACTAATCATTTTAAGTTCAAGACATCCATTGGGGGTGAGTGGAGTGTCTCATGTCTATAAAGCCCAACACTTTGGGAGGCCAAGGCAGGAAGACTGCATGAGCCCAGGAGTTTGAGAACAATCTAGGTAACATAGCAAGACCCCCAACTCTATTAAAAAAAAATTAGCCAGGCATGGTGGCACACCTTATAGAATAAGAGTGATCTATCTATACATAGTTTGGATATAAAGAGAGAACAAATTTTAAAACTGAAGCTAAAGAAAAGATACTCTGAAACAGAATGGTTCAAAACAACTTTATTCATAATAGACAACAGACTAGAAATGCTGGGAACCAGAAATTGAATAAAATTTTCCCCAGGAATATGGATAATAAATAAGCTGGCACGCCCATACACTAGAACACTAAAAGAGAGCAAAGCACTGATACATGCAATAGTATGGACAAGTCTCAAAAACAATCCTGGATCAAAGAAGCCTTACATAAGAATGACATATTACATTATTCCATTTACATGAAGTCCTAAAACCGGTAAAATTAATCTGGGAAAAACCAGAACAATGGTTACCTTTAAGGGGGGAAGGGATGGGGACTAACTGTAAAAGAACAGGAAGATCTCGGAGGAGACAACACAGTTTCTAGGGATTTAATCTAAAGAAATACTAGATCAAATGCATGTACTAGATTAGTAACCATAATATTTACTATACTAAGACACTGAAAACAACTTAAATTATGGCACATAAGTACAGTGGGCCACTGTACATTCATTAAAAAAAAATGATTGCAGGGCCAAGCACAGTGGCTCAAGCCTGTAATCCCAGCACTTTGGGAGGCCTGAGCCCAGGGGTTTTCAAGCCCAGCCTGGGAGATTTGGCAAGACCTTGTCTCTGCAGTAAATAAAAACAAATGGTAGCACGCATCTGTAGTTTCAGCAAATTGGAAGGCTGAGACAGAAGGATCACCTGAGTCCAGCAGGTTGAGGCTATGGTGGCTGTGAGCATGCCACTACACTCCAGCCTGGGCAACAGAGTGAGACTCCAAGTAAAAAACAAAAGATTACAGGCCAGGCATGGTGGTTCACACCTGTAATCCCAGCACTATGGGAGGCCAAGGCAGGAAGACTACTTGAGCCCAGGAGCTTGAGACCAGCCTTGACAACAACCTCATCTCTACAAAAAAAAAAAAAAAAATTAAAAATCAGCCAGCCATGGTGACACACACCCCTAGTCCCAGACACTCAGGACACTGAGGTGGAAGGATCACCTGAGCCCAGTTAGTGAAGGCTGTGGTGAGCCGTGATTATGCCACTGCACTCAGCCTGGGTGACAAGAGTGAGACCCTGACTCAAAAAAACCCCAAACAAAACAGATTACAGAGATAACGTCTATAAAGTTCTAAGTTTAAGAATTCACCTGACCCCTCAACTTTCTTTAATTGTGTTTTCTATCCTGGCTCCATGTTTATTATCTCTGAGGGTACAGAAACCTGATAATAAAAGTCAAAAAGCAAATTACATTTGGTCCGAGTGCAGTGGTTTCAACAGCTCATTGATCACAACCAGCTGTCTCTGCTCCATCTCCATTCCCACTGCTTCGCTTGACTAGCCTTAAAAATACGAGTTTTTGTTGTTGTTGTTGTTTGTTTTTAAAGCCAGGTTACAGAATAGTAACACAATATGAATACATTTTTTAAAAAATGGGTTTATATGCATAGCAAAGCTCTGGAAAGTTACACTGTCATGGTGGTTCACACCTATGATCCCAGTACTTTGGGAGGCCAAGGTGGGAGGCCGGCTTGAGCCCAGGAGTTCTAAGACCTGCCTGGGCAACTTAGCAAGACTTTGTCTCTACAAAAAAAAAAAAAAAGCTGGGTGTGGTGGCATATGCTTGTAGCTACAGCTAATTGGGAGGCTGAGGCAGAAGGATCACCTGAGCGCAGGAGGTAGAGGATGCTGTGAGTTGTAATCTTGAAGACACTCCTTGCCTGGGCAACAGAGTGAGACCCAGATTCAAAAGAGTATAATTAAATGTATATTCAGAAACAGTATGTAATGTCTATTTTCTTTGACAAGGAAATGAAAACAAAAATGAAGTTTAAGAAACAAAAGAGTGGGTGGGGGAAAAAATAAGATACCTTTTTTGTTTTTGAGTCAGGGCCACACTCTGTTGCCCAGGTTGAAGTGCAGTGGCACAATCATGGCTCAGTGCAGCCTTCAACTTCTGGGATCAAGCAATTCTCCTTCATCGGCTTCCCAAAGAGTAGCTGGGACTACAGGTGCACACCACCATGCCCAGGTAATTTTTAAATTTTTTATAGAGATGAGGTATCACTACATTGCCCAGGCAGGAAGATCTAGTAATATAAAGTTACATAGTTGTTATTCTATTTGTTTAGAAAAAGTTTATAAGACCAAGCAAAAAAGGAATGGTAACTATGGTCTGACCAAAAATTATATTTAATGGTTTTCAAGCTTTAATTTTATATAAAGGAATTACTTATCAATGCTAGTAAGTACTTATATGTCACTCAGAGTTCATACTAACTGCCTCTTAAATTCAAAATAAAGAAGGTAAAAAGAATAAAGAAAATCATCTTGGCTGGGCATGGTGGCTCACGCCTGTAATCCCAGCACTTTGGGAGGCCAAGAGGGAGGATTGCTTAAACCCAGGAGTTGGAGACCAGTCTCAGCAACATAGCAATACATCATCTCAAAAAAGAAAAAAAAACTTGGCTAGGTGTAATGGTGTAGGTCTTTAATCCCAGCTACTCAGGATACAGAGGTGGAAGGATTATCTGAGCCCAGGAAGTCGAGGCTGCAGTGAGCCATGATTGTGCTGCTGCACTCCAGCCTTGGCAAGGGAGCAAGATGTTGCCTCAAAAAAATTAAAAACACACCCTTAGCTATCAGAAAAAACTAGCTGTCAAAAATTGCCATTAGAGCTATTTAAAAAGGTAAAGACCTGGACAAACAAGATGGACACACATTAAGAATCACTATTCTAGGTAACAAAAATTAATCTGTTAGTAACATTTTAAATAAACATTACTTGCTTTTATTCTGCTTTTGCGTTAATAGCAGTGTATCAAAAGTTATTTTAATATAAATACAAATGTCCACTTAAGCTGACTTTCCAACATCCACTGTTAACCTGGTTGTATCAAGTACACTCTCTATTTAATTGAAGATCCCTACCGCGTTCTAAATTCTAGGATCAAAACCAATAAATGAAAAGATAATTATATAACATCATAACATAGTTCAATAAAACTCAATTTTGAAACTATAGCTCAACTACTAGATTTGTGAAAAAACTGCTAGTATATCAAAATATTTCAAACTGTAATCACCCGACTGTACAATTTTATGACATCAGGTCACCATTAAAGAAATCAATGACAAAAAATGGTTTTCTACACATTTCTATTACATCAGGGAATATTCTAAAGCCTGTATCATATCTCTAGTTCTATTCTTCATGCAGCAACTCAAAACTCTTCACAGATGTAACAAGTAAAACTGTCCACTTACCAACACCTTGGGGCCGACTTAACCTTACAGGATTAATTTCAGCTTTTGGGACATGAGGTGGGTATTCTTTCCTAGAAAAGGAAATTCATACAATTTTATCCTATCAGAAAATACAGTTTTCAAAATAAAAAAGTCAATGGTATACTTACAAGAAGTTTATTCAAAGCAAATCATAGCTTCTTTGTCATATAAAAAGCGATGCTATAAAATAATAAAACTATATTGCAAAAATACACAAAAGTTTAATACATCCTAAGATCCCAGCTCAGGCCTGTAATCCCAGCACTTTGGGAGGCCGAGGCAAGAGGACTGCCTGAGTCCAGGGGTTCAACACCAGCCTGGGCAACTTGGTTAGACTGTATCTCTACAAGGAATCAAAAAATTAGTTGGGCATGATGGCACACGCCTATAGTTCCACCTACTTGGAAGGCTGAAAGGGAAGGAATGCTTGAGCCCAGCAGACTGCCAGTGGCCATGAGCATGCCTCTGCAGCCACTGCATTTCAGCCTGGGTGACAGAGTAAGACTGAATAATAAAAAAAAGAACCCTAAGAGCAGTGACAGTACTTTCTTGGAATGTCTATCAGAGTCCATGATAGGCAGACTCCGGATAAGTATTTAAGAAACAACCCAAATTATGATCCTTTCAAAGGAGTCACTGTGGAAAGCTATTTGTTTATTCCTCAAATGTACAGATCTTTACAACTTTTCTTTCGTAATTGTCTTCATAGCCAGGTTATAAAAATCATAATGGGCTGGGCGCGATGGCTCACGCCTATAATCCCAGCACTTTGGGAGACTGAAGTGAGAGGATTGCCTGAGCCCATGGGTTCGAGACCCGCCTGGGCAACTTGGCGAGACCTCATCTCTATAATAAATCAAAAAATTAGCCGGGCGGGGTGGTGCATGCCTGTAGTTCCAGCTACTTGGAAGGCTGAGGTGGAAGGATCACCTAAGCCACTGCACTCCAGCCTGAGCAACAGAGTGAGATTCCAACCTCCCCCCAAAAAAACTCAGCTTAATACTTTGCCTAATTTAACAGTGCATGGCTTTTAGTTGTTTAAAAACCAATCAATACAAAAGTAAATGCTGAATGAGACTATCTTGAGGACAACTCCCAAACCAGAACAAAAAATGTTATGTACAAAAGCAGATAACATGGAACAAGCATTTTAATCTTCTAATATGAATACATTGTATCAGGGAAAATAAGTATACTTGTTTTAAAATGTTACTTTGCCAACTTTATATACAACTGATTCAAGCATTTTAAACATAATCCTTGGTGGTGAAATGCTATGTATAAATACTACCTGAAATACTGTACCTATTTAAACACAAATATACACTCGTTTGGGGGATAAAAGCATCATGTAAGGAAAACTCACAAACTGCAACAGTGATATCAGGGAGATGCAACAGCTAGATGCTTTCCCACTCTAAGTGAAGCCTTCTAAAAATAGTCCCATTTTATTCAACCAGGGAACTAAAAGAGGCTGTTCCACTTATTTGGAAATCTATTCACACTAGTCATCTATCTTCTCTACTAACTACAGAGCAATCGATTAAAACAAAAATTCTATAGAAATCTTCTTGTGAAAACTGCGTATTCTTACACGGCAAAAGTCAACGCACTTGAAATGAAACAGAAGAAAAAAGACAAAAGGAGAAAATACAAGCTGGGCTTGGTGGCTCAGCCTGTAATCCCATGCCTTTGAGAGGCTGAGGTGAGTGGATTGCCTGAGCCTGCAGGTTCGAGGCAGCGAGATCTCATCTCTACAATAAATCAAAAAATCAGCCGGGCATGGTAGCGCATGCCTGTAATTCCGGCTACTTGGAAGGCTGAGGTGGAAGGATCGCTGGAGCCCAGCAGGTTGAGGCTGCGGTGGCCGGGAGCGGCCACTGCACTCCAGTCTGGGCGACAGAGTGAGACTCCAACTCAAAAAAAAAAAGAAAAAAGAAAAGAAAAGAAAAGAAAATACAAGAGTGGAGAATATAGTGTGCTTATGACAGCGGTCAGCAAATATTAAGCACCATGTGCCGGGTGCTATTCTAAGTACTTCATCTCCACTAATTCCTTGAACCCTCACAAGCCATATACTCTCATTTGCATTTTAAAGATGAGAAGACTGAGACCTAATGAGGTTAATTAACTTCTTCATGCTCACATAATTATCGAATGGCAACTTCACAATCCAAACCCTAGCAAACTGCACCAATCGATAAGCAGTTCCACCCCGAAAAACTGTTTAACGTGCGAGGATGAGAGTTACGAAAATGAGATTTGCCTTAGATGCAGCAATGATGATCCCATAAGGACGAAGGTGGGGTTTCAGCTCCTAGACACTATATTAGAATTAAAATAAAATACATGTTTTTATATTCCGTACAGTTTCACACTTAAAAAGGATATAATGTGGAATATGGTCTTATCTCCAAATCTAAAAGCACAGGTTTATTCAGTAAAAATAACTGTCAACATAAATCATCTGAGACAGTAAAACATACAAGCGTGTGCGGGGACTGATGAAAATGCCACATTAATGCACTGTGTTCTTTCCAGTTGGACACAGTGTATTGAACTGAGCATCGCTAACAGAGAAAAACATTCTGAACACATCATGTGACCCCCTCCAATCTTCTTATGTATTGCAAGGTAACAGTAAACTATTATGTATACTTCCCTGTATTTCCTGACTTTATGGCCACTCTGTTTTCCATATTTACCACATGTGTTCCTATACAGTCAGGGAAAATCTTTTTAAAAAACCAGAAATTAAAAAATTGAAGAAATAAAAGTATACCTTAAGTTAAATATAACATAAAAATTTCAAAATAAAAGCAGTACGTGCTTGATAAGAGAATTAAAACAATTTTCTAGCCATAAATTATCTTATTTTCCTTATGATTTAATTTTGAAAAATTTATATTAATTTCTTATTTTGAGGGTACCATCACTTTTTTTTTTTTTTTTTTTGAGTTGGAGTCTCACTCTGTCACCTAGACTGGAGTGCAGTGGCCGCTCCCAGCCACCGCAGCCTCACCTGCTGGGCTCCAGCGATCCTTCCGCCTTAGCCTTCCAAGTAGCCGGAATTACAGGCATGCGCTACCACGCCCAACTGATTTTTTGATTTATTGTAGAGATGAGGTCTCGCTGCCCAGGCGGGTCTCGAACCCGCGTACTCAGGCAATCCACTCACCTCAGCCTCCCAAAGGCGCGGGATTACAGGCTGAGCCACTGAGCCCGGCTACTTTTTTTTTTTTTTTTTTTTACAGGCAGGGTCTCAAGCGATCCTACCACCTCAGCCTCCCAAGTAGCTGGAATGACAAATGCACGCCACCATAACAAACTAATTTTGGGCTCCTTTTGTTGTGATCACATCCTTTTGTTTTTTTCACTATGGTAAAATATACTTAACACAAAATTTACAGAGCTATGGAAGGCATTACTAATTTGTGTGCCACCCATGCTAATCATTGCTGCATTGTTCCAATTCTAGTATATGTGTTGTTGCAGCAAGTAACTTTTTATTTTCTGAGCATTTGCTAGGTTTCTTATGCCCTATTCATTTTGTGTTCACCAATCATACCAGTAGAACCAGGCAGGCATTTTGCCATACTCCTTTTGTTGCAGAGTGGTTGGTTGGCTGGCTAATTGATTTTTTTATTCACTCACTCGTAGGCTCAAGCAATCCTCCTGCCCTCAGCCTCTCACGTAGGTAGAACTACAGGTACATACCACCATATTCACCTAATTTTTAAAAAACTTTTTGTAGAGACGAGGTCTATGTTTCCCAGCTTGGTCTGGAACTCCTGGGATCAAGCAATCCTCATGCCTCAGCCTCCCAAAGTGCTGGGATTATAGGCATAAGCTATAATCTCAGCACCCAGCCTGAGAGTGGTATTTAGAAACCTGGATTTGATACTATTTTTTTGTTTGTCATTTTCCCCTTGCTTTAATGAGAACTCTTTTTACTAATTTTTCAAAGAATTGTACAAACATTGCTATCAATGCCATTACCAAGGATGATAATGCTATCAAAACTGAGCCACTGGCCACCATGTCCATGCAGAGCCAATGCATAATAATTCAAAGTATTAATTTGTCAGCTGAAATACAATTATCAAAATGCTGGCACCTGAAAGGCACTATAGACTTATTTTTACTGACAGATTGGACAAGTTGTGGGAAACTGAATATACCTGGATTTTCTAGTTTGTTTACTGTCTTACTATCTAGTCTTTTCTTAGTGTTTCCATGTTCAGTCACTATTTTCTTTATAGTAGGATTTATTATGTGGCAAGACAAATCATTCTTCTCTTCCCCCTTTTAGTCTTAGTCTAAAAAAAAAGTCTACTGCTCTTGTCAAATATTTGCTCTTCTAAATAAACTTTAAAGTCAGTTGGTCACATTTTATGAAATAACAAATTGAGACTCTGACTGAAATTACATTAAATTCACTTTAAGGATCACTGGCATCAAATAACAAAGTCTTACAAATAAGGAACATAGCATATACCTTAGATCAAGTTCAATAGATTTATAATGGATTACACATTGTTAATTTTCTTACTAGGTATTTAATTTTAGTTGCTACTGTGAATGAGATTTTGGTCTTTCTAACATATTTCAAATGATTGCAGGTGAAATTATTTTTAGTCCTATAGCCACTCTTATTTCTAGGGTTTCAGAAATACTCTTATTCCAAGGAAGACAGTATTATCTTAATATAATTTTCAGGTAATTTAGCCAGCAATTTGCAGACGGGTTTCACCCCTCTGCAAAATAATTTAGCAATACTTATCAAAAGCATTAAAAACATTTGTAGCCGGGCTCGGTGGCTCAGCCTGTAATCCACGCCTTTGGGAGGCTGAGGTGAGTGGATTGCCTGAGCCCGCGGGTTCGAGACCCACCTGGGCAGCGAGACCTCATCTCTACAATAAATCAAAAAATCAGCCGGGCATGGTAGTGCATGCCTGTAATTTCGGCTACTCAGAAGGCTGAGGCGGAAGGATCGCCGGAGCCCAGCAGGCGAGGCTATGGTGGCCGGGAGTGCCACTGTACTCCAGTCTGGGCAACCGAGTGAGACTCCAACTCAAAAAAAAAAAAAAAAAAAAAATTGTAACTTGGCCCCCCAAAAAGCCCTTCTCTAGAGATTTATTCAAAGAGATGCAGCTAGAGACATATAAAGTTGTTTACCAATGTATTATATACTAGTGGAAAACAATCAGAAACGAGCTAATGGATAAGTAAATTATATACATCTGCAGGACATGCTCCTATACAGTCATTAAACGTTATTCTTTTTATTATAGAGACGAGGTCTTGCCAAGTTGCATGGGCTAGTCACGAACCCATGGGCTCAGGCAATCCACTCACCTTGGCCTCCCACAGTGCGATGATTATAGGTTGAGACACCGAGCCTGGTCAAATGTTATTCTTTAGGTGCCAACTTAATGACATGGAAAAGTGCTCAGGACATAATATTAGGTGAACATTCAGAAAACACACCTATATTTTCATTATGACTCCACATGTGTTAAGTATATTAAGAAGTGCACAGAGTAGCTCATGCCTGTAATCCCGGCACTTTGGGAGGTGGAGGCCAGGACTCCCTGAGCCCAGGGTTCGAGCAGCCTGGACAACTTGGCGAGACCTTGTCTCTACAATAAATCAAAAAATTAGCCAGGTATGGTAGCACATGACTAGTTCCAGCTACTAGGAAGGCTGAGGCAGAAGGACCGCCTGAGCCCAGAAGATTGAGGCTGCGGTGGACGTGAGCATGCCACTGTACTCCATTCAGCCTGGGTACTGGGTGACAGAGTGAGACTCCAACAAAAATAAATAAATAAATAAATAAACAAACAAATAAATAAATAAATATTCTAAAACTACTACATGATTCAGTTTTATAATGAATCAATAGATTCTTTTTCCAGGGGAAGAAGAAGAAAAACGTCAGTTCAAATAGCAGACTAGACATTCTAGGTAGCTGGTGTTCCCATACACACCGTATTCTCCACCCATCTGACCATGAGTCAGAAAGAAATTCGAGTCATTCAAGTTGTCACAGAGAATTAATAGCAAAAAAACTGTTTAAGTTTGCAAGACCTGGGTCTTAAAATTGTTATGTATTTATTTATTTATCCATCCCAGCTGGGCTTTAAGCTTAAAACATAACCTCAATGTGCTTAGTATAGAGTACAAGTGGCAAAAACCTGGAAGAGACTAATCTTCTACAACAAACTAGTTTTTGATTATTAGATAAATCATTTATTTCAGGATCAATAATATACTTCATGTGGTAGGGTATAAAGAAAAAAGACCTATGACTCCTCAAAGATCAGAAAAAAGAGGTTTGTTTTTCACGAGAGATAAATGGCTATGTGGAAAAAAATGTATAAAGTAAACCTTACTGATAATACAAAAGTTTTTTTCAGTTCATCTCTGATGAAAATAAACAAAAAATAATTTTAGGTAAAGATCTAAAGGATTATGAGCTACATTCAGTCTAACAGTAACTAAGCTGCCAAATAAAGCACTCAGGTAGATTTGTGATAAGATCTTTTATAAAGAGTTGGCTGTTTCACATCTAGTTCTCAGGGTTTTAGAATCCCTGGAGGTACGCTTAGTACAAAAGGCTGAAAGAGTGTCACCGCCTGTTACTATTAATGTTCAAAAATTTCAGATTTCTTACAGTGTACATCATTATTAAATAATTACCGCATTTGTTGCCCCACAAAACTCCTTTAAAACTGGGCAATTACTATTATTCCCATTGTATAACAAGTAACATGCCTATGTTAGGTTGGTTACTTGATTGTAGATTTGACTCCTATTCCAATATTGCCCCAACAAGAACATAAGCTCCAAGGGTGCAGGGATTTCTGTTGGCTCCTAGAAAAGTGCCTGGCACATGCAATCATTTAAACATTTGCTGAATGTATCAACAAATACATTCCCATTACAGAAGTATACATAAAATACCAAAACAGTAAAAAAGAGTATTATAAATCTTACTTGGCTATTGTAAAAAGACAGTAAGATCTTTCTACTATTTTGATAATGTGAAAGTAATTACTATAGCCTACAGGAAATAATGTGTTTATTTAAATAAAACAAGAATCTGTTTCATGTGTGATTGCATGAAGTTATTTAATGTATACTTCTAGCAACTTAATTTTAAAAGCATCTTAAAATGAGTTTGCTAAAACGAGTCACTTATGAGCTGAAAATTATGTTGTCATCTATACCTGACAAAACAATGATTTACTCAAAAAGAAAAAGTGACACAATGGGAACATTTTTTTCTCTCCTAGGAAAATAGGTAAAATATGTGCACAGCCCATTCATTTAAAATATGCAAGCATTGCCAAGTATTTCAAAATAATATACATAAATCTTTGGCTGGAAGGGTCATCTTCACATTTCAGCAACTTGGCATTCACAGTGTGGAATATATGCATCTTATAAAACACTGCAGGCTTTCCTCTTTACCTCCTTTATGATCTCAAACAAAATTATAAAGCTGAAATTACAGGCTGGGTCCAGTGGCTTGAACTTGTAATCCCAGCACTTTGGGGACTCGGAAGTGAGGGAAGTACTTGAGCCCGGGAGTTCAAGACCAGACTGGGCAACACAGCAAGCCCTGGTTCTCTACAAAAATTAACAAATTAGCCGGGTGTAGTGGCACTTGCCTATAGTCCCAGCTGCTTGGGAGGTGAAAAGATCACCTGAACCCAAGGAGTCCTGACTGCAGTAGGCCATGAGCATGCCACTGCACTCCAGCCTGGGCACAGAGTAAGACCTCAACTCAAAAAAAAAAAAAAAAGTTGGGATTATAGAGTGCTTAAAAAGTACAGAATGTCCTTCTTTGGACACTCATCAATCACATGAAAATATTGGTGTGATACAAGGGCTCTTAGCCTGTTTGGGAGGCGGGGAGGGCTCCCAAGAGACTTTTGAGAATCTTGAGAAAAACAAAACTTCAAAAACTTCTCCATACCTATCTGTCTCATGAACATTTGCTTTAGAACAATTACAATCACTTCCCCTTCCAAAGAAATGTGTCTGCTTAAACACTTTTCCATGTCATTTATATTATGCTAATTTCTCCAAAAAAATGTGTCTACCAGTGATCTTTTCCTTTTTTTCAGGTGAGATTGTCCAAATTGGTCTCACATTCCCAGTCTCAAGCAATCTTCCAGCCTCAGCCTTTCAAAGTGATAAAACTACAGTCACCGCCAAGCACAGTGGCTCAAGCCTGTAATTCCAGCACTTTGGGAGGCCGAGGCAAGAGGATTGCCTGAGTCCAGGGGTTCAAGACCAGTCTGGGCAACTTGGTGAGACCTTGTCTCTACAATAAATCAAAAAATGAGCCGGGCATGGTGGTATGCCCCTGTAGTTCCCGCTACTTGGGAGGCTGAGGTGGATGGATCGCCTGAGCCCAGCAGGCCAAGGCTGCAGTGGCCTTGAGTGTGCCACTGCCCTCTATCCTGGGTGACAGAGAGAGACTCTGACTCAAAAAAAAAAAAAAGAAAAGAAAAACAATTACAGCCACATGCCTAGGGGCCCTGCCTGCCAGTGTTCTTACAAGAGAACAAATAGTGACAGAAAAAGATTGACACAAAATTCTGTCACAAATTTTGGAGTCAGAATATGCTTTATGCTGAAACTTTAATTCCAAGTTTTAAAGTGTTCTAATCCATTTCCCCTCCACCAGTCTACTAAAATATAAAAGCAGGAGTATTACCACTGAAACGTAACAACAAAAATTTTGATGAAGTAACTGAGAGCAGCCTCACTACCAAGGCACTGAAATATTCTACTTTTTAAGGAAAGTAGTCGCATCCTGGCATCAATATATAATAACCGTTAATGGAAAAATGCATATTATGAATGATGCTGAAACAACACCTGCATAAGTCAAATATCATGTTGTGCTATTAACAAGTTCCCTTTTATTACAGAGATAACTGTGGGTATCAGAGGCTGGGAAGGGTTGGGGAAGCAACAGATGGACAAAGGCTGGCTAACAAATCACATTTTCAGCTAGACAAGGGTGAGTTCTGGGGCCCTCCAGGACTGTAGGGCGAACATGGTGAACTGTAACATACTGTATGTTATCAAAACGCTGGAAGACAGGGCTCTGAATGTTCGAAACACAAAGAAACAATAATCACTGCACACAGGTGACAGATATGCTAATTACCCTGAATTGATAACTGCACATACATATCAAAATATCACTCTGTCTCCCATAAATATTATCATTGCATGTCAACTACAAATAAAAGAAAAAAAATGAAAAAATTGTAAAATCTAATGACAAACTCTAATTAAAGCACATAAATAATTTGATATTTTACTTTTATATCCATGCTCTAATTTCATCAATATTAAGCTTACCTTTCTTTTTGGTCCAGACTGCTTAAAACATGAAAAAGAAAAAAAATGTAAGAGGCAAGACCTCATTGTTGATATATCATTGTAGCTGTAGTAACTGTAGTCAATAAGGTAAAACTATAACGTGATCAATTTGTTTTATTCACATTACATATATTATATACTGTCTGAATCTTGTCTGGTTTTCAATTTTTTGCCAATACACAAAATAATTTAATCTAAACAATCTTACATATTTAACAGAAAGATAAACAAAAACACAAAAAAATTACTGAAACCTCTTTAATTAGCTATCACACATTTGAGAATATGTATTATTTTAGAATACAGTAGTCCCCCTCCCTTCGTCTTGGGGATCCATTCCAAGACTTCCAGGCTGTGTCTGAAACTGAGGATAGTACCAAACCCCATATCCTGGCACGAAGCATTGCCGGAAACATTCAGTTAACAAAATGGCTGTCACCCATGCTCTGTGTTGTAGCTCATGGGCAGATGTTTTTGTAAGGGTATGGGTTCTCAACACAGGTAGACTACCTAGCTTTATCATATGTCTCACAGTATTCCACGTAGTACTAGAATTATCCTGTTCTTCCACGGTTTACGCCTTGATGTTCTCTTCGCACTTATGAATTAGTATGTACTTCTTTAACCTGAACACTATTCTCAATCTCTGAAAAATTCAATGAGCTATCATAGCAGACTTAGAAACCACCTCAGTATCTACTATTAGAGGAATGGTGCAATTACAATATTTTTGAACTATGGTTAACCACGGGTAACTGGAACCTCAGAAATCGAAATTACAAATAAGGAGGGACTACTGTAGGGACTATGTAAATAGTCTTTAAGAAACAGTAACATTTCCTGAAAGTTATACAGTTTTTAGTGACTCCAATCCTAATACTGGGAATAATTATTTGTTTTTAAGTAAGAAAAAAAAATTTGCTGGGCGCAGGTGCTCACACCTATAATCCCAGCTTTTGGGAGGCCAAGGTGAGAGGACTGCCTGAGCCTGTAGGTTCAAGACCAGCCTGGGCAACTTGGCGAGACCTCGTCTCTACAATAAATCCACAAAAGAATTAGCCGGGCATAGTGGTGCGTGCCTGTAGGAAGGCTGAGGTGGAAGGATCACCTGAGTCCAGCAGGTCCAGGAGCGAGCCACCACCCCACAGCCAAGGGACAGAGTGAGACTCCAACTCAAAAAAAGAAAAAAAAATGTTAAGGCTGAAACTTTTGAACAAAAATCTAAAATACAGTATATGATTAAGGACACAAAGAGGCCTGCAATTTAAAAATCATAGCCTCTTATCACAAGTTCAATGTATGAAAGTTCTACCCTTTTCCACAGTTCATGGAAACTTCAAAGAGCTACTGACATCAATTACATCAATTTTTGTCATTAACATTATACAAGTCCTCAATTTAGAATAAAGCAAGAGTTACATCCTAAAATTATTTTCCTTTACTATAAACAGAACTATACATTCAGAACTATAAGCAAAGCATAGTTTACAAGATTCTCAAATACCCATACTAACATCTGTATTTCTATCATGTGAAGCACACAACTAAAATACTAACTTAATCCTAAGATATTAAGAAAAAGAAATATAATACCTTGCTTTTACATAAACACTTTTAAAAGAAACGGTTTTAAAAAATTCCCTATACTAAGAAAAGAATCATTACAAACTTATATATCATATTTGAAATAATTGCTTTTGCTATTAAAAAAGAATAATTTGCATAAAATAAATTCTTCTTGAATAAATGACAGAAAAGAGAGGGAATATCATCACATTCCTATTAAAGTAAGTAAAGCAAAACATAAACCCAAAAGTTTAATTGCAGTCTATCTTATCCTATGTATTTATTTCTTATAGAGCTGTCTTTCCAGGAAAAGTAAAATGAAAACCAAAAGCTACGCATCAATACCTAATCTGGAATTTCCAATTCTACACTGTGGTGCCCCCAAAATGCTAAGAGTTTAGTACTCTCTTGTTTTTGTTGTTCTCTGAACTCACCTGTACAAAGAAAAGGAAATAAGAAGAAAAACAGATGTAGATAAAACAGGTTTGGAACTTCGCAATAAACCAACGGAGTCAGAAAGAGAAAATACACACACAAACACACACCCTTCATGCGCTTTTCTTTTATCCCTGAGAAAAATTACTTATTATGATATGATATTTAATTTATAAATCCTGGCATTCTATAAGTATCCTCAATGTGCTTCATATCAAGTCCTGCCCTAGAGGAGCTTGTATCTTAAAAAAAAAAAAAACTTACAAAAATGAGGATAAGTAACGTAGGGCTTTGCAAAAATATCAACTTACATTGCTATTGAACTATTTCATACAAAATAGAAAGGAAAAATTACCTCAAACTATTGCTGTATTTGTGGTCTGAAAAGTTTTTTTTAAAAAGGGAGGAAAACCAGACTGATTAACTCTGGTGTACACGACGTGATGTGGGCCTTCAAAACGTCAAATTGTTGTTTTCCTTTTTTTTCCTTTTAGAGTAGAAGTCTCACTCTGTCACTCAGGCTGAAGTGCAGTGGTCTGCTCATGATCACCACAGCTTCGGCTTCGGTTTCAACCTGCTGGACTCAGGTGATCCTTCCACCTCGGCCTTCCAAGTAGCTGGAACCACAGGCATGCATCGCCACCCCGGCTAATTTTTTTGATTTACTGTAGAGACGAGGTCTCACCAAGTTGCCCAGGCTGGTCTCAAACCCCTGGACTCAGGAAATCCTCAAGCCTCTGCCTCCCAAAGCGCTGGGATTACAGGCGTGAATCACCATGCCCAGTGTTGTATAATTAAATCTTGCTTATTCCAGGAATTCATTTTCCCATTTATGGATTACATATGCCTTCGCAGACATTCCATTTTACCCTCTGATTCTTACAAGTCTTTCCAAAAACTTAAAAAAAGTCTTAATAAAAAGCCAAAAGATAGTGAATATTAAAATAAAACATAAACCCATAAAATGTGTTGTTTCAGCAAGTCTGATTAAAGGTAGAGGTGGTGGCTGGGCGCGGTAGCTCACACCTATAATCCCAGCACTTTGGGGAGCCCAAGGGCTTGAGACCAGACTGGGCAACTTGCAAAGACCTCATCTATACAACAAAAATAAAAAAATTAGCCAGGAGTGCTGGCGCATGCCTGTCGTTCCAGCTATTTGGAAGGCTGAGGCGGAAGGATCGCCTGAGCCCAGCAGGTGGAGGCTACGGTGGCTGTGAGCATGCCCACTGCACTCCAGCCTGGACTAACTCCAACTCAAATAAAAAACAAAAAAGTGGAGGTAGTGATGGTACGAAATATCAGTTTTTTCAGTTTCTGGGTTTCATTTTTTTCCAGACTAATACTATCCTCCTAGCCAGGCACAGTGGCTGTATGCCTGTAATCCCAAAATGCTGGGATGTCGAGGCAAGAGAACTGCCTCAGCCCAGGGTTTTGAGACCAGCCTGGGCAACTTGGCAAGACTTGTCTCTACAATAAATCCAAAAATTAGCTGGGCAGGATGGACCACACTTGTAGTTCCAGCTACTTGGAAGGCTAAGGCAGAAAGACTGCCTGAATCCAGCAGGTCAAGGTTGTGGCAGCCATGAACATGCCACTGTACTCCTGCCTGGGCGACAGAGTGAGATTCCAACTCAGAATAATAATAATAATAATAATAATAATACTATCCTCCTTCATTGCTATTAGTGTATAAATAACATATCTTTGAAATAGGAATTCACATATGGAATAGCAGTAAAAAAAATAGACTGGAATTTTAATTATGTCAAATGCTATCTCATATGCTACTTTAACAATCTTCACTCTTTTTAGATTAAAAGGTGTGAATCACTTGTTCCCATATCTTACTAAAGAAATACAAATTACTCTAATTTATATAAAAACCAAGCTATACTACTTACCAAGAATACTCTGTGTGTGAATTACCAAACAAGTGGCATTTTTTTTTTTTTGAGTTGGAATCTCACTCTGTTGCCCAGGCTGGAGTGCAGAGACACGCTCATGGCCACCCCAACACTGACCTGCTGGGCTCAGGCAATCCTTCCGCCTTAGCCTTCCAAGTACCGACTACAGGCAAGTGCTACCATGCCTGGCTAATTTTTGATTTGTTGTAGAGATAAGGTCTCACCAAGTTGCCCAGGCTGGTCTCAAACCCCTGGGGTCAGGCAATTCACTTGTCTCGGCTTCCCAAAGTGCTGGGATTACAGGCTGAGCCATTGAGTCTGGCCAGTATTTTTTAAAATTTCAAGTTAAGATTTTAGAAAATAAGAAAATGTGGAAGCTGTGCAAGCCAGTGTGTTCACCCTCTCCTGAAGACTACCAATTGTGCTACTGCTTGGAAGCATCTATCTTAGGTAAAGTCTGTCTTCGCGCCTTTCAGGATGTTACTCTTCCTGCAGAGAGTGTCCTCTTCTACTTGGAACACTCAAAATCTCCTTTAATGTGTCCTTTGTGAATTCTTCTCAGTTCCCTTCTTGGTAATTTTAGTACATAAACTCTGTATATCTCTACTACTGTCCTTACCACATAATCATTTGTTTACCTGTCTTTCTCTGCCCCTTATCAATCTCTAGCCTAATTGCACTTGAGCTTCAAAGGCAGGGACTTGGTCATATTCATCTTTGCACATCTCATCTGTGCCTGGCATGTAGCATAAAAGCATTCAGTGTTTTGGAAGAAAGAGGATTTAAAAATTCTCAACGACTGGTCTTTGAACATCAAAATCTCTTTAACAACAATCACACCACATTTGGAATTAGAAATTTTCACTCTTAGCTAGAATATTAAAAGACTTGTGCAAGCAGAGTCTGTGCTGCCGACTGGCTTCTTTACGGTTTTCTTTACTGTCCCTAATCATTCTCATCAAGTATCTTCATTCAGGGTTTTTCTTTAAATACAAATTAATTCAGTCAGCTGATTTTAAGAAATAATATTTCACTAGTTTATACCTATCCTTATTAATGTAAGCTAAACTTTCATGAAGATGAACAAAGATACACATGCAAGGTCTAATAGGTGCTAAGACCTAGAATAAAACAAAGCACAATCCAATTTCCAGACTATCAATTCTTAACATTACCAACGAGGAAATGAGGGATGGAGAAGAGATCACTGTGCAAATAATTCCAAACTAACAGATAACTTTTAGAGCAATAATAACTTAGTAATTTTGGTTGTCAAGGTATCAACTTGACCATAAGTTTTAAGTTAGTATATCAACTTAGACCACATTTTCACAACAGCAAGAAGACATCTTAATGGTTTCTATTAGTATGATCAGTATGAGAGAGTGAGTCTCTTCTTCTCTCTCCTAATTATTCTCCTTTTATTATTTATTCTCATGTTTCTGCCACATGTAGGCCAGAGAGGTTGATAGTTTGTGTACCTGGCAGCAGAGCAAGCCAAGTATTGGTATGTGTGGTAATTTTTCTTTCTGTCCTTTTAACTAAATTTCTCAAGTATCTTATGTGTAGGCTATGATAAAATAAGATACATTTATTTGAGACTGTATTAGTTTTCTTCTTTAAACAAATTTTTATCTTAAAGAAGTGGGTACAATTCAGGGTGAGGTACACAAATGTTCATCATGCAGGTACCCTTATTGATGAGGTGTGCCCCCTCCTCCCCTGGTAGTTTCCCATTACTGCCAATCCCGACCCCTCTAAAATAACATTTCTTTTTTTTGAGTTGGAGTCTCACTCTGTCACCCAGACTGGAGTGCAGTGGCTGCTCCCGGCCACTGCAGCCTCGCCTGCTGGGCGCCAGAGATCTCTTCCACCTCAGCCTTCCGAGTAGCCGGAATTACAGGCATGCGCTACCACGCCCGGCTGATTTTTTGATTTATTGTAGAGATGAGGTCTCGCTGCCCAGGCAGGTCTCAAACCCACGGGCTCAGGCAATCCACTCACCTCAGCCTCCCAAAGGCGCGGGATTACAGGCTGAGCCACCGAGCCTGGCTTAAAATAACATATTAAAAGCAAAAGAAAGGTTTTTAAAAATCATTTTTAGAAAAATCATTTTAAAGTGTGAGACAGTTGGGCACAGTGGCTCATGCCTGTCACCCCAGCACTTTGGGAGACAGAGGAGAGAGGATTGTCTAAGTCCAGGGATTCGAGACTAGCCTGGGCGACTTGGCGAGACCGCATCTCCACAATAAATAAAAAAATTAGCTGGGCGTGGTAATACGCGCCTGTAGTTCCAGCTACATGGAAGGCTGAGGCGGAAATATCACCTGAGCCCATCAGGTCTAGGCTGCGGTGGCCGTGAGCGTGCCACGGCACTCCAGCCTGGGTTACAGAGTGAGACCCCAACTCAGTAAATAAATAAATAATAAATAAATAAATAATAAATAAAGCGTGAGAGAGATTTAATGCTTTTATGTTGAAAACCTCTGTTATAAACACATCTGTGAAAGCAGCAAATATAGAGAGGACTCCTAAAGCTCAGGACATGTTGTCTGAGTGAGTTGGAGTCTAGACTGACTTTTTATTTTTTTAAACTGAACTGTAACATCCCCAAAATGGTTCTGAAAATCTTGAAAAGCATTTAAAATACCCAAGCTGGCCTGGCACAGAGGCTCACACCTACGATCCCAGCACTATGGGAGGCCGAGGTGAGAGGACTGCTTGAGCCCATGGGTTCAAGACCAGCCTGGACAACTTGGCAAGATCTCTTCTCGATCAAAAAGGCCGGGCAGAGTGACTCACACCTATCATCCCAGCACTATGGGAGGCCTAGGTGAGAGAACTGCCTGAGCCCGTGGGTTCAAGACCAGCCTGGGCAATCTGGTGAGACCTTATCACTACAATAAATAAAAAATTAGCAGGGTATGGTGGCATGTTCCTATAGATCCAGCTACTTGGAAGGCTGAGGCAGAAGGATTGCTGGAGTCCAACAGGTCAAGGCTGCAGTGGCCATGAGTGTGCCCCTGCACTCCTCCAGCCTGGGCAAGAGAGTAAGATTCTGACTCAAAAAAAAAAAAAAGGAAAAGGGGTGGGGGGGAGATAAATAAATAAATAAATAGCCAGGCCGTGGTGGTGCGTGCCTGTAGTTCCAGCTACTTGGAAGGCTGAGGTAAAAAGATCACCTGAGCCCAGCAGGTCAAGGCTGCAATGGCCATGAGTGTGCCACTGTACTCCAGCCTGGGCAACAGCGAGACTCCGACTTAAAAAAAAAAAAAGAAAAGAAAAAATATCCAAGTTTTCCCCAAATGTTATTTTCATTAATTAAAGGTAAAAGCAGTGCTTTCAAAATCAATGAGTACTCCTAAATCTAACTAAAAATGTTCGCAAACATTTAATGCTAATAATGTGATCAGTTGGATACCATGCAATCTTATCAACCTTATAAATAAATTAAGGTATTAACTATAATTTTACTCTTTGGAGCTAAATGCCCAATGGAAAGTATCTCAGTCAAACACTGTAACATCAATGTTGCAAATCAGTCTAACGTAAATACCTTCTAGATCTTCTGGATTACAGTGTGATAAAATGGCTCTTATTTAAAAATTACATATTTAAAGAATGTGATTAATTTAAAAGCAGATATAAAACTGTAAAATTCCAGGTCATGAATTATTTCAGAGAGCGATCTCTCCAGACAGTTAAAACAGTAAGAGCTCCTATTGAAATAGAGAATGGTACATACATACCTCTGGGCTGCTGTTTTGACTACTGGTATCTGCGCATGAGCATGATGAAAACGCCTGCCGTGAACGATAGTTCCAGAACATAATGATGCAGCCTGTGTATTTTCACTGAAGGTTCAAGAAAAAAAAATTTGAACAGGGAAAAATTACATATACATTTATAAAATAAATCCTTTAAAATATGAACACACAAAGCCTTTACCACTTAAAAAAGGCTACAGATAAACCCAACTGGCCATGCTAAGTTGTCCATTAGGAGTTTTTCATTTTCTGAATTCCAATGTTTCCAATCCAGTTCAAGAAAAAAAAGTAGAACACTTGAATAGAAATCAGGAACCCTGAATTCTATTTTGGATTCTGCCTCTGACTCAAAAGCTACTTAGTCTTTATGCACATTAGCTGTCCGTGTACAAACTGACACAGTAGAAACAAAGTAGTGATTTTCAGTCCTATTTCTGGGTTATTACTAACAGCCCAATTCTACCAGTAACAGAGGTTCGCTACAGCAACCATTAGGAAGGTTGAGTTATATCTGGTAAAGAAGAGGAACAAAAAATATTTTCTAGCAAGTCCCTTGATCTGCATTTCCTAAAGGAGTTATGGCCACCCCATCTACGATGCCTTCGATTTCTAGTATTATAACTGAAATTCTAACTGTATGAAAGCAAACTCAGGAGATCCCAGCCTGGTGAAACATTTACTGCCATGTTTTATTAGGATCCAAGGAATCACTGCAGTCAGCCCTACTCCCAACATTCAAAGCAAATATTCCACATACTGGGACCACCCTACCTCTTGACCATACTGACCATAAAGGTAGCTAAGCTTTTGGTGTCAAACCCTTTCTTTGTCTTTTCTGTAAGAATGTGTGGTGAAGCACCTATACCTCAATTTCTTATTGTTGCTCAACATGTTAAGTCCAATTGAGTTGCCTTTCAGTGTTTTAAAAGTTTCAGTCTTGTTTCGTCTTACATATGTCTTCAAGATGAAATCCCCAGATCTAGGAGCAACAATTTCAGATCGACGATTTAACTGTAAAAAAGATCCAGAAATATAAAAGAGTCAACAAACACCATAATAAAATAATCTACCAACAACTATTTGAAAATCCATTTATTTAGTTTTACATTTGTAAAAATGTACAGCTACTGGGTATGAGAACAGCATTGGTGTGGATTTAAAAATAATTTAATTGCAATACTTTTTTCCTAAAGAACACAAGTGTGTAGGGATATGGAGATTTATTATATTTTTTTCTATGTAAAGACTTTTTTTCTACAAAGACATTTGCAAAAGTAAAGGTAGAGAATCTTACAACAGCTTTGGCCAGAGTAGAAAAAAAAAGCACTTCCCCAACTTAATAAGTCTTGCTGCTATCCGTAGCACAGTACTGTCAAAATGGCAATCAGCTGTCATTTCAACTTGCGCTTTTCTTTTTTTAAGATGGCATCTCACTTTGTCACCCGAGCTGCAGTGCATTGATTGGTGGGATCTCAGCTCACTGCAGTCTCAAACTCCTGGGCTCAAGGGATCCTCCCACCTCAGCCTCCTCAGCAGCCAGGACTACAGATGCACACCACCACACCCGGCTAGCGTTTTTCTTTTTAGAGACTGGGCCTCTCTGTGTTGCCCAGGCTGTCTCGAACTCCTAGCTTCAAACAATCCTCCTGCCTCGGCTGAGTCTCTGGGATTATAGGCATGAGCCACCTTGCCCTCAGCTTGTATTATCTTGAAAAATGTCCCAGGTCAATGATTCTTCAAGTGTAGTCTCTAGACTAGCAGTCATCAGCACTGCCAGCGAATACTCTAAAAATGACAGTATCAAGCCTCATGCCAGATCTTCTAAGTCAGAAACTCTGAAGGTGGTGCTCAGAAATATTTTATAAGATCCCCCAGGTGATTCTTACATACATTATCGTTTGGGAACTACTGCCCAGATGATTTTGATACACACCCTGTTAAAAATGCTGGAGGCAGCTGGGAGTGGTCGCTCATGTCTGTAATCCTAACACTCTGGGAGGTAGAGGCCAGAGGATTGCCTGAGCTCATCTGTTCAAGATCAGCCTAGGCAACATAGCAAAAAATTAGCCGGGAATGGTGTCGCACGCCTGTAGTTCCAGCTACTTGGAAGGCTGAGGTGGAAGGATCACCTGAGCCCAGCAGGTCGAGGCTGCAGTGGCTGTGAGTGTGCCCTGCACTCCAGCCTGGGCAATAGAGCGAGACTCCAACTCAAAAAAAAAAAAAAAAGAAAGAAAAAAGAATGCTGGAAGCAAAAGGTTTCCAATTAGTATTATTTTATTCCTCTCTACATAGATTATCACAAGTAATATTTATTGGGAGCTTAATATGAGTATTATGCTAATGACTTAATAAGCAATATCTCATTTAATCTCCATATTTTATACATTCCAATTATTCTTCAGATCAATTACTTGAGGCTACTGTATGGCAGAATTAATATGCTCAAATTTCCCACTTCAGTTTCTTTTTCCTCAACCAAACCACCATTTAAACTTTATAACAACTCTATCCCTATGTTTTTGGGTTTTTTTTGAGTTGGAGTCTCACTCTGTTGCCCAGACTGGAGGGCAGTGGCATGCTCCCGGCCACCACAGCCTCACCCTGCTGGGCTCCGGTGATCCTTCCGCCTCAGCCAAGTAGCTGGAACTACAGGCGTGCGCTACCATGCCCGGCTAATTTTTTGGTTTATTGTAGAGATGAGGTCTCGCCAAAGTTTTCCAGGCGGGTCTCGAACCCACAGGCTCAGGCAATCCACTCACTTCAGCCTCCCAAAGCGTGGAATTACAGGTTGAGCCATCGAGCCTGGCTTATCCCTATGTTTTATCACTGATCACTTGCCAAAGCTAGTAAATAGATTAGAACAAAGAATGGTCTAACTCCAAAGCCAAAGCTTTCCCACACCATTACATCATGAGGAATTTTCTTTTTCTTTTTTTTTGAGTTGGAGTCTCACTCTGTCGCCCAGACTGGAGGGCAGTGGCCACTCTTGGCCACCACAGCCTCACCCTGTTGGGCTCCGGTGATCTTTCCACCTCAGCTTTCCAAGTAGCTGAAATTACAGGTGCGCGCTGCCACGCCCGGCTAATTTTTTGATTTATTGTAGAGATGAGGTCTCGCCAAGTTGCACAGGCGGGTCTCGAACCCGCAGACTCAGGCAATCCACTCACCTCAGCCTCCCAAGGCGTGGGATTACAGGCTGAGCCACCGAGCCCAGCTTATGAGGAATTTTCATAGTGCTTTTTGCAGAAATATAAATGCTGAATCTTAACAAGAAGAGGTAAAACAAAAACATTTCAAAAATCAATAGAACTATACTAAGAACATATTTATATTAATGTGGAAATTAAACCTTCCTCTTGAGAAGTAAGTCAACATTATCTATCTCAATATATAGATAGGTACATAACAGCTATTTCAACCATGTTTCTGATTAAGTGATTATACATTTTCAAAATTTCTTTTTGAGAAAGCATTTGGGCATAGCTATGACAATCCAAATCAAACCAAAGCAAGAGATCTATGGAAAGTCAAATCCTTAAGAGGTTCCCTTCCATCTGTTATACTTAAAATGTAGCTCGAGCGGGGGATCGCTCTATAGGACAATCACAGGCTATAAATTTGTAAAAATTCTGTTATCATACAATTAGAAACTATAAGGCACAATTCCAGCTGCCAGAAAATTCAGACAGAACCCAAATTAAAATACAATATAAACAATTTTAGAATCCTGGCACATCTACTTCTCTACTAATCAATTTTTATTTTACATCATTTGATTTGCGCTTCTGACTTGGTAATCTGCATCAAATGATTGGGAGGAAATGTCATAACTACATTTTAAATATTAAACACACACACACACACACACACACACACACACACGGTGCCAAAAAAATGTATACACATTTTTAAGCATGATGTGTGCTCAAATGAATACCTGCATCACCAGGCGACAGGCAGAACAGTCAAAAATGGAGAAAGCACGGTTGAGCAAATGTCATACTACACACTGCTACTGTATTGAATTCAACTTCAAAAAGCAATACATCAAGAACATCTTTTAAAATGTATATACACTTTTTGGCACCCTTGTAGGTCGGTAGGTGGGTGAGTACGTAGGAAGGTAGGTAGACAGACGATAGACATGTAGATGGGGATTGATATATATATATATTTTTAAGCCCAGGTCTCACTGTGTCCCCCAGGCTGGAGTGCAGTGGCACAACCCTGGCTCCCTGCAGCCCCAACCTCCTGGACACAAGCGATCCTCCTGTCTCAGCCTCCTGAGAAGCCGGGACTAGGGGCCTATGCCAGCATATCCGGCTTTTTTTTTAATTAATTTTTTTGTAAAGACAAGGTCTTACTATGTTGCCCAAGCTGATCTTCAACTCCAGCTCAAGTAATCCTCCCTCCTCGGCTTCCCAAAGTGCTGACAGGTGTGAGCTACTACCATGCCTGGCCTTAACATTTTTATGGCTGATTATCTCACAGATTAGAACATTTCCATTAAACAAAACCAAGATGATACATTCATTCTGGAGGTCCCTAAAAACTTTAATTCCCCTACCCAAGCATTAGGAGAACTACTGTGAACAGATGAATCCGTTTGTTCAAAAAGCGATCACCAAACTAGAAAACCAACCATAAACATAGGCTTCACTGATGTCAGATTTGCAACATATTAACATAAGTTGCAAACATAACAAACATTATCTGCAAAAGAACATCAGTTTACAAAGCTTCAGTAACACTACATTTAACAATAACAAAATGCAACTACTTATAAAAAATTGCTAGTGCCACACACTAGGTGAATTACATAGTCTCTCATAAATCTCACAGCAACTACCAGATGCGGTGGCTCACACCTATAATTCCAGCACCTTGGGAGGCCAAGGTGAGAAGACTGCCTAAGCCCATGGGTTTGAGACCAGCCTGACAAATCCGCAAGACCTCGTCTCCACAATAAATAAAAAAACTAGCCGGGTGTGGTGGCGCATGCCTGTAGTTCCAGCTACTTGGAAGTCTGAAGTGGAAGGATCACCTGAGCCCAGCAGGTCGAGGGTGCAGTGGTCATGAGCATGCCACTGCACTCCAGCCTGGGAAACAGAGTGAGATGCCAACTCAAACAGCAATCCTACACAATGGATCGTTATTAGCAGGTCTAGAATCTAATATTCTAACTTTTATATATAAAAATGCTATATAATAGTCCACCGTTTTGTTTTCTGTGTTTTCAGTTACTTACAGCCCCAAAATATTTTAATTTAACCATTCCCGTAGTAGTAGATACATACTGTTTCCAAAGTTTACCATATCGTTAAGTTTTTTAGATATTGTGAATAAACCAGGCAATAAATTGAACAGTGCTCAATATGTATTTGCTAGATTAATGGATATTTCATTGAGTCTACTAACTGCGCAAAAATTTATCACTATGTAGTAACTTTAACTCAAAGTTATATTACATCACATATATATGTGCATGTGTATATTTTGTTTTTAAATATAAATATATAAATTACATATAAAAGTAAAGTGTGTGTGTGTGTGTGTGTGTGTGTGTGTGTGGTTTTTTTTTTTTTTTTTTTTTTTGAGTCAGGATCTCACTCTGTTGCCCAGGCTCACGGCCACCGCAGCCTCGAACTGCTGGGATCAGGTGATCCTTCCGTTTCAGCCTTCCAAGTAGCCGGAACTACAGACACACACCACCATGCCTGGCTAATTTTTTAATTTATTGTAGAGATACGGTCTCACCAAGTTGCCCAGGCTGGTCTCAAACCCCTGGGCTCAGGCAGTTCTCTTGCCTCTGCCTCTCACAATTTTTTTTTAAGAGACAGAGTCTCAGTCTATCGCCCAGCCTGGAGTGCAGTGGTGATAACAGCTCACTGAAGACTCAAACCTCTGGGCTCAAGTGACCTTCCTGTCTCAGCATTCCCAGTAGTTGAGACTACAGGCGTACCACCACACCCAGTTAATTTTTTGATTTATTGTAGAGACAAGGTCTCACTATGTTGCCCAGACTAGTCTCGAACTCCTGGATTCATTTCAACCTCTCAAGTAGCCGGGACTTATAGGCTTGCACTATCACTCGCTACGTTTGTTTTTTTTTTTTTTTTAAGACAGGGTCTCACTTGGTTGTCCATGCTGGTCTCAATCTCCTGGCCTCAAGCTTGTGGCTACATATCACATAATTTAAGTAAAAAAGAGATAGGAATTTAGTACCTAAGAATATCAGATTATAATAAGAGACCTGGTTGGGTGCTGTGGCTCACACCTGTAATCCCAGCAATTTGGAAGGTGGAGATGAAAGGATTCCCTGAGCCCATGGGTTAGAGACCAGCTTGGGCAACTCGGCAAAACCTCATGTCTACAATAGAAATAAAAAAAAATTAGCCAAGCGTGGTGTCACACACCTGTAGTCTCAGCTACTTTTTTCCTTTTGAGTCAGAATTTCACTATGTTGCCCAGGGTGGCATGCTCACCCCTATCGCAGCCTCAACCTGCTGGGCTCAAGAGATCCTTCTGCCTCAGCCATCCAAGTAGCTGGAATTACAGGCGCATGCCATCATGCCCAGCTAATGTATTTATTTATTGTGAGACGAGATCTCGCCATGTTCCTCCAGGGTGGTCTCAAACTCCTGGGCTCAGGTAATGCACTCACAACAGCCTCCCAAAGTGCTAGTATTACAGGTGGGGCTACCACACCTAGCTGAGAACCAAAGAGTAATATAAATGATGGTCCTACTAAGCCTGTAAGAAGATCCAGAAAGAATAATGTAGAAGGTACTGTCTACAGGGATAATGTGAAAATGTTCTCATGACTAACAAAGAAGCACAGTAAGACTGCAGAAGACCAAAGGCAAAGAGAAGACCGTTCTGTGGAACAGAGGGAAACAGCAAAAAGACACTGTGAACCAAAATAAAGGCCTTCTCCTGATTCCACGCTCATGATTGAATGGAGAACTGGAGCTATGTTAGTTTAAACCAATGCCCCTCGTGGTGTTAGTCTGAGCCATGTGAGGTATGCAAACTGAGCCCAGTAGATCAAGGCTGTGGTGGCAGAGTGAGAGTCCAACTCCAAAAAAAAAAAGAAGGAAAGAAAGAAAGAAAAGAAAACTGCCAGATGGGCACCGTAGGTCACACCTGTAATCCCAACACTTTGGGAAGCTGAGGTGGGAAGACTGCTTGAGTCCAGGAGTTTGAGACCTGCCTGAGCAACATGGCAAGACCTTGTCTCTAAAAAAAAAACTTTCAAAATTAGCCGGGCATGATGGCATATGCCTATAGTCCCAGCTACTAGGGAGGCCACCTGAGCCCAGGAGGTCCAGTCTGTGGTGAGTCATGAGAGCCATGACTGTGCCACTGCTTCTATAGGTATGCAATTATTATCTGTCAATTAAACATTTTTTAATTAAAAAAAGAAAATTGCTCTGCAAGTTTCATTCGGGCAATAAATATTTATTCACGAAAAGATGAATTAAATGAATAAAAAGGGAAACATCAGCCCCAACCACTTTAAAAGATACGTTTCCAGTATTATTTTACACAATATGCTTAATAATTATATCTGTAATATATGTCTTAGGTTAAGTGTTTACTAATAATTATGATAGCTCAACCCAGCTTTTTTTTTTTTAACTTAGAACGTTTTAGTAAAAGAACTTTTACTTAATGTTAAATTTCAGTGAATATATATCCCTTTATTATATAAAATATAACAGGATAACAGATTTTTTTTTTTGAGTCATCTCATTCTGTTGCCCTGGCTAGAGTCCAGTGGCACATTCACAGCCACCACAGCCTTGACCTGTTGGGTTCAGGCAATCCTTCCACTTCAGCCTTCCAGGTAGCCAGAACTAAAGGTGAGTGCCACCGCGTGGCTAATTTTAAAAAATTATTTATTTATTGTAGAGACAGGTCTTGCCAAATTGCCCAGGCTGGTCTTGAACCTGTGGGCTCAGGTAATCCTCGCTCCTCAGTCTCCCAAAGTGCTGGGATTACAGGCGTGAGCCACTATGCCCAGCATAGATTTTTAATTACACAAATACATTTAATTACATAAATACATATTAAGCTAAAATTCTACAGAAAAACTGAACAGGGATATAAATCGAAGGAGGAAAAGGCTTACTATAAAATTTCCAACTGTTAAAGATGAGATGGTTTATGTGTTTTTAACACAGATGATGCTATTAAAGAATGATCTTTAGAGATCACTGACTACACCTAAGGGTCCTTGTTTTACTTTAAAATATCAATATTTACATCTTTAAAAATATGTAGTAAGGCCGGGCTCAGTGGCTCACATCTATAATCCCAACACTTTATCTCTACAATAAATCAAAAAAAATTAGCCAGACATGGTGGTGCACACCTCCAGTTACCTGGAAGGCTGAGGCAGAAGGATCAAGGATCACCTGAGCCCAGCAGGTCGAGGTTGCGATGGCCGTGAGCATGTCACTGCACTCCAGCCTGGGTAACAAAGTGAGACTCCGACTCAAAAAAATAAAATAAAAATAATAAAAAAATAAAAATATGTAATAAAGCACATACATTTTTAAACCATATGAGAAATCTATAAGCAAAATGTTTATCTGTATAAAGACCAATGCCCTACAGGTTAATGAGAGAAAACACTTTGTTTTTCCCTACAAAGTTCACTCTCTTTTGGTCTATTTAAAGAAAACCTAAAAGGCAGCATTTTAGGTAATCTGGATGTTAAAATAAAAAAGCAAAGAAAAATCTGCAGTATGAAAAAACCTTACAGTTTTTCAGTATGAGTGATGCGATTAAAAAAAAAATTTTCTAGTATTGAGAGAAAAAAACATCAAGTTCAATAAATTCCTTAAACTTTGACAAAACAGAGATGTTTTAGAGGGGGAAAAAAGCCCAGAAAGCCAGAGGCAAATGTAAATTTAAGTCTCTAAAATTCTATTACACTGTAAATACAGGAAATATGTGAAGAGGGCACCATGTTAAGACCAGCAAAAATTCAAGTCTGACCACAAACGTTGCAAAGTTAGAGCAAAATAGGATCTCATACACTAACAGGAATGACAAATGTTAATTTCTATCAACAGAGAACTTGTCATCTAGCAAAACTGCATATGAATTAACCCTTTGAAATTGCAACTAAAATTTTAGGAAGCTATCCCATAAATATATTGCAGAGATTTTAAAAACATATATATGCACAAAGGCTTTATTAAAGCACTATGTATAACAGCAAGACTGACAAAAACCTGTGTTCATCAACAGTGGACAAACTAAGTATTCATCCATAGTCTATCCAACCACTGAAGTGCTATATAACAGTAAAAGGGATGATCCAAGAACTCTGAACACTTTGCTGTAGAGGGATCTACAGAAATACTGCTAAGTTAAAAAAAAAAAAATCAAGGTGCCAAACAGTGTGGATAGTTTCCTCCAAGAAGGGAGGCATATAATTATACTAAAAACAAACAAACAGCCAGGTGCAGTGGCTCACGACTATAATCCCAACACTTTGGGAGGCTGAGGTGAGAGGACTGCCTGAGCCCGTGGGTTCAAGACCAGCCTGGGCAACTTGGTGAGACCTCATCTCTACAATAAACTAAAAAACAAAACAAAACAAAAAATCAACCAGGTGTGGTAGCGCACCCCTGTAGTTTGCCTACTTGGAAGGCTGAGGCGGAAGGATCGCTGGAGCCCAGTGGGTTGAGGCTGCGGTGGCTGGAAGCGTGCCACTGCACTCCAGCCTGGGCGACAGAGTGAGACTCTAACTCAAAAAAAAAAAAACAAAAAAAAAAAAACAGAAAAAACAAAAAAACAAAGGGAGGCTTAAATCATAAAATTTTTAAAACAGGTTGCCTATGTGGAGAAAGAAAGGAACAGAGGGAAAGAAAATTCATCCCTGATGGTTCATGTGAAGAGACTTAGGGAACAGACACGGGTGGCAGGGCACCCAGGGAGGAGCCCCAGTGAGATTCTCCAGGGAGGGCCAGGGCACAGAGCTGGCTTTGTGAAGAAGCGCTTGAGCCCTGTGGTTTGGACCACAGGGTGTGAGGGGAAGTCCCCTGGCCCCCGCCTCTGCCTGTGGGTCTCCACCAGTGATGCTCATTGCTACGCCCCAGCTGGGGAGCCCAGGCAGTGACCTGTGCAGGCTCATCCTCCCAGGGCCAACCAGGACAAAACCAGATTTCTCTGATTATTACTTCTTTTGTAGGTGTGACATTGGAGCCATGTATAAAGGTTTTCTATAATTGCAAAGCAAATGAAAAGAAAAAGCAATTCCTCACAATACAAAACAGACAAACAAAAAAATAAACCTAATTCTCTATCCAGTTGGTAGACTATCAACCAGGAATAAATAAATTCAGATGACTTCCAAACATAGTAATGTAAACATGCATTCCCAATGGGATAGTGTCACCAAAAACAACAAGGAAGCAAACCAAAGCAATTTTAAAGTAATTTTATGTTGGTTTTGCTATTATGAAATTATCGTATATATTAATAGGACAAGGCAAATAGGTTATTAAATTAATAGCATTCAGAATCAAGAAAGTAAACTAAAAAGCCATTAAAACAAGATGACTGACATATTTGACAACATAAGAAAATACATTTTTCCCAAGGCATAAGCAATGACAAATGACCACTGAAAAACCTGAGTTAAAAAATTAGCAGGCCGGGATCGGTGGCTCAGCCTGTAATCCCGTGCTTTGGGAGGCTGAGGGGAGTGGACTGCCTGAGCCCACAGGTTCGAGACCCACCTGGGCAACTTGGTGAGACCTCATCTCTACAACAAATCAAAAAATTAGCTAGGCGTGGTGCCGTGTGCCTGTAGTTCCAGTTGCTTGGAAGGCTGAGGCGGAAGGATCGCCAGAGCCCAGCAGGTCGAGGCTGCGGTGGCCGGGAGCATGCCATTGCACCCCAGTCTGGGCGACAGAGTGAGACTCCAACTCGGAAAAAAAGAAAAAAAAAAAAAAAAAATTCGCAACGGTTGGGCTTGGTGACTCAGCCTGTAATCCCAGCACTTTGGGAAGCTGAGGTGGCCAAGGTGAGTGGATTGTCTGAGCCCGTGGGTTCAAGACCCGCCTGGGCAACTTGGCGAGACCTCATCTCTACAATAAATAAAAATTAGCCGGGCACGGAAGCGTGAGCCCGTAGTTCCAGCTACTTGGAAGGCTGGACGGAAGGATTGCCGGAGCCCAGCACGTCGAGGCTGCGGTGGCCGGGAGCAGTTACTGCACTCCAATCTGGGTGACAGAGTGAGATTCCAACTCAAAAAAAAAAAAAATTAGCAACAAGTAGTTCACAGCAAGGGGCCAGTTTTTCCAAAATACTGTATTTCTTCAATTCCATTAAACTGTTTGTTATAAGATGCATCATTCTTTTTTCTTTTGGGGGCTGGGGTCTCTCTCACCCAGGATGGAATGCAGTGGTACCATTACAGCTCACTGCAGCCTCCACCTCTTGAGCTCAAGTGACCCTCCCACCTCAGCCTCCTCAACAGCTAGGACTATACACAGGCATACACCACCTACCATGCCTTGCTAATTTTCAAATTCTTTGTAAAGATGAGGTTACCTATGTTGCCTAGGCTGGTCTTGAACTCCTAGACTCAAGCAATCCTGCCACCTAGGCCTTCCAAGTGCTAGGATTACAGGCATGAGCCCCCATACTTGGTCAAGATGCACCATTCTTGTATATACTACAGTGCAAAATTCCTTCCTTCCTCCCTCCCTTCCTCCCTCCCTCCCTTCCTTCCTTTCTTTTCTGAGTCAGATTCTCACTTTGTCGCCCAGGCTGGAGTGCATGTTCATGGTCACTGCATCCTCAACCTGCTGGGCTCAGGTGATCCTTCTGTTTCAGCCACCATGCCCAGCTATTTTTTTGATTTATTGTAGAGATGAGGTCTCACCAAGTTGCCCAGGCTGGTCTCAAATCCGTGGGCCCAGGCAATCCTCTCACCTCATCCTCCCAAAGTGCTGGGATTATAGGCGTGAGCCACCACCCATCTTTCTTTTTCAAAACAAGGTTTTACTATGTTGCCTAGGCTGATCTCAACTCCTAGCCTCAAGTGTTCCTCTTGCTTCAGCCTCCCAAGTAGCTGGAATTACAGGTCAGCCATTGCACCCAGAAAAAAAAACAAAATTAAATAAACCATGTCATGCTATCATTATAAGATGTGTCTAGATTTCTGGGATGCCAAACTGTGGGGGTGGTAGGGGAGTGTCTTAAACCCAACATAAAAGAATTCCTACCAGTAGTACTCTAAAGATCAAACAGCAAGATGGGCAAAGTATATATATATATATATATATATATATATATATATATTTTGAGTTGGAGTCTCACTCTGTTGTCCAGACTGTAGTGCAGTGGCTGCTCCCGGCCACCACAGCCTCGACCTGCTGGGCTCTGGCGATCCTTCTGCCTCAGCCTTCCAAGTAGCCGGAATTACAGGCATGCACTACCATGCCCGGCTGATTTTTTTTATTTATTGTAGAGATGAGGTCTTGCCACCCAGGCAGGTCTCGAACCCGCGGACTCAGGCAATCCACTCACCTCAGCCTCCCAAAGGCGCGGGATTACAGGCTGAGCCGCTGAGCCCGGCTGGGCAAAGTATATTAACTGACAATTACCAAAAAAGAAATGGACTACACATATGAAACACTCATAAGAAAATAAATGCAAATTTTCACTAGCAAAGATCAAAAGATGATAACACTAGAAAGAAATGTGGGGAACAGGTACTCTCAGACATTGCTGATGAAAGTGCCATCAGGTATACCAAAATCAGAAACTGACCTGTCCTGAGACAGCAGCTCTACTTCTAGGAATCCCACCTACAGACATGTTTGCACGTGTACAAAAGAACCCATACAGAAGGCTAATTTACATGTTCTTTTAGGAAAAAATTAAAAAGTTGATAACTCTGTAAAGGACCGTCAATGCAATGGCACTGGTCAATGGTACATTATACAAGTGAATACTATGCACCCATTAAAAACAATGAGAATGCATTGTACGCACTCTCATGGTCAGTCTCTAAGGTATCTTAAAGTAAGATCAGAAAAGCCATCATGTACAGGACATCACCAACTGTATAAGATGGAGGGCGGAAACATACAATTTATAATTCATAAAATATTTCTGAAGAGATAAACAGGAAATTGAGAACACTGCCTCTGGGGTGAAGAAGTGGTGGTTGGTGCTTACAACAACAAAAAATTAAGTCTTTCTTTAAGGTAACAAATTTTGCAATAACCTAAAAGAAAAAAATGTTTAAAATTAATACTTGCCTTTTTTCCTTTTGAGGTTTCAGAATCCTCATCTTCATCTACACTGAGTAGATTTGCCCCACTACATAAAAAAATAAGGGAAAAAACTTTAAGTAACAGTTACAATCCATACATTAAAAATTATGAAGTTTTATCCTCTATCCTAATTCAGGATAATTCAGAGAATCAGTAATTTTTCCTGTGAAGGGCCAGAGTAAATATTTTAGGCTTTGCAGGCCATATGGTCTCTGTAGCAACTACTGTTCTTTGTTATTGTAATATGAAAATGGCTATAAACTATCTACACATGAGACAATGCTCCAGTAAAAAAATATTAAGAGTTTAAGTCCACGGGTCACAGTTTGCTCACCCTTACCATAAATGAACATACAATTTTCTTTTTTATAATTATGGATTTTATATACTCTCACTCATCTTCTGTCTTACATTGACAATTAGAGTAGAAAGATACAGAAACAAAATAATGAAAAATAAACAAATTGGTAAGGGAAGAAAACCTTAGCTACCGAAAAGAAACTCCAATGGTACTGACATAGTAAAATAGTTCAACTCCACCACTCTTGAAAATATATCAACCCCTAACTGAGAATCACTGGCCTGAGAGATTAACAGATTAGACTATAGATCTACTAGCAGTTGATGTTAATCCCAACATCTTCAAAAAGCTGGGGGCTCTGAAGACCCATAATGAACCAGAGTACAATTTACAGTTCATAAATGAAATGTCTGTCTGGGACAGCCAGTACCTTAAAAGATAATTTTAAAAAAATGTACCTGGCCAATCTACCATGAAAGAAAGTCAAATACAACTTTTTTGAAGAGAATTCTGTCAAGGTATTTACAGTAATATCCTAGCTATTTAAAATAAAAGCACAAAATGCTTTGTTTCGTTACTGCTTGTAATCCAAAATTCTTTAATGTTAAAAATTCTCTGGTAAATATTTTACAAAAATGTTTAAAAAGTAGTATACTTTCTATGCAAATAATTTCAGATTTAATCCTAATTTTTCAAATCTACGTATGTACTGTAACAAAAAATGTTATATTAAAAATAATTAGCTAGGTACCGTGGCTCATGCCTATAACCCCAGCACTTTAGGAGGCTAAGGTGAGAGGACTGCTCAGCCCACAGGTTTGAGACAAACTGTGCAACATGGCATGACCTCATCTCTACAATAAATAAAAAATTAGCTAGGTGTGGTGGCATGCGCCTGTGGTTCCAGCTACTAGGAAGGCTGAGACAGAAGGATCACCTGAGCCCAGCTGGTAGAGGATGCAAAGGCCGTGAGCATGCCACTGCACTCCAGCCTGGGCAACAGAGTAAAACTCCAAGTCAAGAAAAACAAAAGACATTGAGAGACAGATAGAAAGAGAGAAAGAAAAAGGAAGGAAGAAAGGCCAGATCAGTAAATTAAAAAAACTAAAAACATTTAATTTGTAATACAAATATCAAGACATACAAAAAGTTCTATTAAAACTATTTTAAAATTTTGCACAGCAAAGTCCAAGTATATTAACAAAGTATAATGAACACTCTGCTTAACTTCTGTCTGGCTAAACACCTGTGTTTATCATTTATAATTTCTGCTTTCTCTGGTGAAAATCTGCTCTGCGATGCACATGGCAGGGATGCTGGTCATAAGTGGGGAAGGAAGACACTGCTGCACTTAAACTTTCATACAAAATTCAAGGGTCCTGATCTGGTTCACTTACTCATGATGAATGGTGACTTTCCAAATTGTTACTTAAACAGACTGCCTTTCTTTAAAAAACAAAAAACAAACAACAATGTCCTTAATTTAAAATCTTCTGTTTACAGTCCATTTTTAATCATAAGGTTAAATATAGTATAGCCATGTATTCATACATTTCAAAAGATGGAGCAACATAATAGCAAAAATATTTACCAATAAAGAACTGGGTTTTCTTTCCTTAATACTACTGCAAAGAGAACAATGTTGTCTTAAGAATACTATATTCTTAAAAATATTTCCATGGGATATAAATTATTTTTCCAATGAAAGCTTTATTTTTATAAAATATCTAAGGGAAAAAACATCCTTACTCTTTATCTGTATCTCCTTCACTTTCTTCTTCATGACCAAAGCTCCAGTTATTTTTAAAACCTCCATCCCTCTTAGACTCTGATCTAGCCAAAGCTGAAATGAAAACAAACTGCAGTAAGTATTCATTAATAGAACTGTTCAATATAAGACAAATCCGAGCATTTCCCAAGCTCTGATTATTCTAGGTTTCCTTTTAATTTGCTTGCCTTTGTTCTATTTCTTGTTCTCTCCAAAGAGAAAAAGAACATATTAAAATCTGTTTTTACTAATTTATAGTCATCCATATCTTTGTTTGCTATACAAATAAGCTCAAATTTGTAAGATACGATAACAGACATGTGGGGGTACATGAATATATAAAATTTGCCCTAAATCTCAATCTTTGATCACTGCTTCTAAAAATTAGTACCTGTAGTTTCATGAGAACTGTATCCACACTTTTCCTTAAATTCAATCATCCCTGCCCTTTTTTTTTTTGAGTTGGAGTCTTACTCTGTCACCCAGACTGAAGTGCAGTGGCTGCTCCTGGCCACCGCAGACTCGACCTGCTGGGCTCCAGCGATCCTTCCGCCTCAGCCTTCCAAGTAGCCAGAATTACAGGCGTGTGCTACCACGCCCGGCTGATTTTTTGTAGAGATGAGGTCTCGCTGCCCAGGCGGGTCTCGAACCCGCGGGCTCAGGCAATCCACTCACCTCAGCCTCCCAAAGGCGCAGGATTACAGGCTGAGCCACTGAGCCCGGCATCCCTGCCTTTTAATAGAACAAATTTTTTTTTTTCTGTGTTACTAACATAATTAACTCGATGACCAGAAAAACTCTCCATATTGGAACACCAAACCTGTTCATTATGAGCTTTAAAAAATTTCGTAAGTACATGGCTGAAACTCCCTGAAGCCATAAACAACTGGAGAGTGGAAACCTCAAGAGCTTTATGAAATTGCAAAGCTGGCATTCCTCTTAGTGCCAGAAGACAAAAGCTTGGTGTCCTGCCTCTAAGGGGCCCAGCAAGATGAAGGTAGGTCTGAGAACCAGACGACCTGAAGGTCAACACTCCAACTCACTGAACTGGGAAACAATGTACTGCAGAGACCATCAGGATAACCGTGCTGTCTTGCCCTTGGCTTTGGCTTTCTGAGTTGAATTAAAGACAAAGTGTATCCATCCCATGGTCAGTGCTACTGCATGAGTATTTGTTACCCCTCCAAAAGTCACATGCTGAAGCCCCAACCCTCAAGGTAACGGAGGTAGGGCTTCTGGAAGATGATTCCACCACAAGGGCAGAGCCCCCCTAAGTGAGAGGAGTGCCCTTCTGAAAGACATCCAAGAGAGCTTGTTCGCCCCTTCCAAGGCCTGTGGATACAGCCAGAAGGCACCAAGTAGGAGCAGGCAGGCCCTTCTCTTCAGCCTCCAGAATAGCTGGGACTACAGGCATGTGCTTTATTTATTTATTTATTTATTTATGTAGAGGAGATCTCGCAATGTTGCCCAGGCTGGTCTTGAACTCCAGGCTCAGGCAGTCCTCCTGCCTTGGCCTCCCAAAGTGCTGGGATTACAAGTGTGAGCCACTGTGTCCAGCCAAAAAAAAGAAAAAAATTTTAATATCACTATACCAATAAAATAGATTGAATTCCTTATTACAGATCTTCCCACAAAGAAAAAGGCTCAGAAGGCACTGCCAGGAATTTGCTTCAAATTTTTAAAAACTGTGCCAGTGGCCAGGCGCAGCAGCTCACACTAATCCCAGCACTTTGGGAGGCCAAGGTGAAAGGACTGCCTGAGCCTATGGGTTTGAAACCAGTCAGGGCAACTTGGCGAGACCTCATCTCTACAATAAACCAAATAATAATAATAACAATAATGATAATAATAAATTAACTGGGTGTGGTGGTGCACCTCTGTATTTCCAGCTACTTGGAAGGCTGAGGCGGAAGGATTGCCTGAATCCAGCAGGTTGAGGCTGTGGTGGCCATGAGCGTGCCACTGCACTCCAGCTGGGGCAACAAAATGAGAGTGAGACTCCATTTCAAAAAATAAAAAATATAAAACAGCACCAATCTTACCTAAACTTTTCCAGAAAACAAAAAAGTAAATACTATGTAGCTCACTTTATGAAGTCAGAATACTTGATCTCAAAATTGACAATGACATTCAAGCAAGGAAAATTACTAAGCAATTTCACATAAAAACAGATACAAACCTAAAATAAAATATTAGCAAATCAAATCCACTGAAACAAAAACTCTTAGCAAAACAGGTATAGGAGAGAACTTCCTTAATTTGAAAAAGAATAGCTCCAGAAGCCTTCAACAGACACCATAACCTTCCCCTGGCCATAAGTCTATTCAAGTATGTAGTGGAGGTCCTCGGGGAGGCAGGAAAGAGAGAAAATGCCTAAGAATGATGAGGAAAGTAAGAAAGAAGAAAACTTATTCATGGGCAGAATCACAAATCTCATGGGAAGAAGGAAGACTTATTTTTTCCTAAAGAAGATACATTTGGTAGAATATGAAAGGCATAAGGAAGAATGTAACTAGAAAATCATTACTTAGGAACCACTGTATTAATAGCTGGGGGATTCAGGCATGACTCATCTATGGATGCTAAAACCAGTGGGTGAAATCTGGTAAGAAATAAGGTATTCACATTGCCTCAAAGTATCCCTTCACACAAAATTTATTAATTACAAAGGACACGAAAGTAACTTTCAGGGACATAATCTGGCAAATAACACCTGAACTAAGTGATCCAAGTGAATTTCACCAGCAATAGGACAAACTGATATCATAGGCTTCTAGATCTAACACACCGGGAAACACATAGATCGTTCCTATGGCATTCCTTAGAATAAATGTTTAACCTCAGCCAGGCACAGTGACTCAGGCCTGTAATCCCAGTGTTTTGGGAGATGGAGGTGAGAGGATTACCTGAGCTCAAGGGTTGAAGACCAACCTGAGCAACATGGTAAGACGTCATCTCCACAATAAACCACAAAATTAGCCCAGTGTGGTGGCACACACCTGTAGTTACAGCTACTTTGAAGGCTGAGGCAGAAAGATTGCATGAGCACAGCAGGTAGAGGCTGTGGAGGCCTTGAGTATGCTACTGCACTCCAGTCTGGGTGACAGAGTGAGACTCCCACTCAAAAAAAAAGTTTCACCTGATTATAATCACGAGGAAACATCAGACAAACACAAATTGGGATAAACCCCAACTACAAAATAACCATTGTGTTTTCTTAAATATGGCAAGGTCAAGGAAGACAAAGACTGAAAACCTATTTCCAGATTAAAGGAGACTAAAAAGACATGACAAACAAATGCAGTACACAATTCTATATCAGATCCTGAACCAGAAATTTGTTTCTCTTCCTACCAAGGAGCATTTTTTGTCAACTGGCAAAAATGAGAAAAGTTTGTAGATTAGATAATACTACATTGATGTTAATTTTCTGATTTTGACAACTACACTGCATAGTTCCTAAACAAAAGTAGGGGGAGGAAAGAGAACAAAGAAAATGGGGGTATATGGGCAGCATGTCCGAAACTTATTTCAAATGGTTAAAAAAAAAAAAGAATTTTTTTTTTTTGAGTTGGAGTCTCACTCGGTCGCCCAGACTGGAGTGCAGTGGCTGCTCCCAGCCACTGCAGCCTGCCTGTTGGGCTCCGGGGATCCTTCCACTTCGGCCTTCCGAGTAACCGGAATTACAGGCATGCGCTACCACGCCCGGGTGATTTTTCGATTTATTGTAGAGATGAAGTCTCGCTGCCCAGGCAGGTCTCGAACCCGCGGGCTCAGGCAATCCATTCACCTCAGTCTCCCAAAGGCACGGGATTACAGGCTGAGCCACCGAGCCCGGCTAAAAAATGTATGTTTATATAAACATATAAGCAGCCATGTGCCACTTAATGACGTTTCAGTGAATGATGGACAGGATACAGGACAGAGGTTCCATAAGATCATAGTACTGCATTTTACTGTACCTTTTCTACATTTAGATATGCTTACATACACAAACACTTTTCATTTTGTCACAACTACCTGCAGTATTCGGTACAAGGGTTTGTAGCCTAGGAGCACAGGCCATACCGTATAGGTGTGCAGTAAGTTCTACCATCTAAATGTGAAGTACCGCTATGATGCTCACACAATGACAGAATCACTTAACCCATTCGCGACCACTGACACGAATTCACGTCTTTGCAAATTCTCTTTCTAAATGCTGCAACGCTGTCATATGTATGTTATTATATTTTGCTTGAAAATGAGTGGTCAGGCAAGGAGAAAGTTAATTGAGATAATTATCTGATAACAACCTCACAATGTTGTTACTAATTTATGTAGTTGGTAAAAATTGCAAGTTGGTCATTATTTAGTTGCAATTAGTGCTGTATACATGTATTTTGATATTTCAGGGCTTTCATACGTCTTCAACATTAAAAATAATTTACTCTAATTATGGAAAATGAAGAAATACATGCTGACGAGATTTCCCAGGTCGAAGGTGAATCTAGTGACTTATTACTGATTGTGAGACTGATAATGATGTAATGATGCAATGCAAATGAAGAAATATAATGCAGATAATCTATGAATCTAGTACTGATGAAAATGAATCAATATTGAGTGGACAAAATATGATCCAAAAAGAAACTTACAAGTGTTTACTGGGAATCCAGATGTCAAGGTATTTCCAAATGACCCTCAAAGTATAAGAGAAGTTGTTGGACTATTTATTGTAAATCATTTTATAGAAATGAATGCAACTGAAACTAACAGGTATCATGATCAGATGCACCATAAATATAAATGCCCCCAAAAATTTTAAAAAGGAACAATACTACAGTATCTGAGATGAAAAAATTTCTAGCAGTATATACTTTGAGAGGACAAGCAAAGAAAACTACAATCTGTGATTATTGGTAACACATCTGTCAACTGCGACATCTTTTCTTTTTTAAAAAAAAAAGTTGCCCAGGCTGGTCTCAAGTCCCTGGGCTCAAGCAGTCCTCTCACTTCCACCTCCCAAAGTGCTGGGATTACAGGTGTGAGCTACCACACTCAGCTAATACATTTATTTTCAAAAATAATGACATGAAACAGATTCCTACAAATGTTGTGGTTTTTGTATTTTTTCCAATAACGCAGAAACGCAGTCAAATCCAAGCAGATTATGCTAAATTTAACCCATAATAAGTTGTGTTTAAATAAGTTCAACACTGTGTACAAACCTGAACAAGAATTTTCCTTGGATGAATCCATGATACCTCATCGTAGAAGACTGTCTTTTCAGGTTTATAATCCAAATAAAAATACAAAGTACAGAATGCTAGTCAGACTTGTCTGAAGCAAATACTGGATATGTCTGCAACTTTCAGCTGTATTGTGAAAAAGTTGACAATTTAGACAAGACCGTTTCACTTGTGCTTAACAACAAAAGTTTGCAGCAACCAGTTTCAGATTTTTAAAAAAAATTTTCACCAGCTCTCAGTATTAGGAAAGTAAAAAATTTGCCGGTCTTAAATGTGTTAAGATGCATTTCTCAGATGACAGCTAACACATAACTGTATATCACTAGAGAGAATATAATAATAAGTAGCTGACATTTGAGGTAACAAGGGAAGAATATAAGGGAAGCCTTTGTACTATGTGTTTTTTTTGTTTTTGTTTTTGAGTTGGAGTCTCACTTTGTCCCCCAGGCTGGAGTGCAGTGGCAAGCTCACAGCCACCGCAGCCTTGACTTGCTGGGCTCAGGCGATCCTTCTGCCTCAGCCTTCCAAGTAGTTGGAACCACAAGCGCAAGCCACCACACCCGCATCATTTTTTGACTTACTGTAGAGGCAAGGTCTTGCCAAATTGCCCAGGTTGGTCTCTGGAACCCCTCAGCTCAGGCAATTCTCTTGCCTCTGCCTCACAAAGTGCTGGGATTACAGGCGTGAGCCACTGTGCCCAGCTTGTACTAGTCTTATAACTTTGCTATAAATGTAAAACTATCTCAAAATAAAAGTTTAAAAAGTTAAAATAAACATAAGGAATACATAAACTACAAACAGATTTCAAATTCTGTTCCCCAGTCTATGCAACTGACTGGCCCTCTCCTGCCCCCACAGAAAAAAACAAACAAACAAACAAAAAAGAAACCACAAAGAATTGGAGAAAAACTAATAAAATAAAAAAATTAAGTTACAATACAGGTAAGATCAAAGGATTTTTTAAATCACAGAAAATACAAGACATTAAAAGGAAAACAAATGACTGCACTGTGTTTACAAAATTATTCTACTCTTAAAAAAAAAATAAGACAGTCGAGTGTGATGGCTCATGCCTATAATTCCAGCACTTTGGGAGGCCGAGCCCATGGGTTCGGGATCAACCTAGGCAACTTGGTGAGACCTCGTCTCCACAATTAAATCAGAAGAGTAGCTGGACATGGTGGTGTGTGCCTGTAGTTCCAGCTACTAAGACTGAGGTGGAAGGATCACCTGAGCACAGCAGGTCGAGGCTGCGGTGGCCGTGAGCGTGCCACTGTACTCCAGCCTGAGCAACAAAGTGAGACTCCAACTCAAAATTTAGAAAAAAAAAGAATGAACCAAGTGCAGTGGCTCACACCTGTAACCCCAATACTTTGGGAGGCTGAGACAGGAGAACTGTTTGAGCCAGGAGTTCGAGATCAGCCAGGGAAACACAGTGAGACTTCGTCTCTCCAAAAACTAAAAAAATTAGCCAGGCATGATAACACACACCTACAGTCCAGCTACTCAGGAGGTTGAGGTGGAAGGATTGCCCAAGCCGAGGAAGTCAAGGCTGCGGTAAGCCAAGATCATGCCACTGCACTCCAGCCTGGGTGACAGAGTGGCATCCCAACTCAAAAATAAAATAAAATAAAATAAAAAGACTAAGACAAGTAATAAAGTGGTAAGTTATGTTCTATATAATCCAACCAAGTTTACTATTCAGAATATGTAAAGAACATCAACAACCCAATAGGAAATAACAAGCTCACAGAAAACACACACACGCACTCTCTCTCTCTCTCTCAAACATTTATATATGTCTAAAAAAAAGATATTGATAGGGTATTTTGTTTAGTTTACGATGCATCACAAGCACACAGAGTAAGGACCCAATAAATATACTTTGCTGACACCCAATAAATATTTTTTGATTGTTGAATAAACAGTGAATAATTTTTTTAAATACAGCAAGATACTCAAACTCACCATGGATCAGAGTATTAATATAAATTCAAACTACTATCTGATAACTCCATCAAGCTGGCAGAAATTAAAACACCAAGTGGGTGATGGTGTATGGAAATCAGAGAACTTAAAAACTGTTAGTGAAACCACTTTGAAGATCAATTTGGAATTACCTTGTGATTTTAATTTTTTTATTTTTTGAGATAGGGTCACACTCTGTCACCCAGGCTGGAGTGCAGTAGCATAACTCCAGCTCATCACAGCTTCAACCTCCTGGGCTCAAGTGATCCTTCTGCCTCAGTCTCCCAATTCGCTGGGACTACAGGCATATGCCACCACGCCTGGCTAATATTTTTTATTTTGTAGAGATACAGTCTTACTAGGTTGACCAGGCTGGTCTTAAACTCCTGGACTCAAGCAATTCTCCTGTCTCAGCCTCCCAAAGTGCTAAGATGACAGACATGAGCAACTGTGCCCAGCCCCTTATGATGTTTAAATTGTTCATGCCCTAAGACTCAATCATTCCACTGCTAAGACATAAGATGAAAAAGTCACAATACAGATATGACCAAAGGTCAGGTGTCAGCAAACGATGGCCCCGCCAAATCTGGCTTGCTGCCTGCTTTTATGACGTTCATGAGCTAAGAATGACCTTTACATTTTTAATGGTTGGGGGTGGGACAGAATCAAAAGAAGACTGTTTCACGACACATGAAAACTATATGAAATTCAAATACCACTGCCTATAAATAAAGTTTTATCAGAACGCAGCAACACTCATTTGTATTATCTCTGCCTTCCTACTGAAATGGCAGTGTTTCAGTAAGAACAGTGACTGTATAGACTGCAAAGTATAAAATACTATACGGCCCTTTACAGAAAAATGTGCCAACCCTCTGCCCTAGAGAAACAAGCCCATGTGCACAAGGAAACAAACTTTTAAAAAAAGTTCATAGTAGCAATATGAGACATACTAAAAGGTCCACAGTAACAATGTATGTAACAGTAAAAATCTGGATGCAACCTAAATGTCCAGAAATAGGGGAATGCATAAATAAGCTCTTATATTCATACTACAGAATACTAAATGGCAATGAAAAAAGTACTAGAGCTATTTTTGTCAACACTGTTAAATCTCTTAATGTTGTAATAAAAAGTTTCAAAGGATATAGTATGACATAATTTATACATTTTAAAACATGCAAAATGGATATATAATTGTTTTAATGCACATATAATCATATATGGTCAGATATACATATATAAGGAGTAAAGGATAAAGAAATGTATGAGAATGACAACTAATTACCAAGTTAAGGATCACAGTTACCTGGGGGGGGAGCAAAACAAACAAATGATAACAACAACAATAAAATGAGGTTCATCCCAGCTTCAACTATATCGGTGATGTTTCCTTGTTTAGGTGAGAAAGTAGAACATGAGTGCTTGCTGTATTATTCTTTATATTTCATACAGATCTGAAATACTTTCTAATAATTTTAAACTAATTTTTACAACAAAGAATATGAAAAAAAAAACACTTTTTTTTTATTTTTTTGAGTCGGAGTCTCACTCTGTTGCCCAGAGTGCAGGGGCATGCTCACAGTCATCGCAGCCTCAACCTGCTGGGCTCAGGTAGCTTCCAAGTAGCTGGAACTACTTGGCACACGCCACCACACCCGGCTAATTTTTTGATTTATTGTAGAGATGAGGTCTCGCCAAGTTGCCCAGGCTGGTCTCCAACCCATAGGCTCAGGCAATTCTCTCACCTAGGCCTCCCAAAGTACTGGGATTATAGGCATGAGCCATCATGCCCGGCAGGGAAAAAAGGAAAAACTTTTTAAAAGAACAACTGAGAGAAAGTTGCAACTTGAAATATAAAAGCAGTAGCGGAAAATATAACAGAGCACTAAATGCAGAAGTTAGGAAATCTCTCCACAAAGAGAGATTTTAGGTGGCTCTGTAGTGCTACCCGTCTTTCTCAAGAGCTGGCAAGATTCTCTAAAGACAGTGAGTTTCTTGGAGTCTTAAGTCACCATGTAACAAGTCTTAAGAACCTGCAGCAGAGATCAAATGAAGAGGCCTCTAGGCAGCATGGAGTGGGGTCAGCCCGCCACGATGGAATCACCAGACCAGACCAGTCAAGCCAAACCACCACCAAATCACCTCTGCAGATGCTTCATGATGCAGAAAATTCACCCAGTTGGGCCTTTCTTAAATCCCTGATCTGCAAAATCTTTCTTTTGGTACAGAAGACAGACAAGTAGATCTTCCAATACTATCCCAAGGGTGAAGCCTTTGAAAATATTATATTTGTGGATGTGATAGTAACCCTTTGCACTCAGATGCCCCCTTTCAGAGGACATAAAGAGACTGTTGGTGAGTATACAGGACAAACTTATACAAGAGCAAATTTTTCGAAAACGCATGTTTCCTTGAAGTTTTCCATTCAAATTCACCAAAAAAAAAGCAAATAAAGAGATGGAATATATACTGAAACATGACTGATCATATGAGGAATCATATCAGGAATCATGTGGGTCCTTCCACATCTTCTTCGAAAAACAGACTGGACAATACATTACATATCATTAACGTGGGCAGAAGAAAACGAGACTGCATTGTCCGATAGAATAGAAAAACACCAGGTGTAGCCAGGTCGGTGGCTCACACCTGTAATCCCAGCACTTTGGGAGGTGGAGGCGAGAGGATTACCTGAGCTCAGGGATTTGAGAACAGCCTGAGCAACATGGCGAGACCTCATCTCTACAATAAAAAAAAGAAATCAGCTGGGCATGATGGCACATGCCTTTGGTTCCAGCTACTTGGAAGGCTGAGGCAGAAGGATCATTTGAGTCTAGCAGATCGAGGCTGTGAGCGTGCCACTGCACTATAGTCTGGGTGACAGAATGAGACTCCAATTCAAAAAAAAAAAAAGAAAGAAAGAAAAATAAAAACACCAGGTGGAAGACCAAATTACTACTGCACAACATGTATCAATGAACCTGCAATGCATGAGTGATTATCTCACACGTTACCACACGTTAGAAAAATATGATATAGGCCAGATTCGGTGGCTCAGCCTATCATCCCAGCACTTTGGGAGGCCGAGGCCAAGTGGATTGCCTGAGCCCACAGGTTCAAGACCAGTCCGGGCAACTTGGTGACTTGTCTCTACAACAAAATCAAAAAATTAGCAGGGCGTGCACCTACCTATAGTTCTGACTACTTGGAAGGCTAAGGCAGAAGGATTGCCAGAGCTCAGCCGATTGACGGTGGGGTGGCCTGAGTGTGACACTGTACTCCAGCCTGGGTGACAGAATGAGACTCTAACTCAAAAAAAAAAAAAAGATATAAAATTTAGATTAATTTTGGCATAAGTTTCTCAATGTCCAAAATTCCACTATGAGTTAAATGTCATTATGATAAAATAAGCTCCAGCGCTACTCTATTTAATATGAAGTTATTCATTTTTCACTACTTCATTAAAAAAAGTATGGTCGAGTTGCTGGTAGGTGATCCACAAAGTTGTCTCCAAGTGCAAAGGGTTAAATTAGACCCCTCTGGGGACACCAAGGCTATAACATTCTTTCCCTTAGGACCCTGCTATCATTCAGCCTTGGCTAGGCTATCTACTCATTCCATTCAGTGGTTTTCTGTGGATCTTTTAGCATCACTGCCACACTCAGTTCAGTCCAAGTTCACTGGTCAGACAGCAGTTTAGTGCTTAGTGTTGCTGGAAACTCCTTGATCTTTTATGGAACAAAAATGTCAAGCAGGTGATACTTTGTGCCCAAGTAGTGCATTTGGTGCTGCCTGTACACAAAGTCTTGAAAAGTTGATGAAGACCCTCCACATAACTGCTACTATGACACACTAACAAACATTGCTTGGGCTCTATCACCTGCGACTGCAGAGGAGAGACCAGCCTGGACTAAGGAAAGAAGACTGAATGCCAAGGTGTTTGGATCCCACTCTATCCGAACTGTGGCCACCGGGGTTGTGGAGAAAGAGAAGTTATTAGTTGCCATGGAATCAGAGTCAGCAGAGGTGAAGGTGGTTAAGAATTAGTACCTACACCTTGTCTCTAGGATTTAATGGCCGATTCAGACACAGGCGGTCATGAGGACAGAAAGTTTCCTATATTTTTGAATATAGGAAAGACTACAAGTCTACTAAACTAGTTTACAATTCCTACCTCTTTGCTGTCCAGTCTTAATAAAAAACGAACTATATACTTACTACATATGGGATACAAGCACTGTTTGTTTTTTTCCCTGCTCTGTTCCAAAGATTGCAATGTTGTTAATTTGGGAAGGGGAAAAATTTATCTTCAAACCTAAGCATGAAACGTATTTTAAACAGCAACCCCCATTCAAAACAAAACAAAAACAACCTCCCAAGGCAAGGGTGAAATATGGCTGCCGTCTTACTTCTCCAGTCTACAGTTTCCAGTGACCTTAAGGTAGCTGTTGTTAACTTGCACCAAGGAAGAGTGTCCACATGCCCCAATGTGCCTGAGACTAGCTCAGTTTTAGCCCCTATCTTCAGGAGACAACAGGTTCTAATTTTGGGGCAACAGATGCAGGTTCCAGGAAGTACAAAACTCCAGGGAAGCCAAAAACAATGAGAGGTCAAAGGCAGGATGGCATTTAGCTTCAAAGGGATATGGCATAGATAATCCATGACTTTCTATAACTGCTGCTGATTTTACCTGATGGTGGCAACCACAATTTACAGTTCGCAACAATGGAGCATCCAAATGCTCACTCTAAGTAACGTGACTTAAATGTACAACTTACGTGTGTCCTAACTGTAAGCGTTAATGTTATTTCTTTAACTCTGGGGATTTAACTGGTGTTGTGCATCAAGACACTGCTTAATTTCCAGTATTGTGCATGCTATGACTGTTTTCTAAGAGTTTAGGTAATGAAAATGAGAAAAATGGCCGAGTGTGGTGGCTCATGCCTATAATCCCAGCACTTTGGGAGGCCGAGGTAAGAGGAATGCCTCAGCCCACGGGTTCGAGACCTGCCTGGGCAACTTGGTGAAACCTCATCCCTGCAATAAGTAGGGACAACAAAATTAGCTGGGTATGGTGGCACATGACTGTAGTTCCAGCTACTTGAAAGGCGGAGACTGAAGGATCACCGGAGCCCAGCAGGTCGAGGCTGCGGTGGCCGTAAGCGTGCCACTGCACTCCAGCCTGGGCGACAGAGTGAGACTCCAACTCAAAAAAAAAAAAGAAAATGGGAAAAATTACAGGAACAACTCCAGCATGACCAAATATCACTAAATGAAACAACAAAGGAAAGGGATGAAAAGTTCCTAACATCCTTCCTCTTTTTTCCTTACTTATACTTGTCTAATGTCAGAATTTCCAAGTTAGTTCCTAATCAACTAAAAGCTATAACTAGTGACTATTTCTGTTGCATCTTTGAAGCAAGTTGCCAATTGTGTGGCCTACTTTGCTTTATCTCTTTTTAGCTTCCTAAACAGTCCAAGTTAGAAACTTTTGGATTGCATAAGAATCATTTTTCACGTTTGAGAAATACTACAACTGTTGAAAGAACAAGAAAAAACTACCAGTGTGCAGACCGGGAGCAAAGAAACGGCTGAATAGATTAAGGATGGCTGCGAATTCTTTCCACCCTCCCACCAAACGGCGGCGTCCACTTCCTCTCCCCTTGAACCTGCTGGCTCTGTGACCTTTGGCTAGTACAATGCGCTTAAAGTAACTCTGTAATTTCTGAAGTTGGGCCTTAAGAAGTGTGGTTTCCACTCTTGCCCTCTTAAAGTGTCGTCGCTTCATCAATAAATGATAATTCTCCATAATTACTTTTCCTTTTTCCTTCTCTTTTCTGGCCCTTCTCCCTTTGGGGAGAGGCAGAGGGAAAGGAGACAAGAGTCAAGGGGAAGCAAAAGGATGGAGAAGAGAGGGAGGAAATGCTGAGAAAGCTGAGGCTAGAAGTTGGGCCCCAGGCTCCAACTCTGACCTCCCCACCAGCCTGCTTTGGGTCACAAGCCCTTCTGGGAGCTCTTGAGTTCCTCGAATAGTCAACATATTTTTGTGATGGCAACAGGAACTGCCAACTTATGAAGTCTAGATATATGGAGTACACCAGTCAGCCTAGAGCACCAAAGGCAGCTAGTATCTAGAAAAAGAGAGCTAGTTACGTGAAAGAAAAACAGAAAAGACTAAAATTCAAATGGAAAGCCAAGAAGAGAAGGAAAGGAAGTTCTTTTTCTTTTCTCATCTGCTAAGAAAAGAAATAATAGTGGCCAGGCGTGGAGGCTGACACCTGTAATCCCAGCCCTTTGTGAGGCCGAGGTGACAGAAGTGCCTGAGCCCATGGGTTAGACAACAGCATGGGCAAATTGGCGAGACCTTGTCCAAAGAAATAAACCCCCCCAAAAAATTAGCCATACATGGTGGCGCATGCCTGTAGTTCTAGCTACTTGGAAGGCTGAGGTGGAAGGATCATCTGAGTCCAGCAGGTTGAGGCTGCAGTGGACATAAGCATGCCATGGCGCTCCAGCCTGGGTGACGGAGAGAGATTCTGACTCAAAGAACAAAAACACAGAGGTTAATCTGTCCGAGATCACACAACTAATAAGTAGTAGAGCTTTCTGGCTGCTGAGCTCATACTTCCAATGCAATTCTAGGGAAAATCACTTTCATCCCAAGTGAGGTTCTACTCCATAATTTCATGTGAAACATAAAAGCGTGGGGTGTGGTGGCTCACACCTGAGAGGACTGCCTGAGCCCAGGGGTTTGAGACCAGCCTGGTCAACTTGGTGAGAGCTCATTGCTAGCAAAAATTAAATAAAAAAATTAGCCAGGTATGGTGGCATATGCCTGTGGTTCCAGCTACTTGGAAAGCTGAGGCGGAAGGATTGTCTGAGCCCAGCGAGTCAAGGCTGTGGTGGCTGTAAGCATGCTACTGCACTCCAGTCTGGGCAAGAGAGTGAGACTTCAACTCAAAAAAAAAAGAAGAAACATAAAATCACTCAATAACAAAATTTATCACTACAAATGGGATGAAATCAGGAGATAAACAAACCAAAATAAGGAATGACACCATGATGTAAGATCAAAAGAAAAAGAGAGGCCATTACCTTGCTAAGCTACTGCCAGGTCATGTTTTCCTAAGCCTTGGCCTCCTCCCCTAGCTTGGGGAGGTGAATCACCTCCCTCTTCTCTCTCTCTCTCTAATTTACTTTCTAAATAAAGTATATTTCTTAATCTAAAAAGAAAAAGAGAGTCCGAGTGCAGTGGCTCACACATGTAATCCCGACACTCTGGGGGGCTGAGGCGAGAGGTCTGCCTGAACCTTGGAGTACAAGACCAGCCTGGGCATGGTGAGACCTCAATTAATTAATTAATTAATAAGTGAATGAATGAAAGCAAGCAAGCAAGAAAGATTGATTGATTGGCCGGGCTTGGTGGCTCAGCCTGTAATCCCTGCACTTTGGGAGGCCAAGGTGAGTGCATTGCCTGAGCCCACAGATTCGAGACCTGCCTGGACAACTTGGCGAGACCGCATATCTACAATAAATCAAAAACTAGTCGGGCATGATAGCACATGCCTGTAGTTCCAGCTACTTGGAAGGCTGAGGCGGAAGGAATGCCAGAGCCCAGTGGGTTGAGGCTGCGGTGGCCAGGAGCGGCCATTGCACTCCAGTCTGAGTGACAGAATGAAACTCCAACTCAAAAAAAAAAAAAAGATTGATTGATTGATTAGCTGGGTGTGGTGGCACATTACCTGTAGTCCCAGCTACCTGGAAGGCTGAGGCAGAAGAATCACCTGAGCTCAGCAGGTCGAAGTTGCAGTAGCCATGAGCGTGCTACTGCAAGCCAGTTTGGGCGAACACAGAGAGGCGCCACAGATAGACAGACAGATTCTGCTAAGTAGGCAGAAACTAAAAACCTTGTCCAAACTCCACGGAACGACAATCATTTAGGAGAAACTGTGCTTTACAGTTCAACAGATAGTGCAAAGTATTTTCTGCCCCAGTAAAACTTGCAAACGACTCAGGTTCTAAACTGAGTCTGCATGCAATATAAGAGACTGGCTAATGGGAAGCAGAAAACACTTTTCATTTGGAGACAGACACATCTCTGCTGGTACCCGGAGAGATAACAATGCTGCACGCAAGAGCAGGAGTCTTTCCAACCTAGTAGACGAGCCCCGAAATGAAAAGGCAAACCACTGACTGACGTAGTAACTGATGTGTATTAGAAAGGAAAGGCAGAAAAAGTTACTTCAGGAAAAAATGGGAGAAAATATAGGTGATGCAATTCAGCTGGCTAACAAACAAAAAAAGGAAAATACAAGTGGCTATGAGTAAGTTCAGTCCAAAAAAGAAGAAACAAATGAGAGTAAGTTGACCTGCGGGAGTTCCCAGAGAGGAAAGCCAGAAAAGGGAGAAGCTCAAGAGGGCGACAAGAACACGCTCAGCTCTGCCCCACCCTGTCTGTCCCCCACCTGGTCACTCCCACCACCCTTCGCTCTCGAAAGCTCTCTCCAGGTGGAGGCGAATGGCCACGCGCCCTCTCCTGGCTGGCACCATGGTCTCCCTCTCTCAGCTCCACAAACGTGCCATGCGACCCCGTTTTATTCCCTCGGAGCCCCGAAAGCTGTCTTCCCACTTCTTCTCTATTCTCCCTTCAAACCGCCCTGATCAGATCTAACTCTCATTCTCACGGGCTGAACGTCTTTTATCGGAAATGCTTGCAGCTAGAAGCACTGCAGATTTGTATGGGACATTATACCAGCCGAGCAACCAAATCCAAAAAATCTAAAGTCCTAAATGCTTCAACAAGCGTTTCCTTTGAGTGTCGTGCACTCAAAAAGTTTCGGATTTTTTGGAGCATTTAGGATTTCTGGATTTGGGATGCGCAACTTGTATACATAATGTCCCTTTGTTGAACTTGGCAGTTGGAATTTTACATTTACAAGTGTGATTATTTCATTATTGATTCTTCCCTTGAGACTGGAGACTCTGGAAAAAACATTTCCCCACGCCCCCCCCATGCCTCTCAGGGCAGTACTGAACCCACAACATAGTAGGTGCTCAATAAATGTCTGTGGACTGAATGAACAAACACAGAAGAGCAGCCTACCAAAACCATCTACCGCAAGCAGGAAAGGGTAGGAGACAACAGTAAGTGAATGGGAGCAAAAGAAATAAGCCAAAGAGGGGAAGGGATGGTTAAAAAAAAAAAAAAAAAGAATAAAAAAATCAACACAAGCTGTGGCTTAGTGAAATCCATCTAATTTTAGTACTTTAGTGTACTACTACACAAACAAAATGAAGAAGGTGCAACAGAGCCAGGAGGCCTCCCTTTCCCTAGAGAAGCTATAAAAAGAAACAGGATGAAAATCTCACTTGCAGTAGTTGTAAGGACGTAAGACATATCTTAGAACAAAGATGCAGAGCAGACATCTCAAACTTCCTATAGCCAGGCAGTGCTATTCATTTCTGTTTCATTCCGTCAGACTGGCGCTACCCCTCAACACCTCCAGCCAAAACCCTCTGACAGCTCCCTGACTCTGACCCTCCATGTGCAAGTCACTAGCAAGTCCTGCAAGCTCCACTTCCAAACTCTCGCCCATCCCTCCACTTCTCCTCCCCATCTCCACTGACACCACCCTCCTTCAAGCCCCTGGCCCTTCTACCTAGACTGCTACCACTGATCGCATCCTCTTGCTGTTAATCTTGCTCTTAGCTTTAACTCATTCCACAGAAAGCAGCCCACGTGATTTTTTTAAGATAAATTATATCATGAGTATTCCTTGTCCCGAACTCTTCCACGACTTCCCGGTACTGAGAATGAAACCGAAATCCTTGGTGATCCTGCACGAGAGCTCGCCTGCCTCTCCCATCACTCTCCTTTGCTGAGGCTATGTTTCAGCCAGGACACCTCCTTTTTGCTTATCAAAAGGAAGGAATCATATAGCACCCTGGACCTTTGCACAGATCATCACCTCTGCCATACTCTGAAGTGGCTCTTCATTGAGGTGCTTCCTTCACTCAAGGGTAAAATCCTCAGGGATGCCCTTCCTGTAAAACAGGCTGCCCCCTTATCGCTCTATTTCTTTCTTCCATGGTCTCTATCACAGTACCACCATCTGTTTATTTTGTTAACAAAAACATGTTCCAGGCGCAGGAATATGACAGGGGGAAGACAGAGTCATTGCTTTCACGGAACTACGACAGAGCTATGCTTTCACAGAGCTAACGAGACAGGCCTGAAAAACATGAAGAATTAAACTTATCATGTGATAAGTACCGACAAAAAATAAAAACCGTAACGGGTAACGCCATGTGTTTGTGTGTGTGTACGTGTATGAACACAAACGGCACGGCAACATTTTAGGCATCTTGTCAGGTCTGAGCTGACATGAACAGAGCGAAGGAACCTGGGGTAACGTTGTTCTAAATGAATTATGTTGTGCTTTTGGAGCCTTCTCCGCTGAGACAGAAGTCCTAGGAAGGCAGGGACCTCGGCTATCTCACACACTGCTGCAGTCACCAGGCTCCGCACCTAGTAGAGTAGGCAGCTGCAAGTATTTGACGACGGCATGAAAACCAACGCCAGTTTTCCAAGAAAGCTACTAGAAAGGACGGAAAGCGTAACATGTAAATGCTTTCACACTAAAGGTTAATTTTAATTTCAGACACGGGGAAACATTTTGGAAACTTATAAACAGGACAATAACAACACGCATGGCGCAGCCCGGCGCAGAGGCTCAAGCCTGTCATCCCAGTACGCTGGGAGGCTGAGGCTAGAGGGGTCCGAGACCTTGGCCCTAGAAAAAAAAAAAAAATCAAAAACCTAGACGGGGGATGGGGGGGGTGTGGCGCGCACCTGGAGTCCCAGCTACTTGGGAGACTGAGGCGAAAGGATCCCCTGGGCCTGGGAGGTCGGGCTGGGACGAGCTGTGCCGGTGCCATTGCACTCCAGCCGGTGCGGCACAGGCCACGACTCAAAACACGAAAACAAAAAAACAGCGATGATCAGCATTATTAAAAGTGTAAGGAACCAAAAGAGTCACGGAAATGAAGCGCAATCGAGAAGCAGCACTGAACATCATTCATTCATTCCAAAGATCCGACCCAGGATGTGAAACCAGGTGATGGAGAACTAAAATCGCTCTTCTCTCTGACGTTCACCTTCTAGACAAGTCGCGATGTGCGTTCTTCATTACTATTATTATTGTTATTATTTTGAGTTGGGGTCTCAGTCTGTGGCCAGGCAGGAGGGCAGGGCATGCTCGCGGCCACTGCAGCCTCAGCCTGCTGGATTCAGGCGATCCTTCTGCCTCGGCTTTGCAAGTGGTTGGAACCACAGGCGCGCGCCACCACACCAGGCTATTTTTTTCTTATTGACCGTAGAGATGCGGTCTCGCCAAGTGGCCCGGCCTAGTCTCGAACCCGGGGCTCAGGCTATCCCCTCGCCTCGGCCTCCCAAAGCGCTGGGCGACAGGCGCGAGCCCGGCCTGGCAGGTTCTGCATTCCCTGCACGCCCGAAGGTCGCAGACGGGAACCGACTGCCGGCGGCGTCCGCTAGACCGGCCGGTCTCACGGGCCCGGGGCGCCCGGACGGCCCCAAAGCCTGAGCGGCCGGAAGTGCGCTAGGCCCCAGGCAGCGGCACCCCGCCCGGGCGGCCACCCCGCAACCCCCTCGGGCTCCGGGTTCCGGATAAAAGCGGTGCGCGCGGCACTACCCGCGGCCGCCGCCTTGGCCCGAGGGTCTTCGCTCCAGGAGGAAGAGCGACGGCGCCGGGCCCGTGCCCGGCCGGGCGGACCCCGAGCGCCGCCGCCGCCGCGCGCCCGGCTCGGCCCCCGCCGGCAGGCCCGGGACCCGCGCCTCGAGAGGACGCCCCGCCGCGAAGGCCTGGGCCGCACTGCCCAGCCGCCGAGCCCCGCCAGCTCGAGTCCCGCGCCCCGGGCCCACGAGAGCCGGGCCGCGGGCGAGGCCGCCGCCCGTTACGGCCCAACGACCCCGCGGCCTCCCCGGCCGGCCGGCCCGCCCCCCGCGGTCCAGGCCGCCGCCGCCGCCGCGCCGGGCCGCAGGGAGCGGGCGGCCACGTCCGTGCAGGCCGCGGCTCGGCGCGGGGCCCGCGAGCCCGAGGCGCCGGGGCTGCGGCGCGACCCCGGGCCGCCGCCGCCCCCACCCCCACGCCCCGGGCGCGCGGCGCCCCGCCGGGCCCCGACCGCGCTCCGCGGCGTCCCCCGCCGCCCCGGGGCGGGCGCGGACGTACCTTCCAGAAAAGTCATCTCGCCGGCGCCGCCGCCGCTCTCGCCGGCCGCCATCTTCCCCCGCCCACGCCGCCGCCTCCCCCTCAGTCCATGGCCCACGCCGCCGCCGCGCTCGCGGGACTGGGGGCTGCGCGCCCGGCTGGGCTGGCGGCGGCGGCGGCGGCGGCGGCGCTGCCGCTCGAGGCTGCCCACAAAGGCCGGCCGCGCGGCGCGCCCGGGCCCGGCTCGGCCTGCGCGCGCCTCAGGCGCCTCCCGGGGACGGAGAGCGGCGGCGGCGGCGACGGCGCTGCTGCCCGGGCCCGGCGGCGCGCGGCCCGCGACTCCCCATGCACGGCCCGCCCGTCGCCCGGAGCGGAGCACGGAGCGGGCGCGCACTCGCGCCTCCTCGCCCGGCCGGAAGATGGCCGCGCCCGCCGCGCCGCGCCCTCGGCGGCCGCCCGGCGCCCGGGCCCGCTCGCCGCGCCGCCGCCCGCGCGCCCGCCCCGCCCGGCGCGAACGCCGCGCTCCCTGCGCCGCGGCCGCCGTCGGTGCGGTGGGGAGGGGGCGGGGCGGGCCCGCGCGGGGGCCCCCCCGGGGTCCCGGCTCGGCCTCGGCGCGCGTCGTCCGGGCCTCGGGGGCGGGAAGGCGGGCCTGACCGCGGGCCGGGGTCGCAGCCGCACGTCGGGGCGGGGGCCTGCGCCGGCTCCCTGCTCGCGCTCCCCCGGTCCTCAGGGCGCTCCCGCCGCGGAGACGGCGCGGTCTGGCTTATGGGCACGCGGAACACCGGGAGCGCGCGCGCCCGGCCGGCCCGAGACTCGGCTCCAAGGCGGCGGCGCTCCGGGTCCCCCCCGCGTCCCCGACCCCCCTCCTCGAGGAGAGCCCGGCGCAGACGCCCCGAGAAGCCCGCCGCGACGGCGGCGACAAGGAAGCGTCGCGGGACCGAGGGCGGCCCCGCTGCTGCTCGGAGCTCCCGTCGGGCCGGCCTGTCGTCGCGGCTGCCCGGAGGCGCCGCGTGACCCGGGCGGACTAGCCGAGGGTTCGAGGCCGCCCGGCCGCCGGGCGAGAGCGGGTCTCCACGGCCAGTCGAGAAATGGGTCGGGCGTGGGTCGCGCCGGCCCCTTGGGAGGCCCAGGCGGGAGGCTGGCCGGAGCCCAGCGAGTCGGGGCTGCGGGGGCCGGGAGCGTGCCCCTGCCCTCCGGCCTGGGCCACAGAGTGAGACCCCGGCTCCCCCCCCAAAATTAAATTAAAATAAATGACGAGCATTTGTATACCCAACCCGGAATTATGCCCCATTCTAAAGCAAGAGGGGAAAAAATTTAACTAATTAAAATAGCATAAACAAATAAAAGATGTCTTTCAAGCGGGCTGAGTTAGGGTCCTTCAAGCTTCATGGTTTAGTTTTGTGTTTCAGCGAGTCTGCAAGGGACCCCAGAATTCCAGTGTCGAGGACAGGTGTGGGTTGCACCGGCAGTTCTGCAGCCTCAGCAAGCTCGAAAGTGCTGTGGAGGGCTGGGGAGAACATGTGACTCCACCTGCCCCCGGAGTCTCTGATCCAGTGGCCCTGGAGCGGGGCCTGAGAAGGCGCATTTCCAGCCGGTCCCCAGGTGAGGCAGCTCCTGCGGACCTCAGGGCCACCCCTGGAGAACCCCTGGAGTCAGCCGCCCCTAAACCCCTTCCCCACTCCACGATTGTGATTCTGAGTCCGAAGTTACAGGTGGAACGATCAGGTCCAGGTGTCCGTGAAAGACGTTTTCCAAAATCACGGTGCCGCCACGTGTTCACCTGAGAATGGAGAGTGGGCCGGGCGGTGGCTCCCGCCTAAATCCCAGCACTTTGGGAGGCCAAGGTGAGAAGTTTGCCTGAGACCCGGGATTTGAGACCAGCCTGGGCAACTTGGTGAGACCTTATCTCTACAATAAACCAAAAAATTAGCCAGGCGTGGTGTCCCATGCCTGTAGTTCCAGCTACTTGGGAGGCCAAGGCGGAAGGATCGCCAGAGCCCAGCAGGTCAAGGCCATTGCATTCCAGCCTGGGCGACAGAGGGAGACTCCAACTCAAAACAACAACAACAACAAAAGAACATGGTTTGTGTTGCCCCACAACAATTGCAATAGTAACCTCAAGACCACGGATCACCATCACTAACATAGTCATGAGCCAGGACCCAGGCTTGAGATGTCCGGGGTGAGGACACACCTCTGAAACTTGGGTGAATCAGATCAATGCACAAATATGTATGTAGTATATCTACAGACGCCCAGCTAGCAGCCCTTTTTAGACACACAGTTTTTGGAGTTCAGGGAGAAAGCCTTTGAACATCAGGACCATGACTGATTACAAAGCCAGTTCTCTGAGCTACACATTCGATGTAGCGTGTCTTTATCCTTCATTTACATTTGCAAGTTCCATTCAGCTGTTAACTAATTCAGTGACATGAAACAATTTAATGCTGGCATAAAAGGTAACTATAATGGTGAAAAGTTTTGACTATTTTAGATTTGAATGGTTGGGAAATTACAGTGGATAATAAGCTACCTTATTTTTCCAAATTAAAAACTTGGAAAAAAGAAGAAAAAAAAAAAACAGGGCCCCGTCATGCAGAATTCTAACCCTGACACCATTGCTTCTCCAATATCTTGTTGTTGTCTTTATTTTTATTTTTTGAGTCGGAGTCTCACTCTGTCACCCAGGCTGGAGTGCAGGGGCATGCTCACGGCCACCCCAGCCTTAACCTGCTGGCCAAGTAGCTGGAACTACAGGTGCGCACCACCACACCCAGCTAATTTTTTAATTTCATTGTAGAGATGAGGTCTCACCAAGTTGCCCAGGCTGCTCTCAAACCCTCCGGCAATCCCGAGCCGTCCCCGGCCCAATGTCTCATTATTAATGCACTTACTCGGTCACCCACTCCCAGTGTTGCACCCTGGACCTACCTCTCTTCCAAACTCAGTACAGACATGCCTTGTTTTATTGCATTTCGCTTATTTTGCCTCACAGAGACTGTGTTTTTTTACAAATTGAAGATTTGTGGCAACCCTGCCTGGAGCAAATCCACAGACACTATTAGTCCAGAAGCTAATGCTCACTTTGTGTGTCACATTTTGGTAATGCTCACAGTATTTCAAACTTTTTCTTTTTTTTCTTTTTTTTTTTTTTTTTTTTTTGAGTCAGAGTCTCAGTCGCCCAGACTGGAGTGCAGTGGCCGCTCCCGGCCACCGCAGCCTTGCCTGCTGGGCTCCGGCGATCCTTCTGCCTCAGCCTTCCCAGTAGCCGGAATTACAGGCATGTGCTACCACGTCCGGCTGATTTTTTGATTTATTGTAGAGATGAGGTCTCGCTGCCCAGGCGAATCTCGAACCCGCGGGCTCAGGCAATCCACTCACCTCAGCCTCCCAAAGGCGCGGGATTACAGGCTGAGCCACTGAGCCCGGCTTCAAACTTTTTCATTGCTATATTAGTGATGGTGATCCGTGGTCTTGAGGTTACTGATGCAATGGTTTTGGGGCAACACAAACTGTGTTCCTATAAGACCACAAACTCGGCCAGGTGCAATAGCTCATGCCTGTGACCCCAGCACTTTGAGAGGCAGAGGCCGGAGAATAGCATGAGGCCAGGAGTTTGAGACCAACCTGGGCAATATAGCAAGACTCCATCTCAATAATAATAATAATAATAATAGACTGCAAGCTTAATTGATAAATATTGTGTGTGTTTTGACTGTTCTACCAACTCACCAGTTCCCTGTCTTTCTCCCTTTTCTCGGACCGCCCTATTTCCTGAGACACAACAATATTGAAATTAAACTAATTAATAACCCTACAATGACCTCCTAGGATTAAGCTTAGCTGGGCGCGGTGGCTCACTCCTTTAATGCCAGCACTTTGGGAGACTGAGGTGAGAGGACTACCTGAGCCCAGGAGTTCAAGACCAGCCTGTGCAACTTGGCGAGACCTCACCTCTACAATAAAAAAAAATTAGCAGGGCATGGTGGCATGTGCCTGTAATTCCGGATACTTGGAAGGCTGAGGCGGAGGGATCGCCTGAGCCCAGTAGGTCGAGGCTGCGGTGGCCACAAGTGTGCCACTGCACTCCGACCTGGGTGACAGAGTGACTCCAACTCAAAAAAAGAAAAAGGGGGCCTGAAGGTGGAACTGAACTGCTGCCATCTCATGATACAACCTGAACAGATGAGGAGGTCCTTCATAGGGATGAGCAAAGAAAGTTTCTTGAGATGGAATCTTCCCTAGTAAAGATGCCATGAAGATGCTAAAGTCACAATAGAGGATATCAAATGTCACATAAACTTAGTTGATAAAGTGGCAATAAGGTTTGAGATTGTTGAAAGAAGAGCTACTTGTGGGTAAAATGCGATCAAATGGTGTCACATGCTACCAATAAATCTTTATGGAAAGGAAGAGGTGATCTGTGCAGCAAACTTCATTCTTACCTTATTTTAAGAAATGACCCCACCTTCAGCCACCATCACCCTGATCAGTCAACAGCCATTGAACAAGACTCCCAACCAGCAAAAAGATTACGATGCATGAAGTCTCAAATAATCATTAGCCTTTTTTTGGCAATAATATTTTTTTTTGAGTTGGAGTCTCACTCTCTTGCCCAGGCTGGAGGGCAGTGGTACGCTCACAGCCACTGCAGCCTCGACCTGCTGGGCTCAGGCGATCCTCCTACCTCGGCCTTCCAAGTAGTCGGAACTACAGGCACGTGCCACCGTGCCTGGCTAATATTTGGATTTATTGTAGAGATAAGGTCTTGTCAAGTTGACCAGGCTGGTCTCAAACCCATGGGCTCAGACAATCCTCTAGCCTCAGCCACCCAAAGTGCTGGGATTATAGGCGTGAGACACCACACCTGGCCTAGCAATAAGTATTTTTAAATTAAGGTATGTACATTGTATGCTTATTCATAATGCTATTGCACACTTAATAAACTACAGTATGGTGTAAACATAACTTTTGTTTTTTTTCTTTTTTTTTTAGACTGTGTCTCACTCAGGTCCAGTCTGGAATGTAGTGGCATGATCCCAGTTCGCTGCAGGCTTGACTTCCTGGACTCAGATGATCCTTTTGTCTCAGCCTCCTGGGACTACAGGCATGCACCACAATGCTGGCTAATTTTTGTGTGTGTGTATGTGTGTGTGTGTTGTGTGTGTGTGTGTGTGTGTATATATATATTTATTTATTTATTTATTTATTTATGTATATTTCTTTGAGTTGGCATCTCACTCTGTCGCCCAGGCTGGAGTGCAGTGGCACGCTCATGGCCACCACAGCCTCGACCTGCTGGGCTCAAGTGATCCTTCCACCTCAGCCTTCCAAGTAGCTGGAACTATAGACATGCGCCAACATGCCCGACTAATTTTTTGTTTATTGTAGAAATGGGTTCTTGCCAAGTTGCCCAGGCTGGTCTGGAATCCGTGGGCTCAGGCAATCCTCTCACCTCAGCCTCTCAAAGTGCTGGGATTGGCCAGGCTTGGTAGCTCAGCCTGTAATCCCAACACTTTGGGAGGCCGAGGCCAGTGGATTGCCTGAGCCCATGGGTTCAAGACCCACCTGGACAACCTGGTGAGACCTCATCTTTACAATAAATCAAAACCTAGCTGGCCGTGGTAGCGCATGCCTATAGTTCCAGCTACTTGGAAGGCTGAGGCGGAAGGATAGCCGGAGCTCAGGAGGTCAAGGCTGCAGTAGCCAGGAATATACCACTGCCCTCCAGCCTGGGCAACAGAGTGAGACTCCAACTCAAAAAAAAAAAAAAAAAGTGCTGGGATTATTGGCGTGAGCCACCATGCCCGGCCTTGTATTATTATTTTTTTTTTTTTGGTAGAAACAAGGTCTCACTGTGTTGCCCAGACTGGTCTCAAACTCCTGGGCTCAAGTGATCCTCCTGCCTTGGCCTCCCAAAGGATTGGGATTACAGGTATGAGCCACCAAACATAAATTATGTGCATTGGGAAAAAAGAAATTCATATGAGCCACTTTACTGCAGTATTCTTTTTATTGCAGTTGTCTGAATCCTCAGTTTCTCTGAGGTATGCCTGTAATTCAAACATCCTATCCACAACCACAGCCACCATAACTATTGTCAATCTCACTAAGATTCCTAAGTCCACTGATTCCATTTTATCTCTTGTCTTTATTTTTCTCCCTCCCTAGTTGAGACTCTACGATGCATCGTTTCACTACTCATTCGTGATCAGACATTCAACTTCTTTGCTCATTCCTGGATTTCCTCTCTTAAAACCCTCACCTTGAGCAAGTCCTGTTACCCACCTGCCCCCTCTGGACGTAGGAGGGTGAGCATGGCTGGAGAAAGTCATCCAGTAGAGAGTTGCCTCTTCAAGAGGACTTCACTGCCTGCCTCCCACAAGGTTCTCCAATTGAAGTCGCCTCCAACTATCCACCAACGATGTCAAACTTTTTCGAGCGTCCTCACTGCTCAGCAGAATTCCATGCCTCCTACTTTGGGGACAGAGACAGGTCATTAGGTGAGTAGTCCCCTAGTTTACTAAAACTGCATCTGCACCTACCCATTCTTATTTTCTATTTACAACTGTTATAATAGAGACAGAACTTTTTTTTTTTTTTTTGAGTTGGAGTCTCACTCTGTCACCCAGTGCAGTGCAGTGACCGCTCCCGGCCACCTCAGCCTCTACCTGCTGGGCTCCGGCGATCCTTCCACCTCAGCCTTCCAAGTAGCCGGAATTACAGGCATGCGCTACCACGCCCAGCTGATTTTTTTATTTATTGTAGAGATGAGGTCTCGCCACCCAGGCGGGCTCAGGCAATCCACTCACCTCAGCCTCCCAAAAGCGCGGGATTACAGGCTGAGCCACCGAGCCCGGCTCAGAACTCCTTCTTATTTGCCTCAATCCTCTCACATATTTGGGAGTCCCCTGCCCCAATAACATTGTGGTAGAAATCTTGGAAAGAAGCTTGGCATGGTGGCTCACACCTATAGCCCCAGCACTTTGAGAGGCAGAGGTAAGAGGATTGCCTGAGCCCGCAGGTTCAAGACCAGCCTGGCAAGACCTCATCTCTACAATAAGTCAAAAAAATTAGCCAGGTGTGGTGGTGTGTGCCTGTAGTTCCAGCTCCTTTGAAGGCTGAGGTGGAAGGATCGTCTGAGCCCAGCAGGTCGAGGCTGCGGTAGCCATGAGCGTGCCACTGCACTCCAGTCTGGGTGACAGAGTGAGACTCCGACTCAATAAATAAATAAATAAAATAAAATAAATCTAGGAAAGGTACCCTAAAAAAGAATCAGCTTCACAAGATTCCCACTCTTCTCAATCCACTAGAATTTATCTTTTTTGGAGCAGAAAATGTAAAATATAAAATATAAATATATATATAATTTATAAATTAAATTTTAAAAATATATAAATAAATATTAAAAATATATATAAAAATATGAAATATTCTCTTTATAACCTCCAGGATATTTGACTACCCCATGCATTTGGGAGCTTTGCAGACAAGTCACCAGCATAGCTCTAGCCTACTTCACTGGCCCAGAAACATATTCATGAGTTCCCATATCCGCAATCTTCTCAGTTTTTCATGTACACCAAGTTCTATAGGAAATAATGATCCAAAGGACCGACGTCCTCAAACATTCCAAGCAAACAGAATTCTGAGGGAAAACACCAGAGACCATCTGCAGAGACCTTTGGAAAGACCAGCAGCGCAAGCCTTTCCTCCACGGCCATTAATCCAGTTTCACAACCAGGAAGCCAGGACTCAGCCTCCCACCCGTCCACCCTCCCTCTTTCAAATCCTATTCCTGATTAGCTCTCGAATCTATTTCTATTTTTTCCAATTTCAGTGCTTCACCATACCCTCAGCCACTATAACCTTTCAGCCATACTCCAGTGAACACAGTTTTATTCCTTATTCTCTCTACCCCTCTTCTGATCCACTTCTCACACAAAAGCCGCTATAATTTTTATTTTATTTTGTGTTTCTGGAGTCGGAGTCTCACTCTGTTGCCCAGGCTGGAGTGCAGTGGCACGCTCATGGCCACTGCAGCCTCAACCTGCTGGGCTCAGGTGATCCTTCCACCTCAGCCTTCCAAGTCGCTGGAACCACAGGACCACACCACCACGCCTGGCTAATTTTTTGGTTAATTGTAGAAACGAGGTCTCACCAAGTTGCCCAGGCTGGTCTCGGACCAGGCAATCCTCTCACTTCCGCCTCCCAAAGTGCTGGGATTAGAGTGTGAGCCACCTCACCTGGCTTTTTAAATTTTTAAAATTTTTTAAAATTTTTTTATTTTTTTCTGAGTTGGAGTCTCACTCTGTTGCCCAGACTGGAGTGCAGTGGCTGCTCCTGGCCACCGCAGCCTCAACCTGCTGGGCTCTGGCGATTCTTCCGCCTCAGCCTTCCAAGTAGCTGGAATTACAGGCATGCGCTACCACACCTGGCTGATTTTTTTATTTATTGTAGAGATGAGGTCTCACTGCCCAGGCGGTTTCGAACCCCGCAGGCTCAGGCAATCCACTCACTTCAGCCTCCCAAAGGCGCAGGATTACAGGCTTTTTTTTTAAATGTAAATCAAATCACAGCTCCTTCCTGTTTAAAACCATTAAAGGTGACTTATGCCTGAAACCCCAGCACTTTGGGAGGCTGAAACAGGAGGATCCCTTGAGCCCAGGAGTTCCAGACCAGCCATTACTAAAAAATAAAAACTTAGCCGGGCTCAGTGGCTCAGCCTGTAATCCCTCACTTTGGGAGACTGAGGTGAGTGGATTGCCTGAGCCCGCGGGTTTGAGATCCGCCTGGGCAACTTGGTGAGACCTCATTTCTACAACAAATCAAAAAATTAGCCAGGAGTGGTAAGCACGTGCCTGTAGTTCCAGCTACTTGGAAGGCTGAGACAGAAGGATCACTTGAGCCCAGCAGGTCGAGGCTGCAGTGGCTGGGAGCGTGCCACTGCACTCCAGTCTGAGCGACAGAGTGAGACTCCAACTCAATAAAAAAATAAAAAAATAAGCCGGGCTTGGTGGCTCAGCCTGTAATCCCGCGCCTTTGGGAGGCTGAGGTGAGTGGATTGCCTGAGCTCGCGGGTTCGAGACCCGCCTGGGCAGCGAGACCTCATCTCTACACTCTACAATAAATCAAAAAAATCAGCTGGGCGTGGTAGCGCATGCCTGTAATTCCAGCTACTCGGAAGGCTGAGGAAGGCTGAGGCGGAAGGATCACCGGAGCCCAGTAGGTCGAGGCTGCGGTGGCCGGGAGCGGCCACTGCACTCCAGTCTGGGTGACAGAGTGAGACTCCAACTCAAAAAATAAAAAAATTAAAAAAATTAAAAATAAAATTAAAAAAATAAATCTTAGGCATAGTAGCATGCACCTGGAGTCCCAGGCCTACGGGGAGGAGGCTGAGGCAGAAGGATCACCTGGGTCCTGGAGGTTGAGGCTGTAGCGAGCCACGATCATGCCACTGCACTCTAGCCTGCACAACAGAGCGAGACCTGGCTCAAAAATAAGAATAGCTGGGCACGGTGGCTCACGCCTGTAATCCCAACACTTTGGGAGGCCAAAGTGTTCAAGACAAGTGCAGGAGTTCAAGACAAGCCTGAGCACATAGCAGGACCTTGTCTCTACAAAAAATTAGCTGGGCATGGTGGTACATACCTGTAGTCCCAGCTGCTTGGGAGTCTGAGGCGAAAGAATCACTTGAGCCCAGGAGGTCAAGGCCAAGGTGGGCCGTGATCCACTCTGTGTGACAGAGCAAGACTCCAACTCAAAATAAAATAAAAATAAGTACCGTGTGAAGGTTCCCTCTTGCTCTCAGGGTAAAATCCTAACTCCTAGGCCTTTCCTCCCTCATCTTGCCATCCTGCAGCTTTCTCGCTCTCTTGGTTAGGCTCCAAACACGTTCAGTCTTTTCAGTTTCTCTTTTCGACATCAGGGCCTCTGGGCATGTTTAACCCTCCATCTGCCGGGCACTTTTTGTCTGCATAGAATCTTACATCCGTGAGTATTAAGACATATCTGCTGAATGAGAAAATAAATCCAATATATTTAAAATAATTTTTTTCCCAAGGAAAATCTAGAATCCTAGAATTCCAGAACCCAAACTCCTTAGAGACCATGTAATACAATCTTTTCAGAGGTTCAGAAAATGTGCCCCACATAACATTGGCAGGAATCCAGGAAAGACACTCAAAAGATCAGCAATGCTTGGCTTTGACAGGCTGAAGTATTCTGAGTTGCTTCGAGGTGGCTGGAAGTTGATGGAAGATCAGGTTAACAGCAAAGTTTCTCTCTGTATATGTGCATCTCTAAGGCAACAAAGTCTTCTTTTGTATCATAACATGCTTCCTCTATTTTAACCACATTTAAAATGCTGTATATAGACTGGATTAAAAAAATGTGGTACATATACATGATGGAATATTATGCAGCCATAAAGAAGGACAAATATATGGACTTTACAGCAATCTGGATGAATTTGAAGTCGATCATAGTCAGTGCTCTATCACAGAAACAAAGAACAGAGTCCCATATGTTCTCACTCATAAGCGGACCTTGAATAATTATCATAATACTATAAGAAAGCGATTAGCAGGAGTGGGAAACTGTCAGGGGAGGGAGGGGGTGGGAAAAAATGTTGTATATAAAACTACCTGGAAAAAATGGCCCTTATTTTATGCTGTTAGGGCTTCCTAGTGATTAATAAAACAATAACACAGGCCAGGTACGGTGGCTCACACCTGTAATCCCAGTAGGGAGGCGGGAGGTAAAAGTATTGCTTGAGTTCAAAACCAGCCTGGGCAACATGGAAAGACCTTGTCTCTACAATAAATGAAAAAATTGGCTGGGCATGGCGACACTTGCTTATAGTTCCAGCTACTTGGAAGGCTGAGGCAGAAGGATCGCCTGAGCCCCAGCAGGTTGACACTGGGGTGGCTGTGAACGTGCCACTGCACTCCAGCCTGGGCGATGGAGTGAGACTCCCAGCTAATTTATTATTATTATTATTGTAGAAATGAGATCTCACCATGTTGCCCAGGCTGGTCTTGAACCTATGGACTTGGCAGTCCTCTTGTCTTAGCCTCCCAAAGTGCTGGAATCTCAGCTGTGAACCACCATACCTGACTCAATAACCCAGTTTTAATACATATATTTCTTTGAGAAGACATTAATCTACCAAGACATACAATATATGGTAAGTCCACAACTAATTACAAGTTTCTTCTTTTTTTTTTTTTTTTTTTGAGTTGGAGTCTCACTCCGTTTCCCAGACTGGAGTGCAGTGGCACACACACTCATGGCCACCCCAACGTTGACCTGCTGGGCTCAGGCGATCCTTCCACCTCAGCCTTCCAAGTAGTCAGAACAGGTGTGCCTGGCTAATTTTTTGATTTATTTTAGAGATGAGATCTCGCAAAGCTACCCAGGCTGGTCTTGAACCCTTGGGCTCAGGCAATCCTCTCACCTCGGCCTCCCAAAGAGAAGACCAGGTTCTGGTTCATGGTCTTTGAAGGGCTATGTGAATTTGTGTCAGATGGTTGATGAGCATTATATAAAAATAGTATAAAAGCTTCTGTTTCAACAGAGTTAAACACAGTAGAATAATGTTCTGTTCTACATTGTAACATTCCATTTCACTTTCAATTTGTGACCTGATTTTTGTTCTTTAATCCTGCCGTGTTCCATGCTCTTTTTAAATTTCTAGTTCTTCTCATTAGTCAGTGTTTTCTGTCCCTCAAAACTGTAAGTGGATATATCTTCAGAATAACACTTCTTATACATAGGTAGTTCCTACCGGGTACTTTCAGTGTCAACAATTTAAAAGTGGACAGAGAAGTTTTTCAGGTGACCAGAGCCTCATCATGACTTTCCTAGGCCCTAGGGTCTATGACTTCATGGGGCCCTTTCTACATAAGAAACATATCAAACATTTTTTCAGTGGGAATTAAAATGCTATATCTAATACTACATTTAAAATGTTAAGATTAGAGGCCAGGTATGGTGACTCATGCCTGTAATCCCAGCACTTTGAGAGGCAGAGGCAAGTGGATTGCCTGAGTCTGCAGGTTCGAGACCAGCCTGGGCAACTTGGCAAGACCTCATCTCTACAATAAATAAAAAAAATAAGCTGGGCGTGGTAGCACACGCATGTACTTCCAGCTACTTGGAAGGCTGAGGCAGAAGGATCACCTGAGCCCAGCAGGTCGAGGCTGTGGTAGCTGTGAGCATGCCACTGCATTCCAGCCTGGGCGACAGAGTGAGACTCAGACTCAAAAAAAAAATTAAATATAAAATTAAATTAGTTTTACAATTGCTTTGGTATAAAGACAAAATAAATTCAGACTTGATTTGTTGTTATATATTATGCTTATTATTATCATGTTCTTTTTTTTTTTTTTTTTTTTAGTTGGAATCTCACTCTGTCCCCCAGGCTGGAGTGCAGTGGCACACTCATGGCCACCACAGCCTCAACCTGCTGGGCTCAGGCGATCCTTCCGCCTCAGCCTTCCAAGTAGCTGGAACTACAGGCATGTGCCACCACACCTGGCTAATTTTTTGATTTGTTGTAGAGATGGCATCTTGCCAAGTTGCCCAGGCTGGTCTCGAACCTGTGGGCTCAGGCAATTCTCTCAACTTGGCCTCCCAAAGTGCTGGGATTATAAGTGTGAACCACCATGCCCAGTCTATCATGTTCATTTTTTTCTTCTGATTTTTTTCTTTTTGAGTTGGAGTCTCACTCTGTTGCCCAGACTGGAGTGCAGTGGCCACTCCCGGCCACCGCAGCTTCTCCTGCTGGGCTCCAGTGATCCTTCCGCTCAGCCTTCCAAGTTGCTGGAACTACAAGTGCGCGCTACCACACCCGGCGAATTTTTTGATTTATTGTAGAGATGAGGTCTCGCCAAGTTGCCCAGGCGGGTCACAGACCCGCAGGCTCAGGCAATTCACTCACCTCGGTCTCCCAAAGCGTTGGGATTACAGGGTGAGCCACCGAGCCTGGCCTTTTCTTCTGATTTTAAAAGAAGTAGCATTAAAAAATTTTCATAAGGCATTAAAAGTGCCTTGGAACCTAGCCACCATGCCTAAATCAATAAACTGGTCCTGCATATGACTACTAGATCCTTTCTTGTTTGTCAATGGAAATGATCACATGACAAACATGTCTAACTGAACTCTGAGGCAGTAGTTCTCAAATTTTAAATTGCATAAATTCAACTAAAAAGTGTATGAAACTGTTTCCTGGGCCCTTTGTGATTAAGTAGGTCTGGGTAGGGCCTATGGATTTGCACTTATTTATTTATGTATTTATTGAGTCAGAGTCTCACTCTATCACCCAGGCTGGAGTGCAGTGGCATGCTCACAGCCACCGCAACCTCTACCTGCTGGGCTCAGGCAAACCTTCCACCTTGGCCTTCCAAGTAGCCCGAACTACAGGCGTGCACCACCACACCCAGCTACTTTTTTTGATTTATTGTAGCGATGAGGTCCCGCCAAGTTGCCCAGGCTGGTCTCGAACCCATGGGCTCAGGCAATCTTCTCACCTCGGCCTGCCAAAGTGCTGGAATTTATAGGCATGAGCCACTGCACGGGGCTGAATTTGCATTTCTTATAATGCTCAAAGGTGATGACACTGCTGGTCTGAGACCCATACTGTTTCATTTATTCAGAAGCAGTGCTCTCTGTATGATTTGCCAGCTCTCCTAGCCAACATTTATTGAACATCTACTTTTGAGGGGGGGTTCGGCTTTTTTTTAGTCTCACTCTGTGGCCCAGGCTGCAGTGCAGTGTCACACTCACGGCCACCGCAGCCTCAGGCGGGGCTCAGGCCATCCTTCCGCTTTAGTCTCCCAAGTAGCTGGAACTACATGCCACACCACCATGCCCAGCTAATTTTTTTATTTGTAGTAGAGATGAGGTCTCCCCAAGTTGCCCAGGCTGGGCTTGAACCTGTGGGCTCAGGCAATCCTCTCACCTTGGCCTCCCAAAGTGCTGGGATTATAGGCTTGAGCCACTGCACCAGGCCTAACATCTATTGTTATTCTTGTTTTTTTTTTGTTTTTGTTTTTTTTTTTTGAGTTGGAGTCTCACTCTGTTGCCCAGACTGGAGTGCAGTGGCCGCTCCCGGCCACCGCAGCCTCAACCTGCTGGGCTCCGGCGATCCTTCCGCCTCAGCCTTCCGAGTAGCCGGAATTACAGGCATGCGCTACCACGCCCGGCTGATTTTTTTTTTTTATTTATTGTAGAGATGAGGTCTCGCTGCCCAGGCGGGTCTCGAACCCGCGGGCTCAGGCAATCCACTTACCTCAGCCTCCCAAAGGCGTGGGATTACAGGCTGAGCCACCGAGCCTGGCTGTTATTCTTGTTTTATAATTGGAAACTGAGACAAAGATTAAGCAGGCTTTTCCAAGGTGACTCAGCTAGATAATTGTGGACCCAGGTCTATCTAGATGCCAAAGCACACTCTTATTGTCATTAACGTGTGGAAATGGTAGATAGACTATAATCAGTGGACCTAGAAGCCATTTTTTTTTTGAAGTCAAAGTCTCACTATGTCATCCAGGTTGGAGTTAATTGGGGCCATTACGGCTACCACAGCCTTGAGTCAGGCGATCCTTCCACCTCAGCTTCCCAAGTAGCTGAATCTACAGGTGTATGCCACCATGCGTAGCTAATTTTTTGATTTATTGTAGAGATACATCTTGCCATATTGCCCAGGCTGATCTTGAACCCCAGGGCTGAACCAGTCCTCTCACCTCTGCCTCCCAAAGTGCTGGGATTACAGGCGTGAGCTGCTGTATCTGGTCCAAATTTTAAAACATGAAATAATGCAGAAAAATGGTACTTTTCGAGATCACCATTGTTGTATTTGCCCTATTTGTTTGAGTCTGCTGGTAGCCTCTTTCTTTCTGGCTATTTATTCTTCATTTCTTATCTTCAGTTAATAATAGCAGATGGAATGTAGCAATGGCTTATGACATAATTTTCAGGAAGTGCCATTCTCTAATGCTGACTCTAAACTTAAGCTGATTAGGAGTGAGCATTTTTCATCAGCTTCACTTTGCAATCTGAACTACGTCATTTCTTCTGCAGGTCAGCAAACTTAAGTCTTCAGAACACACAAAAATGGAAGGATTACTAGAATTTTAAAATTTAGACTTCAAAGACCTCCACCTCATGAGGTTAAAAAACTCATTTTACAGCCGGGCACTGTGGCTCAGGCCTGTAATCCCAGCACTTTGGGAGTCTGAGGCAAGAGGATTGCCTGAGCTCAGGGGTTCGAGACCAGCCTGGGCAACATGGCGAGACCTCGTCTCTACAATAAATCAAAAAATTAGCTGGGCATTGTGGTGCGTGCCTGTAGTTCCAGCTACTTGGAAGGCTAAAGCGGAAGGATCGCCAGAGCCCAGCAGGTCGAGGCTGCAGTGGCCGTGAGAGTGCCACTGCACTCCAACCTTCCACTGTGTCAGATTGGGACTCTGACTCAAAAAAAAGAAAACTCATTTTAGACCGGGCATGGTGACTCACACCTGTAATTCCAACACTTTGGGTGACCAAAGTGGGAGGATTGCTTAAGCCCAGGAGTTCGAGACCAGCCTGGGCAACACAGTGAGACTTCATCTCTACAAAAAAAAGAAAAAAGCCAGGCGTGATGGTGAACACCAATAGTCCCAACTACTTGGGTGGCTCAAACTGGAAGATTGCTGGAGCCCAGGAGTTTGAGGCTGTGGTAGCCACGATTGTGCCACTGTGCTCTAGTCTGGGCAACAGAGTGAGACCCTGACTTAAAAAAAAAAAAGAAAAAGACTACTCATCTTAACTTCCTTTTCTGTATTTCTTAATACCATTTTATTGTAAATGCATGCATATGAGGTAATCACTTTATCTGTGTGCATATGTGTGTGTGTATATGTGAGTTTCTTTTTTTATATTAGAAAATATAGTTTATTTAAAAGTAAATTAGGCCAGGCGCGGTGGCTCACACCTAAATCCCAGCACTTTGGGAAGCCAAGGTGAGAGGATTGCCTGAGCCTACAGGTTTGAGACCAGCCCTGGCAACTTGGTGAGACCTCATCTCTACAATAAATAAAAAAATTAGCCGAGCCAGCCTCGGTGGCTCAGCCTGTAATCCCGCACTTTGGGAGGCTGAGGTGAGTGGATTGCCTGAGCCCACAGGTTCGAGACCCGCCTGGGCAGGCGAGACCTCAGCTCTACGATAAATCAAAAAATTAGCCGGGCGTAGTAGCACGTGCCTGTAGTTCCAGCTACTTGGAAGGCTGAGGCGGAAGGATCGCTGGAGCCCAGCAGGTCGAGGCTGCGGTGGCCGGGAGCAGCCACTGCACTCTAGTCTGGGCAACCGAGTGAGACTCCAACTCAAAAAAAAAAAAAAAATTAGCCGGGCATGGTGGAGTGCACCTGTAGTTCTAACCACTTGACAGGCTGAGGTGGAAGGATCGCCTGAGCCCAGCAGGTAGAGGCTGCAGTGGCCAGAATTGTGCCCACTGCCCTCTAGCCTGGGCAACAAAGTGAGACTCCAACTCAAAAAATAAATAAATAAGTAAAATAAAAGAAATTAGAGTGTAATCCCGCGCCTTTGGGAGGCTGAGGTGAGTGGATTGCCTGAGCCCGCGAATTCGAGACCCGCCTGGGCAGGCGAGACCTCATCTCTACAATAAATCAAAATATTAGCCGGGCGTGGTAGCGCGTGCCTGTAATTCCGGCTACTCGGAAGGCTGAGGCGGAAGGATCGCCAGAGCCCAGCAGGTCGAGGCTGTGGTGGCCGTGAGCATGCCACTGCATTCCAGCCTGGGCGACAGAGTAAGACTCCAACTCAAAAAAAAAAAAAAATATATATATATATATATATATAATATATATTTATTTATATATATATATATATGCATACACACACACATATGAAACTTTAGAAAATAGTTAACATAAAAGAATCACAGAAAGAAAAACAATAAGGAAGTCACATTTAGGCCATTGCCTTACTAGACTCTGGTGTGGCCATGTGTTCTTTGAGTTATGGCTGTCGCCATGTTTCTTAGATTTGACCCCCTTCCCTACCTTAGGGAGGTGAATCTCCTCTCTCTCTCTCTCTCTCTAATTTCTTTTTTTTTTGAGTTGGAGTCTCACTCTGTCACCCAGGCTGGAATGCAGTGGCATGCTCACGGCCACTGCAGCCTCAACCTGCTGGGCTCAGGGGATCCTTCTGCCTCAGCCCTCCAAGTAGCTGGAACTATAGGTGTGTGCCACTGTGTTAGGTTTATTTTTTTATTTATTGTAGAGACGAGGTCTCGCCAGGTTGCCTAGACTGATCTCGAACCCCTGGGCTCAGACAATCCTCTTGCCTCCGCCTCCCAAAGTGCTGGGATTGCAGATGTGCCTGGCTGGAACATCTTTTTAACACAATATTGTACAGCTATTTAAACCAGTAAAGTAGAACCATTCGTACTGGAAAAAGTTATGAATAGAAAAAGTTATGGATATGTGAATTTTTTGATAAGGAAGATTAAAAAGAAAAGAGAATAATTTTGTATAAGGAAGAATCTTATGTGACAAACTTGTGTTCTAAAGCAAAATGATTAGTTATTTGAGAAAGAATAAGTGGAAAGCAATGCAGAAAAGCCAAACACGTTGTAAGTGGGCTGTGTCAGTTGTGATAAGGTTTGTGAGAGGGGGACTTATGAAAACAGTTTTGTGCATGATCAAGTTGGCAATAATCAGAAGGAAATTACTTATGAGTCCTTCTAAAGATTGAGCTTAAGCCCAGGCATGGTGGCTCAAGCCTGTCATCCCAGCACTTTGGGAGGCTGAAGTGAGAGGATTGTCTCAGCCCAGAGGTTCTGTACCAGCCTGGGCAACTTGGCAAGACCTCGTCTCTACAATAAATCAAAAATTTAGTCAGGCGTGCTAGCACACGTGTAGTTCCAGCTACTTGGAAGACTAAGGCAGAAGGATTGCCTGAGCCCAGCGTGTCAAGGCTGTGGTGGCCATGAATGTGCCTCTGAACTCTAGCCTGGATGACAGAGGAGAATCCGACGCAAAAAAAAAAAAAAAAAAAAAAAAAGCTACATATAATAGAAATAACTAAATTTCCTTCTCAATTGGGAGCTTTCATCAGACTTTTTAAACCATGGCTATTCTAAGTTTTTGTCATCTACAGTTATTGTTTTGCATTCTTCTTTTTTTATTTATTTCTTGTAGAGACAAGGTCTTGCCAAGTTGGCCAGGCTCTCGAAACCATGGTCTCAGGCAATCCTCTCGCCTTCGCCTCCCAAAGTGCTGGGTTTACAGGCATGTGCCACCGTGCCCGGCAGCATTCTTCTTTTTTTTTTTGAGTTGGAGTGTCACTCTGTCACTCAGGATAGAGTACAGTGGCGTGACCACTGCTTATCACAGCCTCAATTTCCTGGGGGATCAGGTGGTCCTTCCCCCTCAGCTTTCTGAGTAGCTGGGACTACAGGTGTGCACCATCACCCCCGGCTAATTCTTTGATGTTTTGTAGAGAGGACATCTTACCATGTTTCTTAGGTTGGTCTTATATTCCTGGACTCAAGCAGTCCTCCCACCTGGGTCTCCCTAGAAGCTGGGATTACAGACATAAGCCTCTGCATCCAGCCTGAGTTCTTCTTTAAAAACATTTGCAGCCGGGCGTGGTGGCTCACGCCTGTAATCCCAGCACTTTGGGAGGCGGAGGTGAGAGGATTGTCTGAGCCCAGGAATTCTAGACCAGCCTGGGCAACATGGAGAGACCTAGCCTCTACAATAAATGAAAAAATCAGCCAGTCGTGGTGGTGCACTCCTGTGGTTCCAGCTACTTGGAAGTCTGAGGGGGAAGGACTGAGCCCAACAGGCCGAGATTTTGGTGGCCGTGAGCAGGCCACTGCTTTCCAGCCTGGGCAACAGAGTGAGACTCTGACTCAAAAAAAGAGAAAGAAACTGGGTTTCATAAAACTGTTTCAAGATCAAGCAAAACCAACATTTAATTACATGAAATTAAGTAATGGATAACGTTTTTATGACTTTTATTTAAAACATAGTTAATTATTGAAATGTTTTGTTTTCCTGATTAAGGGAAATTATTTTTCATAAGCTGTCTATAGCTTGCAAGAATTTGGCTAGCCGGGCTCGGTGGCTCAGCCTGTAATCCCGCACTTTGGGAGACTGAGGTGAATGGATTACCTGAGCCTGCGGGTTCGAGACCTGCCTGGGCAACTTGGTGAGACCTCATCTCTACAGTAAATAAAAAAAACATCAGCCGGGCATGGTAGTGCATGCCTGTAATTCCGGCTACTTGGAAGCTGAGGCGGAAGGATCGCCAGAGCCCAGCAGGTCGAGGCTGCAGTGGCCGGGAGCGGCCACTGCACTCCAGTCTGGGCGACAGAGTGAGACTCCAACTCAAAAAAAAAGAAAAAAAAGAATTTGGTAAAAATATACCTTGTGAGCAAAAATGGAAGCATTTGCTTTTTCTCCCTACTTGATTTTTCCTAAAATTTGTAAAATGTTCATGACCATTCCTATTTTTATTTGCATAAGCTCAGTAAAAATCTGCTCTCTCATTATAATTGGGGACTTTTCCCCCCAAGGCTTTGCTTGTTTGTTTGTTGGGGGTTTATTTGTTTAGAGACAGGGTCTTGCTCTGTTGTTCAGGTTGGAGTGCAGAGATTTACGGCTCACTGTAGCCTTAAACTCCTGGGTTTCAGTGATTCTCATGTCTCAGCCTCCTCAGTGACTATTTTTTGTTGTTTTTTTTTTTTAAATTTTCTGTAGAGATGGGATCTTGCTTATTTGCCCGGGCTGGTCTGGAACTCCTGGCTCATGCAATCCTCCTTCCTTAGCCTCCCGAGTTATGAGATTACAGATGGGAGCCACCGTGCCCAACCTTTTACCAAGGCTTTGACTGAAATGTCATGTCTAACAGTGTGCATGAAATGCCAGTCAGTGAGTTAAAAACTGTTACTTCTTGATGGGCTCGAGAACCTTAAGACTGTTTGTTAGTAAAATCTAAAGTCTACCTTGGTTCTTAGCCTCAAGGAGTTTTTAAATCTGAGCTCCTATATGATTATTGTGGATAGAAAAAAAGTTATGTTTCTAAAGAAAAACTGTAACATACCTGTTATTAGATTGTAGCCCTGTGCGTTATTTTTAAGTTCTTGCTATCTACCTTCAGACTAGGCTAAATGAGCACATAAGCCACCTCACTCAGCCTAATTGTTAAATTTTTGCAGAAGGTCAACTCCTAATAAAATAACTCTGGCCCTGGCTGGGTGGGGTGGCTCAAGCCTGTAATCCCAGCACTTTGGGAGGCCGAGGCGAGAGGCTTGCTGAGCCCAGGGGTTCGAGACCAGCCTGGGCAACTGGTCAAAATAAGTCAAAAAATTACCCAGGTGTGGTGGCACGTGCCTGTAGTTCCAGCTACTTGGAAGGCTGAGGCGGAAGGATTACCTGAGCCCAGTAGGTTGAGGCTGCGGTGACTGGGAGCATGCCATGACCCTCCAGCCTAGGTGACAGAGTGAGACTCCAACTCAAAGAAAAAAAGAATTAAGTGTTCCTGTAGTCCAAGTACTCAGAAGGCTGAGGTAGGAGGATTGCTTGAAGGCCGGAGTTCAAGCCCAGGGTGGCCAACATAGCAAAATCCCATATCTAAAATAATGATAATTAAAAATGAAAATGAAAAAGAAGTAAAAGTAAGTTGCAGGACAATTTGATATAAATTTTATAAAATAAGTCTATACAAATATATAGCTAATCTGTGTGGCATAGGCTGTCTAGGAAAAGGATTAGTGAGTTGGTATGACCCAGGCTGGTCTGGAACCCATGGGCTCTGGCAATCCTCTTGTCTCAACCTCCCAAAGTGTTGGGATTACAGGCATGAGCCACCGAGCCTGGCCACCTATTTACTTGTAAAGGAACCTGCCAAATGTGACCTACATGTTATCAGTGGTAATCAGGTTTGGGAGCCATCTGCCATTTCAGGCATCCACTCAGGGTCTTGGAATGGGCAACCACAGTTAAGAGGGGACTCTTGACATTTTATGACCATTGAAACATTTTTCTATTACATAGAACTTTGTTTAGCCCTGTGTAGACAAATAAACTTATTTTATCTTCATAACCTTAGGCAGGTCATGCACTTTGTTTTGTTTTTCTAATTTTTTTTTTTTTTTTGAGTTGGAATCTCACTCTGTCGCCCAGACTGGAGTGCAGTGGCATGCTCCCGGCTACTGCAGCCTCAACCTGCTGGGCTCCGGCGATCCTTCCGCCTCAGCCTTCTAAGTAACTGGAAATCCTGGCATGCACCACCACGTCCAACTAATTTTTTGGTTTATTGTAGAGATGAGGTCTTGCCAAGTTGCCCAGGCTGGTCTTGAATCAGTGAGCTCAGGCAATCCTCTCACCTCCGCCTCCCAAAATCTTGGGATTACAAGTATAAGCCACCACACCCAGCCAAGAATAACTTTAAATAGATGCTGTTATAGTCATCTTGAATCTTTCTTGGACACTTCTGTAGTTCTCACCATTTCTAAACTGATACACTGCGTATGTGACATCAATGTCACTGAGCCTTGCCCTTGGGAGTTTGTTTTAGCTGTCAGGCTGCAGTAATTTCTTTCTTTCTCTCTCTTCCTTTCTCTCTCTCCTTTTCTCCTTCCTTCCTTCTTTCTTCCTTCCTTTCTTTTTAAAATTTTCTTTCTCTTCCTTCTTTCCTTCCTTCCTCCCTGCTTACCCCCGTCCCTTCTTTCTTTTGTCATGGTCTCATTCTTTTGTTCAGACTGGAGTGCAGTGGCACAATCACGGCTCATCTCAGCCTCAACCTCCTGGACTCAGGTGATCCTTCCGCCTCAGCCTCCTGAGTAGCTGGGAATACAGGCGTGCGCCACCAATCTTAGCTAATTTAAAAAAAAAATTTTTGTAGTGAGAAGATCTTACTATGTTGTCTAGGCTGGTCTTGAACTCCTGGGCTCAAGCAATCCTCTGGGCTCAACCTTCCAGAGTGCTGGGATTACAGGCATGAGCCACTGCACCCAGCTCAGTTTTAAATGGTTCATGAACTTCCCTCTTCTATTAACTAACACCATGCACATCCATGATCAAATCTCACCTTAAAAGTTATACTCATACCTCTGTTTTTGAAAAACTCTTATATCTCAGTCCTACCATATTTATATTCTCCACGAATACTTAATGTTTAAAACGTTGCTGCCTCAACTATTGACCCAGAACCACAGTTGGTACTAAAATCATGTTGGATTTTATTTTTTAAAAATCCAGCTTTTATTCTGAAGGAATAATAAATGAGATGATTGACATCAAATAGCTACAACTTTTTTGTGTGTTTTGAGTTGGAGTCTCACTCTGTTGCCCAGGCTAGAGGGCAGGGGCACACTCACAGCCACCGCAGCCTCGACCTGCTGGGCTCAGGCGATCCTTCTGTCTCGGCCTTCCAAGTAGCTGGAACTACAGGCACACACCACCATGCCCGGCTAATTTTTTGATTTATTGCAGAGATGAGGTCTTGCCAAGTTGCCCAGGCTGGTCTCGAACCCACGAGCTCAGACAATCCTCTCACCTTGGCCTCCCAAAGTGCTGGGATGATAGGCATGAGCCACTGCACCCGGCCTAACAAAATTGTTATTAAATATGTGGTGTGTCCACGAAACAAATTCAGAATAATGCTATTATAATACAACACAGCACTAACTTCAGGTACAACTACCTGGCCACCCGCTTTCTTGTATATGTGTGTGTGTTTATATGCTTACATTGTATTTATTATGAGTCAATCTTTGTTTTGATTATGATTCAATCTTTGCTTTTTTTAATAAGTTATACTTATTTATTACACAATAACCATGAGCTTTAAATAGACAAAAATGCTGGAATCCCTTATGAAACTTTCCTAGATCGATGCCAAAGAATTAGAGATGACAGAGTAGTATAGCAAGGTCTTTTATTTATTTTTTAATATTTTAAATTTTTAAATTTTTTATTTTTGAGTTGGAGTCACACTCTGTCACTCAGGCTGGAGGGCAGTGGCATGCTCACAGCCACTGCAGCCTCAACCTGGTGGACTCAAGGGATCCTTTCACCTTAGTCTTCCATGTAGCTGGAACTACAGGCGCTCGCCTGATTTATTGTAGAGACGAGTTCTCATCATGCTGCCCAGGCTGGTCTCGAACCCATGGGCTCAGACAATCCTCTCGCCTCAGCCTTCCAAAGTGCTGGGATTACAGGCGTGAGCCACTGCGCACGGCACAAGGTCTTTTAAACAACAAACCCATTTAAATTCAATAAGGTCCTTTAGATGGTTTAGTCCATGATGTAATGTGTTATGTAATAGCATGATTCAGAATATACACATACATGAAAAAACACCCAGTGGCCTCAGACTCAGGCTGACCAGGTTACTAGGAATACTGATATGGCCTTATATTACTAGTGTGAGTAATACTGATGTGATTATTCCCTGCAGTATGAATGGCTGGAAAGACCAGTGGAAGATTAGCTCTCAGCACATGAAGAACACTTTGGTTGGCAAATACCCGCATGACCTCATACAGCAAATGAAATTTCTCCACCGGGCATGGTGGCTCACGCCTATAATCCCAGCTCTTTGGGAAGCTGAGGTGAGGGGATTGCCTGAGCTCACAGGTTCAAGACCAGCGCAGGCAACTTGGCAAGGCCTCATCTCTACAATAAATCAGGTGCACGCCTGTAGTTCCAGCTACTTGGAAGGCTGAGGCGGAAGGATCACCTGAGCTCAGCAGGTCGAGCCGTGGTGGCTGTGAGCATGCCATTGCACAGCAGCCTGGGCGACAGAGTGGGACTCCAACTCAAAAAAAAAAAGAAAGAAATTTCTTCAAGGAAATCATCTTGCTATTTGCTGCATGTTAATTTGATGTATTGTTATTATTATTGGCTAGCAATCTACAGTAATTCTCTTCACTTAAAATCAATATTCTGACAGGCACGGTGGCTCAAGTCTGTCATCCCAGCACTTTGAGAGGCCAAGGCGAGAGGATTGCCTGAGACCAGGGGTTCAAGACCAGCCTGGGCAACTTGGTGAGCCCTTGCTTCTACAATAAATTTTTAAAAAATTAGCCAGCGTGGTAGCACATGCCTATAGTTCCAGGTACTTGGAAGGCTGAGGCAGAAGGATCGCTGGGTCCAGCAGGTTGAGGTTGTAGTGGCCATGAGCATGCCACTGCACTCCAGCCTGGGCGACAGAGTGAGACTCCAACTTAAAAAAAAAAAAAATCAATACTCGATAGTTTCTTGTTTATTTATTTATTTTTCTAACTTTTAATTTTTTTATTCTAAAGATGTGGGGTACAATTCAGGGTTAGGTATACAAATATTCATCGTACAGGTACCCTTGTTGATGAGGTATGTCCCTCCTTCCCCAGGCAGACTCCCATTACTGCCAATCCCACTTCCCTTCCCACTCCTGGTAGTTTCCCACTACTGCTAATCCTTTTCTTACAGTATTACGATAATTGTTCAAGGTCCGCTTATGAGTGAGAACACGTGATACTCAGTTCTTTGTTTCTGTGAAAGATCACTCAGTATTATAGACTCTAAGTCCATCCAGGTTGCTGCAAAGTTCATGATTTTGTTCTTCTTTATGACTGCATAATATTCCATCCTGTATATGTACCACATTTTTTTTATCCAGTCCTCTTTTCATGGGCAGCACAGTTAGTTCCATGTTCTTGCTATTGTGAACAATGCTGCGATAAACAAACGTGCACAGGTATCTTTTTTATAGAGTGATTTGAGTTCTTCCGGGTATGTTCCCAGTAGGGGGATTGTGGGGTCATATGGAAAGTTGATTTTTAGAACTTTTAGGAATCGCCACACTGTTTTCCACAGAGGCTGTGCTAATTTACATTCCCACCAACAGTGTAGAAGTATCCCCAATTCATCACATCCTCTCCAGCATCTGTTGTTTTTTGAGTTATGAATGATGGCCATCCTGACTGGAGTTGGGTGGTGTCTCAGTGTGCTTTTAATTTGCATCTCTTTGATGACTAGTGAGGCTGAGCATTTTTTCTTGTATCTTTTGAGAGCTATCTTTTCATATATTTTGCCCACTTTGTTAATGGGGTTGTTTTATCTTTTTCTTTTCAGCACTTTTGAGTTCCTTTTGAGCACCTATAGTTCCAGCTACCTGGAAGGCTGAGGTGGAAGGATCACCTGAGCCCAGCAGACCAAGGCTGCAGTGGCTGTGATCGCGTCACTGCACTCCAGTCTGGGCGACAGTGAGACTCCAACACTAAAAGAAAAAATAGGTCATGTGATGATTATTTATATTCAAAGATGTGTACCTGCTTGACCTAAGCCATCTGTTGTTTGTCAATTGCCATGTAGGGTTTCTCCTCGCCGTGTAGGCCACCATGTAGGCCTCTGAGCAGCATCTTCAACTTTTGACTGTGCTCACTATGCCCTTTGCATGCAAGCAGGGAAAGGTGATCAAATCCTGGTTTCAGCTAACATTGTTTTTAAAAATTTCTAATAACTTTTTCATTAAAGAAAATTTAAAAATAAGAAAAACAGGAAAAAAAACACCTGATCTATATTCCGATACTCAAAGACAAACACCAAGCAGCTCTCTCTTTTTTTTTGAGTCGGAGTCTCACTCTTGTCCCCTGGACTGGGGTGCAAGGACACGCTCATGGCCACTGCAGCCTTGACCTGCTGGGTTCAGGCGATCCTTCCACCTCAGCCTTTCAAGTAGCAGGAACTACAGGCATGCACCCCCATGCCCGGCTAATTTTTTGATTTATTGTAGAGTCAAGGTCTCGCCAAGTTGCCCAGGCTGGTCTCAGACCCTTGGGCTCCGGCATTCCTCTTGCCTCAGTCTCCCAAGTTGCTGGGATTACAGGCGTGATGAACATTTTAATAGTCATTGAAACTTATTGCCAAGTTACTTCCTAAGAGTGTCATACTGTACGAACTTACTCTCCCACCAGAATTTGGTATCTTTTGATTACTTTTCTGTTTGAGTGACAGGAAAAAATATTGTTTCAGTTAACAACTGCTTTGTAGCAAACTATCCCCAGAACTCAGCGACTTAAAAACACAATAATTGATTATGTCTTACCATTCTGCGGGCTGACTGGGAGGTTCTATTCTATCTACATGGCGTAGCTGAGATCCCTCACATGACTTCATTCAGTTGGGAGCTTAGCCCTAGTCCCGGGATACAAAGTTCAAGGCCGCTTCTCATCCTCCAGGGTCTCTCTCAGCCCAGCCTCTACTCGCTTAAAGGTCCATAACGGTTTTCTTTCCAGGATGCTAGGTGACTTCCAAGAGGGAGTTTTCCAAGAAGATGAGGCCTGGCTTAGTCTGCTTGGGCTGCTATGACAAAGTACCTTGGACTGGGTAATTTATTTTGCTATTTTTAAAGTATTTATTTATTATTATTATATTATTATTGTTATTATTTGAGAAGGGGCTCACTCTGTAACCAAGACTACAGTGCAGTGGCAGGATCACAACTCACTGCAGCCTCAAACTCCTGGGCTCACCTTGGCCTCCCAAGTAGCTGGGACTACAGATGTGAGCTAACTTAATTTTTTTTTTTGGTAGAGATGAGGTCTTGCTATGTTGCTCAGGCTGGTCTCAAACTCCTGGGTTCAAGTGATTCGCCAGCCTCGGCCTCCCAAAGTGTTGGGATTACAGGCATGAGTTTTGATTTCTTATAATTTTAATATTCAGTCTGTTTGAATTTTACTTGAGACTATAGGGTGAGGGAAACATTTACACTGATTTTTTAAAAATATGTAACTTACCATTGTTTCTTTAATTTTGTCATCTTGATTTTTTTATTATTCTTTTTAAAAAACCTTATGTTAAATCCTAAAACAAAGTCTATTTCTATAGGTCTTTTTTTTTTTTTTTTTAAAGAGATGAGATCTTGCCAAGTTTCCCAAGCTGGTCTCGAATCCCTGAGCTCAGGCAATCCTCTCACCTCCGCCTCCCAAAGTGCTGGAATTATAGGCGTGAGCCACCGTGCCTGGCCCAGGCCAAGGTTCTTTCTGGCTTTCTTCCTTCTATGTTGGCAAATGCCTTCCCAAACGCTTGGGTCTGGTTCTCACTCTTAAACTGTAATTACCCAAGGTCACCATCGATGGACTTATGGTCTCAGCCTGTGAATCTCCCAATCCACTATCTCCATCTCTTGCCCTCTCTGCGCCCCACTCCCGCCCCCATCTTTCAGTGCCTCTGTACAACCTTCTCCTTGCAGGACACCTGGAAGGGAAGTGAGCAGAGAGCAATGCTCAGGAAGGAAAGGACAGAGGAAGGGAAGGAGACTAAGAGACAGAGAAGAGTTTCTGCCTTTGTCTGATTTTCTTTTTCTCTTTTAAGTTGGAGTCTCACTCTGTCACCCAGGCTGGAGGGCAGTGGCATACTCCCGGCCACCGCAGCCTCGACCTGCTGGGCTCAGGCAATCCTTCCTCCTCAGCCTTCCAAGTAGCTGGAACTACAGGTGCGTGCGACCACACCCGGCTAGTTTTTTAAATTTATTGTAGAGATGAGATCTCGCCAAGATGCCCAGGCTGGTCTCGAACCCCTGGGCTCAGACAATCCTCTCACCTTGGCCTCCCAAAATGCTGGGATTACAGGCTGAGCCACCGCACCCGTCCCCATTACTTCTTTAAATATTTTTTTCTGCTTCAATCTTTCTCCTTTCTCTCTTCCTCTGGGCTTCACTTACAACATTTTAGAACATTTGATTTTATTCCACAGATCGCTGAGGATTTTGTAATTATATTTACCATTTTTTTCTTTCTGCGATTCTATTAGGATAATTCCTACTGTCTCTACTGTGTTTTTTCTTTCCTTTTTTTTTTCTTTTTAATTGGAGTATCACTCTGTTGCCTAGGCTGGAGTGCAGTGGCACACTCACAGCCACCGCAGCCTTGACCTGCTGGGCTCAGGTAAACCTTCTGCCTCAGCCTTCCAATTAGCTGGAACTACAGATGCATGCCACCATGCCCGGCTAGATTTTGTGATTTATTGTAGAGATGAGGTCTCACCAAGATGCCCAGGCTGATCTCAAACCCCTGGGCTCAGGCAATCCTCTCTACTTAGCCTCCCAAAGTGCTGGGATTATAGGACTGAGCCACCATGCCCAGCCTCTGCTGTGTTTTCAAGTTCACTGATTTTTTTCTTCTACAGCGTCTAACCTGCTGCAAACCTATCCGATAAAGTTTTTATTCAGATGTACTTTTTAGTTCCAGAATTGGCTCTTTGGTAAAGTTTCCATTTGTCTATTGATATTTCTGGCATCTGTTCACCCATTAGGCCCAAATTATCCTTTCTTTTTTTTTCTTTTCTATTTTATTTTATTATAAAGATGTGGGGTACAATTCAGGGTTAGGTATACAAATGTTGATTAGGCAAGTACCCTTGTTGATGAGGTGTGCCTCTCCCTCCCCTGGCGGTTTCCCTCAACTGCCAATCCCAACCCCCTCACCTGGCAGTCATATTTGCCTTTCAATTTATAAACATACTTACAAAAGTCGCTTTGTAATCCTTGTCATACTTTTGTGTGACATATAAAAGTTTATACTTTTGTCTGCTAATTCCAAAGTTTTGGCATTTCAGAGTCTGTAAAGTCTGTTTTTCCCCTCCACTGATGGGCAGCTTTTACATGCTTCTTTGTATGACTAGGAATTTTACAATTTTATATTGGATATTGGCTGGTATATTGTTGTGAGTCCAGATTTTGTTTTCTTCCTTTGAAGAGGATTGAGTTTTGATTTTGCAGGCAATTGATTTACTTGCCAAACGGACTTAATAGTTTTGAGGCTTGTTTTAAAATGTGGTCAGGGCCGGGCTCGGTGGCTCAGTCTGTAATCCCACGCCTTTGGGAGGCTGAGGTGAGTGAATTGCCTGAGCCCGCGGGTTCGAGACCCGCCTGGGCAGCAAGACCTCATCTCTACAATAAATCAAAAAATCAGCCAGGCGTGGTAGCGCGCGCCTGTAATTCCGGCTACTCGGAAGACGGAGGCGGAAGGATCGCCGGAGCCCAGTGGGTCGAGGCTGCGGTGGCCGGGAGCGGCCACTGCACTCCAGTCTGGGCGACTGAGACTCCGACTCAAAAAAAAAAAAAAAAAAAATTAGAAAAACAAAACAAAGTGCAGACTCCAACTCAAAAAAAATAAATAAATAAAATGTGGTCAGGGGGCCAGATGCGCTGGCTCATGCCTATAATCCCAGTCCTTTGGAAAGCCAAGGCAATTACAATACTTTGGGAAGCCAAGGTGAGAGGATGGCCTGAGCTTAGGGGTTCGAGACCAGCCTGGGCAACTTGGCAAGACCTCATCTCTACAATAAATGAAAAAATCAGCCGGGTGTGGTGGCGCGTGCCTGTGGTTCCAGCTACTTGGAAGGATATGGCAGAAGGATCCCCTGAGCCCAGTAGGTCGAGGCTGCGGTGGCTATGAGCATGCCACTGCACTCCAGCCTGGGTGACAGAGTGAGACTCTGACTCAAAAAAAAAAAATGTGGTTAGGGAAGGTCTAGAGTATGTAGTCTTTGCTCCACAGCTTGAGCAAGCCTATGTCTTTCTTCTTTTTTTTTCTTTTAAGAGTCAGGATTCTCTCTGTCACCCAGGCTGGAGTGCAGTGGCACGATTGCAGCTCATCGTGGCCTCAATCTTCTGGGCTCAGGTGATCCTTCCACCTCAGTCGCATTAGTAGCTGGGAACACTGGTGTGTACCAGTATACCCAGTTAATTTTTTGATTTTTTTTTTTTTTTTTAGAGACTAGGTCTTGCTGTGCTACCTAGCCTAGTCTTGAACTCCTGGACTCAAGCAATCCTCCCACCTTGGCCTCTCAAAGTGTTGGGACTACTGACATGAGCCATCGCACTTGGCCTACCAACCCTACTTTTCTTTTTTTTGAGTTGGAGTCTCACTCTGTCGCCCAGACTGGAGTGCAGTGACCGCTCCCAGCCACCGCAGCCTCGACCTGTTGGGCTCCAGTGATCCTTCTGCCTCAGCCTTCCAAGTAGCTGAAACTACAGGCGCATGCCACCATGCCCTGCTAATTTTTTAATTTATTGTAGAGATGAGATCCTGCCAAGTTGCTCAGACTGGTCTAGAACCCCTGGACTCAGGCAATCCTCTTGCCTCGGCCTCCCAAAGTGCTGGGATTTTAGATGTGAGCCACTGCACCCCACTCCAACCCTACTTCTTTTTTTCCCCCTAATTTCTTATTTTATTTTATTTTTTATTTTTATTTTTTTGAGTTGGAGTCTCACTCTGTCACCAGACTGGAGTGCAGTGGCCACTCCCGGCCACCGCAGCCTCAACCTGCTGGGCTCCGGCGATCTTTCCGCCCCAGCCTTCCAAGTAGCTGGAATTACAGGCGCGCGCTACCACGCCCAGCTAATTTTTTGATTTATTATAGAGATGAGGTCTCGCCAAGTTGCCCAGGTGGGTCTCAAACCTGCGGGCTCAGGCAGTCCACTCACCTTAGCCTCCCAAAGGTGTGGGATTACAGGCTGAGCCACCGAGCCCGGCTTAATTTTTTACTTTAAATGTGTGGGGTACAATTCAGGATTAGGTATACAAATGTTCATTATGCAGGTACCCTTGCTGATAAGGTGTGCCCCTCCCCCGACAGTTTCTCACTACTGCCAATCCTTTTCTTATACTATTCTGATAGTTGTTCAAGTTTTGCTTATGAGTGAGAGCATGTCATACTCGGTTCTTCGTTTCTGTGATAGATCACTCTGTTTTATAGCCTCTAAGTCCATCCAAGTTGCTGCAAAGTTCATACTTTTGTCCTTATTTATGGCTGCGTAATATTCCATCATGTGTATATATCACATTTTTAAAAAAATTCAGTCCTCTTTTGATGGGCAGCATGATTGGTTTCATGTTTTCGCTATTGTAAATAATTCTAGGCCAGGCGCGGTGGCTCAGCCTGTAGTCCCAGCACTTTGGGAAGCCAAAGCGAGTGAATGGCCTGAGCCTACGGGGTCGAAACCAGCCGGGCAACTTGGCAAGACCTTGTCTCTAAAATATCCACAATAAAAGATGTGGTGGCGTGCACCTGTTGGTCCAGCTACTGGAAGGCTAAAGTAGAAGGATCTTAGGAACACCTGAGCCCAGCAGGTCTAGGTTGCGGTGGCTGTGAGTATGCCACTGCATTTCAGCCTGAGCGACAGAGTGAAACTCCAACTCAAAATAATAATAATAATAATAATAATAATAATAATGCTGCAATAAACATGCATGTGCAGGTATCTTTTGCATAGAGTGATTTGAGTTCCTCTGGGTATATTTCCAGTAGGGGGATTGTGGGGTCGTATGGGAGGTCGATTTTTAGATCTTTTAGGAATCGGCACACTATTTTTCACAGAGGCTGTACTAGTTTATACTCCCACTAACAGTGCAGAAGTGTTCCCTTTTCGCTGCATCCTTTCCAGCATGTCTTGTTTTGTGAGTTATTGATGATGGCCATCCTGACTGGAGTTGGGTGGTATCTCAGTGTGGTTTTAATTTGCATTTCTTTGATGACTAGTGAGGCTGATCATTTTTTCGTGTAACTGTTGGCTGCTTGTATGTCTTCTTTTGAGAAGTGACTGTTCATATCTTTTGCCGACTTTGTAATGGGGCTGTTTGTTTTTTTCTTTTCAGCACATTTGAGTTCCTTGTAGATCCTAGATGTTAGGCCTTTGTCAGACATATAGTTGGCAAATATTTTTTCCCCAGTCTGTGGGCTGTCTCCCTGCTCTCTTGATGGTTTCTTTGTCTTTGCAGAAGCTTTTCAGTTTGATGAGGTCCTGCTTGTCTATCTTCTCTCTTATGTCATGGGCACTTGGGGTTTTGATCCAGAATTGGTTGCCAATTCCAATTTCCATAAGGGTGGCTCCTGCATTTTCTAAGGTTCTCATAGTTTGAGGTTTTACATTTAGGTCTTTGATCCATTTAGAGTTGGTTTTTTTGTGTATGGTAATAGGTAGGGGTCCTGTTTCAATCTTTTACATGTGATCAGCCAGTTTTCCCAGCACCCTTTACTGAATAGGTTCTCCTCTCCCCAGTCATTGATGGTGGAGGGTTTGTCGAAAGTGATCCAACCCTACCTCTAAGGTACAGACCTTCTGGGCCTCAACTGAGTGCCCAGGCAAACAGAAGTTTCTCAACTGTAGCTGTTGGAACTCCAACATCTGTCAGACATGTAACCTCCAGTGCTTCCATCCCACATAGCTCTCCAGTACTGTTCTCTGCCAGGCCTTACATTGTCTCATCTTTTTTTTTAATTGGAAAATATAGTTTATTTTGAAAGTGAGAGAGGGAAAGAGGGGGAGAGAAAGAGAGAGATTGATTCAACCCCTCAAGGTAAGGGAGAGGGACAGAGCTAGGAAACTTGGCCTGGCCATAGCTGAAAGAACACGTGGCCTGGTCAGTGCTTAGCGAAACAATTGAACTCATTCTCTACGTGACCCCTGCTTCTCCATCATTCCACCCCATACTTTCCGGCTTTAGAACTCTGACCTCTGCCTTCTCTGATGCAGGGAGACCTCTGTATTCAACTCAGTATCCCTCGCTCTGCCGTAGATTAGGATGTGCTTCTCAGGGAATGTTCAGTCAGCAGTGGGGTTCACCCACGGCAGGGGTTTTCCTTTTCCTGGCAAGCCCCATCCTGTCCTATAGTTGTCCAATCCCTGGAAACAATGCATTCATATATTTTTTTTTCCAGTTTTATAGTTTTTTTTTGAGTTGGAGTCTCACTCTGTTGCCCAGGCTGGAGTGCAGTGGTATGTTCACAGCCACTGCGGCCTCTACCTGCTGGGCTTAAGTGATCCTTATGCCTCAGCCTTTCAAGTAGCTGGAACTACAGGCGTGTGCCACAATGCCCAACAAATTTTTTGATTTATTGTAGAGATGAGGTCTCACCAAGTTGCCCAGGCTGGTCTCGAACCCGCAGGCTCAGGCAATCCTCTTGCCTTGACCTCCCAAAGTGCTGGGATGACAGGCTGAGCCACCGTGGCCTGCCCCATTTTTGTAGTTCTTTTTTTTTTTAATGCTGAGAGGTCCAGTCTGGGATTAGTTTCTCTGCCAAGGGCAGAAAGGAAGACATTACTCTCATATTTTTAATTTCCGAGCATTTAAAAAAAATCCTTGAATGTTTTATTCTTTCTTCATATTTTTCAACTCACATTCTTTCTACTTCACCTCTCACTGCTGTCTTCATGTTAGAGACTTTTCTTCACATATCTGGTGATCTCTGGTTATCAGCTCCTGTTAACTGGTAAGGCAGTGTCAGACTGACCTGATGCTCTGGATGTGCATGGAACACTACTTACTGTAGGGCCTGATATCAGGATCTTTAATGGAGGCTGGGGGTAAAGCCTCCATTTTTCTGGGGAATAGGAGTCAGTACGTGGCTTTCACTTGCTCATTCTGTTCCAGTATCTTGTTTCTGAGTTCTGAGTTTCTCTGGTTCTTGTCTTCCGGGGTGGGACTGGATAGTAGCTCGGGTTTGGGGAGAGGTTTCTGGGGGAGGGAGAGTGTCTAACCATACAGCTTTTTAACTAGTCTTCTGCTTCAAGATCTGACTGCAGTCACTTTGACTTTCAAGGGTAATTGATGTCCTGATTTTCTGACCACTTCTGGGATTCTGCAGTCCATTTCTGGATTTCCCTCATGCTGGCTTAGCTTCCAGCATTCGCTGGTTTGTTAAGTTAATTACTACTTATCCATCTGTTTTCCAGCCTCCAAAATGTTATTGCTGTGATCTTTTTTCCAATCCTCTTTCTCCTTGTGGTTAAAAAAATCTGCTTTCTGTCATTTTAGTGGGGTTTTAGGAGGGAGAGGCAGTTGTAAGTTCTACATTTCCAATCTGCTGTGTTTAACTGGGTACTGCTGTTCAAGCTTTTTAAGTCTACAATTGTCACACAATTAGAGCTAAATATTTCGGTGGCAGCCTCAACTCAATCCTTAATTTATCTGCCTTTTGGCAGGGTCTTTTTCTTTTCTTTTCATTTCCTTTTATAACTTGACCCAGGAGAAATGACTTTGGAACTTTCTATTAATCAAATATAATAGTGGTTTCTTAAATCTGAGTTAATGTTTTAAAAATAAGAAAAAATATTCATGGTGCTAAAAAAGAAAGAGAGGGCCAAGCGCGGTGACTCATGTCTATAATCCCAGCACTTTGGGAGGCTGAGGTGAGAGGGTTGCCTAAGGCCATGGATTCAAGACTAGCCTGAGCAGCTTGGTGAGATCTCATCTCTACAATAACTCAAAAAAATTAGCTAGGCATGGTGGCACACGCCTATAGTTCCAGCTACTTGGAAGACTGAGGCAGAAGGATCACCTGAGCCCAGCAGGTCGAGGCTGTGAGCGTGCCACTGCACTCCAGCCTGGGTGACAGCGTGAGGCCCTTGCTAAAAAAAAAAAGAACTCCCTATGGTAATTATCTCATCTGGGGATCTGTGTTAGTTATGTGTTGCTGCATCACACATTACCCCCAAATTTAGCAGCTTAAAACAACAAACATTTATTATCTTAAAGCTTCTGTGGGTTGGGAGTCCAGGTACAGCTTATCTGGATGCTTTTGTTTCAAGGTTTCTCACAGGCTGCCAACAAGGTGTTGGACATGGCTGCAGCCTCATCTGAAGGCTTGTCTGGGGATGATGTGCTTTCAAGCTCATTGTCATGATTGTTGGCTGGCCTCAGGTGTCACTCGTTGCTTGTTAAAGACATCAGGACATGGGCTCATTGCCACATGGGCCACTTCATGGGGTGGTTTACAACGTGGCAGCTAACATGCTCAGAATGAGAGAGAGAGAGAGAGGGAGCCACAGTCAATTTGTAACCTAATTCCAGAAGTGGCGTGTCACCATTGTTGGTATTCTATTGTTAGCCATGAGTTATCAGGTCCAGCCCTTACTAAAGGTCTGAAGCTTATACATGGGTGTGAAAGCCAGGAAGTGGGGAGGCCCTTTTAGGGCCCTTGTAAAGACCGCCTACTATGATTTTATGGGACTCCGTGCACAGTGAAAATGCAGAGCTCACTGTTCAAAAAGTGTTAACATTTCCCAGATAGTGATGGCAGTGCATTAAGCCAAGGCTGGGGTTCCTCTAGGTATGGGTCTTTTGCCTGTGTGGGCCACTTGCACTTGAAGCTGGTCCTTCTACCTACCTTAGGCCGAATCTTCCATCCTTGCCACTCGCTCCGTCTAGTGAAGCTGGAGACCACCTGGAGCCAGAAGAGTTTGACTTACGAGGAGGAGATGAAAAAGCCTCTTTCACAAATGATCCTCTAAACTTAAAGTAACTTGCTTTTTAAAGTTAATTTTAAAAAATTATAGAGTTGTGGGGTACAAGTGAGGATTAACTACATAAGTAGGTTGCATGCAGGTAAACTACATAAGTAGTCTGCTTGAGCTTCTAGCTGGGCATCACTTCCCCAGTAATGGACCATGTACCCTTTGTGATGAACTTGTAATTTGTGGTTTTTTAAAAAATTTGTTTTGTTTTGTTTTTGAGTCAGAGTCTCACTCTGTTGCCCAGGCTAGAGTACAGTGGCATGCTCATGGCCACTGCTGCCTCGACCTGGTGGGCTCAGGTGATCCTTCTGCCTCAGTCTTCCAAGTAGCTGGAACTACAGGCACGTGCCACCACGCCCAGCTACTTTTTTTAATTTACTGTAGAGATGAGGTCTCGCCAAGTTGCCCAGGCTGGTCTCGAACCCGTAGGCTCGGGCCATCCTCTCACCCCGGCCTCCCAAATTGCTGGGATTATAGGCATGAGCCACCGCACCAGGCCAGAACCTAAAGTAATTTGAATGCTGAAAAGATAAAAGTGAAAATGAAAACAACACAGATTCTGCACATATTTCAGTCCATACTATGAAATGTAAAGAAAGAAGAATATCAGTCTGAGGTTAAAAAGAATGGCATCTTTGGAGGAAGGAACAGAGAGTTGAGACAGAACACGCAAATCTGAGCTGAAACTCACGGCAGGGGTTAAAATGACCCCTCAGTCAAGGGCTAGGCACCAAATGTCATCTTCAAAGTTTTAAAAGGAACCACATTGTCTCTTGGTATCCTTGGGGAACTGGTTCCAGGAGCCCCTGGGATCCCAAATCCACGGATGCTCGAGTCCCTGATAGAGCAGGGTGTTGTGTCTGCGTGTAGCCTGTATAGACCCTCCAGTGTACTTGAACTGACCTCTAGATTACCATAAATATCATCCTACTTAATCCACCACGAATGCTGTGTCAATAGTTGTTATACCTTAGTGTTCAGGGAATAATGACAAGAAAAATAAGTCCATTCATGTATAGATGCAACCATCTTTTTGTTTCCCCCTGAATATTTTCAATCCACGGTTGGTTGAATCTGCAGATGTGGAACCCATGAATATGGAGGGCTGAATGTATTTACAAAAGGTGTGGCCAGGGTATGAGGAACCTGCAAAGAACAGAGCAGTCGTCTGCTTCTGGTAATAAGGGGGCCCCCACCACCCCTACTGCTGAATGGGGCGGAGTGCGAGTGAGAGAGTTAGAACCGGGATGTGGGCACAGCAGACTGTCCAAAGGGTGCCCCTGAGAGCTGGGACCCATGGAGACAAAGGCACCCCTTCTTGGGATGATTCTGGAATGTAGAACCTAGAAAAGTAAATGCAGAGGGTCCCTGACTTACAATGGTATGACTTAAGAGTTTTTTATTTTTTCTTGGTTAGGGTTAGGGATTTATCATTTTATTTTATTTTTTGAGTTGGAGTCTTGCTCTGTTGCCCAGGCTGGAGGGCAGTGGCATGCTCCCAGCCACCGTAGCCTCGACCTGGTGGACTCAGGCAATCCTTCCGCCTCAGCCTTCCAAGTAACTGGAACTATGCCTGGCTAATTTTTTGATTTATTGTAGAGATGAGGCCTCACCAAGTTGCCAGGCCAGATCATGAATCCCTGGACTCAAGCAATCCTCTCGCCTCGGCCTCCCAAAGTGCTGGGATGACGGACTTGAGCCACCACACCCGGCCCTTGATTTTATAATGTTGTGAAAGCAAAATGCATCCTGTAGAAATCATACTCGAAGTTTTGAGTTTTTATCTTTTCCTGAGCTAGCGATGTACTCACTCTTTGGTGATGCTGGGAGTCATCAACTGCTCACGGTCACCCACGGGATCAAGACAATGGTAATGTACTACAGTGTCCTGCAGTCAGTAAATGACATGAAATATTAAACATTATTATACAGTAGGCTTTGTGGTAGATGACTGCCCAACTGTAGGCTCTTGGAAGTCCTCTGAGTATGTAAGGTAGGCTGGGATAAGTCCGATGCTGGGTGGGTTAGGTGCATAACGTGCATTTTTAATGTATGGTGTTTTCAACGTAATAGGTTAAGTGGGACATGACCTCACTGGAGGTCATACAGCATCTGTGCCCACATCTCATTGCCTTTTTCCCCCTTCAGATTGCCTACTGGGTGCAAGGAAGGATGGGGAATGGGTTGGAAAGGGCTCGCAAAAGATACCAGCACTGATTGATGCCAAACAAGACCATAGTGGCATCTAACAAAGAGGATGTGACATCTCACCTGCCTGTCTGCCTTGTGTGGGTTTAGACTTTGATCCAGGTAGAGGGAGTTGCCTGGTAGTTTCTTGGGCAGCTAGCGTTTATTTATAAACAAATTCGCCTTCTAAAGAATACAGATTCTACTTTTTTGTATTTAAAAATTATTTTAATTTTATTTTATTTTACTTTATTTTATTTATTGTAGAGACGAGGTCTCGCCAAGTTGCCCAGGCTGGTCTCGAACCTGCAGGCTCAGGCAATCCTCTCACATCGGCCTCCCAAAGTGCTGGGATTATAGGGGTGAGCCACTGTGCCCAGCTTAAAAATTATTTTAAATCTTTAATGATACTTTTGTGGCGATTTATTATATGTTTCTATGGTTAAGAATTGGAAATGAAAACAACATCTCTTCTACTACCATGCTGCAGTTCCCAAGTTTCCTTCTCAGGACAACTATTGCCATTAGTTTCCTGAGTGTTCATCTAGAGAAATTATACACCTAATCCAGCAAACAGATTAAGAAGCCATTTTCAGCTGGGCATGGTGGCTCATGCCTGTAATCCTAGTACCTTGGGAGGCTGAGGTGAGAGGACTGCCTGAGCCCACAGGTGTGAGACCAGCCTGAGTAACTTGGGAAGACCTCATCTCTACGATAAATAAAACAATCAGTTGGGTGTGGTGGCGCACACCTGTAGTTCCAGCTACTTGGAAGACTGAGGCGGAAGGATCACCTGAGCCCAGCAGGTTGAGGCTGAGGTGGCCATGAGTGTGCCACTGCTCTCTAGCCTAGGCCACAGATTGAGACTCCGACTCAAAAAACAAAACAAAATAAAACAAAACTCTGAGCTCAGATAATCCTCTCACCTTGGTCTCCCAAAGTGCTGGGATTACTGGCATGAGCCATCACACCTAGCTTACTAATGACATTTCTTTGATTTACCTGGACCATCCATCATTTTGCAAGTAAATAAGTATATCTGGATAAATTCCAAATTGAAATTGCTGAGTCAGAGGGGGAGTACATTTACACTTGCGATACAGACTGTTAAACTGCCTTCCTTAGAGGTATCAATCTGTCGCCCAGGTTGGAGAGCACTGGCACACTCATGGCCACCACAGCCTTGACCTTCCAAGTAGCTGGAACTACAGGCGTGAGAATTCTTCCTCTGACTATCTTTTGACTTGAATGGAAACATCAGTTCTTCCTAGGTCTTGAGCCTGCCAGCCTCTGGATGGAAACTGCCGTCCGTCAGCTCTCCTAGTTCTCAGGTTTTTGGACTCAGACTGGAATGACACTGTCAGCCCTCCTGGATCTCCGGCTTGCTGATTCACCCTGCAAGTGTTGGGACTTACCTGTCTCCATATTCATGTGAGCCAATTCCATAAGCCTCTTTGTGTGTGTGTGTGTGTGTGTGTGTGTGTGTGTGTGTGTGTGTGTGTGTGTAAGACCAAAGAAACCCAGAATTATCTCTGGGAGGGCAAGCCTCTTGTATACAGGCTTCCCCAACTAGGTAAATGTTCTAGGAACCCATCAGCATCAGTGGTCCAGCTAGCGTTGTTGTGAGAGGCTGCATTTGGCTTCAGTGAATTTTTTTTATGGGGATTCTTTCAACATGTTTGCCCATTTCATGATGGGTGATTTATGAGCGCACCTGCACACACTGCACTGAGTATTCAGCAGTTTTTGACCCAAAACAGTTTGACCCCCGTGCCCCACCCTCCTTATTCACCTGAACTCACCCTGAGTGACTTTTTTTGTGTGTCCCGATTTAAAAAGTCCTCAAAGGGAAACGTCTTGCAGATGTGTAAAAGGCAAAACAAAATACCTTAGCAAAAACGCTAAAAGGTATCAAAATTGACAAGTTCAAAAACTGTCTTGAGCAGTGGAAAAAACTCTTAATAGATATATTGCATCAAACAGAGAGTATTTCGAAGGTGACTGAAGTTTAAATATGTAAGAATAAATACACAGCTGGGTGCAGTGGCTCTCGCCTTTAATCCCAGCACTTTGGGAGGCTGAGGCAAGAGGATTGCCTGAGCCCAGAGGTTCAAGACCAGCCTGGGCAACATGATGAGACCACATCTCTCCATAAATCAGAAAATTAGTTGGGCATGGTGGTGTGCACCCGTTGTTCTAGCTACTTGGAAGGCTGAAGGAGAAGTATCACCTGAACCCAGCCGGTCAAGGCTGCAGTGGCCGTGAGTGTGTCACTGCACTCCAGCCTGGGTGACAGCGTGAGACTCCAGTTAAAAAAAAAAGAATAAATTATTTATTTTTATAAATAAATTCCATTTTTGGGTCCCCCCTTGTATGTATGTGTATTAAAAATATGTAAACAGAATCAATAGGTTATAGAAACTATGTTAAAATATATAGTATATAAATATATTATTATGCAGACACATATCATATAGTATATTTTAATGTGTGTTTTATAAATATATAAAATTAAAATATATAAAACAGAACAAAAATATGTCTTAAACAGAACCTCTTCTGGTTCTGTTTCTCTAGAGAGTCCTAACCAGTGCAGTGTTCGTCACCTGTGAGGAGTGGACACGGCTGGTTCCTTCTGAGATCTGCAGCAAGAGACATCTTCTTTCTGTTTCCTGTCAACTTCATTTTTTCTTCCCAGGTTCTGGACTCTCTTCCTCCTAGATTGTGACTTGGATATCCGCTGTCTCTAGTCTTGTCTAAGATAAATTGTGCACTTTTTCCTCGTTCTATTGGTGATTTTTAAGTGGTGGTTTCCTGGGAGGAGAAGAGGGAATTAATTGCCTACTGTGTATTTGCTTTGTAAACCGGAAGTCTGGGTCCTGTTACAGTGAATAGCTATTGTTCTGCTCAGCTCATCTTATGTTTTCTGGTGCTTCACAACAGAGGGGAGCAATCTGGAACTCTGAGTAATTTGGAAGGGGAGAAATAAAAAATAGGATGCAGGGAGTGGCTTGAGGCCAAAGAAGCGAAACAATTGCTGAAAAATTACAGTGCAATCTTTGGAGGCATTTTAAGACAGCAACATCCACTGTGCTACTTGAACTTGTATGAAAATCCTTTCTGAGACACACCTCCTCTCAGTCCTCAGTAAATGCTACTGGAATACTGGAATCATGAAACATTTAATGAGCAAATTCTCTTTCTCTCTCTCCGTAGACTGTGTGTGAGTGTGTGTGTGCATGTTTGTGTCTTGAATTGAGGAAAAGAGCAAGCTTTGGGTTTTGTGCCTGGGTCTTCTTGGTGCAAAACAGAAACAGATTAGCCAGAAACAAACTTCAAAAGCAAAGGCGACAGTGTAAATAAAACTTTCCCTAGTAGATATGCAAAAAGATTGAGAAAAGTCAGGAATTTCAAAGAATGTGGAATGGCTGTTCTAGCTGATTACATCTGGATCTAAAGGGTTTGAGAGACTTTTACCGATTATGTATACTTTAGGGTGGATGCTTTTTTGGGGGGGTCACAACCATAAATAAAGCATGGCCCCACGTTGAGGAACTCAGAAGTTACTCAAGCTTAGAATAGAACAACGGTCTGATGTGATCACCTGCTTCCTACTCCTATGTTGTCTGCAGACCCCTCACGGAAACGTGGCTCTGTGTTGTTCCATATGTCTCTAAAAGATTTAAAACCTTTTTTTTTTTTGGTAGAGGTAAGGTCTTGCTCTGTTGCCCAGGTTGGCATGCAGTGACACAATCATAGTTCATTGCAGCCTCAAACTCGTGAGTCTAAGTGATCCTCCCTCCTCAGCCTCCCGAGAAGCTAGGACTACAGGTGCACACCATCACTCCTTACTTTTTTATTTTTATTATTTATTTATTTGAGTTGGAGTTCTCACCCTGTCGCCCAGGCTGGAGTGCAGTGGCATGCTCCTAGCCACCACATCCTTGACCTGCTGGGCTTAGGTGATCCTTCAGCCTCAGTCTTCCAAGTAGCAGGAACTACAGGCAAGCGCCATATTGCCCAGCTAATTTTTGGATTTACTGTAGAGACGAGGTCTTGCCAGGTTGCCCAGGCTGGTCTCAAATTGGTAGTCTTGGGCAATTCTCTCACCTCGTCCTCCCAAAGTGCTGGGATTATAGGCGTGAGCCACCACACCTGGCCTCTTTTTATTTTTTAAAGATGGAGCCTCACTCTGTTGCCCAGTCTAGTCTTAAACTCCAGGGCTCAAGCAATGCTCCTGCCTTGGGGTTACATGCATGAGTCACTGCTCTGAGCCTCTAAATGCTTTTACATAACATGAGAGCATTTTAAAAACAGGGCATTTGGAGTGGCTGGGCAGGGCTCAGATTAAATGGACAACCTCACTCTCTCTCCTACCCTCCTATCTGAATCATCAAAAATGATATTTTTAGAGGTTGTTGAATAATGAGGAAAATGTTCACAAATTACTAAGGGAAAAAGAAAGGCAAAAACTTGCATCTTCAAAATGATCAATGTAAAAACTATATTTGAGTGGGAAAATGGGCAAACAAAATTTCTTTCAGTATTGAGGCACTAAATTATTTCTTTAAAATTTCTGCATATTTTAAAGATTGCTTCCAAATTTGATTTCCATTTTTTTCCTTAAATACAATGGTTATGGTGCACGCATGCATCAGCTCAACTGTGGAAGGCCAGCTTAACCCAGACTGAATAGTCTTACTTGATCTCTACTCTACACTAGTTGAGTTTTAAATTTTCTGTCATAGTTTCATTTTAATATATATCGTGTTTGTGAGATGTAAGTTTCAATTGCATGCCTATTGTTAATCTAATTTATTAGACAAAAGTCTACTCCAATATTTGTAGAATTTAAAATTCAAATATAACTTTTTCCTCTATAGAGAAATCTATTTCCTCTTATTCAAAGAATCAAGATTGACAGCCTTTTACATCCTGTGAACAAATGACTACTTTATTGGTGAAAACAAAAAACAAAAAAACCCAGCATATTATCTATAGTGCAAAATTGAATTGTATAACAGTGGTACCCAATATTTAAAAGAACAACATTTTAATTATTCAGTATAAATGTTAGGTGGGAAGTTAATGTTTGAGCTTATCCGATGTCTAAGCCCCGATTGTTTTCATGGAAATTTTCGCAAGTAGGTGACATTTATCATAAGGATACAGGGGCATTTCTTAAAACTCAAGGCAACGATGCAGTCTAGGACATGCTCAGGTCTTGAGCTGCGTATTGGAAAATCATTAAGGCTCCAGACAGCTCTCTCCTGGGAAGAAGATCCCATATCTCTCTGCAGACACATAACCTCTCTCTCACCTCCCCCTGTCTCTGTGTTTCTGTTTTGTGTCCACTGTGTTGGGTTTATTTTTTTATTTATTGTAGAGATGAGGTCTTGCCAAGTTACCCAGACTGGTCTCGGACCCCTGGGCTCAGCAATCCTCTCGTCTGTGCCTCCCAAAGTGCTGATATAACAGGCGTGAGCCACCGCGCCCAGCTGGAGGCAAGCCTTTTCCATTTCTCTGTGCACATGGCCACCTCATAGCACATTGGTTTACTTCCTCGGTTCAAGTGAACATCTCAGACTGTATGAAAACTTCAAATCAAATTCCTAGAAAGAAGGACTTGATGGGCCCGTCCTGAGACAGAGGCCCAACCCTGGATCGATCACATGATCTGGGGCCACAGATTACTAACAGGCTAAAGGTCTGCATTGATGAAGAACGCGTTAAGAAAAATGGTCAAGCTGGGTGCGGTGGTTCAAGTCTGTAATCCCAGCACTTTGGGAGTCCAAGGAGAGAGGATTGCCTGAGTCCAGGGGTTCGAGATGAGATGTAGAGAGGTAGAGATGACGAGATGTAGAGATGTAGAGATGGGTAAGACCTCATCTCTACAATAAATAAAAAAATAAACTAGGCATGGTGGCGTGTACCTGTAGTTCCAATTACTTGGAATGCTGAGGCAAAAAGGATTGCCGGAGCCCAGCAGGTCAAGGCTGGGGTGGTTGTGATGTGCCAGTGCACTCCAGCCTGGGTGACAGAGGGAGACTCCAACTTAAAAACATAAACAAAAAGAAACAAACCAAAACAACCAATACCATCTGAAGTCGTTTTCAGTCAAAGGGCATATATGTTTTTTTTTTTAACCACTTGGTGTCAGTGTTTTACTATTGAATATATTAGTGCATTTGAGAAATCTTGTGGGATTTCTTTGTGAATTTTAAGCATTTTACTCTTTGTTTAAATAATTTCTCAGTACTTAACTGTGTTCTTTGTGAAATCACTATGGAGAGGAAATGTTCCCTAGTCTTCTTTTTTTTTTTTTTTTTTTTGAGTTGGAGTCTCACTCTGTTGCCCAGGCTGGAGCGCAGTGGCACGCTCCTGGCTACCTCAGCCTCGACCTGCTGGACTCAGGCGATCCTTCTGCCTCAGCCTTCCAAGTAGCTGGAACTACAGGCATGCGCTACCACGCCCAGCTAATTTTTTGATTTGTTGTAGAGATGAGGTCTCACCAAGTTGCCCAGGCTGGTCTTGAACTGATGGGCTCAGTCGGCCTCCCAAAGTGCTTGGATTACCCAGGCGTGAGCCACTACGCTCGGCCTAGTCTTCCTTTTTGTTTTAGGTTAAATGGCAGTTGCGGCCCGATTGGAAGCAAAGGCTGTCACCATGAGAGCACACAGCCCTTGTGAATGAATTCCTAGAGACTCAAACGATGTTTCCCAATCTTTGCAGGAGACAGGAATCAGCCAGTCTTCTAGATGAGCCCTCAACTGAATACTTCTTCCTCCAGATGGATTCCAGGAGGGTTTGCCTCTCAGAGCGTGTGACAGCCTGATCTCTGAACAACGAATCAGAGAACCAGGACAAGTGCTTGGATGATGGACCAAGCATTTCAAATGCGAAAGCAGTGCTGAATGACTGTTAGGAGAACAGAGTCATTAATTCATCCAACACAGATGTATTATTCGACTGCAGTGTGCTCAGCCCTGATTTGGGAAAATTCCCCTGTATCAGCTTACCTCTTCTCATTCCCCCTGGGTTCTATCTCTCCCAGTATTCCTCACATGTCCAAACACGAGAAGGAAACAGAGACTGAGCCCAGACAGATTCCAAGGAAAAGAATTAACTTGGTTCCTGGAAAATTCAAGGTATTATCATTATTTTTTGAATTGTGAAATATACGTAACATAAAATTTACCACTTTCATCAAGGTATTATTAAGAATTTGCCTATGTATCTCAAAGTTTTGCTATGAAGTTTGAATGAAAATGGGGTTTGCATAATATGATTACTTATACACATCAAACTTATGTATCTGAAAACAAATATAAAGGACTAGGAAGTAGGTTAAAAAAAAGACTCTAAAATGAAGAGGGAGATTTTCATGATTACTTGGAAATGCAGATATCCAGGTTCTAGGCCATTTTTTCTTTGTAAAAAATTTTGCTTACTACACAATAAATGTATTGTATATTTATAGTATATTCTCAAGTTTTATATATAATCTCGAGTTCAAAATTCCAAGGATAGTAGGTTTTATACACACACACACACACACACACCACACACACACACACACACACACACATAAACTTTTCTCTCCATCACAGATGCCTGTCACTCTGATACTCTTGCTAAAGGAAAAAAACAGTGAGAGTATTTTAGAAATATTTCCAGAGATGTTTCATTCACGTGTACACCACACTTTATATATTCTCTATCCCCACACCTCCTTTTATTTATGGGATCATCTTTGCTGCTCATCTTTTCACTTAATAATTCTCACATGAAAATGTTTCTCATTTTTTTAATAAAGTCAAACAAATATATTTAAAGGGTACAAGTTCAGATTTCTTTCGTGTATGTATTGTGCAGTGGTGAAGCCTGAGTGCTTAGTGAACCCTAACCCCAATAGTGAACACGGTACCCAATAGGTAATTTTTCAACCCTGTCCCCTCCAACTCCCCACCTTCATATTATCCAGGGTTTATTATTCCACTGTGTATGTCCCTGTGTACCCATTATCTCGCTCTCATCTTACTCTTGTTTATGTCTGAATAGTATTTAATTGTGTTTTCAGGAAAAATTATGAAAGATTTTGAAATGGGAAAAAAAGAGAGAAAAAGAAAAACAAGTACTGGGCACCCTTTTTTTTTAGTCGGAGTCTCAGTGTTGTTCAGGCTGGAGTGCAGTGGCATGATCACAGCCATTATAGCCTTGACCTGCTGGGCTCAGGTGATCCTTCTACCTCAGTCTTCCAAGTAGCTGGAACTACAGCTGTGCCACCATGCCTAGCTCATTTTTTGAGTTATTGTAGAGACGAGCTCTTGCCAAGTTGCCCATGCTGGTCTTGAACCCTGGACTCAGGTAAACCTCTTGCCCCAGTCTCCCAATGTGCTGGGATTACAGTTGTGAGCTTTTCAATGGAGTACTAAGTATTTTTCAGTGAACACTTCCAGGTTACCTGATACTGTAGTGGTCTATAACTTTCATGGTCTTAATGGAGCTATTTTATACACTGACACGTTGGAGAAAACTGAAAGTGATGAAAATAAATTGTGTCTGGTGGAGAAGCAAATGTGTTCCCTTTCTCCCCAAGAGGCCCATTTTATATCTATTAACAAATTAATTGCATCATTCCCAGTGGTCTATATTTATGTCTGATCTTTAGACTCTCCTTTGATTTGTAACATCTTCTTAGTTTCCTCATTTATCAATGAGTTTAATGTTTAGGGGATGTTAATTTTTTATTTGTATGAGAGTCATAATTTTACCTTTACAAACGATTTCTAAAAGTTTTGGTGGTCATCCTCTGAGATGCCTGATGGCAACACCAGGTAATGAACTGCATTTCTGGAAAAGCACTCCCCATGCGTTGCTTAAACACAGGGGCGTCATTGAATGGATCCCAGAGTAATCCCCAAGTGCTGGTGGAACTTTAGTTTGGCTGACTCTGTTTCTCCAGTTTTTTTTCCCTTTCTGTGGATTTTATGTATTTCTTTGTTTCTATTTTACACATGACAAAAACGTATGCCCTACTGGTGGCAGTAATGATTGCAGATTTCGTTTTATGGTAAGTTATATTTGGTGATCTCTGTAAATGGATGATAGAGATTCATTTTCTGTTGGGTAAGAGATGACAGGAAATCTGGTTTGCTCATCTTTTGTTTGGTTATTCTGAACCGAAACCAATTAAAAATGTTGTGTTCAGTGGGAAAGAGAACAACTCTTTGGTATCTCTAATGTGGGAATTGTGTTTGTGTTTACTCTTGACCTGTGGCTGAAGTTGTAGAAATGAAGCATTACATTTTCTTTTTTTTTTTTTTAGGTTAGAAAATATAGTTTATTTAGAAAGTAAAGTAGAGAGAGAGAGAGAAAAAGAGGAGATTCACCTCCCCAAGGTAGGGGAGCGGGCCAAAGCCAGGAAACATGGTGACAGTCATAGCTCCAAGTGCACGTGGCCACGCCAGAGTCGAGTAAGGCAGTGGCCAGCATTACGTTTTCTATACATCAGTGCCTAGATGTCTTTGTGTCCATGTGTCTATAATTCAGAAAGACCCTTTCTCATTTTGTGAGGATGAAATATCTTGTTACCTTCAGAGAGTACTCATCAACTAGATCAAACTTTTGTAAACTAAGGGAGTTTTGTTCTGATTGGCTTACAGAGTTAAATAAGGGCTTCTGTAAGCAAGACGTGCCCATAAAATAATGATTTTTTTTTCACCTCTAGCATTTTATTTTAGTTTTATTTTTTGAACCAGGGTCTTGCTTTGTCGTTCAGGCTGGAGTGCAGTGGCACGATCACAGTTTATCGTAGCCTCCAACTCTTGGGCTCAAGTGATCCTCCTGCATCAGCATCCTGAGTAGCAGGGACTACGGGGGCATGCCTACCACACCTGGCTAGTGTGTGTGTGTGTGTGTGTGTGTGTGTGTGTGTGTGTGTGTGTGTGTGTGTGAGTTGGAGTTTCACGGTGTGGCCCAGGCTGGAATGTAGTGACACAATGGCTCATGACCACCTTGACTTCCTGGGCTCAGGTAATCTTTCTGCCTCAGCGTCTCAAGTAGCTGGGACTACCAATGTGCACCACCACGCCCTGCTACTTTAAAAATTTTTTTTGTAGGGACGAGGTCTTGCTATGTTGCCTAGGCTCAAACTTCTGGGCTCAAGCAATTCTCCTGCCTCAATCTCTCAAACTGTTGGGAAGACAAGTGTGATCCACCGTTCTTGGCCTCAGCTGGCTAATTTAAAAAAAATTTTTTTTGTAACGACAGGGTCTCTTCATGTTGCCTAGACTAGTTTCAAACTCCTGGGCTTAAATGATCTTCCTATCTCTGTCTCCCAAACTGCTGGGATTACAGGTGTTAGCCATCATACCCAGCCTAACTTCTAACATTTAAAAAGTGCTAAGCTTAATTTTGTTTTTTTACAGAAACTGCTAATTTAGGAATATTTTAAGAATCCCAGCTCACATAATTAAGGAAGCCCTCTTGCAGATGAGATTAGTATAATAATTTTGATTAGAAAATAACAAATAGCCGGGCTTGGTGGCTCAGCCTGTAATCCTGCGCTTTTGGAGACTGAAGTAAGTGGATTGCCTGAGCCCGTGGGTTTGAGACCTGCCTGGGCAACTTGGCGAGACCTCATCTCTACAATAAATCAAAAAATTAGCCGGGTGTGGTAGCGTGCGCCTGTAGTTCCAGCTACTTGGAAGGCTGAGGCGGAAGGATCGCCGGAGCCCAGCAGGTCGAGGCTGCGGGAGCGGCCACTCCAGTCTGGGTGACAGAGTGAGACTCCAACTCAAAAAAAAAAAGAAAAAAAGACAATAACAAATATGTATTTTCAAGATTTATCAGTGTTAAAATGCAGTTACATATTTTATTTTACTTGAGCTTATTTTTTCTAAACTTATATAGGTTTTTCAGTCAAGTAAGCTAAACTATTATTACTCCTCCATAATGTTTAAGATTACAAAAAATATAAATTTGTATGCAATCAAATCAAATCATTATTTTGACAATCTATTATATAAATAATAAAGTTTTTGAAGTGTGCTAGTCAACACATAATTTCTGAAATCTTTGGGCAGCTTAAAATATTGAACTAATATTCAGTTAAGCTAATTTGTGAGTAATCATTGGATATCTAAGTAATTTGACTAAGATACAGTTCTGAGATTTTGATGACATTGTATTAAGTTTCTATGCTTTCACTTGTTTTTTTATATGCTATTAGAGATGTCAGATCTTTGAGTTATTTAATGAATGTGTTCATGTTTGCCACTCTATGATGTAAAAGGGATGTGTGTGACTGTAGAAAGTTGTGCTATGGTAGGACGTGGTGGCTCACACCTGTAGCCCCAGCAATTTGGGAGGCAGAGGTGAGAGGATTGTCTTAGTTCAGGGGTTCAAGACCAGCCTGGGCAACTTGAAGAGACCTCAATTCTATAATAAAATAACGAGCTGGGTGTGGTGGCATGCCTGTAGTTCCAGCTACTTGGAAGGTTGAGGTGGAAGGATCACCTGAGCCCAGCAGGTCAAGACTTCAGTGGCTATGAGTGTGCCCCTGCACTCCAGCCTGGGCGGCAGAGTGAGATCCCTACTTAAAAAAAAAATTAGTAAGAAGAGTTATATTGTTTTAAATTATTGCAAATCTCTTTGATATCCAGCAAATAGAACACAGTTGCATCTCAAATCTCCTCCATCTGTGATATCATCATCAGGTGGCTTTATATAGAACTTCAGGTCACACTCGTGAGAAGGTAAGAGTACAAAAGGCAATCCTGAACTGCCGATTTATTCTAACATGTGAAACCTCGAATGGGACTTTGTCTTGGTCTATAACACATGATTTGAAAAGGGTTACAGTTTTACATCCTGTGCTTGGTTGTGATGGCCTTTGCTTCCTTGGTTCACTGATTAATACTATTACCTGCACGAAGAAAGTTTCTAAAAATTATTTATTTCTTCATTTATTTATTCACTCATTTTTTTAGTTGGAGTCTCTGTCGCCCAGGGTGGAGTGCAGAGGCATACTCATGGACACCGCAGCCTCGACCTGCTGGACTCAGGTGATCCTTCTGCCTTACCCTTCCACATAGCTGGAAACACGGCATGCGCCACCACATCCAGCTAATTTATCTTGTTTCATTTTTTGGGGATTTATTGTAGAGATGAGGTACCACCAAGTTGCCCAGGCTGGTCTCGAACCCGCGGGCTCAGGCAATCTCTCGCCTCAGCCTCTCAAAGTGCTGGGATGACAGGCGTGAGCCACTGCACCCGGCCTAAGTGCACACATTTCTTCTGAACAACTCCTGATTTTGCCTTTCCAAATCTGCACCCTAAATTTAGGAAAATAAATGAAACTACCAAGGGATCTTTTATACCTAAAATGATCTTTGAGACTTCTCAGAGGGTTCCTTGAAAAATCACAAAGGTTTGTTCTTTTAACTATACTATAAAAAAAGAGATGTTAGAAATAATTAGGTCTGTTGGGTGTGATGGCTTATGCCTATAATCCCAGCACTTTGGGAGGCAGAGGTGAGAGGATTGCCTGAGCCCACGGGTTTGAGACCAGGCTGGGCAACTTGGTGAGATCTCATCTCTACAGTAAATTAAAAAAAAAATTAGCCAGGCATGGTGGTGCGTGCCTGTGGTTCCAGCTACTTGGAAGGCTGAGGTGGAAGGACCGCCTGAACCCAGCAGGTTGAGGCTGCGATGGCCATAAGCGTGCCACTGTACTCCAGCCTTGGTGACAGAGTGAGAAACCAACTCACAAAAAGAAAAAAAAAAAGAAATAATTAGGCTTATTTGATGTATTACTATGAGAAGAGTTTTCAACCAGCAGAGGCACTCAGTCTTTGTATCATTTGTATAGTTAATTTTTTTCTTTTATAGTTAACTATTATAAATATGTCAGAAATTGTATATTTATGTAAGTCCTTGGTAATTTGCCAGGTTCCCTCACCCCTCACTGACTGTAATATGGTTTCACCCTTAAGGCTGAGTAGAACAAGATTTGCATAAGTTGTATGAACTATAAATGGGCATATTAAGTACACAACACATAGGATTATGCATCAGTTAAATGAGACATTGTGGATGCATGACATAGTGCATGCAAAATATTGGCATTTGATCAGTCAGTCTTCATTGCGTAACAATCTCAGGTTCTTAGTGATTGTCAATAACAGATATTTATTTCTTGCCTCAGGCTTATGTTGTCAACTACTGGTCAGATGCTGTGACTGCAGGCTGAATCTGCTTCCTAAATCTCCTTATTTTGGGACCTAAACTAAAGGAAAGGCCAGGTGCATTGGCTCATGCCTGCAATCCCAGCACTTTGGGAGGCTGAGGAGGGAGGATTGCTTGTGCTAAAATATCTCTCCTTGGGTTACAGTAGCTTGCTTGACATAAGCAACTCCATTTTGCTAAAATCCTCTGGGAGGGAGGAGAGGGGTCTTATACCTTAGTTTAGGTAAGGGAGGGGGTTGGTTGAGTGGCTATACATTTTCTTTGGAATTTACAAAGTTGTACTCAGAACAGATGGTCTTGTCTCCAGGATATGCATAGCAAGCAGGGGTTGTAAACCGATAACTTCATAAAGAGAGGATTTGGGTTACGATTGTGAATTGGTCACTCTCTCACATCTCCAGGAAAGTCATCTTTGGTTATTTGGTTTTCTCAAGCAAAACCTGTCTTGCGGGTTTTTGGAGCTTGCTGATTGATCTCCAAAAGGAATACTTTATTTTTTTTTTTGAGTTGGAGTCTCACTTCATCACCCAGACTGGAGTGCAGTGCTCCCGGCATGCTCCCGGATGCCGCAACGTCGACCTGCTGGGCTCCGGCAATCCTTCCACCTCAACCTTCCAAGTAGCCAGAACTACAGGTGCACGCTACCACACCTGGCTAATTTTTGATTTATTATAGAGATGAGGTCTTGCCAAGTTGCCCAGGCGGGACACAAACCCACGGGCTTAGGCAATTCACTCACCTCAGCCTCCCAAAGCGCTGGGATTACAGGCTGAGCCACTGAGCCCAGTTAGGAATACTTGGCAAGACCTTGTCTCTACCAAAAAAAAAAAAAAAAAAAAAAAAAATATATATATATATATATATATAACATTTAATGACTGCATAGGTGGCGTGTCCTGCAGATGTATATAATTTACTTATCCATTAGCTAATTTCTGGTTGTTTTCCACTATTATATAACACATTGGCAAACAACTTTATATGTCTCTAGCTGCATCTCTTTGAATAAATCTCTAGAAAAGGGTTTTTGTGAGAGCTAAGTTACAAATATTTTTAATGCTTTTGATAAGTATTGCTAAATTGTTCTGCAGAGGGACGAAACCAGTTCATAAAGGAATACCCTTAACTGTTATCAGCCCCTCTCTGCCACACTCTAGCTTAGCTGCTTGCCTGACTTAGGAATAACCCCCCAGTGTGTGTGTGTAATTGTCATAACGTTCCCCTGACCACAGACCCACATCCTTGTTCCCCCTGAGCTGTCTTGTGTAATTGTATGCTTTGTTCGTTAAAATCAAATATTGCACCAAGAAATTGTTCCTTGCAAAATTCCCCATGCCACATCCCCATATTTTGTTCTGATATTTTGCTCCCTTTTGTTTTTAGTTCCTTGTTTCCTCACTCCCTTGCTACATAACCCATTTGTGGGTTTTGCCCTTATTTGCTGCATTCGAGGTTCAAGAACATTTGAAGACATAAGTCTCCTCTTGACTGCCAGCTATTAAAGGACTCAAAAATTTGATTCTCAGTGTGGAGTGACTCTTTTCTTGCACTCCAGTTACAACAGTGCCCAGGGACTCCAGATCAGACTGGGCCACATAGAGAGATCCCGCTTCTTCAGAAAATAGAAAAATTAGCCAGGTGTGGTGGTGCACACTGGTAGTTCCCAACTACTTGGGAGGCTGAGGTGGAAGGATTGCCTGAGCCCAGGTGGTGGAGGCTGCAGTGAGCCATTGTTGGGAGCCGGCCATGGAGGCCCACTGAGCATTAGGGATCAGGAAGGGCTGTTGACCCCGAGACCACTAGGATGTGTTCGGGAGCTATTGACCCCATTTCCTCCCCCTTTCTACTCAGCACTAACCAGATTAAACTCCTGTGAGCTCAAAACATAAAAACTCTGAGACCGGGATGAACACAAGCTAACTTTAGAAGCTCATTGCTCCCATTCTTCCGCAAACTGCAGTTTTGGCTTTCACACAACTTATAATTCAAACTCGTGTCACATCTAAGAGCCTTAGTATTGGTCACAGGCTTCTGGGTCATGATCTTAGGATTTATTGAAGGTGTAAATTGTAGAATATAGTTTTAGAAGACAGCCATTTTGCTGAAAGAATGCAGCTGGATAACTTGCAGGTAGCCCACTGTGAACTTTGGACTGGGCCACATTCCAAACATTCTGGGATGGGCCACTTTCGTTTGTAAAGTAAGTACTTAAGTCTCTATAGAATTGTTTAACTTGGTATTAGTATGGAAAGGGTTTATAGGCAATATGAAAAGGGTTTATAGGCAGTATGAAAAGGGTTTAAAGGCAGTCATGGATTAAGGTTTCATGGATTAGGTTTAACATCTGTTATGGGATTATAACTGAAAGAACATCTGGTGGGTGGGGAACACCCCTCACACACCTAACTGTGTATAAAAGACCTGTTGTAATTCCCAATAAATGGCTTCTGCACTAGACAGGGGTCCAGTCTCTTTCTTCCTCTCTCTCTCTCTCTCTCTTTCTCTCTTTCTTCTTCCCCCCAATTGCTGATGCCGTCTCCACATTTGGGGTACCCTGAACCCAGCTGGAGCTGGACTCCGGCAAGCCATGATTGTGCTACTGCACCCCAGCTGGGGGTGACAGAGTGAGACCCCAACTCAAAAAATAAAAATGAAGGGCAGAGCCTTGTGTGTGACCTGCTTTTCTCAGGGCAGAAGGCACAATCTTGTAATCCCCCTATGAGCTGGTTTTTGAAAGTGTTATAAAGCGAATATTCTACTGGTCAAAGCAAATCACATGTCCAAGCTCAAATCAAGTCAATTGGATGGGAGAAATGTATTTTATTCACAAAGGAGAGCATGAATAATTGCAAACAGTAACACAGTCTACGGCAGACATAATCATTATTTTTGCTCCACAGTACCACAGCTACTGTTTTCCAACTGGAGTCAAAGGTGGATTCTAAAAAGGAGGCCGAGTGCAGTGGCTCACACTTAAAATCCCAGCACTTTGGGAGACCAAAGTGAGAGGATTGCCTGAGCCCACAGGTTCGAGACCAGCCTAGGCAACTTGGCGAAATCTCATCTCTATTAAAAAAAAATTAACCAAGCATGGTGGCGTGTGCCTGTAGCTCCAGCTACTCGGAAGGCTGAGGCGGAAAGATCCACCTGAGTCCAGCAGTCAAGGCTACAGTGGCCAAGAGCATGTCACTGCCCTTTAGCCTGGGTGACAGAGTGAGACCAACTCAAAAAAAAAAAAAAAGAAAAGAAAAAGACATGGCTGCTTGACACAGGGAAAGCACAAAGCAACGTTTGTTAGATGCCGAAGGGGAGACCGGGTGAGAGCCACTGTGGGCATTCAGAAGGTGCTCATGTGAGCCCTGAGCCCCAGGAAAGTCTGGTGAGTGAGGGTGGCTTGACGTGGGTCTTGAGAGATGTACAAACTGGAATAAACATGCTAAGAGCTGTAGGGAATGAACAGGGAGCAGACTTGGCCTGTCATGGGTTGCCGGAAAGCCTGTCCCGATGGGCCTGTTGCAGGGAGGGTGGGTGGCAGGGGGCATGTCCTGCATCCCGACAGCTCGCCTGCTGGTCATCGGCTGTGTCCTGGCTTCAAGAGACAAGCATGTGACAAAAATGTGGTGAGCACGACAAACATTTCCTCCACGCATACTTGACTCCCACGAGTAAGGGAACAAAAACGGCCTCCTTGTTTTTCTGAGTCTCCCGTCTGTCTAAATAAAGAGTGAGCTGTGGTGGGAGACAATGCGTCCCACACCCCGACGAGATGACTGAGGCCGGCGGATGGGATGCGTGGCCAGGAGACACTGAGAACCGCAGGAGAATATTCGCATGCTGTTATTTTTTGTTTTACTCTTGAGCTGGGAAGGACAATTCGAACACAGTTTTCCTTTGTGCACTTCAAAACAGAGACACGGTTTCTAAAATCTTCCACCTTGAAGTTTTTCAGCAAAATACAATGCCCAGAAGCTTTTGGAAGGCGGTGACGGTAGCTATGGTAAGAGTTTCCATCCATTAATTTATTCCATTAAAACATTTTTGAAAATTTTATTTTTGCTGTTGGTTTTGGTTCATTAATGACCTCTGATAAATGTTATGCTAATGCCGTGGTATTTGGGATTTGAAAATTAGTAACAGGTTTGAATGAGATTATTGGATTTTTGAAGTTAGATTCATGACTTGGCTAAGTGGAAACAAGCTAAATGCATTTATCAACACTTAAATCACCGAAAAATTAAGATTGCCTTTCAGATCTGTTGAGCCATTATTATCAAGACTACAGGGCTCCACTATTAACATGATATTGGAACTAGATATTACAGGATAAAAAGTACCTTAAAACATATAGAGATGAACATCTGGAAACTTTGAGAGTGGAGATCTTTGTCTTCAATGTCAACCTTTACTCACTTATAATAACCAGGCAGTGCGGTTGTTGCTATAATTATCCTTGTTTCCCAAATGAGGAAACTCAGACTCTCCAAGGTGTTGATGAAAAGATGCTGAACTCTGTAAAATATTTTTAAATGGTTTATTCTGGCCAATATGAGTGACCGTAGGCCTGAGAACACCTTCCTCGGGAGGTCCTAAGAATATGTGCGTGAGTTAGTCAAATTATAGTTTGATTATATACACTTTAGGAAGGCAGAATTTTCAAAACCATAAATCAATACGTGCAAGCTTTTCATTGGTTCTGTCTGGGAAGGAGGGACATTTCCATGCAGGGGCTTGCAGGTTATAGGGGGGGTTTAAGGATTTTTTGACACAGTTTGTAGTTCTTATCTAAGGAGTTTTGGGAATCAGTAGAGGACAGGGTGCCTGGGGTCTGGGAGTCTCCAAAAGATGACTTTGCAGGGTCATAAAATGTTTTGATGTCCTTCTTTATTTGCCTGAGTCAGGTTGGAAAACAAACTTCAGTACATAGGATGATAGAGTAAAGAAAAGCCATCTGGGGAGTCCTTATCAGGCGAGACTCCCCAAGCTTCTTGGTCCTCAAGGGTGAAGGAAACTTCTCAAGTCCTCACAACCAGTGGCAGGAAAGCTGGTGCTCAGTGCACGTGGGTTTGACTCTAAATCCAGTCCCTTCCATTACCTGACCTTGTCTCCACACTGCTCCCACTCTTACTTCCAGAGCCAGTGTTTAAGGGAACTGGATTCCAGCATAGAACCTAGAGTTTCTTTTCTTCTTCTTTTTTTTTTTTTTTTTGCATGAAAGATACGAAAGAGTTAATTTTGTGTCTCTTTTTTGACACCTGGAGAAACTGAGACTCTGATGGAGTAGTTTAACAAGATCATGTAGCTAGCATACTCAGTTATCTCTTACTGCTAATAAGCCACTTCATAACTTTGGGCCTTTCACGGTGCTTTATGATCACATGTCAGAGTTCTGTGGGTTGGCTGGGCTCAGCAGGGCGGCTCTTCTTTGAGGTTTCTCACATGGTTGTCTTCAGATGGCAACTGGGCCTGTAGCTACCTTTAATTGAGCTGGAGGTCAAAGATGTCTTTTTTGCTCACATGTCTGAAGCCTTGGCGTTCTTTGGTCTTTTCTCTTCCAATGTCGCATCAAATCCTCTAAGATCTTGACTTGGACTTCTTACAGCATAGTGGATTCAGGGTAGTCACACTTCTTATGTGATGGCTAGCTTGCAAAACGGCAAAAAGAGAACCTAGAGTTTCTTTTTTTAAATTTTTATTATAAAGATGTGGGGTACATTTCAGGGCTAGGTATATAAATATTGATCATGTAGGTACCCTTGTTGATGAGGTATGCCCCTCCCTCCCTTGGCAGTTTCCTTCAACTGCCAGTCCCATCCCCCATCCCTTGACAGTTTTCCATTACTGCCAAACGCTTTCTTATAGCATTGTAATTGTTCAAGTTCAGCCTATGAATGAGAACATATGGAACTCAGTTCTATGTTTCTGTGATAGATCACTGAGTATGATAGACTCCAAATCCATTCAAGTTGCTGTGAAGTCCATATGTTTGTCCTTATTTATGGCTGCATAATAGTCCATCATGTATATGTACCACATTTTAAAAAATCCAGTCCAGCTTCAATGGGCAACACAGTTGGTTCTGTGTTTTTGCTATTGTGAATAGAGCTGCAACAAACATATGTGTGCAGGTATCTTTTTTGCAGAATGATTTGAGTTCCTCCGGGTATATTCCCAATAGGGAAATTGCTGGATCATAGGGAAGGTCAATTTCTAGTTCTTTCAGAAATCGCCACACTGTCTTCCAAAGAGGTTGCACTAGTTTGCATTCCCACCAGCAGTGCAGAAGCATTTATTTTTCTCCACGTCCTCGCCAGCGCCTGTTGTTTGTTTTATTTATTTATTTATTTATTTTTTGAGTTGGAGTCTCACTCTGCCGCCCAGACTGGAGTGCAGCGGCTCCTCCCGGCCACCGCAGCCTCGACCTGCTGGGCTCCAGCGATCCTTCCGCCTCAGCCTTCCAGTAGCTGGAACTGTAGGTGTGTGCTACCACGCCCGGCTAATTTTTTGATTTATTGTAGAGATGAGGTCTTGCCAAGTTGCCCAGGCGGGTCTCCAACCTGCGGGCTCAGGCAATCCACTCACTTCAGCCTCCCAAAGCGCAGAATTACAGGCTAATGATGGCCATTCTTACTGGCATTAGGTGGTATCTTAATGTGGTTTTGATGTGCATTTCTCTGTGAAAACCTAGAGTTTCTATTGATGGGTGGTCTATCTGTGATTTTCAAAAGTTCACATTTTAAAAAATGGAATCAGTACTATACACCATGAAATTTAAAAATTTATAATTTGGTGCTTACAAATATGCATTTATTATAAAACAAATTTATTACAACAATAATTAAAAAATTTATAATTTGGTGCTAACAAATATGTATCTATTGTAAAACAATTTTATTAAATAATAATAAAAAATTAAAAATAGATACCATCACAAATCATTGTCTCTTACTTGTGTATATTCTCTTTTTGTTTTTGCCAAATCCAAGTTAGAAAGAGTTATGTTCTTTAATTAAATATTTAATTTAATTAATTAATTAATTATTTTTTTCGAATTGGAGTCTCACTCAGTTGCCTAGACTGGAGTGCAGTGGCCGCTCCCGGCCACCGCAGCCTCAACCTGCTGGGCTCCGGTAATCCTTCCGCCTCAGCCTTCCAAGTAGCTGGAACTACAGGTGCGCACCATCACGCCCGGCTCATTTTTGATTTATTGTAGAGATGAGGTCTCGCCAAATTGCCCAGGTTGGTCTTGAACCCATGGGTTCAGGCAATCCACTTGCCTCGGCCTCCCAAATTGCTGGGATTACAGGCTGAGCCACCAAACCCGGCCTAATTAAACATTTTAATAACTCTACACTATTTCACTAAGTGGGCATATCATCTGTTGTGAATCCATTTCTATAATGTTTGGCACTTGGGTTGTTTTCAATTTTCAACTATACTGTAATAAACATTTAAATTTATATAGCAGTTTTTTCATTTTTTAGTGTTTTATTTAGGATACATTTCTAGTTGATATTGAGTCAAAGAGCAGCAAAATGAAAAATTAATACAACATTGCTCTACTTAGACCATCTTTTTTATTTTTTGAGTTGGAGTCTCATTCTGTCACCCAGGCTGGAGGGCAGTGTCCCTCTCCCGGCCACCACAGCCTCGGCCTGCTGGGCTCAGGCAATCCTTCCGCCTCAGTCTTCCAATTAGCTGGAACTGAAGGCACGCACCACCACACCTGATTAATTTTTTGATTTATTGTAGAGATGAGGTCTCACCAAGTTGCCCAGGCTGATCTCGAACCCCTGGATTCAGGCAATCCTCTCACCTCGGCCTCCCAAAGTGCTGGGATTATGGGTGTGAGCCACCACGCCCAACCTACTTAGATCATTTTGAAGCTTCATGGAGTGGAAAATATCATAATTTGGAAGTGCTGGTATGCAGGGGTTCCAAAGGTCTCCATCAGGCTTGATGATTCCGCAGAAGGACTCGTGGAACTCAGAAAAGCTGTTATGCTCCTGATTGTGACTTACTACAGTCAGGGGATGTTAGTGGCAACCAGTAGTGGGAGAAGGGGCATAGCTGATGTTCAGGAGTGACCTGGCACCTGCCTCTGGGCGCTGCCTCCGAGTGCAGCTATGTGGAGATGCCCTGAGTTCCCCCAGCTGTGTGTGACATCAGCTCTGGAGCACTGCGAACCATGGAAGCCATCTTGAGCCTTTGTACTCAGGACTTACTTCGAGGGGCCAGTGGCCTAAGTCTGTAGTAATCACATGACTGACCTTGGCCACACAGTCTCCAGCCTCCTGAGGGCCACACCAGACAGAATGGCCCGGGTCTGTGGCACACAGATGTACCCTTGCCAGGCAGGATCTTCCCAGGAGCAGATGTCCTCTGCTATGACCAGGTCCAGAGCCAATTCTTTCTTTGAAATGTGCAGAGTTTGAGGAGTCCAAGCCTGCTGAGTTAATTCTTTACTACACACTGGCATGGAGATATTTGAAGCAGCAGAATGGAAAGATCATGATGTCATGATGTTTAAGAAGGCCTGGAGGATGAACTGGTTCCAAGTGTGTGTTTTGATGGCCTGGGTGACTGGCTTACAGCTGCTCAATTACAATCACACAGCTAGTAAGGGATAGCCAGAGGCGTGAAGACGAAGTGAAAGGTGTCCAACGGAGACATTGTAGAAGTGAATTGTGTCTGTTGACCGTGAAATCATCTTTTTCCTATGAAAATTCTGCCCAGCCTGTTCTCAGCTTTTTTAGAGTTTCGAAACACCACCTGTAATGCCCATTTAAATGGAGATGCCCATGTGAGCCACGTCCAGACATTTCTTTTTGGCCATTTTCATGGGACCCAGGAATGTGCATTATTATTATTATTTTTTTAACAAAGTACCCAGGTGATTTCTCATATTGGCCAACCAAGGACCACACTTTGAGAAACATCGTTGCACACAGATAAGTGGTGACTCTTCCTACATCCTAGATAGAATAATGCCATCATGCTTATTTATTTATTGATGTAGTCGGAATCTCACGCTGTCGCCCAGGCTGGAGTGTGGTGGTTCACCGCAGCCTCAGCCTCCTAGGCTCAGATGAGCTGTCTGCCTCTGCCTCCTGAGTAGCTGGAACTACAGACTCACGTCACCACTTCTAGCTAATTTTTTTCTTGTTGTTGTTAAGAAAAGTTCTCACCATGTTGCCCATGCTGATCTCAAACTCCTGGGCTCAAGCAATCCTCCCACCTCTGCCTCCCAAAGTGCTGGGGATGACAGGTATGCCCAGGCCATTGTGTTTTTATTTTATTTATTTATTTTAAAAATTGATACATATTTGAGTCAGAGTTTCACTCCGTCACCCAGACTGGAGTGACATGCTCATGGCGACCACAGCCTCAACCTACTGGGCTCAGGCGATCCTTCCGCCTCAGCCTTCCAAGTACCCAGGAGCTACAGGCACGCGCCACCACGTTTGGCTAATTTTGATTTATTGTAGAGATGAGATCTCATGTTGCCCAGGCTGGTTTTGAACCCCTGGGCTCAGGTAGTCCTCCTCCTCAGCCTCCCAAAGTACTGGGATTACAGATGTGAGTCACTGCATCGGCCGATTGAGTTTTTATTTACTTATAATTAATTTAATTTAATTTGTTTTGAGTCGGAGTCTCCCTCTGTTGCCCAGACTGGAGTGCAGTGGCACACTCCCGGCCACTGCAGCCTCGACCTGCTGGGCTCCGGCGATCCTCCCATCTCAGCCTTCCAAGTAGTTGGAACTACAGGCACGTGCCACAATGCCTGGCTAATTTTTATGATTTATTGTAGAGACGAGGTCTTACCAAGTTGCCTGGGCTGGTCTCGAACCCCCGGACTCAGGCAATCCTCTGGCCTCGGCCTCACAAAGTGCTGGGATGACAGACTGAGCCATCAAGCCCGGACAATTTTTGTATTATTAGAGTGTATTTGATCACAGTAAAACAGAGTCATTTATTTATTTCAAAATAAAGGCTAGAGGAGGTGGCTCACACCTGTCATCCCAGCACCTTGAGAAGCCAAGGTGGGAGGAGTGCTTGAGTCCAGATGTTCAAGACCAGCCTGGGCAACATAGCAAGACCCACGGCCTCCCATCTCTAGGAAGAAAAAATGTACATTTCCAAATATGGACCTTGTTTGTTAAGAAGCTCATAATTCCTCGGTCTTTGAACAGGCGATTCATTTGTCTGGCAAACAATATCATTTTTTTTTCAGTTGGAGCCTCACTCTGTGGCCCAGGCCAGAGGGCAGGGGCACACTCCCGGCCACCGCAGCCTTGACCTTCTGGGCTCTGGTGATCCTTCTGTCTCAGCCTCCCAAGTAGCCGGAACTACAGGCGCGCGCCACCACGCCTGGCTAATTTTTTGATTTATTGTAGAGACGAGGTCTCGCCATGTTGCCCGGGCTGGTCTCAAACCCACGGACTCAGGCAGTCCTTTCACTTCGGCCTCCCAAAGTGCTGGGATTATAGGCGTGAGTCAACACGCCCGGCCAGCATCTTCTTAACGTCTTTTTTTTTTTTTTTAGTTGGAGTCTCGCTGTGTTGCCCAGGCTGGGGGGTAGTGGCATGCTCCCAGCCCCCGCAGTCTCGACCCACTGGGCTCCGGCCATCCTTCTGCCTCCGCCTCCCACCACACCCAGCTCATTTTTTGATTGATTGTAGAGACGAAGTCTCGCCGAATTGTCCGGGCTGGTCTCGAACCAGCGGGCTCAGACTATCCGCTCGCCCCGGGGAGCATCTTCTCTGAGCGCCAGGCCCGTCGGGGATTTACTCCGGCCTCGCAGCAGGGGCGGAGCGTGCAGTGGCGAGGAAGCGACGCCAGGGGGCGCGCGAGCACTGCACTTGGCCGTGACCCCGCCCCGGGCCCTGCGAGGGGGCAGGACCGCGCGGCGGAAAAGCAAACGTCCTTGTCGCTTGGACTCCAACCTGCTGCCACAGACCCCATCTTTTTTTTCCGAGTCGGAGCCCCCCTCTGTCGCCCGGGCTGGAGTGCGAGCAGCCTCCACCTGCTTGCTGAGCTCAGGCCATCCTCCAGCCTCAACCTTCCAAGTAGCTGGGGCCATAGGTGCGCGCCACCACGCCCGGCTAATTTTTTAAATTTATTTTTTGAATGCATGGTAGAGACAAGCCCGGGCTGCTCTCCAGCCCCTGGGCTCGGGCAGTCCTCCCACCTCGGCCTCCCACAGGGCTGCTAGGACAGGCTGAGCCAGTCAGGTGCCCGGCAGCAAACACCATCATTAAAATCCATTTAAGCAACATTTGTGTACTTAACTCTAGTTGGACCCCACATCTTTAAAATTAAAATTTTTTTAAAAAATAAATGAATGAATAAATAAATAAATAAATAAATATAAAATCCATCTAAGGCTGGGTGCGGTGGCTCACGCCTATAATCCCAGCACTTTGGGAGGCCGAGGCGGGAGGATTGCCTGAGCCCACAGGTTCGAGACCAGCCTGGGCAACTTGGCAAGACCTCATCTCTACAATAAATAATAATTTTTTTAAAAAAGTAGCCAGACATGGTGGCATGTGCCTGTAGTTCCAGCTACTTGGAAGGCGGAGGTGGAAGGATGAGTCCAGCTGATCGAGGCTGCGGTGGCCATGACCATGCCCCTGAACTCTAGCCTGGGCCACAGAGTGAGACTCTGACTCAAAAAAAAAAAAAAAAAAAACTAAGATACAATTTTCTCACCCATCTGCCATGAATATGTAGTTTCCCTCGGCCCTGCAAAACAAAAGGAGGTAGGAGTTCATAATTACCTTTGTGACCAGATGCTTGAAAACGTGTATCAGTAAATAGGGCCCCATGGTCTCCTGTCCCGACAGGGCCAGCCCTCCCATGAGCCAGGACGCCCTAGGGCTTTGGCCTGGTGTTCCCTCCTTGCAGACTCCGTTCAAATAAACGGAAAATTAACTTAAGACTATATCGCTTTTCCACCAAAATCATATTTTTGTTACCAAAGTCAATTTTTCAACGCAGAATTTGAATGCATGAAAGAAAAATTGGCAGTTTCTACATGCAATTAAAACATTTTAGGGCCGGAGCGGTGGCTCACGCCTGTAAACTCAGCACTTTGGGAGGCCGAGACAGGAGGATCATCTGAGTCCAGGAGTGTGAGACCAGCCTGAGCAACCTAGCGAGATATAATTTCTACATAAAAGAAAAAATTAGCTGGGCTGAGTAGGGAGGGTTGCTGGAGCCTAGGAAGTCAAGACTCAGGCTGTCATGGTGATCATGCCACTGCACTCCAGCCTGGGTGACTAACAGTGAGACCCCGACTCAAAACAACAACCAACCAAACAAACAAACCTTTTAGATGCATGATGTATTAATACGATCACAGAAGACACCCAGCATGGCCATTTGAAAGCTTGAAATCGAAATGCTATTCCTTTATTTCATTTTTAAGTTTTATTATGGGAAATTCCAAGCATATACAAAGAGAGGATAATACAGTTGATTCTTGGACAGCAGGGGTTTGAGCTGCTGGGATTTACCTGGGGATTTTTTTCCCCCATCAAATGCAGACCTCGCGGGATGAAAACCCGCCTATCCCGGGACCCTTCTCGCATGCAAGGAGTCTGCAGGCCTGACTATGGGTCTTGAGCAGGAAAGGCTTTTGGTAGACTCGGGGATCTGGGGACCAGCCCCGGGCATGTCCGGTCCGGAGGGATGATCTTGTGTATTTGTCATTCAGCTTCAGTAATGATCAGCACTGCATCGCTGCTTCTTTATTTGTTTTTTTGAGTTGGAGTCTCACTCTGTCGCCCAGGCTGGAGTGCAGGGGCATGCTCCTGGCCACCACGGCCTCGACCGGCTGGGCTCTGGCGATCCTTCCGCCTCAGCCTTCCAAGTAGCTGTATCTACAGGCGCTCGCCACCATGCCCGACTAATTTTTTGGTTTATTGTGGAGACGAGGTCTCACCAAATTGTCCAGGCTGGTCCCGAACCCGTGGGCTCGGGCAATCCTCTCACCTCGGCCTCCCAAAGTGCTGGAATGACAGCCGCCATGCCCAGTGTTGTTCTATACTCTATAGTTTTTCTAAGTATTTGAAATATGTTTAAGGTAAATTCAAGAGATCATCTCATTTTACCTGCAAATACTTAAGTTTATATTGCCAATAAATGGTAACTTAAAAAAAATCCCACATAATCACAATCCCATTGTCCAACAAAATTGAACTCTTGGTGTGTGATTTTGTTTAAAGCTGGATCAGTGATTATGACATCCTCAATAAGATAATATTTAAATCCTGAGCGTGTAAGGTGAGGATATATTGTGTGAAGTTGAATAAATGCTGGCTTTTAAAAAAAGATAGGCAGAAATAATTTACAGATAAAATGCCTTTAGTACATACAGTAAATTCCCTACATACGAACCTTCATGTATGAACTTTAATCATGCACACCTGCATTTTTTAATGTATTATTTCTCTTCATAAGGGTCAGTATAGCGTGTTGAATACATACAATATATTTAGCCAATTGTGTTAGTTGGGTACCTAGGCTAACTTTGTTGGACTTAAAACAAACTGATCTCAGAACCAAACTAGTCCATATGTTGGGGACTCCCTTTATATGCCCTATATTTCATTATTTTAAAAAATTTTGTTTTTTTAACAAAAAACACTCTATCGCCCAGGCTGGAGTGCAGGGGCATGCTCACAGCCACCACAGCCTCGACCTGCTGGGCTCAGGCAATCCTTCCGCCTCAGCCTTCCAAACAGCCGGAACTATAGGTGTGCACCACCACGCCGGGCTAATTTTTTGATTTATTATAGAGATGAGGTCTCACCAAGTTGTCCAGGCTGGTCCCGAACCTGTGGGCTTGGGCAATCCTCTCACCTCAGCCTCCCAAAGTGCTGGGATGACAGGCATGAGCCACCACATCCAGCCTATATTTCATTATTTAATTAAACTTTGCATATCTTTATATCTTTCATGTGTGGGTCATTGGAGAAATAAAAAGGTGTCCATTTCTGGAGACAAGCAAGACCCTTTCCCTTACATGTGTACGTGGCATTTGTACATTTTTGTATGTCAGATAAGTGTGTATTTCCAACATGCATACTTCTGTTTATTAGCGTGCATGGCTGGGCTTTACTGCCGTCGTCTGTCTGAATGAAAGTCACATGGACATGATGACACCCGCTAAGCTGTGAGACTCCACACTTTCTTGAGGCATGGCTCTGTCTGTCCTGACTTTCTTTCCTTCTCAGGCTTTACGTAATGTGATGTTCCTCTAAAAATCTGGGCGGGAACTGACTCATGATATTTTCTGAAGATAACCAGAGTTTGGGGGCTTTGAGTGTGCTCCAGGCGCGTCCACATTGACATTTGCCTCGGCTGCAGCAGGCGTGACCACAGGGGTCACTCACCTCTAATAGCCAGGGCTTAAGATCACGCCGCCGGGTCCAGCTGAGACCAGGAGAGGGACGCCGTCGCCCAGGCTGGACGTGAGGGCTTTGCTGCGTCTCCTCTTAGGAATGTCATGTTTAGATCCCATCTAGTGGCGGTGAACAGCAAACAGGCAGCTTTTTTCTCTAAGATCTTTTTTGTGTGAGTCGGAGTCTCACTCTGTTGCCCAGGCTGGAGGGCAGTGGCACGCTCACAGCCACCGCAGCCTCGACCTGCTGGACTCCGGCGAGCCTTCTGTCTCAGCCTTCCGAGTAGCTGGAACTACAGGTGCACGCCACCACGCCTGGTTAGTTTTTGTGATTTGTTGTAGAGATGAGGTCTCTCTAAGTTGCCCAGGCTGGTCTCGAACCCGCAGGTTCAGGCAATCCTCTCCCCTCGGCCTCGCAAAGTGCTGGGATGACAGCCTCAGCCACCGTGCCCGGCCTCTCTAGGATCTCATAATACTTCTACAGCATTTGCAACACCATTACATTAACCTGGTGGTTTGCCAGCATGTGACAACTTTGCGGGACTCTCTCTACCAGATTTTCAACTTAAACTGTAAAAGAATGCACAAATTAAATTGCTAAATCAATAAGGGCAAAGATTTTGACTTTCTCCTCTAATTCCCTGCTTTACTCTAAAGAGAATTTAAAAGCATAAGACAGGTACCTTTGTCTTATCAAATGTCTCCACAGTTTATTTATCGACTGATTTATGAAATACTAAAACCAAAGTTCTTTTTCTTTTGAGGAGCGGGGATACATGTGCGAGGATTTGTTACACAGACGCATTGCGTGAGGGTAAGAGAGGGCTTCTGCTGAGCCTGTGGCTCCCAGTGGTGGATGTGGCGCCCACGAGGCGGTTTTGGGAGTCTGATGTTCCCATCTTTGTGCCTGTGTGTGCCCGGTGTTTAGCACCCACTTATGCATGAGGACATGTGGCATTCAGTTTCCTGCTTCTGTGATAATTCACTTAGAATGATGATCTCCAGCTGCATGCGTGTTGCTGCAAATGCCATGATTGTGTTCTTTTTTATGGCTGCGTAATATTCCATGGTGTGTATATGTATACTGTATTGTATTTTCTTTCTTTTTTTTTTTTTTTTAGTTGGAGTCTCACTCTGACACACAGTCTGGAGTGCAGTGGCCACTCCCGGCCACCACAGCCTCAAACTGCTGGGCTCCGGTGATCCTTCCGCCTCAGCCTTCCAAGTAGTTGGAACTACAGGCACACACCACCATGCCTGCTAATTTTTTGATTTGTTGTAGGGATGAGGTCTCACCAAGTTGCCCAGGGTGGTCTTGAATCCACGGGCTCAGGCAATCCTCTCAATTTGGCCTCCCAAAGTGCTGGGTTGGTTTTTTTTTTTTTTTTTTGAGTCTCTCTCTGTTACCCAGCCTGGAATACAGTGGCATGTTCACAGCCATTGCAGCCTCGAACAGCTGGGCTCTGGAGATCCTTTCTTCTCAGCCTTCCAAGTAGCTGGAACTACAGGTGTGCACCACCAAGCCCGGCTAATTTTTTGATTTATTGTAGAGATGAGGTTTCACCAAGTTGCCCAGGCTGGTCTCGCACCCCTGAATTCAGGCAATCCTCTCACCTGGGCCTCCCAAAGTGCTGGGATTATAGGTGTGAGCCACTGTGCCTGGCCCAGTATTATATTTTCTTTATCCAGTTGACTACCAATGGGCACCTAGTGAAAGCAAGATTGTATTAGTCTTACAGGTAGATAGATTGAATTCTTTGTTCAAACGCAAAAGTTATTGAGGCCCTGAAGCCTTCCGAGTTGTGTATACTTTGATGTGTGTTCACTTGTCATCCTTTTCCCTATGCAAGTCTTGCTGGGGACGGGAGTGGAAAGAATATAGACAGCCCATATCTTTTTTTTTCTTTTAAAGATGTGGGGTACCATTCAGGGTTAGGTATACAAACGTGGATTATGCAGGTACCCTTGTTGATGAGGTAAGTCCCTTCCTCCCTGGCAGTTTCCCTCAACTGCCAATCCCACCCCCTCCCCGACAGTTTCCCGCTACTGCCAATCCCTTTCTTATAGTATTATGATCATTGTTCAAGGTCTGCTTATGTGTGAGAGGATATGAGACTCTATTCTTTGTTTCTGTGATAGATCGCTGAGTATGATCGTCTCTAAATCCAACCAAGTTGCTGCGAAGTCCACGTTTGTCTTTCTTTATGGCTGCATAATATTCCATTGTGTCTATGGACCACATTTTTTAATCCAGTCCAGCTTCGACGGGCAGCATGGTTGGTTCCGTGTTTTTGCTATCGTGAATAGAGCTGCAACAAGCATAATAGCCCATCTTAAGAAGCAGATGTATTCAAAAGAATTAGCTCTAGTCAGGATTTTACTAATTTAAATAATGCTAGTTATTGTGTTAGCAAATGGCCTAAATGTGCCTTGTTTTCCTGTTCAGGCAAAAAAAAAAAGTTCTACTTAACAAAAAGTGTTATCAGAGGTATTTTATTGGACACAAAATATTACAGGCTAATGCAGAGCTGATTTTATCCAATTTCCCTGAATCACAACTTCCAGTCGTAAAACTTCCAACATCACCTTCTACCGAAAGTCGAAAATGGCAAACTGTCCTTTGCTTTTAGGAAGCGCCAAACTTCTGAGTGAGATTGTCCTGGGTACTCCTTCCAGTTCTGACACTGACCTTGGTCAAGTTACTAACCTTCCTCGAAATTCAATTTCTTCATCCACTAAAAGAACATGATTCCACTTAACAATGATGGAGAATGGTCTTCGGCTGAAGTAGCTATCTTCACTTGGGTTCTCCCAGATCCACACCCCAGAGCCAGGATCTGATTGAAGTTACTTTATCTGGAAAGTTCAGGGCATGTGGGAAGAAAAAAGAATAAGCCATAGAGTCACACAGAAAGGATGCGGTTAAGCCAGCTACCACAGGATGACTGGAGCTTAATTTTGTAAGGAGATTTTGGAAAACAGAGCAAAGCACACATCTTAGGATGGGTCCACCCAAGAGGTGAGGGAACTGCCGGATCCCAGGTGCTCAAGACCAGCCTGGGCAACTTGGCAAGACCTCATCTCTACAATAAATGAAAAAATTAGCCAGGTGTGGTGGCACACTCCTGTAGTTCCAGCTACTTGGAAGGCTGAGGCAGAAGGATCGCTGGAGCCCAGCAGGTGGAGGCTGCGGTGACCGTGAGCGTGCCACTGCACTCCAGCCTGGGCGACAGAGTGAGACTCCGACTAAGAAAAAAATTGCATTTACCTCTCATTAGAAGATATTGTTATGAGCACTCTACCCTTCCCTTGGCAACAAACCTCTTCTTCTGAATTAGTATAAGGCTAAGCTATAACAAAGAGATCCCAAATACAGGGTTTTAAAGAACATCATAGTCCAGACCTGCTTTTTTGTGGTAATTTGGGGATGTGGTTCCCTTTTACCTTGTTGCCACGTGACCCACCAGGCTCATGCTTTTGTTTCCATGGTCAAAATGGAGTGCCCATGCCCAGGTCGCAGTCGGTGGAAAGGGGAAAGAGTTGGGGGTGCGTGGGTGAGGAGAAATGTGTGCCCACTGTCTAGGGTCCTGGCGTAGAAGTGCCTGCATTTCACGTGGAGAGAGATTTGTCACAAGGTCATATGTACTTGGAAGGACACTGGGAAACACGTGCCCCCGGGGCAATCGACTTCCTACTATGACACAATTATTATGGGAAAAGGAAGAACGGGTTTCTGCAGGCAACCAGCACTTTCTGCTCCATCTTTTAGTGCAGTAACTACTTTTTTTCAAAGATGTGGGGTACAATTCAGGGTTAGATATACAAATGTTTATTACGCAGGGACCCTTGTTGATGAGGTGTCCCCCCTTCCCCCGGCAGACTCCCACTACTGCCAATCTTGCTCCCCCGCAGTTTCCTGCTACTGCCAATCCATTTCTTATAGTATTATGATAGTTGTGCAAGGTCCACTTATGCGTGAGAACATGTGATACTCAGTTCTTTGTTTCTGTGAAAGATCACTCAGTATCATAGACTCTATGTCCATCCGGGTCGCTGCAAAGTTCATGACTTTGTCCTTGTTTATGGCTGCCTAATATTCCGTCATATATAGGTACCACATTTTTTTAAATCCAGTCCTCTTTTGATGGACAGAATCACTATTCTAGGTTTGATTCAGTTTCTTGTAAATCACACTAATCGCAGAAAAGAGGACATGTCTGGTACGTTTGTGTCTTGATTTATCAGCCGCATATATTTACATTGAGCCTTGCCTAATCTTTGTGTGTCTGTTTCTCATTTACTTCCTACTACATTTTCTCCTCCTCCTTCTCTTCCTCCCCTTCCTTCTTCTTCTCCTTCTCCTCTGCCTTTTTCTTCTTGTCAGGGTCTTGCTCTGTCGCTTGGGCTGGAGTGCAGTGGCACGATCACAACCCACTGCCGCCTCAATCTCCTGGGTTCAGGTGATCCTCCCACCTCTGCCTCCTGAGTAGCTGGGACCCCAGGCGTGTGCCCCCATACTTGGCTAATTTTTTGACTTTTTGTAGAGATGAGGCCTCACTATGCTGCCCAGGCTGATCTTGAACTCCTGGGCTCAAGCGAACCTCCTGCCTTGGCCTCCTAAAGTGCTGGGGTTACAGGTGGGAGCCACTGTGCCCAGCTCTATTGAATATCATCTATGGCTTCATTGGCTGAAAAAAGATGGCCGGGCGTGGTGGCTCAAGCCTGTCATCCCGGCACTTTGGGAGGCCGAGGTGAGAGGATTGCCTAAGCCCACAGGTTCAGAATTGCCTGGGCAACTTGGCCAGGCCTCATCTCTACAATCAATCAAAAAATTACCCAGGCATGGTGGCACGTGCCTGTAGTTCCAGCTATTTGGAAGGCTGAGGTGAAAGGATCGCTTGAGCCCAGCAGGTCGAGGCTGCAGTGGCCTTGAGTGTGCCACTGCACTCTAGCCTGGGCAACAGAGTGAGACTCTGACTCAAAAAAAAGAAAAGAAAAAGAAAAAAGAGAATTGAAATGGGAATCAATGGAAGTCATTGCCGAGAGTCCCACACTTCCACCCAAGATAATGTCATAAAAACGATTTTAGGAAGTAAAATGTCTGAAAGTCTCTCATGTACCGATTGATGTCTTTTAAGAGGGATTCTGATCTCAGAGGCTTAGGAAATAGCATGCCATCTTTAAGGATAACTCAGGCAAATGATGGCTTCTTCTTTTCATATTTCGGCAATCCAGACGGCAAGCAGTATTTTCAGAGGTGTGGGGTCTGTGGCCAAGGGCCCTTGCTGTGTTCTCTGTGTCAGGGATATTCCGTATTGCAGCTGGTCTGCTGCCCTGGGAGACTGCTGTGCAGAGAGTATTATCTCAGTCAAGTGTCACGTCTTCCATACCAGGAGTGGACGAAGAGGTTTTTTTGTCATCCAACTACCATTCCCCTACCTGGTACACAGGTAACCCATGGTAAGGCTCTCCAGCTACTCTCCCGTGATGCTTATTGGGAGATGCAGAAGGGAGAGGAGGGTGGAACATGGGAGAAGGTGCTAGATTATGTCAGGGGCACCATGGGAAAAGGCCAATTTCTGGCCAGTGGCTTCTGGGGCTGTTGGGAGCTCCAGAGGGGTCAGAGGTGGGTGTGGCTTTAAGGTTTGCTCCAGAGGACATACGAAGGTCAATCTCATCAACTTGACTGGGCTAAAAAATGCCCAGATGGTTGTTTGGGAATGTGGCTGTGAGGGCGTGTCTGGAAGAGATTAGCGTCCGAATTGGTGAACTCTTGACCCTTCCGCCTCAGCCTTCCAAGAGCTGGAACTACAGGCATGCGCCACCATGCCTGGCTAATTTTTTGATTTATTGTAGAGAAGACCCGCCCTCAGCAATGTGGGTGGGCATCGTCTAATCCACCGAGAGACCAAGTAGACCAGAAATGCCAAGAAAGGGTCAGTTTGAGGGGGGACATTCATCTTCTGTTCCTGGTCATTGGCATTCCTTGTTCTCCAGCTTTTGGACTTCAGCTGGGGTCTGTGTCATCAGCCTCTCACCCCAGCACCACTCCTCCCCTTCCCCATCCTTAGGCTTTCAGAGTCTAACGACTTATTCCCCTGCCTTTCCTGGTTTGCCACTTTGCAGACTCTGGGCCTTCTTGGCCTCCATAATTGCATGAGCCAATTTCTAGAATAAATATCAAATTAAATAAATATTCTTTTAGTTCTGTTTCTCTAGAGAACGATGATGATACCAAGAGTGGTTCTAGAGAAACAGAATTTTAAGGATGAGTTTTTCTTTTTCTTTTTCTTGTTTTTTTTTTTTTTGAGTTGGAGTCTCACTCTGTTGCCCAAACTGAAGGGCAGTGTCATGCTCACGGCCAATGCAGCCTCGACCTGCTTGGCTCAGGTGATCCTTCTGCCTCAGCCTTCCAAATAGCTGGAACTGCAGGCATGTGCTACTACGCCCAGCTAATTTTTTGATCTATTGTAGAGACAGGTCTTGCCAAGTCGCCCAGGCTGGTCTCGAACCCCTAGGCTCAGGCAAGCCTCTTGCCTCTGCCTCCCAAAGTGCTGTGAGCCACCATGCCAGGCAAGGATGAGTTTTCTGGATTGATTCTGGGGTTTCTGGACTTGGTTCCCTAGCTTGATTTGCTTTAAAGTCACTGAAACTTGACTTCCAGTTGTAAAGAGAGCACTAACAGTCTGTGGCATGAACTGTTTATTGGAGATATACAAAATACCTGTACTGACACTCCTCACCCACCATTATAAGAAGCAAGGAGATAACTGCCTCTATATACGATACTTGCAAACATTTTTGGCAAAATAAAATAACAGTGACATTGGTTGATTGCTCCTAATGTTGCCGGGCAAAGTGGTGAAAGAAAAGAATGAACTTAGGGATTTGAATTCCCGCTCAAGCCCAATACAAATGACTTAAAAACTTCTAGGTGGGGCCGGGTGCGGTGGCTCATGCTTATAATCCCAGCACTTTGGGAGGCCGAGGTGAGAGGATTGCCTGAGCCTGCAGGTTTGAGACCAGTCTGGGCAACTTGGCAAGGCCTTATCTCTATAACAAATCACAAATTAGCCAGGCATGGTGGCGCGTGCCTGTAATTCCAACTACTTGGAAGGCTGAGGTGGAAGGATCACCTGAGCCCAGCAGGTTGAGGGTGCGGTGGCCGTGAGCATGCCACTGCCCTCCAGCCTGGGTGACAGAGTGAGACTCCGACTCAAATAAAAAAGAACTTAAAATGAAGCAAAGAAAAAAAACACACACACACACACCAAACCTCTAGGTGACCCTGAAGGAATCTCTTATCTCCTGTAGAAACAGGGCTGAAATTGCTGAAGATAAGATTCAGAGCCTGACCCTTCCATCACTGAATTATGATGCAGGTTGAATTCTCAGCTTTTTAGGTGTCTGAGGTTGAAATGAGGGCATTGGTTACGAAGAACAGAATTCCACCAGCTGAGATGGGCATGTGTAGGAAGACCCCAAGGAAGCTGGGGATATCAGCCCTCACGTTCTGATGCGTCCTCCTCTCCAGTGGAAGAGGTTTCCCCATTTCTAGCAGAAGTAGCCTCTCCACCCACAGTGATGTCAGCCTTTCCACTTCCATGTGAGGGGCTTAACCCTGCCTCCCCTCGGGAAACAGTAATGGCCTCCTCAAGGCAGTTGCCCTGCAGGCCAATGCTGGTTCTCCTCCGTGTGATTTCTGGCACCACGCTTAGCTTCTAGTCCTGTAACCAAGGAGCTAGGTGGCTCTGTGTAAGATGCTCACACTTGAGCTTGATACACCCAAGTCCTGGCAGGCCCCTGGAGGTGAGGTATAAAGCGTGACCCATGAGGAAGTGAGCCACACTCCAAGGGAATGACTTGAGTTTTCTAATTCACACAAGCAGAAATCCAGGGAACATATGGGAACAGATATGAAGGGTAGGAGATAATGTTGGAAGGAACATGAAGTTGGAACCGACCAAATTTGTTTATATGGGCTTACTAACCAGAGATTCTGCATTTCATGGAACAGCTCAGGGAGTTAGGAAGAGCTCTGTTCGGCTGACTGAAACGTAGGTCAAAAGATGAATCGCTGTGAGTAAATTGGAAGTTTCCTGACTTCTGACTTCTCTTGGTTTAAAGTGGAAAAAGGAATTCAAAGACTTAGGGAGACTGGAGTGTTGGAATGGATTTCCCATCTGACACTGGGAAGGTCCGGAAGACATGCCTTTCACCCAGATTTCGAAAACCAAGTTCGTCAAGGGATCACCAGTGTCCTTGAAGAGCTCAGTGATAGCTCTTCTGTCGGCCAGAATTTATAGTGGGAACCATAGCCACTCAGTTGGAAGTCCCAAATGCAACTGAGGCAATCAGATTCTGATTAAGGTGGACATAGTTACACAATGAGCAGCAACGATCAGAACACTGTGACTTGCTCAGACTTATGGTGTTGGCTTGCTCGTTATGGCATATGTAGCAGTTAAATAGATAAGAAATGCACTGACCTCTTGCTTTATCCATATAAGCAGAGAATTATGGCTTCTCAATTAATTCCCAGATGATGGGGTTTAGGACTCACCATCCCAAATATGATTGTAGAAAATCGGAATATGCCACCAAAATCAGAATATTTGATTTTGTGGGAAATGAAATATGCTTCTTTGGCATAGGGATGATGATGATTTGAGCTGGAATCTCACTCTGTCACCTGGGCTGGGGTGCAGTGGCATGCTCACAGCTACCGCAGCCTTAACCTCCTAGGCTTAGGCGATCCTTCCAAGCAGCTGGAAGCACAGGCACGCACCACAACGCCTGGTTAATATTTTAAGTTATTGTAGAGATGAGGTCTCATCAAGTTGTCCAGGCTGGTCTGGAAGCCCCAGGCTCAGGCAATCCTCTCACCTACGCCTTCCAAAATACTGGAATTACTGGTGTGAACTACTACTCCTTGCCGAGGATTATTTTAAACTGGTTATTTTGAGAAACTGTAGATGCAAGAGAAGCTTTGAAAACAGAGTAGAAGTTACCATTTTGTAAGATAGTTTAATATAGATAAAGGGAACCTTCACTTGTGAGGAAGAGAGGGATGATTGAATTGCTAAAATTCTTAATCAGCTGGGCGTGGTGGCTCATGCCTGTAATCCCAGCACTTTGGGAGGCGGAGGTGAGAGGATTGCCTGAGTCCAGGGGATTGAGACCTGCCTGGACAACCTGGCGAGATCTTGTCTCTACAATAAATCAAAAAATTAGCTGGGCGTGGTGGTGTGTGCCTATAGTTCCAGCTACTTGGAGGACTGAGGTGGAAGGATCATCTGAGCCTAGCAGGTCGAGGCTGCAGTGGCCATGAGCATGCCACTGCACTGGGAGCACTATCCAGCCTGGGAGATAAAGTGAGACTCCAACTAAAAAAAACCAAAAGATATTTAATCAATGGAGAGAAGGCATTAACTTGAATCTGGATTACAAATATTAATCTTGTTTATGATACCTTTCCTGATCATGTGTGCAATCAGCCTTTTTTCACACTTCCATTTCTTTGTTTCAGCAATTAACACTATTTAAACTTGCAGTTTAAACTACCCTTTGAGATCTACTCTAGAGATATACTCATTTATCTGGGTTAACTCCCATGTATACAGGAGATATACACGGTATTCAATTTCTGTTGTTGTTTTTTTTCTCTTGTTAATCTGTGTTTGTTTGTTTGTAATGAGGAGTCCCAGCTAAGAACTCATGAAAGGTGAGAAAAAATTACTTTTTCTCCCCTACACAGACTTGGAGCCAGTTTAAAAATCCAGAGCCTTCACAACAAAAGGGAGGCTGAATCCCTCTGGGAAAGGATGCTGGTACACTACTGAACATCCTAGCATTAATCTTTCTCTCAGCCTTCTCAAAGAGATCTTTGGTCTTTTACAAGGGTAACTGTGCATTGGGGAAAGGAAATAATCAGAGTTTTGGGGGATTCTTAGACACTGACTCCGAAATGACACTGGTTTCAGGGAACCCAAAACATCACTGTGGCCCTCTGGTCCAAGCAGGGGCTTATAAAATCAGATGATCATTGGACTTTAGCTCAGATCCATCTCATAGTGGATATCAAAGCCATCCTATGATTGTTTCTCCAATTCCAGAACGCGTAATTGGAATAGACATACTTAGGATCTGGCTTCCTGACCTCCAATGAGAGGCCAAGTGGAAGCTGTCAGAACTTCCTACTGAGAAGAACTACTGTCAGAACTCCTCCTACTGAGGAATTAGTGAATCAAAACAGTACTGCTTCCTGCAGGGATTTCAGAGGTTAGTGTCGCCACTAAGGTCTTGAAAGATGCAAGGGTGGTGAGTCCCACCACGGTCCCACTCAATTCTCATATTTGGCCTGTGCAGAAGCAGATGGATCTTGGAGAATGATGGTGGATTATCATGAGCGTAACCAAGTGGTGACTTCAATTGCAGCTGCTGCATTGATGTGGTTTTTCTGCTTGAGCAAATTAACACGTTGCCTGCTACCTGGTAGGCAGCTATAGATCTAGTCAATGCCTTTTTCTCCTTCCTTGTCTGTAAGGCCAGCCAGAAGCAGTCAGGGTCAGGATCAGTGGCTCAGCCTGTCATCCCAGCACTTTGAGAGGCTGAGGCAAGTGGATTGCCTGAGCCCGCGGGTTCGAAAACAGCCTGGGTGACTTGGCGAGACCTCATCTCTACAGTAAATCAAAAAGATCAGCTGGGCGTGGTAGTGCACGCCTGTAGTTCTGGCTACTTAGAAGGTTCAGGCGGAAAGATCGCCAGAGACCAGTAGGTTGACGCTGGGGTGGCCGTGAGCGTGCCACTGCACCCTAGCCTGGGTGACAAAGTGAGACTTCAACTCCAAAAAAAAAAGATAAAAAGAAGCAGTCAGCTTTCAGTTAGCAAGGCCAGTAATCCTTCACTGTCCTACCTCAGGGGTACAGCAACTCTCCAGTTCTGTGCCATGATTTAGTTTGTCGGTAACTTGATTACCTTCTCCTTCTACAAGATGCCACACTGGTCACACATTGATGACATCATGCTGTAAGTACTCTAGATGTATTGGCAAGACATTTATATGTTGCAGGGTGGGAAATAAATCTGACTAAAACTCAGGGTCCTGCTACCTTACTTTGTACAATTTCCAGTGGTAGGAGTTATAACAAGCCCCTACTACAGTCAAGAAAGAGGCACTTACTTGAAGTTTTTTGGGCCTCTTTGGATTTTAGAGGCAACCTATTCCTCATTTGGGTGTGTCACTCCAACTAATTTACTGGATGGCCCTAAAAGTGACTGGTTTTGTGTGGGGGCCCAGAACGAGATGGTGCTGCAACTGGTCCAAGCTACTATACGATCTACTTTGCTTCTTGGGCCATTTGATCCTGAAGACACAAAGGTGCTTGAAGTGACCGTGGTCGATAAGGGTGCTTATTGGATCCTCTGGCAGGACCCGACATGTGAATCGCCGTACAGGCTTTTAGGATTCTGGAGGAAGGCCCTGCCATCCTCTGCAGGTAACTGCTCTCCTTTTGAGAGGCAGCTCTAGATGCTACTGGACCCAGTAGAAACAGAATGCTTATCCGTGGACTCTTAAGTTACCATGTGGCCTGAGCTTCCCAGTATAACCTGGGTGTTGTCTGACCCACCAAGCCATAATGCACTGAAGCTCTCTGTCATCAGGTGGAAGGTTCCATGAAGAAGTGATCCAGATGCCTGTGGTTTCCTCTCCTGCCACACTGCCTTCTCTCTTCCGACCTGCACCCATGGCTTCATAAGGGAGTTCCTTATGATCAGTCAGTTGACAGAGGAGGAGAAGACTCAGGCCTGGTCCATAGATGGTCCTGTACAATGTGTAGGCACTCCCTGGAAGCAGAGAGCTGCAACATCCTCACCCTTCCCTGGCATATCCTGAAGAACAATGCAGAAGGAAATCCCCCCAGAGGACAGGACTTTGAGCAGCACACCTGGTTGTGCACTTTGCCTGGAAGGAGAAACGAACAGATGTGTGTGTGTGTGTGTGTGTGTGTGTGTGTGTGTGTGTATTGATTCATTGACTATAGCCAATGAACACTGGGCCAAGTGTAAGTCATCAGAACAGCTTCTACCTGGGAAAATGGTGATTGGAAAATCCGTGACAAAAAGATTTGGGAAGAAGTATGTGGATAGACCTCTCTGAGTGGGCAAAATATATGAAGATATTTGTGCTCCATGTGACCTTAGTAGAGGAGGATTTTGATAATAAAGTAGCTAGGATGACTCATTCCATAGCTAACCTTTCTTCCCAGTCACTTCTGTCAGAACCCAAAGAACAAGTGGCCATGGCGGGAGGGTTGAAGGTTATGTGTAGACTCAGCAGCATGGATTTCTACTCACCAAGATAACGTGGTTAAGACCAACTGCTGAGTGCCCAATTTGCTAACAGCAGAAATCAGTACTGAACCTCTCCACCAATATAGAGATATGGCATAATTCCCTGGGTTAAGCAGCTAAATACCTGGTGGCAGGTTGATGACATTGAATTGTTTAGTCTACCAATTCAAATACTAATCTCTGGAACAGATACTCTGAATACAGATTTGCCTTCCCTGCATGCAATGCTTCTACAAAAACTGACATTCGGGCTTACAGAATGCTTCATGTTACGGCATTCCATGCTGCTGACTAAGAAATACTTCACATCTAAAAAAATGTGGCAATGGACCCATGCTCAAGGAATTCACGGATCTTACCATGTCTCCCACCACTCTGAAATAATTGGCTTGATAGAACGATAGCTGAAGACCCAGTTATAGTTAAACCAGCTGAGGACAAGTTTCTCAAGAAGGTGTATCTGCTCTAAATCAGTGTCTAATATATGGTGCTATTTCTTTTCTAGCTAGGGTTCACAGGTCCAGCAATCAAGGGATGGGAAAAGGATAGGATCACTCACTACTATCCCTAGTGACCTACTAGCAAAATTTTTGCCCCCTCTCCTGTGACTTCATATTCTGTTGACCTAGAAGTCTTAGTTCCAGAGGGAGAGGTGCTTATACCAGGTGATATAGCAATAATTCCATTGACCCAGAAGTTAAGACTGCCATCTGGCCATTTTAGGTCTTCATGTCTCTGGGTCGACAAGCAAAGAGGAAAGTGGACACCACAATGGTGTTGGCTGGGTGATTGATCTTGGACTACCAAGAGGAAGTGGGACTCCCACATCATAATGGAGGCAAAGGAGAATATATCTGGAATATAGGACGTCCTTTGGGTGTCTCTCAGTATTACCATGCCTGTGATTGATGTCAATAGAAGGCTACAATAATCCAGTCCAGACAGGACTACTAATGACCTTGACTCTCCAGGAATAAAGATTTGGGTCATCCTGCCCCATAAAGAACTATAATCAGTCAAGGTGATTGCTGAAGGCAAAACGAATAAAGAATGGATAGTAGAAGGTACTTGTAAGTATCAACTAAAACAATGTGACCAGTTACAGGAACAAGAACAAATTTGTCAGGATTATTTCCTCCTTATTTTGTTATTAATATGTTGGCCAGGCTTGGTGGCTCAGCCTGAAATCCTAGCACTTTAGAAAGCTGAGGTGAAGGGATTGCTTGAGCCCGCAGGTTTGAGACCAGCCTAGCAACTTGACAAGACCTCGTCTCTACAATAAATCAAAAATTAGCCAGGCATGGTAGCACGTGCCTGTAGTTCTGGCTACTTGCAAGGTTGAGGTGGAAGGATCGCTGGAGCCCAGCAGGCCGACACTGGGGTGGCCATGAACGTGTCACTGTACTCTAGTCTGGGTGATGGAGTGAGACTCCAACTCAAAAAAAAAAAGTTTGTGTGTATGCATACATATATTAAGTACATATCATCTTTCCTTATACCCTTACCATGTAACATAAGATTTATTATTGACTTTATATCAGTATTTTAGTGTTAATTTTACATCATGGTATTTAAGTTATGGGGGTATTGGAAGAAACTTAAACATCAGTCAAGGACTTTATCTCTTCTTCTGGGGAAGAGATGAGTGTGTTTTTGGCTGTACACGGAATAGTGTGTCATGTTAGATCGAATTATGACCTTGTTTTTAATCTTTATATGGAGATTAAGTATGGTTTAAGGAGATGTGTATGGATATCAAGTTGACAAGGGATGGGCTTCTGAGGGCTAACTTTATGTGACAACTTGACTGGGCTAAGGGATGCCCAGATAGCTGGTAAAACATTATTTCTGGGTGACCCGTGAGGGTGTTTCCAGAAGAGAGTAGCATTTGGATCAGTAGACTGAGTAAAGAAGATCATCTTTAACCAATATAGGCATCATCCAATTTATTAAGGGCCTGAATAAAGCAAAAATGTGGAGAAAGGGTGAATTCATTCACTCTTTGTTTGAGCTGAGCCATTGTCTTCTCCTTCCCTTGGATATCCATCCATTCACATTCCTGGTTTGGGGGCTTTTGTTCTTAGACTAGGATTTACACCATTGCCTCCCTACCCCTCTGGTTCTCAGAATTTTGGACTCAGATTGAATTACACTACCTGCTCCTGGTTCTCCATCTAGCAGATTGTGGGATAACTTGGCTTCCATGATTGTCTGCTGTCCAAAACCCAGTTCCTGCATAATCTTTCTCTGTCTCTAGTCCCTGTCTCCTATTGGTTCTGCTTTTCCTAATCTAGGACATATGGGACTTTTTCCAGGCATGAGGTGTGGGCCTGTGGGAGGTGCCTCTAAACCCACATGAAGGGGCCAGCGAATGACACTCTGCTTGCCATTTTGATGGAGACCAGGTCTTCTCTCTTATCGGTCACAGCTGCACACAATACCACCTTGTGACAACTCTAAATAATTCTTTTTTTTTTTGAGTTGGAGTCTCACTCTGTGGCCCAGGCTGGAGTGCAGTGGCACACTTACGGCCACCCCAGTGCTGACCTGCTGGGCTCAGTTGATCCTTTCCCCTCAACCTTCCAAGTAGCTGGAAATACAGGCGTGCGCTACCACGCCTGGCTAATTTTTGATTTATTGTAAAGACGGAGTCTCACCAAGTTGTCTGGGCTGGTCTCGAACCTGCAGGCTCAGGCAATCCACTCACCTTGGCCTCTCAAAGTGCTGGGATGACAGGCTGAGCCAGTGAGTTCGGCCTCAAAATAATTCTTAGTCAAGTGAATTGCAAAGTGATTTAGGGCTTGTAGTGTACGGGAATTGATGCATGATGTCTAAAAACTTGAGATTTTGGGAATGTGAATATATGAAACGTGAGAATCTCACAGATATTTTTAAATCTCCTGCATAATATATTTCCCTATAATCATGAGTAATTGAGAATTTGCTAATCTTGACTTCATGTATGCAGGGCACCCTTTGTCTAATATTCATCTATCTGCATTTCTTTCTTTTTTTGGAGTTAGAGTCTCACTCTGTCGCCCAGGCTGTAGTTCAGTGGCACACTTACGACCACCATAGCCTCGACCTGCTGGGCTCAGGCAATCCTTCTGCCTCAGCCTTCCAAGTAGCCAGAACTATAGGCATGCGCCACCATACCCGGCTAATTTTTTGATTTATTGTAGAGATAAGGTCTCACCAATTTGTCCAGGCTGGACTCGAACCCGTGGGCTCAGGCAATCCTCTCACCTCTGCCTCCCAAAGTGCTGGGATTACAGGTGTGAGCCACCGTGCCCGACTGCAGCATCTACATTTCTGATTGATTTACTTCCTTTCAAAAAGGGTTTCCCTTCCTCATAGACTCCTGCACTAGAGAAGAATATTTAGAATTATTTTTCCTAGTCCTATTTTATGTCATCCTAACTATAATTGTGTGTATTCTGATTATATATCAAGCCCATTAATGAGACGAAATTTCTTGATGGGAGGAACACACGTACAACTCTTTTTATTCCTAAGAACAAGCTTTATTCACTGCTGGCACTCAATGAATGTACACTGATCGTGATATATTATAGAAAGTGGAATGTCTTCTTTATTTGGCGTCTGAAGTCCCATTTCATTCACAGACGTGTCCGTGACTCTTTACAGAGACAACCAGATATCCACACAGCTTCCTTCTCTGGGTCCCATCGGAGCTGGATACGCAACAGGGGCTGTGTCTCTGGGAACATTCAGTTGTGTGGCCCAAGCTCCCAGGAGATGACCTCGGAGATGCAGGGATTTGGGGTTTTGAGGGGATAGTTTGACTTGATGCACAGGTAGAAATTCTTCCTGATGTGTAGAACTCAACCTTCTATGCCTTTCTAAATAATTTATTGGGGCAATGAGATTCCTCCACCCAACTCCCCAGTGATATACAGCCTTGCATACTTTGCTACTCTTTGGAGCACAGTTGTTCTACAGTAGTTCATTCTTAACATTTCAAAGAAGCTTCAGATGCTTTCCTTAGGTTTATTAATCATAAAAGCAGTCCAAAACTTTTCCAGGGTAATTCCACCTGACCTCTCCTTGTTTGGTCCTTCCATGATCTTAATTACTCGACGTTTGTGTATGTTTCTGCGTTTGTCTGGAAACTTGCATTTTGTATACAGAACTTTTTGGGGTTAGGATTTTCCAGAAACAACTGAAGTAACGAAACACATTGAAACGCATCGGTTGCCACTGCCTGGCACTAAATGAAATAAATAAAACAGCGAACCCATTAGAATACCCTTGTGAAATATCACAAGCTTTGGGACCTCTCAATAATCCCTGTGCAATATTGGGAAACCATCTAGTGCTCCTTGAAAACATTAAGACTTGCAGTTTGCAGTTTAGGTTTGAGGCACTTGAATGAATAAGCAAAGTCCTAAGTGGAAACTTGATATAGAATACTTTTTGGCCTTCTGAAGAGAAAAATCACAAGAACCATAGAGCATTTAGAACAGGATCTTAGATCTAAAAACAGCTGAAATTTGACCTTTGAAGGGCTGTCTGATTATTCTGACAGGCTGTCTCACAAAGGGCATTTATCTGTTTACTTGGTTTATCAAGTTTGTGATAAGAATCTTAATTTTGAATGACGTCAAATATTTCTTCACTAGAGACCAACATGACTATGAACGTACTAGCCTTTTGCATGTTACAGTTATTTTAATTTGCAAGTATTACAAAATGTTTATTTCCACCTTCTCCCTTAAATCTTTTTTCCTTCGCAGTCTTCCTCTTCTCAAACTGTGTCTTGAGGCTTCCAGGTTCAGAATGAGAAGACAAGGACTGTAATGGATTTCTTTAATGGGACAGGAAGATTGGCAGCAAGGCTTTGTGGAGTTGAGGGCTTTTTTCCAGTCTCTGCTAGCTTTGGTTTTACCTACCAAAGGGGAAATCTGGAGAACTTGGGTCACAGAGTTTTCCCATAGTGAAGGAAAGATATCTTTCCCACATAGTGTCTGACGGAGCCATTTCCCTCTCTGGGGTTTGGCTTGAAGAAGAGGAGGTGTGTCCAACCATTGTGTGGGAGGATATTTCCATTTGTGATCAAAAGAGATTGCCTTTTGTGCTAACCTAGACCAACCTGGGGCTCATTCACAGCAAACTGAACTTGGCTATGCGGTGGGGAATCCTGCAAATCTAGCCTTCCGGGTTCTCTTCTCCATCCCTTATAACAAGAACCCAAGAATTCTTAAAACTTCTGGAAAGGAGACTTGTAAGGTGGCTAAGTTGAGAGCCAACTGGCATGCCCTGTGTCCCAGTCTGAGGCAAATCATGTATCCAGGGCACCCTTTGTCTAATATTCATCTATTTGCATTTCTTTTTTTTCTTTTGGAGTTAGAGTCTCACTCTGTTGCCCAGGCTGGAGTGCAGTGGCACGTTCATGACCACCGCAGCCTTGACCTACTGGGCTCAGGCAATCTTTCTGCCTCAGCCTTCTAGGTAGCTGGAACCACAGATGTGCGCCACCCTACTCGGCTAATTTTTTGATTTATTGTAGAGCTGAGGTCTCACCAAGTTGTCCGGGCTGGTCTGGAACCCGTGGGCTCAGGTAATCCTCTCACCTCTGCCTCCCAAAATGGTGGGATTACAGGTGTGAGCCATCGTGCTTGGCTGCAACATCTACATTTCTGATTTACCTACTTCCTTTCAAAAAGGGTTTCCTTTCCTCGTAGAATAGAGAAGAATATTTAGAATTATTTTTCCTAGTCCTATTTTATGTCGTCCTAATTATAATTGTGTGTATTCTGATTATATATGTAGCACATTAATGAGACAAAATTTCTTGATGGGAGGAACACACATACAACTCTTTTTATTCCTAAGAATATTATATGTTCTTATAACAGTTTACCCCTGTTGTTTCAGGATAACTGTAACAGGCCTTCCTATCACGCTCACAAGATTTTTTTTGAGTTGGAGCCTCACTCTGTCACCCAGGTTGGAGTCCAGTGGCATACACATGGCCACCCCAGCATCAACCTACGGAGCTCCGGCAATCCTTCTGCCTCAGCCTTCCAAGTAGCTGGAATTACAGGCGCGTGCTACCACGCCCAGTTAATTTTTTATTTTATTGTAGAGACAAGGTCTCACCAAGTTGCCTGATCTCGTCTCGAACCCTCAGGCTCAGACAATCCACTTGCCTCAGCATCCCAAGGTGCTGGGATTACAGGCTGAGCCACTGAGCCCGGCCTCTCAAAAGACCTTGTCAGATGATAATTATACTGTCAGCCTGGTCAGTGGACCTCTGAGTGGGGGACCGTCTTGAAGCAGAGGTAGAAGTTGGATTGTTGGGCCAGATGGCTGGAGGTAGGCGATGTCACAGAGAACTGAACTGAACGGAGGCTCTGTTAGCCAGAGAGAATGCTGCCAGGCTTTTAGCAAGCTGGGCACCAGACCAAGGATGATTCCAGAAAAGGAGCTTAGTGATGAATGCCAGTAGGGTAAGCAGAACCAGGCGGGCCTGGGCAACTAGCCTGTCCTGGGGAGTGCTAATGGTTCTCTGGCCACACATAAACCACAGCGCTCCCTACGCACCTGGACACCACCTTGGAGAGCAGAGGTGTATGTGTGCAGATGGGCTGCAAGTTTGAGAAATCTGGGAATCTGTACGTCTTTTCTAGAGAGGCCAGAACATTACCTAAGGGACTGTTTTCAGTTATTGAATTGGGCCAAATTTTAAGCGATACTGAGGAAAGATATTTCCTCCCTTCTAACCATCTGATGGGGGTTTTTATGGAAGATCAGAGTAGTTTTCATCCAATCACAGGAGTTAGGGCCGGACTCGGTGGCTCAGCCTGTCATCCCAGCACTTTCGGAGGCCGAGGCGAGTGGATCGCCTGGGCTCGCGGGTTCGAGACCAGCCCGGGCAACTTGGCGAGACCTCGTCTCTACAATAAATCAAAAATGAGCCAGGTGTGGTAGCATGTGCATGTAGTTCCGGCTCCTTGGAAGGTTGAGGCAGAAGGATCACTGGAGCCCAGCAGGTTGATGCTGGGGTGGCCATGAGTGTGCCACTGCACTCCAGCCTGGGCCACGGAGTAAGACTCCAACTCAAAAAAAAAAAAATCACAGGAGTTACAGTTGTTTGTGCATATCTAAATTGCACAATGCAGGTGAATCTGTGACCTGCCATTTGTATATGAAACCCATATAGTGTGCCGATGCAAACAATGGAGTGCAGTGGCACAATCACGGCCTGGATGCCAGTGCTACTAATTGCAAGCGATGTGATCTTGGACTAAGTGCCTAACTTCCCTGGCATTTTGCTTTTTATTTTATTTTATTTTATTTTATTTGTTATTTTATTTTATTTTAAAGATGTGGGGTACAATTCAGGATTAGGTATACAGTTGGTAATTGTACAGGTAAAGTTTGGGCCTCCCTTTGGTCCCCACTTAGCCTGGTTTGAGATCGGGAACCCTTATTGATGCTACATGCCTCTCCACCCCACCCCCAGCAGTGTCCTGCTACTGCCAATCCCTTTCTTAAGGTATTATGTTAAACGTTTTTATGAGTCAGTGGGGACGATAATAGTGCCCAAGTCTATGTATCATGAGAATTTAATGAGAATTTGTACCAGGTACATATTATAACCCTCAATAAGCTTTGTTAATATTCTCTGCGATTGTAATTGTATATCTTCTTATATTTGGTCACTTGTAAGTATGTCTATTTGCATCAATCTTACCTCTCCTATAGGATTCAAGCTCTTGAAGGCATTAGAGTTTTTGTTTTTTTTTTTGAGTTGGAGTCTCACTCTGTTGCCCAGGCTGGAGTTCAGTGGCTCATGGCCACCTCAGCCTTGACCTGCTGGGCTCAGGTGATCCTACAGGTGAGCGCCACCATGCCCAGCTAGTTTTTTTATTTACTGTAGAGATGAGGTCTTGCCAAGTTGCCCAGGCTAGTCTTGAACCCCTGGGCTCAGGCAATCCTCTCACCTCTACCTCCCCAAGTGTTGGGATTACAGGCGTGAGCCACTGCACCCGGCGAAGCAAGGTTTTCTAAAAAAATTTGCAACTCATATATGCTGAATTCTCCAAGTACCAAGGATCATCTATGGACGCTGCTTCTTCAGTGTTGACCATAGAAGTCTCAAGTTGTTGATAATAGGATACAAGTCATTGCTCTATTTTTCTTTTTTTGAGTTGGAGTCTCACTCTGTCACCCAGGCTGGAGTGCAGTGTCCTGCTCATGGCTACCGCAACCTCGACCTGCTGGCCTCTCAATCCTTCTGCCTCAGTCTTTAAGTAGCTGGAGCTACAGGTGCGCTCCACCACCGGAAAATTTTATTATTTACTGTAGAGACGAGATCTCGCCAAGTTGCCCAGGCTAGTCTTGAACTCCTGGACTCAGACAATCCCCTTGCCTATGCCTCCCAAAGTGTTGGGATTACAGGCGTGAGCCATTGCACCCGGCTTGGATATAAGTCATTTTTTATTCTCTTCCCCACCTTCAATATCCAGTCTATCAGCAAATATTATATTTTCTGCTTCCAGATATACTCAGAATGCGCTTATGTCTCTCCATGCTCATTACCACCCCCTAGTTCCAGCCATCACAATTTCCTCTGGATTCCTGCAGTCATCTCATTGCATCCTGATGTCCATTCTTGGTGCTCTCTCATCTGTTTTTGACACAGTGAATGGAGTAGATGCAAAGCAGATCTCATCATTCCCTGGCTTAAGACACATCAAGGATGGCCAGGCGTGATGGCTCACGCCTATAATCCTTGCACTTTGGGAGGCCAAGGTGAGAGAATTGCCTGAGCTCACAGGTTCGAGCCCATTCTGGGCAACTTGGTGAGACCTCATCTCTACAATAAATAAAAAAATCACCCGGGCATGGTGGCACGTGCCTGTAGTTCCAGCTCCTTGGAAGGTTGAGGTGGAAGGAGCCAGAGCCCAGCAGGTTAAGGCTGCGATGGCCGTGAGAGTATGCCACTGCACTCCAGCCTGGTCAACTGAAGGAGACATTGACTCAGAAAAAAAAAAATACTTAAGCCGGACTTGGTGGCTCACCTGTAATCCCACACCTTGGGAGGCTGAGGTGAGTGGATTGCCTGAGCCCGCGGGTTCAAGACCTGCCTGAGCAACTTGGAGAGACCTCATCTCTACAATAAATCAAAAAATTAGCTGGGCGTGGTAGTGTGCGCCTGTAATTCCGGCTACTCGGAAGGCTGAGGCGGAAGGATCGCCGGAGCCCAGCAGGTCGAGGCTGCGGTGGCCGGGAGCGGCCACTGAACTCCATTCTGGGCGACAGAGTGAGACTCCAACTCAAAAAGCCAAAACAAAACAAACAAACAAAAAAGATACTTCAAGGACTACCCTTTGTTAGAATAAAATTAAATGAAAAAAAGCGCATAACCAATAAGGTCCTGAATCAGAAGAGAAGCCAGAGAGTCAATGACCATAGAGGGCAAACGGGAGCCGTGAATGAATGAAAAGACTGGGGGGACCGGGGGGTGACATGGGATCGTGGGTCTTGTCTCATGGTGGGTCCAACTGGAGGTTGTCACATAGATGGCTGGCTCGCTGCTGACAGATCGTTTCACAACTCATACACGATTATATACAATCTTCTTTTCAGCTCTTGGCAACTAATTGAAGAAAACACACACATAGCCGTGAGCCAGATCCAGGCCTGAGACCTCGGTGTCTACATCCCAGGCACTCACGCAGCCTTCCAGACATCTCTCCACCATGGCCTTCCTGATAGCTCTTGAGGGTTCTGAGCTCTGCTCCCCATCAGGGCTTTTAGACGTGCTGGTTCCTCTGTCAGGAGTACTCATCTGCTCTGCAGTTTTCAGGAGCCTTCTTCCCATCAGGTCTCAGTTTAGATGGCAGCCTAAGCATAGGACGGAGGTTTGTGAAGACGATCATACAGGCTTGCTCTCCTTTGGGGAGGTCCTCACTTAGCTCAGGGGTCCTACCCAGCAGAAGTTGCCACGAGGCTTATGCCCAAGGCTTTATTTGGGAGCTATGATCCCAGGCGGTCAGGTCAAGCCAGAAGAGGCCGGGAGGCTGAGAGGCCACGTGTCTGCAAGCACTGCTTCGTGGGATACCAGGGAGAGACACCAAGGGCCTAGAGCATCTGCGTGGGGGAACATTCCAGAGCTTCTTGGACATCTTGGATTAGGGATTCTTAGATCACAAGAGTGGTGCATATTCAGTCATCAAACCTACTAAAACCTGGTCTGTGGTGATGGATTCTCAGCAGAGGCAATTTTTTTTCCCATCCAGAGCCAGGCCAAGATGGATAAGTTGGTTAAGTTTCCTTCTTGTTTTCTTGTGACTGTAGTTTGGTGTTTTAATACAACCATTTCAAGAGTTCTGACTTTATCCTGGGGTCTCCATTCCCAGTTCCTGAGCTTTCTGGCCCCGGGCTTTGTATTCTCACCTCTCTGCCCATTAAAATCTATCGTTTCTCCTCCTCGACACACTCTAGAAGCCTCCTTGTCAATTGTACTCACTGCTGGGTTTTCGGTTCCCTTTTTGCTTTGGCCCTTGGGAGTTTCCTGTAGTTTCTTTCATGCTCAGTGAGGTTCCTAAAAGAATGTCTGTGTGATTTTTTAAATTATTATTTATTTTTTTGAGTTGGAGCCTCACTGTGTCGCCCAGATTGGAGTGCAGTGGCACGCCCCCGGCCACCGCAGCCTCAACTTGCTGGGCTCCGGCGATCCTTCAGCCTCAGCCTTCCAAGTGGCCAGAACTACAGGTGCACACCACCACACCCGGCTCATTTTTGATTTATTATAGAGACAAGATCTTGCCAAGTTGCCCGGACGGGTCCTGAACCCGCGGGTTCAGGCAGTCCTCTTGCCTCGGCCTCCCAAAGTACTGGAATGACAGGCTGAGCCACCGAGCATGGCCTGTCTGTGTGATTTTAACTAGGATTGCTAGGTACGTTGTGGTGAGACTTTTGGGGTTACTGAGCCCATAGTTCAATTGCTTTTAGCCACATGTTGGCTTGATTCTGTCTGCTTGCCCCAGGAGACGATATGCTTCATGGAGTAGGAGCCTTACCTGGTGAAGTCCCAAGTCTAGCCAACACCTGGCACATGCCTGGCACTCGGACATACCGAAGGCAGGAAGCTCTCTGGGGTTGATGTGGAATGAGAGATGCCACTTTGCTCCAAGCACCGATCAACAGCGTTTCTGTTCCCAGAGAGTTTAATTCAGATGCAGAACAGAATAGGGGTGTGCATATATACCTGGTGGGCAGTTTATCTTTATTTATATAAAATGGAGTTATAAAAGCCACTAGCACCTTTACATTTAGTCGTCGTAGGTATGTTACGATGGATATTTATTTACAGTGCTATTTTTCAAAATTTCCACTGGCCCCTGAAGCTAGGAGTGATTTTTTTCTCCACATTTCTTCCAGTTCTTGCTTTGTCCATTTTGTTATGTGTCTGTCTCATCTTCATTGCTAGACTCACAGTTCCTGAGGACAGTTCTTGTCTGACTATGGCGATTTAAAAAATCTTCCAGTGCCGGGTACGGTGGCTCACGCTTGTCATCCAAGCACTTTGGGAGGCAGAGATGAGAGGATTGCCTGAGTCTGGGGGTTTGAAACCAGCCTGGGCAACTTGGCGAGACCTCACCTCTGCAATAAATCAAAAAATTAGCTGGGTGTGGTGGTGTGTGCCTGTAGTTCCAGCTACTTGGAAGGCTGAGGCGGGAGGATCCCCTGAGCCCAGCAGGTCGAGGCTGCAGTGGCCGTGAGCGTGCCACTGCAATCCAGTCTGGGCAACAGAGTGAGATTACAACTCAATAAATAAATAAATAAATAGAATCTTCTAGCGCAACATTCCTTTTGGGTCGGGTAATTCTTTGCCTTGTGCATGGTAGGGCACGTAGCAACACCCTTGAATTCCACTCCCTGCATGTCAGTCCAGTCTCAGTTGTGATAACCAAAGACATCTTCAGACCCTGACCCATGTCCCCCTGGGGTATAAGACTTCTCTCATTTGCAAACCGTGGCTTTAGAGGGCTTCGCCTACAGCAAATATTACATTTTCGTTCATGCCACTAATTCTGTAGCAGATTTTGACTGAACCCCATCAATGCAGACATAGGATTCACGTTCTCTCAAGAAAGCTAGCCTTGGGTCGGGTCAGCCGGCTTGCTTGCGGGTCTGAACCGGCATGGAGATGGGTTGCACCCCCGTTCTCACTCACTGCCAACTCCCGCTCAAAGCTCACCCTCCATCTGGTCTACTTATCTGTAGTGTGAAAACATCTGGGGTCTTATGGTCTTGGGATAAAGCTTAAGTCTGTGGCTTCCATAACACATGTGTTCGTTTTCTGAGAAATGCAGTTGGCCTATTTACAGTCTAACATACCTGTTTGACTGATGGCAGAATTTCCAAGCACACACAGACTCGAAAGTTTAGAATATTTACTGTGTGTTGGCATACATGCGCAGAATTTGGCCTCAAAGTTATAACATTGTTTTTTCCCCTTTAGTAAGGCTAGCACCAATCCAATCACCAACTTTTGAAAAAAGTTCTGCTTTCTAATTTTTACATATCTGACAATGGTTCCAACGGTTTAGAATTATGTAGTAAAACCTAAACCACCAGAGACGGTTTTTTTTTTTTTTTAAAGATGTTTATTTTAGAAACAAAGCTTATGACAAGGAACATATTTTAGGTCATGAAAATCATTTTAGGATCGGTGGCTCAGTCTGTCATGCACTTTGGGAGGCCGAGGAGAGTGGATTGCTTGGGGCCACGGGTTCGAGACCAACCCCGGGCAACTTGGGGAGACTTCATCTCTACAATGAATAAAAAATTAGCCAGGTATGGTGGTACACGCCTGTAGTTCTGGCTACTTGGAAGGCTGAGGCAGAACCCGGCAGGTCGAGGCTGGGGTGGCTCTGAGCGTGCCACTGCACTCCAGCTTGGGTGACGGAGTGAGACTCTAATGCAAAAAAAAAGAAGAAAAGAAAAAAGAAAATCATTTTAGGAAAGGAAATTGACCAGGGTGAACCCAGTGGCATCGTGGCCTTCCCTCTGCCATCCCACTCTTGTGGGCCTAGTGATTGTCACCTCCGGTTCCCAGGCTGGGAGCTGGGGTGGTGGTGGGGTGTGCAGGCCAAACTCCCCGGCCCCCACTCGGCAGTTGGGGAAATAGGCTCAGAGGGACTAAATCATCCCTAAAGCTTGTCTCGCTCACTGGGGTCAGAGCCAAGTGTCCTTTCTCCCAGGGCTTTCTCCGCCACAGACGTGCTCAGAGATTGACGTCCCTTCCCAGTTACAGCTAAGGCAGGGCATGAGTGACTCTGTCCCCCAGGAGAAGACATTTCTTTTTTTCCTTTTTTTTGTTTGAAAGCAGATTTATTGAGAGGACAGAAAAGCTCCCACAGTGGGAAGGGACCCGAGGGTGTTGCCCGAGGAGACATTTCTTCATGCGGGTCTCCAGGTAGCCCCAAACTCAGTCGGTGGCTCAAAGGGAAAAACATCCAGAGAGAATGGGATGACGGCATGCTAGGAGAGGTGGGACCATGGTAGAGTCATCAGGTCAGCGTGGAAAACAAAGCCACTTGGGCTCGTTCCAAAGTCATGAGAAGATGACCTCTTCTTTTTCCCATGAGCAAATATGAGAAGGAATTTGATTCGTGAAACTGAAGGCCGGATCCACACCAGACAAAATTCCACTGTGTTCATTTGCTTGATTATGACATGATCCCAAGTCGTAACATGACGGACAAGTCACACTAGGGCCTCCCCTCACCAAAAGATGGGAAAACCACCCCAAGGAGAGATTGCAAATTATCTTATTTTCCTCTTGCAAAAATGAAATATCAACATGAAACATTGAGAAAACATAAGGTGAGATAACCATTGTCATCATGATGGTGTGATTCAGACACACACATATGTGCGTCTATATGTATTGCTGATTTTCTTCTGTTATGTTATGTTATGTTATGTAATGAAATGTTATGTATGGTGTGGGCAGGAAATGTCTGTATCCATTTCTATTTTCATATCTATCTGTACCTATACCTATATCTATCTTCCAATGAGATAATAGAGCATTTCATGCTGTTTAATAAACTGCAACTTTCACCTAACTTTCAGTGAATATCTTCCAATTCCCTAAATACTTCAATATTTTTCTGTAATTTTTATTTCTATTTTTTTTTTTTTTTTAGAGACAGAGTCTCTGTCTTTCTATGTTGCCTAGGCCGGTCTCAAACCTCTGGCCTCAAGCGATCCTCTCAAGTAGTTAGGATTGCAGGCGTGAGCTGTCTCTCCTGACTGTGCTGTTGTTTTTAATATTTATGTATTTATTTTTGATTGGGAGTCTCATTCTGTTGCCCAGGCTAGAGTGCAGTGGCATGATTATGACACTCATGGCTCATGGCAGCCTTGGCCACCTGGGTTCAGGTGATCTTTCCACCTCAGTATCCCAAGTAGTTGGGGTTACAGGTATGCACTACCATGCCTAGATTTTTTTAAATTTAGAGACAAGGTTTTGCTATGTTGCCTAGGTTGGTCTCGAACTCCTGGACTCAAGCAATCTGCCCACCTCAGCCTCTCAAAGTGCAAGATTGCAGGTGTGAGCCACCATGCCCAACTGTGATGCTATTTTTAATGGCTAAAGCGTCAATGAGGTGCTTGTAATTATCTTATAGAGGTCAATTTTAAAAAATTACTATCTTATAGAGGTCAATTTTAAAAAATTACTGCTTTGTAGTTCTGATTGAGTTTTTATTGTCTCACTCTACCTAATGGTTCTAATTTTCACATTCATTTTTATATTATGTCTATTTATCATAGCATTTTAAAGAACTTTCTTTGTCATTTCACCCGTGGTTGACTTACCTCATAGTTCTCAAGGCAGGCAACTGAAAGAAAGCTTTGAGGCACAGAGTTTTCAGATGTTTCATCATTTGACACCTTCCTGTCCCTGGTTGTGTGTTCCCCTCTCCCAGGAAGTGAATTATGATCCCGTTTTCAGATGAAGGAAGTAAAGAATGCAAGACACGAACCACAGGAGAGCCTGCTTAGCTGCAAAATGGATATAAAGTGTTTCTGGACATTTCTCACCCTAGATTTTTTTCATGTTGAGTGTTTGATCTGCGTGATGACCCCTCCTGTTTCTTACTACCTGTGTCCTGTAGTTTTGTTGCCTGGGTGCCTCACTTTCTTGACATTTTTCTCTTTAATTCTCAGATAGGCAAGAACAATAGACTGAGGAGCTTGGTTAAGGACAGCAAGGATGGAGACTGTTTTCCAGTGGATTTGAGCAAACTGCCTCAGGCTAGCCTTTCTAGTTGCCTTACGGGTTTTCTTGTTCAACTGTTGCTCTCAGTTGCTAATAGGACAGATGAACATTATAAATCCAATTCTCTTCTTAATTATCTCACAATGGCTCCTTGTAAAGACTCAGTTGGACTCAGAGTTCAGTTCACAGATATTTTGAGATGATAGTCACGACAAATATTGATAATTGAAATGGTAGCTAATATTGAGAGTCTATGGGTATACCTGACAGTGAGTGTGACTTCAAAGGCCTGTTATATAGAAAACTTGAAGCCTGTGTGAAAGTAGGAAGCGTGATCTGATGTTGACCTGTCTCCTTTTAATTTTAATTATTTAAATTAAATATTTAAATAAATAAATTATTTAATTCCTTTTAATTTTAAAAATTTTCTTGAAATCACAACTACAAACAGAAATATGCTTAAACTGTGAGTGTACTTCCTGGTTGGTTTTCACAAATTGAGCACACTGGTGTAACTTGCGAGAAGCAGAATGTCACCAGTGCCCAGAAGCCTTCGTACGCCTGCTCCCAGCCATGTCCGCCTCCCACACAACTGCTCTCCTGACTTCCAACACCATCGATAGCTCTGTCTGTTTTTGAACTTGATGTGTATGGAATCATCTCGTATGTTCTTTGGTCTGGCATCTTTTGCTCAACATTTTGTTTGAGAGATTTATCTATACTGTGATGTGTTGTTATAGACTGCTTACCCTCAATGCTATTATTGTATGACTATACCACAATTTATATATTGATCCAATTGCAGAAAGCATCCAGAGAGTTTCAGAGTTTCTAGTGTTTGCCTATTGAAGATAGCCTTTATTTTTTCATGTTAGCAGTTAAAAAAATTTTTTTTGAGTTGGAGTCTATTTCTTTTTTGTTTGTTTGTTTGTTTTTGAGTTGGAGTCTCACTCTGTTGCCCAGGCTGGAGTGCAGTGGCATGCTCACAGCCACCGCTACCTCAACCTGATGGACTCGGGCGATCCTTCCGCCTCAGCCTTCCAAGGACCTGGAACCACAGGCACACGCCACCATGCCTGGCTTATTTTTTTATTTGTTGTAGAGACGAGGTCTCACCAAGTTGCCTGGGCTGTAAAAATTATTATTATTATTATTTTGAGTTGAGGGGTCACCCTGCCATCTAGGCCAGAGTGCAGAGGCATGCTCAGAGCTCACCACCACTTTGACCTGCTGGGCTCAAGTGATCCTCCCACCTCAGCCTCCTGAATAGCTGGGATACAGGTGTGCACCACTATGCCCGGCTAATTTTTTTTTTTTTTTTTGATTTTTTTTGTAGAGACAAGGTCTCATTATGTTGCCCAGGCTGGTTTCATACTCCAAGGCTCAAGTGATCCTCCTGCCTCAACTTCCCAAAGTGTTGGGATTACTGGCAAGAGCCACTGTGCCCGGCCACATTGTAGCAGTTTTTAATGAAAGTTTTATGGAAGATAACTTTATTTTTGCATCCTATTGTTTCTTCCTTATGTTTGTCCTTTTTCTTTCCTCCTTGGCCAGACCTGGCTTTCCAGTCAAGGATCTCTTGGTGCTCTTTGTCCGGTTTTGTCCTCATGAGGGCCACCTTGCTGGAGTAAATGCCACGTGGTCAGTTGTGCCATTAGCCATTCCTTGCTACGCCTGTTCAGTGTAGATGATGTGTTTCTTTCTGAAAACCTGGACGACTTGCCAATTTGCTCACCTTACAGTGTCCCCACACAGTCTAAATTTCATCATCCTTTCAGATGGCCACAGATCAAACATTGTCCCTTTGTTTCAGTTCTTTGGAGAGAGGGGAAGACGTGATTTTCTGCAATTGTGAAAAGGTTCATTTAAATGCCTTTTTTCTTTTCTTCTTTTTTTTTTTTGAGTTGGAGTCTCACTCTGTTGCCCAGGCTGAAGTGCAGTGGCACGCTCATGGCCACCGCAGCATCGAACTGTTGGGTTCCAGTGATCCCTCTGCCTCAGCCTTCCAAGGGACCGGAACTACAGGTGCGCACCACCATGCCCGGTTAATTTTTTATTTTATTGTAGAGATGAGGTCTTGCCAAGTTCCCAGGCTGGTCTCGAACCCGTGGTCCCAGGCAATCCACTTGCCTTGGCCTCCCAAATTGCTGGGATGACAGGCTGAACCACCGAATCTGGCCATTAAATGTCTTTTACAGCTTTTGTTTCAGTCAGAAGTAACAAAGCAATTGAACTTCATTTTGACTGCTACTGTTTCTTTAATGGCTGTAAAAGGGAAGAAATGAATTGTCTTAAATTCTTTTATTAATCTTTTAGAGGAGGTAAAAGGAGGCTTAAGTGAAATTAAGTAATTTGCTAATGTCGCATAGGTAATAAATCATGGAGTCTGAATTTAAATTAGCTTTGCTTGACTCCAGAATCAGGAATTTCAACAATCGTGCCTTTAAGAAAGCCAATTTTTCAGAGTTGATTATAATTATATATACAGTGTTTAGAAACAAGCCTATAGGCTTTGCGGAGAAGGTTGCATTATCCTATGTGGGTCTGGGCCCAGTCACTGGCTTTCTGGTTCTGTGTCTATTTCTTGGAGAGTACATGTCCCACCCCCTTTAAAAAACTGTCAAAAGTGGCCTGGCTCAGTGGCTCAGCCTGTCATCCCAGCACTTTGGGAGGCCGAGGTGAGTGGATTGCCTGAGCCCAGGGGTTCAAGACCAGGCTGGGCAACTTGGCGAGACCTCGTCTCTACAATAAATCAAAAATTAGCCGGGTGTGGTGGTGCTCACCTGTAGTTCCGGCCACTTGAAAGGCTGAGGTGGAAGGATCATTGGAGCCCAGCAGGTGGATGCTAGGGTGGCCATGAGCGTGCCACTGCCCTCTAGCCTGGGTGATGGAGTGACACTCCGACTCAAAAAAACCCAGCAAAACTGTTAAAAGTCATCCCTTACAACTAGGATTTAGAGCTTTGAGCAAGAGCGGGGCATGGGCCCGGCATAGAAAAGGAAGCAGGAGATATACTCAGGAGAATGCATTGAAAGTGGGGTGCCTGTGATCTGTAAGTGTCTGTGGAATATAGTCCCACAAACAATTTTCAGGACTAAGTTCTAATTGTCCACTTTCAAGCACAGAAGAGGGAAGTGGGGATTTTAATGTCAAATACATGCATTTATGTCCTTCATTTGCTCAGGCCAATGCAAAAATAGTATTAGCATATAACTTTTTAAGCCTAGTCTCATTCTCTCTTTTTTCTGAAGCAGTTGGGAAAATAATTTAGTATTTTATGACTATTTCTAGGCGTGGCCATATTTATTTTATTGAGAGCACAGTTATTTTATTATGAATATTTACATGTATTACCAAGTGTTAGCACTGTTTATTTCTTTTAAAGTTTTATAAAGTCTAGAAAATGCAAATATTTTCAAATTGTAAAACCTGAGTGTATTGACTGTAACAGAGCAATTTTTGATTCCAAATAACTAGCTCATTTATTATTTTTCCTCTATTGTTTCTTCTTGTTGTTGATTACATCTTTGAGAATACATGGCTTGCAGACATTTTAAAATTGCTTGTCAAATCATAAACCCAAGACATATTTTTAAAATATAATTTTAGAATTTCATTAAGCTGTAAACGCATTCATCATGAAGTGTCAGCCATTGCTTGTTTTAGAAACAATACTGAATAGCTCACATCCTTTGCTTAAAAATAGACTTCTTAAAGCAATTATTTTCTTTTCAGTCCAATTTTCTCTTCTCTGGTATTCTACAAGACCTCAGTTCCTGTGAGTTTTATTTCACTATGCTGATCATAAAATTATCCCACTTTTTTTCCTGTCTGCCTCCAAAGTTGTGGAATTTTACATGTATTTTTTTTTTTTTTTGCTCAGAAGTATATATCCTCAGGGATAGTAACATTTATATGCTGTACCTCTCAGTGATTGGTAAGAACAAGTTACTGTGATGATTGAATGTAAGAGTCAGTTAAATTGTTAAGAACACACATTTTTGGAACAAAAATTGGTAAGAACACAGATTTCTTGTTCAAATTTCAGTTCTGATGTTTACTAACTAACATGTGGCCTTGGCCAACTTATTTATTTATTTTAACATTTTATTATTTTAATTTTTCTTTTTTTTTTTGCTAGAGATGGGGTCTTGCTATGTTGCCCAGACTTGTCTGGAACTCTTGACCTCAAGCGGTCTTCCCACGTTGGCATCCCAAAGTGTTGGGATTGCAGATGTGAACCGTCATGGCCAGCCACTGGCTGATTTATTGATGTCTCTGTGCCTCAGTTTTTTTTTTTTTTGTCTCTAAAATGGAGGATAATAATACCTACCTTGGCTGGGCTCAGTGGCTCAGCCTGTAATCCCAGCACTTTGGGAGGCCAAGACACGAGGATTGCCAGCGCCTGAGGGTTCAAGACCAGCCCGGGCAACTTGGCAAGACTTCGTCTCTATAATAAATAAAAAATTAGGCAGGTAGGGTAGCGTGCGTCTGTAGTTCCAGCTACTTGGAAGGCTGAGGCAGAAGTATCCCCTGAGTCCAGCAGGTTGAGGCTGCGGTGGCCGTGACCCTGCCACTGCACTCCAGTCTGGGTGACAGAGTGAGACTCCAACTCAAGTAATAATAATAACAATACCTACCTCATAAAGTTATTGTGAAAGCAAGTGGGTTAATATAGATCAAGCACTTAGAATTCTGCCTGGCTTATAATTCAGCATTGCATAGATAATTTTATTATCCTGAAATCGATTACTTTCCTTTGCAATTTTAACAAATTCAAAATAATTAGTTCATAACTGAAGACTTTCTTTCCACTACTTTTAATAGTTTTCTCATGATGACACAACTCTGTTCAGAGAGTCTGGAAGCCTTTTCTGTCTTTGTTGACATTCCTTTTATTTTTTCTTTAATGTTTTATATGTTCATTTGCTCATTCAGTCGTTCTTATTTATTGAACACTTACTACGGTGCTTGGATAGCCAGCAAGGAACAAACAGACACATTCTCTGCCCCCCCCCCCCGAGCTTATGCTCAAATCTCAGAGCCAGACAATGAACATTAACAGGGCACGCTTGACCAAAACTGTCCTCGTGACACCCCGACCCAGAGCACTGGTGATGCCAACATCACTTTGAAGCACTTGTGTATTCCTCCATTCCCTGCTAATATAGGGATTATTAACTAAATTATTAACTCAATAAATAACGAAAAAACTTATTTTTGCTTTCAAAAAATTATTATGCTTATGTAAACGAACAACGTGGGAAAATTTGGTTTGGAAATGGGGTCAGTGCTCTTACTTAATTTGCCTTTTCCCCACTGATAGCATCAATCTATCTTCCTTATTAAAAAGCTTCATGGAGACTCATTCTCAAAGTTGGGAAATTCAGCTGTCGTCGTAAGTTTATCAAAAGTTCTCAGAGTGCTCACACTTAAGACTGTGAGAAAAGGATGCAACTGAACGGTAATGTACTAACAATATGTGTTGAAACAACGGTTCCTTGTTGATTGTATACAGAACACAAATTTCTAATAGTTCTTAACAGCACCATTTCCTCTGCGTATTATGTAGGAAATGCTTTAGTCTGAATAATCATTCCCAGGGGAAAAAGCCTTCAAAATAAATTCACTTGATAGAGTGAATGTGTTGAGAGAGAGAGAGAGAGAAAGAGAGAGATTATTGTAGAATATTGAGTCAGTCATGCATATATGCCTAGTACAATTAAAGATCATAATTTGAAGGTAGCAACAGCATCTAATCATGTGAGTTACTCTGTAAGTTGTCACCTGTTTGTTTAAAAATAAACCAATAGCAACAATAGACCGTTAACCTAAAGGCCAAAGAAAACAAAGGTGGGTGGGGGACCAGGTTTCCATAAAACAAAACAGAGAACTCTATCTGGATAATTGCAGAAGAAATAACGCCATCACTCTTCATGGAATTGCCTAGAGCCATAAAGGCAAAGTGGATTATTTCTCCTCAGTCATCTGGACATTTGGCTACACTCTTTACCAAATGATGTCTCTGGTTTGGAGACATCCATAAAGTGAACTCTTAGCAGGGGTGCAATGACACCCTCCTAGAGTTCTCTAGGTGGTTTTCACCTGGGGCTGTTGCATATGGCGTGTGTGTGGACAGTGTGTGTGTTTCAAGCAGTCAGCTCCCTACACCCACCACTTTGGACCTTTTTAAAAGTTCTCCCGGTGATTCTGGATTATCTCATTCCCTGCTCACACACTTTCTATTCCCATCAGAACTCACTTTTAGGGACAGTGAGTAGATTAAGTTTCTAAAAGAGCCATTAGTGTTCTGAAAGAGTCAGTTAATTACACATGAGAGCTCTTTTATCTTAATAAACGTCTTTTTTTTAAAATCAAGGTTGGCTGAGACTCAGAGAGACTGAGTCTGAACAAATGCAACTTCATATGTGTAAGGAGAAAGGATGCATGCTGTCAGTGTGCTGGCCAAGATGGGGAGAGAAGAGATGTTTCTAACGGGCTGAGGTGTGTGTGGGGGGTCAGCTAACTTTGGAGGCAAGGGTCATTTCTTTAAAAAGAAGGATGCACGCATACAGGAACATACACAGAGTGCTGCATAAAGTGGCAAGTTTTCTCAGAGACATTAGGTTACCTAGCATAAGGTATGTGACCTTAGAATAGTCAACCCACATCTCTCTTTGGTCATCTTCACTTTGCATGTCAAAAGAAGTATCTTTATTTTCTTACGTTTATCAGTTTATTTTATTGTTTGAGTTGGACTCTCACTCTGTTGCCCAGGCTGGAGTGGAGTGGCACACTCATGGCCACCCCAACAACCCGCTGGACTCCTGCAATCCTTCTGCCTCAGCCTTCCAAGTAGCCAGAACTACAGGCATGCGCCACCATAGCCAGCTAATTTTTTAAATTTACTGTAGTGATGAGGGCTCACCAAGTTGCCTGGGCTGGTCTCGAACCCACAGGCTCAAGCAATCCACTTGCCGTGGCCTTCCAAAGTGCTGGGTTGATGACTGAGCCACCGAGCCTAGCACGTTTATCAGTTTATCACAAAAGATAAAGATCAAAAGATGCATAGGGTAAGGTATGGGAAAGAGGCATGGAGCCTCCATGCCCATCCTGGGCGGCACCCACCAGGAACCCCCAAATGTCCAGCTATCCAGAGGCTCCTTGAACCCTGGTCCCTTGGGTTTTCATGGAAGCTTCATGAAAAAAGAAGGTATCTTTAAATCAATAAATTGATCTCAGGAAGAGGTGCAACCTTTATGATGGGATTGGTGAGATTTTTGTCAGGGCCATATTCTAGCTTGTGAATCAATAAGGTTCTACCTCTCCCTCTCTCTCATCTCTATCTCTGTCTCTGTCTATCTCTATATGTCTGTCTTTCTCTCTCTCTGTCTCTGTCTGTCTCTCTGTCTCTCTTTTTTTTTTTTTTTTTTTGAGTTGGAGTCTCACTCTATCACCCAGGCTAGAAGGAAGTGGCACACTCATGGCCACTGCAGCCTTGACCTGCTGGGCTCAGGTGATCCTTCTGCCTCAGCCTCCCAGGTGTCTGGAACCACAGGCATGCGCCACCACACCTGGGTAATTTTATTTATTTACTATAGAGATGAGGTCTCTCCAAGTTGCCTGGGCTGGTCTCGAACCCCTGGGCTCAGGTAATCCTCTTACCTTCGCCTCCTAAATTGTCTATATCTCTTCCTCTCTGTCTGTCTCTCTCTCTGTCTTTCTCTCACTATCTCTGTTTCTCTCTCTGGTATATGTCTCCCTTCCTATTTTACCTGTGGCTGAGAGGACCTGTTTCATTTCCCCTTATTGCTGATTTTACATATATAATTAGTAAAACAGTCCCGAGGATTAGTTAAACATGTATACTTTTGAGTCTGACTCTTGGCAGGTTCATACTCTTCTATGAGAGAGAATAAAGCAAATGACATCTCCTGAGACACTCTCCATGTGAGAGCTCAGGGCAGAAGGGACCTCCTCTGGTGTGGAGACTGGGGGGTTAACTTAGGGAGGCACCCTGTCAACCCCAGTGGTGTCTGAGCCTGGGTCCTGGACTGATTACCATTTACCATGTGTCCCTTTGAATGAATGGCCTGAGTGAGAATGCCAGGCTTTTGCTACTTACCCCTCGCCCCTTTCAAAATCATGATGCTGTTGACATTCCCGTGTGGCCACCTTTTTTTTCCATGTCTCCCAGGTGCCGAGCTGGACGGGTCTGACGGGACTGGGTGAGTGATCCAAGCCACAAAGAGTCACACCAGCATCAGAGCTGCTTGGAAATGATCTCTGGCTGAATTTCCCCAACAGCGGTGATGCACTTTTAAAAGCATTTTTTTTCTTTCAGAACATTTGTCTGAGACAGCCTCATTGAGAAGAATATCGCATTAGCGAATTGCTCTGCCCGAGACAACCGCAGCTCTGTTTCTTTTCAGGTTTTCAAGCCCAGGTCCCCACTCTCAGGGTGCAGAGACAATCATTACCCCTGTGGATGAGCAGAAGTCCTTAAAAGGGCTGCCAGGCACAGCCTCTGCAGGGCCGGGGCTCTGTCCACTGATAACCCGGCTGCCTGGGAAGCCAGAGCCTTCCAGCTTCTCAGCTGTTGACAGGCTCGCCTTGCTGAGAACACGGGTTAAATATAGCAGCGAGCTCAGCTCCCCCCAGCAAAGTCATCGGCCCACGGTGCTGGGATGGAGCAGAGAGGAGAAACCTAATCTCAGAACCCCAACACCTAGCAACAGTTGGAAAAACTTCTAAACACAAGTCTGGGTGGGAGGACACAGCTCCCAACTTGTGCCGGTCGGGATTTCGGGGAGAAGAAGCTGCCTCCCCTCTCTCTGCTCAGCTTCCTGCATGACTTCAGCTGTTGGCCAGTCCTGGGAAAGAGAGTGGGAAAAAGCGCTCTCCTCCGTGTCCTTTTGGGCTGGCTAGTTTTCTAGAACTCGAGTCTGTCCTGGGCTGCAGCCGAGCTGCTGGGTTCTCCAGAGGACCGACTACCTCCACGGGGAACGTGCACTTGGGGAACAGGCAACCAGCAGGTAAGACCAGAATCGACAGCTCCTGACTCTCTTAAAAGATTTCTGCTTCCACCAGATGCGAGCTCTCTCTGATTCTGTTCTGTTTCCTTTGCTTCTTCCTGTTCCACTGTGCCATTAGAGTATGGGGCAGTTGTGATCATCACTGTGACTTATTTTCAAAAGTCAGAAACACCATCTCTTTGCCAGACTCACAACGATTCCTTCTTAAGACCAGAGAATTTTATGACATCTTAATGGCCATCAGAGCCTCTCTGCCAAGCTAACACTCTTCGGCAGGTAACAGAAATGCAACCAAGGACAAGGTTACGGTTCCTTTCACTGTTGGGGTGGTTAAGCAATGGGGAGGGTATTTCCCTAGAAGCAAAATAACTTTCCCCGTGTGGGATGGAGCCGGGCAGCTTGTGAGGAAAGCCCCAGGCAGTGTTTGCATGGCTAGACTTCTACATGCCGCCTACCGGTTCTCCGATGACACTGGTACACCTTGTGCTGGTCCTGATCGCAACACACACAGTCATCCCAAATGTTTCTAACTAGGCACAGAATATGCCTGGCAGGGTTCTCGCAGCTGTTGGATAGAACTGCTCGGAGAACACCATTTGTGTGTTTTTCAAAAAATAATTTGAGTAATTACTGTGCGATTATAACAGATTCTGTTCTCAAACACTTAAATGGAATTCACTAGGAAACTTTTTTAATATTTTATTTTAAAGATGTGGGGTACAGTTCAGGATTACGTATACAAGTGGCCATCGTACAGGTAAAGTTTGGGCCTCCCTCTGGTCCCCGCTTTGTCTGGTTTGCAATCAGGTACCCTTATGGATGTTGTGACCCCGCAAATCCCCCCACCCCGGCAGAATCCTGCTACTGCCAATCCCTTTCGCATAGTGTTACAATAAAGGAGGAAAAATCTTTTCTTAAGTTGCATGTGTGTGTACAGATGTGTTCCCTAAATCATGAAGGAAATACTCCTGTCATCTGGAGGTATATTGTCTTCCCTTGATCAGTGGCCATGCAATTTTTCCAGAGTTGCTTGCAGTGATCAGTTTCGTGATGAAACTGGCGCATTCTGGGTACTTGGTGATGTGGTCAATACTGACGCCTGGTTGGCTGTGGCTGGACTGGACGTGCTAAAAAGATGTTTGCCTAAATGAGCTTGATTAATTTGAATGAACATTCAATCTCAGGATAATCTCCAAAAAGACACAGAGGCACACTTCAAAAGGAAACTTTGAGTCAATTTTGTCCATGTGAGGAAATAATTCACCCAAGACCAGTTTTGTTCAAATTGTTTGTCGACAAATAAGAATATATTAACCTTTTCAAAAATGTTCCTCTTTTAAGAAAAGCCAATGAACGTTTATATATAGTATGTTCAGGAAGATGAAATAAGACTCACATTTCTGTACATATTCTGCTTTATAGTTGACTATTGATTCATTTACAAAGTAAGTTTGTTAATCCTATATAAACAAATATATACAAATAATATTGCAAAATGCACTCTGGTAAGCTTTAGTGGAGACGAACTATCTTTGTCTTGAAGGAATTTTGGAAAGTCAGAACTAAATGCTTTACATTTTTCTTGTTTTTTCCTAAGAATGGTCGCATTGTTGGCTTACACATGTATGTGTAAGGCCAAAATCTACCATTCGTTCTGGGTTTCTAGGATTTCTTTTGGAGTCAGCGGGACAGTGTGGAGATAACTAAGTTAGTTGTCTAAGGCGCAAAGGGCATCTGGCCCTGTGTAAAAGCCATGCTTGTTTATGAAGTACATTTTCGAGTATCATGAACGGTCATGGCGGTTGTATGTTTACCCTTAAGAACCAAGAACAGGTCAGGTTAAACCACGTGGCTTTCTCCACCACATGAATGATCACGCTCTCCACGACAACGCAGACCTGTCCCCCTCTTTCCTCAGGTTCGCATTTCCCTGTCCTTGAGGGAAATCTCTCTTCCCTCGCTCTGCAAGAGTTGTGCGATCCCATTGCCCTGCCCTCCACCATGCTGTGAGGCCTGTTCTCTTCACCCTTCGTCTAGATGCTGCTTCCCGGCCCTCGTTCCATCCAAGTCGTCTTGTCCACAGCTACGAGAGAGATTTCCCTACAGCATTGTTATGCTTGTCTGTCTACCCTTCAGTTATCTTCCGGGGTTCCTTGTTGCTGTCAAACACCAAGGCAGGGTATCTTGAAAACCTTCCATCATCTGGTGCCTATTTCACTTTTCCAGTCTTACTACTATTCCTCAATGGCAAAATCCTTCTGCTTCAAAGGCATTTCAACTTATGGACCAGTCTCCAAACCCACGCAAGATGGACATTTCAACGTCCCACTTTTGCCCATGTGACTGCCCCGCTGCAATACATTTGCTATCTATTGCTGCAGAAACTCTGGTCTACTCTTTTTTTTCTTTTTGTTTTGAGTTGGAGTCTCACTCTGTCACCCAGGCTGGAGGGCAGGGGCACACTCATGGCCACCGCAGCCTCTACCTGCTGGGCTCAGGCGATCCTTCTGCCTCAGCCTCCCAAGTAGCTGGAACTACAGGCGTGCGCCACCATGCCTGGCTAATTTTTTGATTTTTTTGTAGAGACGAGGTCTCACCATGTTGCCCAAATTGGTCTCAAACCTGCGGGCTCGGGCAATCCTCTCACCTCGGCCTCCCAAAGTGCTGGTCTACTCTTTGGGACTCACATCAGTGACTTTTACTTTCACACTGATTTTCTGGACCATACTTTTTAAAATTATTTTTTTAAAGAAACGAGGTCTTGCTATGTTGCCCAGCCGTGTTTTGAACTCCTGACCTCAAGTGATCCTCTCCCAGCTTGGCCTCCCAAAGTGCTGGGATTACAGGCATGAGTTACTGCGCCCAGCCTGGACCACACATTTGAGAAGTGATGCCATCTTAGTTTAGACAGTTTGGTGTTCTGTTTGAAGTAGGGTCCTTTGGAGTAGAGTTTGCCTCACTGAATTCAGAACAATTTTATGAAGTCTATCTGGTGCAAGGTAGTGTCTTAAGCATCACTTGGCTTTTGTTTGTTGGAGTTAGTTTATTTTCTAAGTTGGAGTCTCATTGTTGTCCAGGCTGGAGGGCAGTGGCATGCTCATGGCCACCACACCCTCGACCTGCTAGACTCCGGCGATCCTTCTGCCTCAGCCTTCCAAGTAGCTGGAACTATAGGACGCCCATCTAATTTTTTGATTTATTGTAGAGAGGAGGTCTCGCCAAGTTGCCCAGGCTAGTGTTGAACCCTTGGGCTCAGGCAATCCTCTCACCTCAGCCTCCCAAAGGGCTGGGATTATAGGCATGAGCCACCGTGCCCGGTCATCACTTGGCTTTTGGAGCTTTTTAGCACCATGCACACTGGGGGTCCTATTAACATTTGTGGCTCTAGATATCTGATGGTGAATACACAAGAAACTATGGTACACATACACCCAAGAAAAGTAACTGTAAGTAACTGATTTACCTCAAAAATTTCTCCAGGAAAGTCTTCATAGTTTTGCTATGCACAGAGAAATTGCAAACAATCTTAACTATACTCATGTGCTTGATGGTGGAGGTGATGTTTTGTCTCTCAAGAATAAAATAAAAAGGGAAGCTATAACAGGGCTATGTGTGCCTGTCTGTGTGTTCTGTGTGTGTTCCAAGACCTTTAAATACTGCAGCTATGTCATCTTTGGGCACCAGATTCTATTAACATTTACCTTAGGAATAATTCATTGAAGTCATGGCTCCTACTTGTGGGTCATGGACTTGAATCTGGCCTAACACATTAAAGCATTGAACTATGTTAGGATCTCTGTTCTGTTCTTTTTCTCTAGATATTTAAAAAAGAGACATTTCTCAGTATTGTCTCTAATTGCTCCTGAGAACCGTAGGCTTACTGTGTGAGATAAAGCGTGAATCACACTTTTGAAGCAATTTGTTCTGTATCCACCGAAAGAAAAACATCCTCTTTATGTTTTAAGGTGGTCAAAGAGGTCAAACTTACTGCTCTAACTGGGTGTTTAGGAAGAATTGCTGTGGAATTTTTCCAGCAAGATTTGTGAAATAGTTAATGCATTCACTAAGCAATGTTTCCCTGTGGTTGTGATTTTTTACTTACTCTTCGGCAATGAAGCCTTGGAGCTTATGCATTCTAAATAATGCAACTTGCATTGCCTTTTATGGCAGGTGAGCATTTTTTCATACAAGTGCCTTAAGATATAAGATTTTACAAAGTTTGCTTAATTCACATTTTCGCTCATTTGTCTTATCTTATTTCTTTAAACTTGTGGACTTTAGACAGGCAGCACCATGAGAAGTGAGGGGGTAAGCTTTGTTTGAGTTTTATTTGAACAAAAAGATTTAAGAGAAAGAAGATTGGTAACAACCTTTGGTAAGACAAATGACATCTAAAAGCCCAGCATACATTTGTTTATGCATTAATTGCTTTTAATATCTACGTCAAGACAATACAAGATGAGCTAATAAAAGTGCATCTTGCTTTCTTAAATCTGAGTTGAACATATAACAAGGATATGTTCAAGGAAGAGGAGTCAGAAAAGGCCAGAAACACAAGCAAGCCAGATGGGCTGGATTCAGATTTCAGCTCAGTGTGATCTTGGGCAAATCGATCTCTGTGCCTCCGTTTCCTCATCTGTAAAATGAGGCTTATCATGCCAATAATAATCCTCACAGTGTTGTCTTGAAGATCAAATGACTTAATAAAGCTTATCGTTTATAATTCACTCTTCAATACATTTAAGCTATTATGGCTTTATTACTGTGCCTTAAATGCAGCTATTTGTTTGCTTTCATCTTTATTGCACACAGAATTCTTGAACACAAATATTTATTAATTCAGTTTGTAGATCATAAGAAAGGCAGAAGAATGTATTGTTTAAATTTGGAATCCTGTTGAGACATATTTTGCTGCTGGGTACTCTTAGCAGACATGGTTTGAACGGCGGCCAATACCTTAGTATGGAATTCGTGTTCCAGTCTCCCAGTATCTCCCAGCAGCCGGCTGTCTTACAGGGCCATTACCAACAAGGCTAAGAAATCACTCTCTGCAGTGCTTTCTATATTTGCACTGGGAGATAAAGTGTGTTTACACACAGGGCCTGATGTCTCTTTGACAGCTGACCCTGCTGGCTAACGTATAGCGAGGAAGACGTCCTCCTCCATGGCAGGATATGTTATTAAATGCATCCTTCTTTCTTTCTCTCCTTAGATGAATTGTTTTGTTTTACCAGCCTAGTAACAGATAAAAAGGAAAAGACCAAAAAAGGTCATCTTAGGCTGACTTCACTGCCTTACCAATGGGAATGAATTCTTGCTATTCACTGCCGTTGGTTCATGCTTCTTAACTATGACAAGAAAGTGCATTCCAAGACAAACAAAAAAAGTGTTATATCACAAAGACGTGTGTGTTTGTGTGTATTCCACTTACTATTCTATATGCTTAATTTAACAAAACTACAGAAAGCGCCCTTATAAACAGGGGAGTCCCTTATAGCTTTAGTGGCAACAAACCTTATGCAGAACCAATGTGGTTTAGACCTATCTGTTTTGTTTTATTTGTCTTCATTGAAAGGATACGTCTCTAAAAGATGAAGTGAACTGAATATTAGAATTGCCATTCTATAATGAAAAACTTGTGGGAAAGAAGGAAGGAAGGAAGGAAGGAAGAAAGGAAGGAAGGAAAGAAAGAAAATTTTTTTCTTAATTTCAAAGGCCAGGCAGCACGTTGTGGAATAATTTAGAGCAAGGAAAGGCAAACATGAGTCCAGGGTTAGCTGGCTGTTAACCAGCTGGTTGCAGAACTTGAGAAACTCCCAGCAGAGAAATGAAGTAACAATGCTCCCCGGGGACTCCCCCCCCCGCCCCGCCCCGCTCTGCTCTGTCCCCGAGAGCTTTGTTTCAGCCACAGCTACACTGAGGAGTCAGAGGAAGGTTCTTTTTTCCCCTCCAATTTTTGGAAAATGGTATCAACATGCATAATGCTGGGTGAGTTATGTGTTTCTGAGGCCTGTGAAAGACAAAATAGAAAGAATGCTTAAAGTGAATGTGGAATTTATCTCAAGTGATCTAACTTAACTGAGCCCTTAAGGTTTAGGGATTTCTTTTTTCACTCCTGTTTTTAGTTTTTTGCTGAAATACTGTCACCTAGCTCCTCTACCAAAACACAGATGAAAACGACGATTGTTGCTTCACTGGCCAAAGACCTTGTAAGTCTGGGCTTGGAAATAGTTTTGCTTTTGTGATTACTGTAGCTGCAATCCTGCAAGTTACTTTGAGGAAGTGAATTATTCGGGATTCACCTTTGTGAGGAAGGTGTGTATAAGAAAGCCACGTCATGGACGTATCAGGGATGGCCAGATGGCATTCTTCAGAAAATAATTTGCTAAAGATTTGAGGCCAAAGATGGTTTGATTGAAAATAATAGGCCGCTGACATCACCAAGACAACGGAGTGACTGCCCACCTGCCTTATTCATCTAAAAGATCTATGGAAAAATAAGGTTTTCTCACCCACACACACACACCAACACAAGGCACAGGTGACGAGGTCATGGGATAAATGGATTTCTTTTTCTTGGATATACTCATGTCTTAAGCAATGTGTTTCAGGTCTCACCTCTGCTGAGTTCAGAATGCTATTTCAGCATGGCAGCCTCAGTACACATGAGGAGGTGACATGGGGGGTGGGGTGGGAATGACACCCGGGGCCTGCTGTTACTGTGATGACAGCACACACTCATGGAAAACAAAGATGCTCTGCTCACCAGGGAGAGTCTTACCAGCTCAGATTTCTCCTCATTGTCCTAGAAATCTTCGAAATGCCACACTAGAGGTGTCCAAGGCTCTTTGTGTTTCGTTAACTGTTTAGTAAGTGACACACTGAGGGAGCAGCCTAGTATTCGGGTCAGGGAGTGGCCTTCCTACAAGCTTGCCTTTCACGTGCTGTCTTGATAGAGACGGTTTTCTGGTTGGACACCACTGCATCAACTGCTTGGGCTGCAGCCTGTTGTTTGCTTGGGACAGTACACTCCTTGGGGGCCCTCAACTTTGGGGAACGCAGCTCCACCTTTCACATTCTGCTCATTCCATGGATGACGATAATAATAGCTGTATGGAATATATAGGATCTATGTAATGTGCAACGCTCTAGAAGAAATTGACTATAGAAAATGATGACAAGGGTAACTGGCATATACTTGAAATGACTACGTGGCCGAAATGGTATCAAGCACTTTACCAGGAGGGACCCGAAAATATCCAGAATTATTTTTTGGAGGGCAGGTTCCTTGCAGTACTGGCTAGAAAAGTGTTCCAGAAACCCATTAGCATCAGTGGACCAGTTAGTGTGATTGTGAGTGACTGCATTCGGCTTCAGTGAATTTTTTTGGAGATGGTTTCAACATGTCTGCCCATTTCATGATGGGTGATTTATGAGCACACCTGCCCACACCAGGCTGAGTGTTCAGCAGTTTTTGACCGAAAAAAATCATGAACCCTCCACGACCCACCCTCCCTATTCACCTGATCTCACCCAGAGCGACTTTTTTGTTTGTTTGTTTCCCTGGACAAAAAAGAAATTCTGAAAGGGAAAACTTTATGCCGATGCAGAAGAGGTGAAACAAACAAAGAAAAAGGCAGAAACATTAAAATACATCAAAATTGATGAGTTCAAAACTGTTTTGAGCAGTGGAAAAAGTGTCTCAATAGGTGTGTCGCATCAAATGGAGAGTACTTTGAAGATGACTGAAGTTTAAACATGTAGGAATAAATACACAGTTTTTTACAAATAAATTCTGTGGTTTTTGGGTCCCCCCTTGTACATGGATGACTTTAGTTGCTTCTAATAACAACCCGATTAGGTACTATTTTTTTTTTAATAAATTGGAGTCTCACTCTATTGCCTAGGCTGGAGGGCAGTGGCATGCTCATGGCCACCGCAACCTCAACCTGCTGGACTCAGGCAATCCTTCTGCCTCAGCCTTCCCAGTAGCTGGAACTACAGGCATGCGCCACCACGCCTGGCTAATTTTTTGATTTTTATTGTAGAGATGAGGTCTCGCCAAGTTGCTCGGGCTGGTCTCAAATCCCTGAGCTCAGGCAATCCTCTCACCTCAGCCTCCCAATGTGTTGGGATTACAGGCGTGAGCCACCACGCCCGACCTGAGGTACTATTTTTATCCCTATTTTAAAATGAGGTTTATAGATATAAAGCAACCTGGCCAGGAGCAGATTTTAAACTCAAACCTGGGCAATTTTATCCTACATAGCCCACACTTTCAACCTTTTTTGTGGGAATGCAGGTGGGTGTCTAAGGAATACTTCCACCCAGATGACTTCGAGGTGTTTGAATGAAAGGTGCAGGGTGTTCGCTGCCCTCCCTTCCTCCTCCACTCCCCCCCTCCCGTCCCCCATGAAAAATTTCACTGAGAGCAAGGAATAAAGAGAGCTGGGATCAGAAAGCCAGCGGGGGCTCATTTCCAGGGTCCTAAAGTGGAACCGGAAGCTTTGGTGGCCTGTGGAGTTGGGCAGCCCAGGAAGAGCTAGGCCCGGGACCCTGGGAGTCAGAAGCTGGTCTTCCAGGTATGGGTGGGGCAAGGCTGTTCTCGGTGTCTCCACTTCGAGTCGCTTCCCTGGGAGAGGGGGCCGTGGAACACTTGGTTTTGTGGTCTCTCATAGCTACTAATGTTGCCACATCCTTTGATACCGGTTGGGTTTTGGTCTGCTGGCGCTCCTTGTTGACACCTCAGAAGCCCACCTTGCACGGTGACACTTGGGTGTGCCGCGGGTCTCTGCCTGGGTTACACACACTCAGTGGTGAAGTGGCTTTAAGATGGAGTTCTGCAAAATACTTAATCCCAGCTGTTGTAGCAATATTTCTTATTTTATTTTATTTTATTTTATTTTTTAATTATAAAGATGTGAGGGACCATTCAGGGTTGGGTATGCAAACGTTGATGATGCAGGTACGTTGATGATGCAGGTACGTTGATGATGAGGTGTGCCCCTCCCTCCCCTGGCAGTTTCCCTCAACTGCCAATCCCTTTCTTATAGTATTATGATCATTGTTCAAGGTCTGCTGATGAGTAGCATAGGGTACTCTGTTCTTTGTTTCTGGGATAGATCACTGAGTATGATCGATTCTAAATCCATCCAAGTTGCTGCAAAGTCCATATGTTTGTCCTTCTTGATGGCTGCATAATATTCCACTGTGTATATGTACCACTTTTTCCTTATCCAGTTCAGTTTCGATGGGCAGTATGGTTGGTTCCATGTTTTTGCTATTGTGACTAGTGCTGCAATAAACATGCTTGTGCAGGTATCTTTTTTTGTAGAATGATTTGAGTTCCTCTGGGTATATTCACAGTAGGGGTATTGCTGGGTCATAAGAAAGGTCAATTTCTCGTTCTTTCAGAAATCGCCACACTGTCTTCCAAAGAGGTTGCACTTGTTTGCATTCCCACCAGCAGTGTAGAAGCATTTCTTTTTCTCCATGTCATTGCCAGCATCTGTTGTTGTTTTATTAATGATGACCATTCTTACTGGGGTTAGGTGGTATCTCAGTGTGGTTTTGATTTGCATTTCTCTGATGATGAGTGAGGCTGAGCACCTTTTCATGTGTCTGTTGGCTGCCCGTATATCTTCATTAGAGAAGTGTCTATTCATGTTTTTTGCCCACTTTTGAATGGGGCTGTTTATTTTTTTCCCTTTCGGTGTGTTTGAGTTCCTTGTAGATCCTAGATGTTAGGCTTTTGTCAGATATACAGTTGGCAAATAATTTCTCCCATTCTATGGGTTGTCTCCCTGCTCTCTTGATGGTTTCTTTTGCTAGCAATATTTCTGCAAGAAACCTTTGGTGGTGGTGGTGATGGTGGGGTGTGTGTGTGTGTGTGTGTGTGTGTGTGTGTGTGTGTGTGTATGTGTGTGTGTTGGTCAGAAAAGGCAGTGAGGATGGAGTCAGCTCTTGTTCCACATAAATGCTTCTCATTGGCTCCCAGTGACTTTGCGTGGTAGTGACTTGTCATGCCAGCAGCATGTTGTTCCATCCAAAACAAAGCAACACAGAGAGCTTGCTGTAGTTTAAGGAAAACTTCCTGGCCCTTTTCAGCCAGTGGCTTGCTATTTTGGAGCAGTGGCATAAGATATTTCATTTAATTCTTTTATCTTTATTAACCAGTGGTTGCCTGCTTGATTCCCAAATGTCTGACTGTTTAGAAATCAATGGAACTGGGCAACCCCCTCGGGTCCCCTCCCACTCTGGGAGCTTTTCTGACCTCTCAATAAATCCTACTTAAAAAAATAAAAAGAAAGAAGTGGGACTTTAATCTATAAGAAGGGGAATGGCAGTATTGGGAAACTGCTGGGAAGGGGGGAGGGAGCGGGGACACACCTCATCAATAAGGGTACCTGCATAATTTGTGTACCTAACCCTGAATTGTACCCCACATCTTTAAAATAAAAAAAAGAGAAATAACTGGAACTTTTGAGTTTCTGGATGCGGGTCTACCATTTACCTTTCAGACGGAAGTAAAAGGAGAGAAGTTCTAATCAAATGTTACTGGAGCAGATCACCCTCTGCTTTCTCTTATGCCAGTGACCACACAGACTCTGCTTTTCCAAGGTGTTAAATATAGCAGTGAGTGGGATGGACTATCTCAGGAAGGTGAACGTTTTGTATGAAGTGGACACACGTATCAGGGTAAATCTCCATCCATCCTCTGAGAAGTTCTACCTTAATAAGTTGAAACAGTCTCTTACCACAACTGTCCTACCACACTTACACCCCAACACACATACACACTTGATATCGGTCAACACATGGAGTTTGTGCTTACCCGACGGGCTAACCGTCTTCCTGAAGCCCACATGCCGTTTGCTCTGTAGCACAGACGTGTTTAATCCAAACCAAGGGGAAAGAAATGAAGACAGAGATGCATTACATGTCATCAAGCCTGTCTGTCTTTCCTATTTTCTCTCCATGGCCTCGGAGTTTCTCTGTGTCTTCTCCTGTCTTGATGCAAAAAAAGGTGTAGCCGTGTCAAAGGCAGAAAAGAATTCGTGTTCCGTCCTTTGGAGTCAAAGGCTTTGCCTGGTTGGTTTCTGCAAGTTTTTAATTTTTTTCTCCTCATTCATTGAACTTACATGTCTCTTGGCACAAAGCTGAGTGATAATTTTCACATTTATCTCAAGCTGATGCTTTTTAAATGAAAGGTATGAATGATTTATATATTCACTCCAGAGTTCATCTAAGGCTTCTGTAAGGTTTGCTGGTTCTCTTGTACTGCTGCAGTCAGATCTGAATGCGAGCAGGAACGGGGCTCTGAGTCTCACAGTGTCCCCGGTTCCTTGGCTTTGGTGCCAGGACCACCCGTGTCCTGTGTGAAACTGATGAGAGTGGCAACCTCTAGGCTCTGAGCTCACTTGGAACCATGGGATCATCCTGTCCTGTCCTGTGCACCAGAGCCACCTGGGGTGCATTGAAAATGCAGATTCTGGCTGGACTTGGTGGCTCGGCCTCTCATCCCAGCACTTTGGGAGGCTGAGGCGAGTGGATGACCTAAGCTCACGGGTTCGAGACCAGCCTGGGCAACTTGGCCAGACCTCATCTCTACAATAAACCAAAAATTAGGCAGGTGTGGTGGTGTGCGCCTGTAGTTCCGGCTACTTGAAGGGCTGAGGCGGAAGGATCGCTGGAGCCCAGCAGTTCGAGGTTGCGGTGGCTGTGAGCGTGACACTGCTCTCCAGCCTGGGTAAGAGACTCAGAGAAGTAGTCTCTGAGAGAGACTCAGAGAAGAGTCCGTAGAGAGAGACTCAACGAAACAAAACAAAACAAAACAGCACTTTGGGAGGCCTAGGTGAGAGGATTGCCTGAGCCCATGGGTTCAAGACCAGCCTGGGCAACTTGGCGAGACCTCATCTCTACAATAAACCAAAAATTAGCCGGTCGTGGTGGCGCACACCTGTAGTTCCAGCTACTTGGAAGGCTGAGGTGGAAGAATCGCCAGAGCCCAGCAGGTTGACGCCGGGTGGCCGTGACGCCGGGTGGCACTCCAGCCTGGGCAACAGAGTGAGACTCCAACTCAAAAAAAAAATGTGGATGCTTGGGTCATGCCCCCAGAGGTTCTGATTTAAGTTGGCCTGAGATGGTGCCCACGTAGCAGTCTATTTGGGAAGCTTTTGTGTGATTTTAATTTGCCTCCAGGGTTGAGCGAATCCATTGTCCAGTCCTCCCTCATCATTTTAAAGAAGACAGCACTGGAATGAGGGAGCAGAGTCACCGGGCTGGAGTGACAAAGCACTCCTGCAGGTGGCTGGGTTTGGAACGGAGCCACCCATCCTGGTGGTGGGCACTTTCTCCTCCTGCCATGGCTGTGCTCCCTGTGGCTGGAGGCCTGACTTTGCTTTTAGATCTTGACTGAGTGTCTCAATGGCTTCCTGAACTCATTTTCAATGACTGCCCTCAGTTCTGCACAGGGACACATAGGCAGAACAAGAAGCAAAGCACAACCTAGAACTTAAGTCCCCTGAGTCCCGGGATATGACTTTCTCTAGCATGTGATCATAAGTATTTGGGTGGGCCGGGCTTGGTGGCTCAGCCTGTTATCCCAGCACTTTGAGAGGCTGAGGAGAGTGGATAGCCTGAGCCTATGGGTTTGAGACCAGCCTGGGCAACTTTGGCTAGACCTCGTCTCTATGATAAATCAAAAATTAGCCGGGCGTGGTGGCGCACGCCTGTAGTTCCGCCTACTTGGAAGGCCGAGGCAGAAGGATCGCCGGAGCCCAGCAAGTCGAGGCTGCGGTGGCCAGGAGCATGCCACTGCACTCCAGCCTGAGTGGGGCTTGACAGAGTGAGACTGACTCAAAAAAAAAAAGTATTCAGGTGGTTGGCATTTAATGAGCTTTCCTGCATGTTTGGTACTAACAGCTCCATGAGGCAGATACTCATGGACTCATTATTTTACAGACAAAGAGGTTGAGGGAAGTGCCTATCCACCCTTGCCCCTTCAAGCAGGTGGCAAGTCTGGGGTGAGGCCAGGCAGTTGGATTCCCCGGCCTGTGCTGGTAATCTCTTAATCACTTTGCTATTCTGAAGCCCACTCTGAGGATATAAGGTGTTATCTGGCAGCTGCTTCCCTGTTTCAGCATCCGGGGTCCCTGTGGCAGCTGGCATCGGTGTCCTTAGTTTCCACTCACTGGGTCTTCTGCTTGGCTGGAGGTCGAGCCCTTGCCTTCTGCTCTGTTGTCCCGGTGAGTGGCCCAGTTAGAGGCAACCTCTTCTCTTCGAGGCTATTTTATGTGACTCCATCTCCCCCTGTAGCGCTGTTTCTTGTGTCCTGTGTTTCCTTTTGCTTAAGGACCAATGTCCTGTTTTGTGCCTTACTTTGGGACACATGCCCCCATCTTTCTGTAGATGTTCTAAACCCAAACTCCATGGTCCTGTTTAGAACCTTGGCCCTTTCCCTGGTCCTGGGAGTGTGCCTGGGTTCCCATCTTCCCTGGAATTCCCCTGTCTGGACTGCTGTTACCATGGTCATAGCTTCTCACATGATATCAGCGACAAGCGAGAGGGATAAATCATCATGCCTCTCCCATGGTAGCAGGTGTGTTGCAGACAAGCTGGTCTGTCCTGTGAACCAACAGGTCAGCGGGTCAACATACCCTGAAGAACTTTTAAAATCTACATTTTTTAAAGTAGCGTGTGTGGAATTAATTTTCCGATCAATTCTATAAGTTTGAAATTCTAGAGCCCAGGCTTTTTCACCACTAGAGAAAAACCTATATACATTGTCTGGTTAAATGAACCTTACTAAGATGAAAATCGCCAGAGGCAAATACTGTAGCAGAGTTTTTTCTAAGCAATAGAAAGCAGACGAAAAAGTGAAAGACAATTTTCTGGAGCTGAATATTCACCTGAAAATTAAAAAAAAAATTAAGTGATAGATTCAGTTATAACTTGGCGTTGTTTTTAGAGTCACCTTGCACCAAACAATCACTCGATAAGTGTTTGTGAGATTGAATTCGATAAATGTCATGAAATGGAGAGAGTAAACATTACTGGCCTGTTTCCGTTGATTGAATGGAATGTTGTTTTTCCTTGATAAACATGGCAGTGATAATTAGTGACCACTGGTGATGATCTCTCTGCGTCTCAATTTCCTCTAAACCTTTTGCAGTCACGTATTGCTTTTCTGACAATCAAAATCCAAAAACACCACTTTGCATGTTCATCAGAGTGTCACGGAATAACCAGTGCACAACTGAGTGGGGCTTGACTTAGTGGCTCTCATTAGCCTGTTAAGTACGCATGCATGCCCATCAACTGGCCAGAACTCTCACTCTGAAACACAGTGACAGAAGATAGAACCGTTGACCATGACCTAACTGCAACCGTTCACCCAACACCATCACCAACCTCCTTCTGGAGTTCCCCGGCTGAAAACGCTCTTGGCCTTGGAGATCTATTTTGGAGTTAGGACTGATCACTCCCCTGCCAGTGGCCCACCAGTCCCTGTCATCTGCTTAATGCCTCTGCGACAGCCTAACTGATATGCACCACCCAATTTCCTGTGAACCTCAGCGCTATCTACATTACTATGGAAGAAATACTGATGACAGTTGCTTGATGTTGCCTGATTTTCCATAACCTCTGTTGTGGCCTCTCCTCCAAATCCCGATGATGCCGTTATTGACATCACCATTCCCATCTTCCCAGGGATGAAGTCCCCGTGGATCACATGTGTTCCTGGTGATGTATTGTGGTGGAATTGCACCAGAATGAGCACGTGAAATGCTGAGCTCAGAGGAGAGGACAATGGGGGGGGGTGCAGAGAAAGGAACTCAGAGTTTCTCAGAAAGGGAAGAATTGTGTTCTTTTGAGAGAGAGATCAGAGAAAAAGCAGACTCTTGTTTTTCCGTGTGGTATTAACAAAAAATTAAAGTCCTCCCGCTTGATTTATATCTGGATTATATTATTATTTTGACTTCTGCTCCCAGACACTTTTACAGGAGCTGGATTTCAGCAGTGCTGTCGCTGTTGTGTGAGAATCTGATAGGATTTGGGTTGGTGAAGTTCATGACTGCAGCATGAGTCCACTTGGTCTGCTTTTCTGGATGAGCACACCCTGGGACTCCATCAGGCAAGACCCACGCCTTGTAGCTGGAGGAGGGCTGGACGGGTACTGAGCTGGGAGCACAGCTGGGAAAAACCAGGATCCAGATGGTGCGGCATTCCATGGCAAAGAGAGGTCCAAGCCAAGCTGCCCTCCTTCAGGTCTGGGGTGTCACACTTACGTGTTTCAGGCACTAGCTAGGGACTGGGGTACAGTGGTGAGTACCGTATTATCTCTGCTCTCTCAGGGAGCTCTAGGGGAAACTGACAGTTTCAAGGCTGTGTGACTAGTGAAATAGGTTTGTGAGCGCACAGAAGTGGGACCGTTTGGCTGATTTGGGGTGGTCAGTGATTGGTCTCCGGACCAATAGATGGGACCATAGATCTCTGGAGCACAGATGAGATAAAGCGACTCTCACTGTGGCTAAAAACAAGACAGCATCAGCAGGATTGAAGGGAATGCAGCAGGAACGGATGCGACAGAAAGGCTTGACTCTCTGATTTATTGAAACAAGTCCACACAGCTCTACAGACAGTGAGAGCCAGGAAGTCACATTCTTTCACTTACATGATAATCTACTGTTTATAAAAATAATGTGATGAAGAAGATCCACTATGTATGTCTATGTTCACCAGACTTCTGTCTTTGGTGGCTTCCATGAGCCGGCCAAATAGGCATCTTGTGTTCTAGAAAGTTCCTGACCCGTTCACATTGCTGAGTATTCTTTCCAAGCAGCGGCCACTCGCAATGTGTCCCAAAACAGGTGATGAATGCTACCTAGGAGAGCACTTGTCTTAGGACTTTTGCAAGTTTGTGCCCTTTGAGAAAGCACTGCCAGCGGGCACATAACATCAATAAGGGTACCTGACCTCAAACCAGGCAAAGTGAGGACCAAAGGGAGGCCCAAACTTCACCTGTACGACGACCACTTATCTACCTAATCCCGAATTGTACCCCACATCTTTAAGATTAAAAAAAAGAAAAAAATGCTTGCCTATATTTAACACTCCACTTCAAGTGCCTGACTGCTGCTGAGGCAAGAAACCTATGTCATAGCCAGGAAATCTTGAAGTAGTGGTTGAGAGCATTTTCTTACCACATGCTGAAATGAATTTTGAGCCAGGTGCGTCGGTGTGCACCTGTGGGGCCAGCTAGTTGGGAGACTGAGGCAGGAGGATAGCTTGAACCCAGGAATTTGAGTTTAGCCTGGGCAACATAGTGAGATCCATCTCTAAAAAACAAAATAAAGCAAAACAAAAATTGAAGTCAGGCATGGTGGCTCACATCTTTAATCCCAGTGCTTTGGGAGCCTGAGGTGGGAGGATTGTTTGAGCCCAGGACCTTGTCTCTGAAAAGAAAAAAGAAATGGAAAGAAAGAAACCATATGAATTAAAACACTTTGATAGTGGTATCAGAATCAGTTCACATCAGATGAGGAATTCAAGGGAAAGTAGAAAGTTTCGAAAAGTACACACACATATATATATCACAATTTACTGTTATAAAACAGACATTTCAAATGTAGAGTGAAAATATGAATTATTCAATCAACAGGATTGAAAGAATTGGAAAAAAAATGAAATTAAATCTCTAAGTTATACCTTATACCAAAATACATACTAGATGGACCAGAAATTTAATTCTAAAAAATGAAAGTGAAATACTTATATCTATTATTTGCTTATTCTATATTTATTTCTATTATACAAATAATATTTATATTTATTTATATTTATATTACAGTTATTTTAGACTTTTATTTATTTATTTATATGTTTATATATATGGAAGACCTTTCCAAGCAGAACAAAAACCCAGTAAAACAAAAGACTGAGACCGTTTGACTCCATAAAAACCAAGTGAAAACTTTAACCCTTAAAATAGTTACCAATAACCCTCAGGAACAAAGGTAAAATTCAGACAGCGATTTATGGCAAAAATAATCAAGAACAAATGTTCTTAATAAAACATAAGGATGGAAACAGCAGACACCGGGCACGCCTAAAGTGGAGGGAGGGGGTGAGGGGATAAAAACCGCCCATTCAGTCCCATGCTATTCAGGTGACCGATTCGATAGAAGCCCAAACCTCACCACCATGCACTGACCTCGTGGGACAAACCCGCATGTGTAATCTCTGAATGCAAAATAAATAAAAAAAGAACAGATGTCCTTAATATAAAGAACTCTTTTAAATGAAAAAAGAAAAAGAGACCCAATGGACAAATGGGCAAAGAACATAATTAATTGGCAATGATCATGTGAATTTCTAGTAGTTAAAAATTCAAATGAAAATAGTATTATTTCTTTATTTTTTTAACTTTTTATTTTAAAGAGGTGGGGTACAATTCAGGGTAAGGTACACAAAATGTTCATTATTCAGGTCCCCTTGTTGATGAGGTGTGCTCCTCCCCCCACTGGCAGTTTCCCAGTACTGCCAATCCCTTTGTTGTAGTATTATGATAATTGTTCAAGGCCTGCTTTTGAGTGAGAACATGTGATACTCAGTTCTTTGTTTCTGCGATAGATCACTCAGTATTATAGACTAAGTCTATCCAAGTTGCTGCAAAGTTCATAATTTTGTCCTTCTTTATGGCTGCGTAATATTCCATCGTGTATATACCACATTTTTAAAATCCAGTCCTCTTTCGATGGGCAGCACGGTTGGTTTCATGTTTTTGCTATTGTGACTAATGCTGCAATAAACATGTGTGTGTGGGTATATTTTTCATAGAGTGATTTGAGTTCTTCCGGGTATACTCCCAGTAGGAGGATTGTGGGGTCATACGGGAGGTCGATTTTTAGATTTTTAGGAATCGCCACACTATTTTCCACAGAGGCTGTACTAATTTTACACTTCCACCAACAGTGTAGAAGTGTTCCCTTTTCCCTGCATCTTCTCCAGCATCTGTTGTTTTTTGAGTTATAGATGATCATCCTGACTGGAGCTGGGTGGTATCTCAGTGTGGTTTTAATTTGCATTTTTTTGATGACTAGTGAGGCTGAGCATTTTTTCATATATTTGTCAGCTGATCGTATGTCTTCTTTTGAGAAGTGTCTATTCATATCTTTTGCCTACTTTGTAATGGGGCTGCTTGTATTTTAAAGAAAATAGTATTATTTCAACAAGCACGTTGACAAAGACAGAAAGTCCAATAACACCCACTATGGTAAGGCTATTAGGAAATTGACACTATGCATTGCTGGTGGGAAGTCAACTGGAACAAGCTTCCTGAAAAGCAGTTCAACAATGTGTGGCAAAAAAAACCCTTATAATCAGAAGAAAAATAAGGGTACTTTCATTCTGAAAAATAGGAAAGCCTAAATACAGCAATGCTTTTGAGAGTGCATTGTTTTCTCTTCCTGCTATTGTTCTCAAATCTATTGACTTCTGAAAATTTGGCAGACCTAGAGACTCTTACTCTTTTTTTAAAAAGCCAGTATACTGCTTTCTCAGTTGCCTGATAGGATTTCCTAGGAGGGAACCTGGGGGATAAGTGGTCAAAACAAGGCTGCATTGTCCTTGAGGCGTTGAGTACATCTCAACAGCTGCCTATTTTCTGACTGATGCTATTATCAAAACATCAGGTGATAGCCAAAATAGACACATTTATGACTACATCATGAGGGTGAGGTACCAAGGAGCAGGTGGGTAAAATGAGACGCTGGACCAAGGAACCCCTTGACTTTGATCAGTACCTGTAATAAAACTGCTCAGACTCATAGGGTTAAAGTGATCCAGGAAGGGGGCTCTGAGTTCAAGTTTTGGGAGCAATCTGCTAAATTCTTGAATTTGAAAAAAACTGTTTTACCCCAACATTTGTAGATACCAGAGGAAGCTAAAAGCTGTAGGTTTCAACCTAGCTTTCTGAAAGAAGATAAAGCTGAGACCCAGAAAGTTAGACTCTCTCAAGGTCATATAGCTTGGTAATTCAGATATATGGATTAACAGACAGGCCACAGTGTTGTGCGGTGTAACTGCCTAGAATCCAGAACACCACCTGTCCTGTGTGATTTCCCAAGATACCTGGCATGTAAGAGCTCACAATTTCTCTGTTTGATCCCACCTCTGGCATCACCATGTTGGGCCTCTTTGCAGCTCACCGCCATGAGTCCTGCCTGCCGTTCCAGGCGATGAAGAGAGGTTGGCACTAACCTAGGCCCTAAGTATAGGGTAGGTATAGGGTGGTTGTTTTTTTTGAGTTATCGATGATGGCCATCCTGACTGGAGTTAGGTGGTATCTCAGTGTGGTTTTAATTTGCATTTCTTTGATGACTAGTGAAGCTGAGCATTTTTTTTCATGTATCTGTCGGCTATTCGTATGTCTTCTTTTGAGAAGTGCCTATTCATATCTTTTGCCCACTTTGAAATGGGGCTGCTTGTTTTTTAAAGAAAATAGTATTATTTCAACAAGCATGTTGGCAAAGACAGAAACTCCAATAATGTGTCCCACGAGAGTCCTGTGATGGTGATACATGAATCTCAGCTGCTTCTCTCTGTACTGAGAGCAGGGACATTTTGTGAATGGGTAGGGAGCAGTGACATGAGTGAAATCTCACTCAAGACCTTGAGTGGTAACATTCTTCTGCTTTCTCTGGGTGAAGCTCTTTCTGCAAAGAGGTCGCTCCTCAAAGGTTACCCAAGGTGACCTTTTTTAAAGCCAGACTGGTCATCTCGATCATCTTTTATAGTTGGTCCTGCAAAGAATGCTGAGGAGAGCGGTGTTCTGTCTGTTCATTTGTCCTTCCAGGTGTTCGTCTTCATACACGGGCACAAGCAAGTGAGGTCTCCTGACTTCTCTCATACCCTCTGGTGAAGAGGAATGCACTAACACTCTTTGTTAGTGTCTAATAATTCCAGTGCAAGCCTAAATGTGATCGAATTCCAACTTCTGTTTGATGATTACCAGCCCAAGTGATTTAACGAACAGTGCTTTCTTCAATGGATTCATCACATTGTCCATTTTCTTTAAACAGCCAAATACATCTCACATCCTTGTTTCATCTATCCCTTGTGATGTCCCTTATATCATCCCAGTGACTTGGGGGCACTGTTTCGCCCTCTCCCTGATTCTCTGATTTAGGCCTTGGTATGTGTGCTTTTCGTCCCATCTCCCACGTGCAGGTCTTGTCCATCAGGCTTCGGAACCGATTTTCCATGCATTCCTGGGCTATTTCTTACTATCTCCTCTTTCCCTTCTTTTCAGAGTATCGTTTCTTTTTTTCTTATTTTTTATGTTTTTCTTTTTAAAATTAAAAAAGTGGGGGGGGGGGCAGGCGCGGTGGCTCCTGCCTGCAATCCTAGCACTTGGAGAGGTCGAGGCAGGTGGATTGCTTGAGCCCAAGAGTTTGAGACCAGCCTGGGAACATAACAAAACCTCATCTCTACAAAAATAAAAATAAAAAGATGAGTTGGGCGTGGTGGTGCATGCCTATAGTCTCAACTACTTGGGAGGCTGAAATGGAAGGATTGCCTGAGCCCGGCAGGTTGAGGCTGCCGTGAACTGTGACCATCGTGATCATGCCACTGCATGCCAGCCTGGGTGACAGAGTGAGACCCAGACTCAAAAAAATTTAAAAATTGTTAGTATTTCTTTTGGCTGGCAAGTTATAATTGTATGCATCTCGGAGGTACAATGTGATGTCTTGATATATTTATACAATGTGGCATGATTAAATCAAGTGATTTAACATATCCATCATGTATCATTTCTTATGGTGAGACATTTGAAATTTACTTTCTTAGTTATTTTGAAATATGTAATGCATTATTATTGACTGCATTCGCTGTGTTGTGAAATAAGTCTCAAAGCCTATTCCTCCTATCTGAAATAACTCCTGTTCCCTCTCTCCTCCCACCCCAGCCTCTGGTGTCCACCCTTCCACTCTCCACTTTTATGACTTCAACTTCATTAGATCCCATATACAAGTGAGACCATGCAAGAGCCCTCTGCAACTTGTTCTGCTTCAGCTTCTCTTAGAATGTCTTGAAACATCAATATACACGAAAGCTACACAAATCAAGACCCTTTTATTAATGTCGTGGAGAAGATTGCTATTCATAAGGAATGCTTTCTCACCAATAATCAACCTTCAAACTCAAGATGTTGTGTCAGTTCTCAATTAAAACTGTTCCCTTCAGTCATTCCCTGAGAAATATCTTCCTTGGAGGAGGGACCCACCACAGATTGCTGAATAACACAGCGGAGTTTGGAAAACAAATTGCCGTTCAATGAGGGGGCCAAACCAAACACTTGTGTTAGGAAGATGGTCTGACTTGACTCTTTTTAGGGTTTAACATTTGTTTTTCCGTTCTGGGATTTGGTCCTGCAAGGGGTACAGTGTTGCTTGCTGAGACTGGGAGGATGTGGTGTGAACACGATGATTGTAAAAGGTGCTTAATATACCAGATACGGTCAGGGTATTGGTTACACAAAGTCCTCATCTAAATTCCAGACATTTTTCATAAGCACTTTGGAGCAACAGCCTAACTTTAAAAGGAGAGTTATAAATGCGTATGTAAAAAATATATGGGGGATAGGTTTGGTACTGTTTGCTAAAATAATCTTGAAAAGATTCTGCATTATGTTGACGTATAATGACTTCCTTTTACTCATCTTAAATTTCTTCACTAATAGCGGCTGCTTTATTTGTCTGATTTAGCTCACCCATCAAACTGAAGATTACGTGTAATATCCTATGTTGTGTGTGATCTGGACCTAATTGCAAAAACAATTTCCCAGAGTCACTTAAAGCCCAATTAAATGGAAGTTAGGAATCTTGACACCAATAAGACCCCGTCTGTTAGCTGTCATGTGAATACGATGACCATGAATGCTAATTTTAATATAGCGTTACAGCCGTTAAGTTTAGAAAGAAAATAAATGACAGAATGCTAATAATCATATATACTTTTATTGAGTGCTTCCTACATACCAGGAACTGTGCTAGATGTTTTATCCACATGGAGTAATAACTACCATTATTCCCATGTTATAAAGATAATCATGCTGTTTTTTAAAATTCTTCTTTAAGACATGATCTGACCTCTTGTCATCTAAAATTTGGATTGGTCTGAAACTCAGATATCTAGATTTTAGAAAACATGAAATCATGTGAAGCCCATGAAATCTTTTTTTTTCCCCCCTCAGATTTTGTAATATGGACAGTGTTGATTTGTATACAGAATTTACCATGAAATAATAATTTTAAAAAACTTACCCATGGACATATTATCAGAGCCAAAACAACAAGCTACTTTTAGAGCCGTTTTAACTTTTTAAACCTCAGGAAGTTCTTTTGTTATTTTAATAATACTCATATCATCATCATCATATAACATGTTATATTATTAACGTGTGCTGGGCTGTTAGTTCACAGGGCACGGTGGGCTGAGGAACCATACCCAGTCACCATAAGCACCAGAAGGACTGAGCCGATTTTGGGGAGAGGTCCATTGTTCATGCCAGATTCTGCTTGTGATGAGTTTGGATTGTCAAATACATTTTTCCTTATGGAAAACTAACTGTTCTTAGTGAGCAAATCTTCAATCTTCACCTGCTTCTCTGGAGTTACACTCACCGTGTATGATTTACAATTTACTAATCATCCATGTATACTTAAAATGCATTTTATGGAAAATTTTAAAAGTACAATCATTTAAACATATACACCCATTAAGCTTTTGTCTGCTATTACTTCTCTAAATAGGAAATGAGTATAATAGTCTCATTGAAAGAGGAAGCCCGGGTCTCCTGGGGAAACCTAGGGAATAATCCCATTCCCCCTGCCGCCCCATGCCTGCTGCAGGCCTGAGCGATGGCTGTTGGAACTGAACAGAGTGGCATCTCTGTGGAGCGCACATTCCAGAGAGGACCTGTCTTCTTCCCTCTGCACTCACTGATTGCTCCTGAAGGCATGACACATGGTTAGCTACTTCCCCCTCCGCTTCTGGTTCTGGGACAGTGGGTCATGTCAGTAGAGCATGGGTGTTTACCTGAGTTGTCGTGGTGTGACTGCAGTATTTGTGCAATAGTGAAAAACTGGAAGCAAACATACGCTTAATAACAGGGAACTATTAACCAGGAAAAGGTGGAACATGACTAGCTCTCAGTAAGCCACATAATGACAATCTCTGCAGACAAAAAATTTGAGGGGAGTGATTATTTGAATCGTTTATTAACATATCTAAAAATATAGTAAGTAAAAATGAATGCATTACAGAAAATATCTTTAAGATTCTATTAGAAGCCTGGGCGCAGTGGCTCACGCCTATAATGCTAGCACTTTGGGAAGCCGAGGTAAGAGGATTGCCTGAGTCCATGGGTTTGAGACCAGCCTGGGCAACTTGGTAAGATCTCATATCTACAATAAGTAAAAAAAATTTAGCTAGGTGTGGTGGCGCATGCCTGTAGTTCCAGCTTACTTGGAAGGCTGAGGTGGAAGGATCGCCTGAGCCCAGCGGGTCAAGGCTGTGGTGGCCATGAGCATGCCACTGCCCTCCAGCCTGGGCGACAGAGTGAGACTCCAACTCAAAAAAAAAAAAGACTCTATTAGAAAAATAAAAAGACTATATTTCAAACATTAACAGTCATTGTCTCTGGAGAGATAAATATGGAACTTTAAATTTCTACAGTAAGTATGAATTAGATTTAAAAAGGAAAAGAGTTGAAAATATTTTAAAAATAATTTACTTGATTAGTTCACATGGCCAAATAAATAAGAAACCCTCCATTTAAAACCATAATTTAATAAGATATTCTTTGGGGGTCATAGTGCCAAAATTGTATGAATGTATGTATCTGTGTGTACCCTACCTTCTTTCATAAAAGATTTTAAAAGTTTCTCACATAGGTTTGGTAGAGAGTGTTATACATGGTGCCAAATAAAACTTTTTCTCTATGTCTTGAAACATAACATTTCTCAGATAGCATATGCATGGGTGTTTTGCTTTCCCAAGAGTGCATTTGTTTTGTTTTGTTTTGTTTTTTAAATTAAGCAACCACAAATTTACAGAAAATCTAGAAGTACAGCACAGAGGCTTTTTTTCGGAGCCATTTGAGAGTTTTTTCCAATCTGATGTCTCATCATTTCTTTTGTTGGATTGCCTGCAAACAATGATACTCTTCGATATAATTACAACACTCACAGCTAACACTAGATTAGGAAATTAGCATTGATGTGTTACTACCATCAGATCCTCAGAACTCATTTTCTCTGTTCTTCCAGCAATGTCTTCTACAGTGAAAAAGTTTATTCCAGGATTTCACATTGCATTTAGTCATGTCTCTCTTTAGTTTATTTCAGTCTGTAACTTTTCGTGTTTTTTTTGAGTCAGAGTCTTGCTCCTAGCCACCGCAGCCTTGCCCTGTTGGGGTCCGGCAATCCTTCTGCCTCAGCCTTCCAAGTTGCTGGAACTACAAGCACGCGCCACCATGCCCAGCTAATTGTTTTGTTTTGCTTTTTTGATAGTCTGTAACTTTTTTTTTATTTTATTTTAACTTTTAAATTTTTTACTTTAAAATTGTGGGGTACAATTCAGGGTTAGGTATACAAATGTTCATTATGCAGGTGTGTCCCCCCTTCCCCAGACGGATTCCCATGGCTGCCAATCTCACCTCCCCAACCCTCCAGACCCCCACAGTTTCCCGCTACTGTCAATCCTTTTCTTATAGTATTACAATATTTGTTCAAGGTCCACTTATGAGTGAGAACATGTGATACTCAGTTCTTTGTTTCGTCGAAAGATCACTCAGTATTATCAGTCTGTAACTTTTTAAAAAGACTTTCTTTGATGCTTTTCAAGATTACAGGCCATTTATTTTGTAGAAAGATCCTCATTTTGAATCTGTCTGATGTTTCCTAACAATTAGATTTAGGTTATGTGTCTTTGGAAAAGCACTTTTTTATTTGTTTGTTTGTTTTTGAAAAATATACAATTCTAATTTAAACACAACAGCAAATAATAGACAAACAAAATGTTCTTTAATTATATAACTTAAATATATACCATAACAATTTTTCAAAACTGAAATGTGAGAAATGATACTCCTCTGGACAACTTATATCTCCAAATATGTAAAAGCATCAACAAAATACAGAGTTACAAAAGAATACACCTTAAAAAAACCATTATCTTTCTGTGTCTAATATCCTTAGACTGGTGTGACAGTGTCAGCTTTTCACCATGTTCCGTTAAGGACAAAAAAACCCTAAACAAAACATTCTTAGGCAATTTTATAAGTAGGCAACCAGATTACTTGGCTATATCTCAATGGTACAAAGACAAAAAAACTCAAATAATTACTTAATAATACAAAGGTATTTTATTTGATGAGCATTGGTTTTTATTATTTTTTTTATTATAAAGATGTGGGGTACAATTCAGGGTTAGGTATACAAATGTTCATTATGCAGGTACCCTTGTTGATGAGGTGTGCCCCTCCCCCCCTGGCAGTTTCCCTCAACTGCCAGTCCTACCCCCTCCCCTGGCAGTATCCCACTAATGCCAATCCTTTTCTTATAGTCTTATAATTGATCAAGGTCTGCTTATGAGTGAGAACATAAGAACATAAGTACTCTGTTCTTTGTTTCTGTGATAGATCCCTTAGTATGATCGACTCCAAATCTATCCAAGTTGCTGCGAAGTCCGTATATTTATCCTTCTTTGTGGCTGTATCATATTCCATTGTGCATATGTGCCACAAATTTTTTATCCAGTCCAGCTTTGATGGGCAGCATGGTTGGTTCCCTCTTTTTGCTATTGTGAATAGACCTGCAACAGAACATTTGTTTTTAATGTCAAAAATAAGTCTTCATTGATACCAGAAAACTTTATTGACACAAGAAGATCATAATCTCAACTGGATTTCCATATGCCTCCATTCTTTATCACTTTATTTTTTTTAACTTTTAGTTTTTTTATTTTAAAGATGTGGGGTACAATTCAGGATTAGGTATACAAATGTTCATTATGCAGGTTCCCTTGTTGATGAGGTGTGTTCCCCTCCCCTGGCAGTTTCCCACTACTGCTAGTCCCTTTCTTATAAGTATTATGATCATTGTTCAAGGTACGCTGATGAGTGAGAACATGTGATACTCAGTTCTTTGTTTCTGTGAAAGATCACTCAGTATGATAGACTCTAATTCCATCTGGGTTGCTGCGAAGTTCATGATTTTGTTCTTTTTTATGGCTGCGTGATATTCCATTGTGTATATATACCACATTTTTTTATCCAGTCCTCTTTTGTTGGGGAGCATGGTTGGTTCCGTGTTCTTGCTATGTGAACAGTGCTGCAATAAACATTCGTGCGCAGGTATCTTTTTTATAGAGTGATTTGAGTTCTTCCGGGTATATTCCCAGTAGGGGGATTGCGGGGGTCACATGGAAGGTCAATTTTTAGATCTTTTAGAAATCGCCACACTGTTTTCCACAGTGGCTGTGCTAGTTTACACTCTCACCAACAGTGTAGAAGTGTCCCCTTTTCATCACATTCTCTCCAGCATCTGTTATTTTTTGAGTTATGGATGATGACCATCCTGACTGGAGTTAGGTGGTATCTCAGTGTGGTTTTAATTTGCATTTCTTTAATAACTAGTGAGGCTGAGCATTTTTTCATGTATCTGTTGGCTGTTCATATGTCTTCTTTTGAGAAGTGTCTGTTCTATCTTTTGCCCACTTTGTAAAGGGGCTGTTTGTTTTTTTCTTTTCGGCACGTTTGAGTTCCTTGTAGATCCTAGATGTTAGGCCTTTGTCAGATATACAGTTGGAAAATACTTTTTCCCCAGTCTGTGGACTGTCTCCCTGCTCTCTTGATGGTTTCTTTGGCTTTGCAGAAGCTTGTCAGTTTGATGAGGTCCTGCTTGTCTATCTTATCTCTTATGGCACTTTATCACTTTAAAATCATTTTTTGATCTTAACCCAGCCTGTTTTGCTATCTGAATTGTAGCAGAAAGTCTTGCTGCCGACTGCCCTGAGGGTCTACCCTAGGGTTTCTCAGTCTTAATGTAATTGACATTTCGGTCTGGGTAACTGGGTTGTGAGGAAGCTGCCCTTTGCACTGTAGGTTGTTTATCAGCATCCTTGGCCTATCCCTACTAGATACTAGTATCATCACCCCCACCCCCACTTCCACCCCAAGCGGTGATAACCAAAAATGTCTCCAACATTGTCAAATGTTCCCTGAGTGGTGAAATTACCCTGTTGGAAAATTGCTTGGGTTTCTCATTTATTTTGCTGGTCTGAACCCCACTGGTATTCAAATCCTTATGAAACAGACGTAGAGTTATTTACATAATCTCTTGTCTTCCACTTGAGTTCCATCTTCTTTTAAACATTACCAGATGGAAGTATATCTTCTTCCATCTTGTTTTAACAGTGGTGTCTTCCCTAAATACGAGATATGTCTAGTTGGTGTGGTGTCTATTTTACTAGCAAGCACCAGTCTTAGTGAGCACCTTTTATTTTATTTTTAAAAATTTTTTGAGTTAGAGTCTCACTCTGTTGTCCAGGCTGGATTGCAGTGGCACGCTCATGGCCATCCCAGTATCGATCTGCTGGGCTCCGGTGATCCTTCCACCTCAACTTTCTAAGTAGCTGGAACTACAGGTGTGCGCCACCAGGCCCAGCTAATTTTCGACTTATTGTAGAGACGAGGTCTCATCAAGTTTCCTGGGCAGGTCTCTAACCCTCGGGCTCAGGCAATCCACTCACCTTGGCCTCCCAAAGTGCTGGGATGACAGACTGAGTCACTGAGCCCAACCAGTGAGCGCCTTTTCAAAGAAAAGATGTTTAATGTTTATACCACTATAAATGTTGATCTTCCAAAGTTTTTTACAAAAACAAACAAACAAAAAAAGCTACCTCCCACTTTCCTCCACAATAAATGGAACTTCCTGATTTTATTGTTCTTTCTGTTCCTTAAGGACATTACCGTTTGCTCTATTTTGGCAAGAACTTATTTTCTATTTAGCAGTTAATTAATTAATTAATTAATTTTTTTAGTTAGAGTCTCACTGAGTCGCCCAGACTGGAGTACAGTGGCCGCTCCCGGCCACCGCAGCCTCGTCTGCTGGGCTCCAGCGATCCTTCCGCCTCAGCCTTCCAAGTAGCCGGAATTACAGACATGCGCTACCATGCCCGGCTGATTTTTTGATTTATTGTAGAGATGAGGTCTCGCTGCCCAGGCGGGTCTCGAACCCGTGGGCTCAGGCAATCCGCTCACCTCAGCCTCCCAAAGGCACGGGATTACAGGCTGAGCCACCGAGCCTGGCTTAGCAGTTAATTTAATACCTTTTTTGTATGTTTGCTCATTTTCCCTTGTCATTTTGCACTCCTATCCAATTGGAAGCTCTTAAAGCAGAAAAATACAACTCTTTTCTATTCCCTAAACCCTGAAATATGGCTAAACGAATACTCGACAAGGGTTGGATTCAATGAAACTGTTTATGCTAGAAGTGACTGAGAACTGAGCATTTAAAAATATGACAGATTCCCACCAAGCTTACCTCCAGAAAGTACAGAGGAAGAGATTCATGACAATCTATCAACTTTTCTAGTATTGCATGTGTATCAGTCCTTTGACATCATGTTCTCATGGACAGATGGAGGCAGTACCTGCTCTGTCTGTGGACAGGTGAGCAGATAACCTGTAAACTGGCAGAAATGCCCCTGGGGCGGCTTGGGACTTGGCCTGTTGGCCAGCACTGACCTTCCATCTGCCCCACCTTCCAGTAAACACTCCAATCACACCCGTGCACAGGAAGCACTAATCAAAGACTCCAAACATTAAGATGAAAAGAAACGACACATTACCAAATTCAGTCTTTAGGCTGTATTTGCACTTTGCTGTTCTCCACAACTATATCAATATTTTTCTGTCTTTCTAATGTTGTCCTGCTACTCAGGAGGCCGAGACAGGAGGGTCTCTTGAGGGCAGCCTGAGCAACATAACGAGACCCTGAAGTGAAGGCAAGAGGTACGAAGCACCTTGACAAGTAGCAAACGAGAGCCTCTTAAATTACCCTTATTGTGCTGGGTGGCTTTATGGGGACCAAAGCGCAGGAAGTGCAGTCCCTGGGAGAGATTCTGGGTGCCCTGCCCTGCCCAGCCATCTTTAACCTCCATTCCTGGATTCTTAACTTACATAAAGAAGTCAAAGGACTCTGAAATCTTTGCTTGAACTTATTGAGATCTTTCTGCCATGAGCGTCTCCACATTTGAAGGCTCTTGTAGTGACTGCAATTTTTCTGGGAAAACTTGTATTAAGGCAGGGAAATCATCTGAGATTCAATTTCTACCCATATCATATTTGAGTTTCATCTACTATACATGGAAATGGCTTTCGAGAGAGGCACTGTTACTTCCCTTTGAGTGGAATGGAATGAATGAATGAATTTTCAGAACGAATTTTCTGTCTAATACTTCTCCACCACTGATAAAGGAGTTTCTTTTTCTTAAAATTCCATTGGCTATTAGTAATTTTCATTTGAATTCTGCTTTCGTTATTCATTTATTTGACATATATTTTTAAGGACCTACAGGGTTATTGTATCATAAATAGAACTTTGAAAGTATCAAAACAAATGATCCTTCCTCAAGGTTTGTTCACAAAGTTAATAAACACCCGATGATCCCCTCAAATTCATTCTGTTTGAAAATAGGCAGACCTGATTTTATATCCAACTCTAATGACTGAAAAAGCTTACCCCTACCATATCCAAAGTCTTCCTTCCAGAGTATAGACCTTAATTAGAAAGGTAGAAAAATATTGAAATAGGTGATACAAAAAGAAAAGTAAAAATATGGCTAAGAGACTTTGAGATTTAGAAGTGTGCTATTTCTTTCAATGTTTATGGGGCTGAGGATGAGATTTTTAGAGGAAGTAAATTTATGACATACTTTGTATTATGTCTCTGCGACCAATAGATGTGTTATGGAGATAATTGGATGCTTTTAGTTCTTTAAATATTCCTTCTTAAATAAACCCATTCAGTCCATTAACCATAGTTAATGTTTTCTCACTGGTTTGTGTATGTCATAGCTAAAGACCAGTGTAGACTAATGGGGAAGGAGAAAGAAAAATTAGTACATTCATGAATTATTCTCTGTTGTCACTTTAGAAAAGTTGATTTTCCTTAAATTATCAGGTTCTGTCTTAATCATAGGCCATTTGTGGTCATCAAGAAATAGGTGTTTGTATGTTTGGCCTTCACAGTCTTATATTTCACACTAAAAGCCAAGTTCAGTTAGCCCATTCACATCTTATCACAAAGCACTCAACGTGGGACTCCAAGTTTTAAAAAATGGATAATTCTTAGATTATAAAATTGGTTTCCCAATGAATACTGAACTAAGAGAGGAAGATTATTCGGTTAAATTAATGTTCGGGTGTTATAATTGTATTAAGAGGGTGACTCTTGTTCCCAGCATAATCATATTAGGTATTAAAGGCACTTCCGGGGTGGACAAATCAAACTTCATCCAAAACATGGCTACCAAAAATAAACTTCCACTTAAGAGTACCTTCCATTTTGTAGACCAGAGGGTAAAGGTTCACACCCCTACAGTGTGACGGGCAGCTTCCGTGTTTTCTTTAGTCCATGATGAAAGGAAGACATAGATTAGATTTTCCAAAAATGGTTGCTTCATCGATTTCACCAGTTCAAAGCAGCTTTGAGTACAGTATTTCATAATTGGTACATTAAAAAGTTTTTAAATTATCTTATTAATAGCTTTTCTTATAAAAATTATAAGTATTCTTTGATTATTCGCTTCTCCAATGCCCCATCTTAGCCCTTTCTTTAGAAATAGCTGCCGTTAGCAGTGTAACTTCTATGCTTCCAGACTTCTCCATAGCATTGACCATAGAAAAGTGTGTGTGTGTGTGAGTGTGTGTATTTTAGCATAAATGATGTATTCGTTATTCCATCTAACAATACGGCTTCACCAGTTTTTAATTTTTCACTGTTCCAAATAACATTACAATGAAGATCTTTGTACTAGTGTCCTTGGGAACATGGTTGGGTGACTCCGGGGTAGACACTAACAGTAGAATTGTAGGGTGATGGGGTGATCTCTGGAGGCACTGTCTTTTTTTTTTGAGTTGGAGTTTCACTCTGTCGCCCAGACTGGAGTGCAGTGGCCGCTCCCGGCCACCACAGCCTCGACCTGCTGGGCTCCGGTGATCCTTCCGCCTCAGCCTTCCGAGTAGCCGGAATTACAGGCGCGGGCTACCACGCCCGGCTGATTTTTTGATTTATTGTACAGATAAGGTCTCGCTGCCCAGGCGGGTCTCGAACCCGCGGGCTCAGGCAGTCCACTCATCTCAGCTGGCGCTGTCTTTGTACCTACATTTCTTCCGGCTGTATATGAATACACTCACTGAATTTGAATTTCTTCCGTTAAAGTGAGGTTGAGTATCAGTTTATATAAATCTTGACCATTTTTATGATTCTGTAAATTACCAGTTTATATTGTTGGCCTATTTTTTTCAATTAGATTTATTTTTCTTTTTAAAAATTGATTTGCTGATTCTAATCATCTGGTGCTATTTATATTGAAATATCTTCTCCTGTTACATGCTTGCCTTTTCCCTTTTATGCTGCTTTGATCATTCAGATGTTTTAAATTTTGATGTAGTTAAATATTTTATATTTTCTCTTATGGCTTTTGCTTTTGGTGCATTATTTCAGATGGTCATTCTGACTCCAAATATGTAATACATATTTGTATATATTTTCTTCTGATATGTAATTTCTTAACATTAAAAAAATTTAAGTCTTGATTAAACTGCTGTGAGTGGTGTAAGATAAAATCTAACTTTATTTTTTCAAATGTGTAACTAGTTCTTCTCATCTTCTCACTGATTTGAAATGCCATATCCATTTTTCTGATTGATTTGAAATTCCACTTTTATCATATTTCATAAGTATGTGTGTTCTTTTTTTTCTTTTGAGTTAGAGTCTCACTCTGTCGCCCAGGCCAGAGTGCAGTGGCACACTCAAAGTCACTGCAGCCTCGGCCTGCTGGGCTCAGGCAATCCTTCTGCCTCAGCTTTTCAAGTAGCTGGAACTACAGGCATGCGTCATCACACCCAGCTAATTTTTTCTTGATTTATCATAGAGATGAGGTCTCGCCAAGTTGCCTAGGTTGGTCTCGAACTCATGGGCTTAGGCAATCCTCTCATCTTTGGTCCCCTAAGTGCTGGGATTAGAGGCATGAGCCACCGTTCCCAGCCTAGTATGTGTGTTCTACATAGACATGTACACATACATGCATACATACATATTTACCCTTTTAATAAACATATTAGGCAAGTTCTCTGATTATTCCCCATTTTATAGACAAGGAAACCGAGGCACAGAAATATCAAATAACTTGTCTGACAACACATAGCAAGAAGCGTTGGAGCAAGGCTTCGAGACCAGCCTGGGCAACTTGGTGAGACCATGTCCCTACAATAAATCCAAAAATTAGCTGCATGTGGTGGTGCATGCCTGTATTTCCAGCTACTTGGAAGGCTGAGGTGGAAGGATTGCCTAAGTCCAGCAGGTGGAGGCTGCAGTGACTGTGAGCGTGCCGCTTCACTCCAGCCTGGGCTACAAGAGTGAGACTCCAACTCAAAACAAAACAAAACAAAACAAAACAACAACAAATAACAATTCCTATTTGTATTTGGTCTGTTTTTGGGCTTCACTCATTTCTTCAAACTAGTGCATTGTTGCCTTACAAGTTCGTGGTTCTAATTACCACAAACATATGATTTTTGTTTGATATCTGTGAGGACAAGTCCCTTCCCTTAGTCTTTCTTTTTTGAAAAATGATTTTGGTGACCACCGTTCATTGAATCTTGTAGGAAAATTTGAAAATTTCATGAAAAATTCAATTTATGTTTTAAATAGGCTCACATTTAAATTATATTTGTAACTTGAGGCAAAAACCTACATTTTAAAAATATTGAAATTTTCATCCATGAATGCTGTATGCACGAGGAAGCACCCCCAAAAAACTGGAATTATTTTTTGGAGGATGGGCCTCTTTTAACACAGGCTTCCCCCACTAGGTAAGTATTCTAGGAACCCATAGGCATCAGTGTACCAGTTAGTGTTATTGTGAAAGGCTGTGTTCGACTTCAGAGGATTTTTTATTGGAGATTCTTTCAACACGTTTGCTCATTTCATGATGGGTGACTTGTGAGTGTACCTGCCCACACCGTGCTGAGTGTTCAACAGCTTTTGGCCAAAAACAGCATGACCCTGTGTCTCACCCTCCCTATTCATCCAATTTTGCCCCAATAAATTTTTTTTTGTTCGTTTCCTGGATAAAAAAGTCCTCAAAGGTAAATGTTTTGCCAATGTGGAAGAGGTGAACCAAAAATGGCAGAAGCACTGAAAGGCATCAAAATTGACAAGTTCAAAAACTTCTAAGCTGTGGAAAAAGGATCTTGATGGATGTATTGCATCAAAGAATACTTTGAAGGTGACTGAAGTTTAAACATGGAAGAAGAAATATGCATTTTTTATAAACAAACTCCGGTTTTTCGGGGTCCTCCCTCATATTTTTCTTTATTCAAGTTCTCTTAAGCTTTTTTTCAGTTGACTTTTATAATTTTTTTCCCCATAGGGGCTTTATTTACTTCTATTAATTTTATTCCTAAGGACTTAGTTCTTTCTGTTGCTTTTATGTGAATTTTTTTCTCCCTAATTACATTTTTAAAACAATGGATGATGATGTATAGAATCGTTGTTGAACCTCATTATAAAATGGGCAAAAGATATGAACAGACACTTCATAAAGGAAGACATCTGAGGAGCCAACAGACACATGAAGAAATGTTCAACCTTATTAATCACCAGGGAGATGCAAATCAAAACCACACTGAGATACCACCTAACTCCAGTCAGAATGGCAATTACCAACAACTCAAAAAATAACAGCTGCTGGAGAGGGTGTGGTGAAAAGGGAACACTTCTACACTGTTGGTGGGAGTGTAAACTAGTGCAACCTCTGTGGAAAGCAGTGTGGCGATTCCTAAAAGCTCTAAAAATAGACCTTCCATAAGACCCCGCAATCCCCCTACTGGGAATATACCCTGAAGAACACAAATCACTCTATAAAAAGGATACCTGACATGTATGTTTATCTTAGCGTTGTTCACAATAGCAAGAACCTGGAAACAACCATGCTGCCCATCAAAAGAGGACTGGATTAAAAAAATGTGGTACATATACACGATGGAATACCGTGCAGCCATAAAAAAGAACAAAATCATGAATTTCGCAGCAACCTGGATGGAACTAGAGTCTATAATACTGAGTGACCTCTCACAGAAACAAAGATCCAAGTATCACATGTTCTCACTCATATAATGGACCTTGAACATCCAATGTAATACTATAAGAAAATGACTGACAGTAGTGGGAAACTATGGGAGGGGATGGGATCAATGGCAGCAAATATCTGTCTGGGGACGGGGAAACACCTCTTATCAACAGGGTGCCTGAATGAAACGTACTTGTATACTTAACCCTTAACTGTACCCCACAACACCATAATAAAAAATATTGATTAATAAAAAAAAAATCGTTGTTGACTTTTCTTTTTTTCTTTTTGCATTTTTGAAATTTATTTCTATTATTTTTTCTTTATTTTAAAGATATGGGGTGCAATTCAGGGTTGAGTATACAAATGTTCATTATGCAGGTACCCCCGTGGATTCATTTTATTTATTATAGGGTTGTGAGACACAAACCCTATAACGGCATAAGTAGGATTAACGACATAAGTAGGCTGGATGCAGGTGAAGTCTGAACTTGTAGGTGGCCCTCAATGCCCCAGAATGGTTCCCTTTGTGCTGCGACATCCCACCACCCTCCTTCCTCTCTCCCTCTCTCCCTTATCAGCGCCCTGTGACTGTTGACCCCAGGCTTGTGCTAATGTGACTTCTGGAAACATGCGGCATTCAGTTCTTGGTTTCTGTGATAGTTCACTTAGTGTGATGGTCTCCAACCACCTCCAAGTTGCTGTGAAGGCCATGATTTTGTTCTGCTTTATGACTGCATAATACTCCATCCATCGTATATATGTACCGCATTTTCTTTATCCAGTCTACTTTTGATGGGCAGGGGGGTTGGTCCCATGTTTTTGCTATTGTGAAGGTGCAGCGGTAAATATGTGTGCAAGTGTCTTTTTGGTAGAGGGATTTGTGTTCCTCTGGGTATATTAGCAAGAGAGGAATTGCAGGATCATACGGAAGATCAGTCTTTAGTTTTTTAGGAATCACCACACTGCTTTACATCGAGGTTGAACTAGCTTACGATCCCACCAACAGTGTAGAAGTGGTCCCCTTTCTCTGCAGTCATTCCAGCACCATTTGTTTTTTGACTTATTAATAGTCCTCCTTACTGGAGTTAGGTGCTATCTCACTGTAGTTTTGATTTGCATTTCTTTGATGACTGGTGACACTGAGCATTTTTTCTTGTGTCTGTTGACTGCTTGCAGTCATCTTAGAGAAGTTTCTGTTCTTGTCTTTTGCTCACTTTTTAATGGGGTTGTTAGTTTTTTTTTCTTTCACTTTGTTTGAATCTATAAGATTCTGAATGTTAGGCCTTGGTCAGATGCATAATTTACAAATATTTTTTTCCCATTCTGTGGGTTGTCTGTTTATACTCTTGATGGTTTCTTTTGCTGTGCGAAAACTTGATGAGGTCCCACCTATCTTAATTTTCATGGCCTTTGATTTTGGGGATTTGGTCATGAATTCATTGCCTCTCCCGATGTCCAGAAGGGTGTTTTCTACATTTTCTTCTAGGATTCTTATAGTTTGAAGTTTAACATTTAGGCCTTTGATTCATTTTGTGTTGATTTTTAGTGATAGGTAGGAGTTCAGTTTCATTTTTTTGCATGTGATTTACCAGATTTTCTAGCACCATTTGCTAAATGTGGTCTCCTTTCCCCAGGAGAAATGTGGTCTCCTTTCCCCAATTGTTATTGGTGGCTTTGTCAAAGATGAGTTGGTTGAGAGACCATGTTTTTACTTCCTATATCTCTGTCCTGTTCCATTGGTCCATGTGCCTGTTTCTGGACCAATACCACGCCATCTTGATTACTGTAGCTCTGTAGTAAGTTTAAAGTTTGGAAATGTGATACCTCTTGCTTTGTTCCTTTTTGCTGAGGATTGTTTTGTCTATTCATGCTCTTTTTTTGTTTTCCATGTGAATTTTGGTATTGTCATTTTCAGGTCTGTGAAAAAAGATGTTGATAATTTGATGGATATTGCATTGAGTCTGTAGATTGCCTTGGGTAGGATTGACGTTCTGACAATATTGATTCTTCCAATCCATGAACATGGTTTGTTTTTCCATTTGTTTGTGTCATCCTTGATTTGTTTGAACAGTGTTTTGTAGTTATCATTGTCAAGATCTTTCACTCATCTGGTTAGATGGATGCCAATGTATTTCATTTTTTTGGTGTGGTTATTGTGAATGGGGTTGTGTTTTTTGGTCCTTCACCTGTTTGTTGCTGGTGTATAGAAATGCAACTGTGTTTCACATGTTGAATTTGCAACCCAAGACTTTACTAAAGTCATTTATCAGTGTGAGGAGGCTTTTGACAGACTCCCTGGGGTTTTCTGGCTATGAAATCATATCATCCACCAAGAGGGATAGTATAACTTCCTCTTTCTCTATTTGGATACCACTGATTCCTTTTCTTGTCTGATTGCTCTGGCTAAGACTTCCAGTACTATGTTGCATAGGAGGGATGAGAGTGGACATCCTTGTCTTGTTCCACTTCTTAGGAGGAATGCTTCCAGCTTCTGTTCATTGAGAAAATGTTGGCTGCAGGTTTATCATAGATGACGTTTATTGTTTTGAGGAATGTTCCTTCTATACCTAGGTGTTCAACGGTTTTTATCAAGAGGGGAAGCTATATTTTTCAAATGCTTTTTCTGCATCTATTCTAATCACGTGGTTCTTGGTTTTACATATGTTAATATGTTGAATTATATTTATGGTCTTGTGAATGTTGAACCAGCCCTGCATACCAGAAATGAAGTCCACCTGGTCATGATGGATAAACTTTGAGATATGTTGTTGCTGGAATATTGTTGAGAATTTTTGTGTCTACATTTATCAAGGAGATTGGCCTTTAATTCCCTTTTCTTGTTGGGTCTTTGCCAGGTTTGGGTATTAGTATGATGTTAGCTTTATAAAATGAATTGGGGAAAATTCCATCATTCTTGATTGCATGGAATACTTTCAATAAGATTGGTATCAGCTCTTCCTTGCATGTCTCATACAATTCAGCTGGGGAGCCATCTGTTCCAGGACTTTTTTGGTGAGGAGATTTCTTATGACTGAGTTGATTTCCTGGAGTGTTATTGGTCTGTTTATAGTTTCAGTTTCTTCTTGTTTCAACCTTGGGATGTTGTGTGATGCCAGAAAATCCTCCATTTCCTTTAGATTTTCTAGTATATTTGCATACAGATGTTCATAGTAACTTCTGATAATCTTTTGAATGTCTTCAAGGTCAGTTGTGACCCCATCTTTTTCACTTTAATTGTGTTTATTTGGATTTTCTCTCTCTCTTTTTTAGTTAATCTGGCCAGGGGCCTGTCAATCTTATTTATCCTTTCAATGAAACAGCTTTTAGTCTCATTGATCCTTTCAGATATTTTTATCTTCCATATCATCCAATTGTTACTTTAGCTTAGTGAGCTAGATCTTTTTTTTAACTAGAATTAGTATTTACATGCTCTTGCCTTTCCTGCTCCCTTAAGTGTGACATTAGTGTGTTTACTTGTGATCTTTCTATTTTCTTGATGTGAACATACAGCGCTATGAATTTTCCTCTTAACACTGTTTTCATGGCATCCCAGAGATTCTGATGTGTCTTTGTTTTCATTTGTTTCCATTAATCTTTTAATTTCTGTCTTGATTTTTGTGTTGACCCAGAAGTTGTTCAGCAACATGTTGTTTAATGTTCATGTCTTTGTGTGTTTTGGGGGCATCTTTTTGGTGATGATATTTATTTTTATTCTGCTATGATCTGAGAAGATGCATGATATTATTTCAACCTTTTGAAATTTGTCCATACTTGATTTATGTCTGAGAATGTGATCAATCTTGGATTATGTTTCATGTGTTGATGAATATAATGTATACTCTGTAGTTGTTGGGTGGAATGTTCTGTAGATGTCATTAAATCCATTTGATTGAGTGTTGAGTTAAGGTTCTGAATCTCCTTGTCAGTTTTCTGCCTCAATGATCTGTCTAGGGATGTTAGCAGGGTATTGAGGTCTCCAACTAAGATTGTGTGAGTGTGAATGTCCTCTCTACTAGTCTACTTAGTAGTTGTTTTATAAAACCTGGTGCTTCTGTGTTGGGAGAATATATCTTTAGGATGGATATTTCTTTTCTTTTCTTTTTTTTCAGAAGACAAAACAATACGCTTTTTATTTTTAAAACTCTGGTGAAATTGGTTTCCATATGACATCCCATTAAAAAAAAAATTAATGTAAACCAACCAGCTTGTGGGTTAGTCACACTGTACAGACTTCAGAGTGTTTACAGACACCTAGGGTATTTACAAATGCTTTTCTCATTCTTTTTCAGCCTTTTTAAAGATGTGTTTTTGACAGACTAGGTTAATTTCATATTTTGGTTTTCAAGCTCTGAGATTCTTCCCTCTCCTGATTGATCCTGCTTCTTATGTGTTTTTAACTTCTAGTATATATTTCTTCATTTCTAGTATTTCAGAATGGGCTTTTTTGAAATTGGCCAACTCTGCTTTTACTTCCTACATGACTTCAGCGAGTTTCACTTCTAGTTTCCCATAGTTCTTTTTATTCATTTTAGCCTTTTAGTCATTATGTGGGGCTTCCATTGTTTGTGCACTGACAGCTGCTTTTTCAGGCACTGTCTCTTTAAGACTCTGAAGATTTTTCTGTGGGTTCGTTTTTAAAAATTTTTCCAAATTTGGTTTTGTTGTTTGAGTCTAGTGAATGCCCCCGTGTTCTAGGGCCTTTTCTGACATTCAATATAGATTACTCAATGAGAGAGAGAGGCACTCACGTTTCTTCCATGCTCCACCCTGAAAAAGGTACCTTGGCTGCAGAGTTTTTTCCATGATTAGTGTGATCAGGTTGGTTTTCAGACCTATTATAAATACTCTGTAGGGGACAAGTGGGGGCATGAGTCCCCATCTGCTTGTTTGTGGTTTGCAGCACAGACACTTTCCCACTGGGAATGACTTCAGGTATCTTTCATGTCACTTCCTCCCCATTCAAGTATGTGCTCCGGACACGAAAGAGAGTGAGCTCCTCGTCATAGGGGAATCCACCCTGTAGGTGTTCGGGGGGGTAGGGGATCCTTCCTGATCTGGAGGTGTGGTTGGTCCCTGATGTTGGTGGTGGGCACCAGCCAAGTTTAATCTGCAGGCAAGCTTTCCTGACCTAGGAGGTGGCTGCTTAGCTCTGCTGGTGGAAGGCATATACTTGGAAGCTGACTGAGTGTGAGTTTGTTCCCCATTTTGCTCAGCGGTTGCCTATCACTGTTTCCTGACCAGGACTCCTCCCACTGGCACCAATAACTCATGTGTGATTGGGAGGGGGGAACCGACCCAGAGCATGTAGGATCACCCAACCCCTCTTTATGCTGATTTTATATCTCACTGGACTCTCCTGTTAGTCATAGAAGTTTTTCATTTGCTTATATTTAATTTTCTATCGTCTTCTATAAATAATTGCAATTTGTCCCTTACTTTTCAACTGAATATGTTTTATTAAATTCCATTGGCTTGTGCGTATTTAATTCCAGTCTAATGTTGAATGGTAGCAATGGCAGTGAGCATGCTTGTTTTGTTCCTGACCTTAAAGATAATATTTCTAATAAGTATCATGTTTACTGTATTTTGGAATAGATATCCTTCATCAAATTAAGAAATTTTCTTTTTGTTCTTATCTCTCTCTCTCTCTCTCTCACTCACACACACACACACAGACACACACACACACACACATACACACACATACATGTTCATTATGTATACATATTTACTCACAATTGAGTTTTGGGAACGAGCACCTAGTGAAATTATTTCTCTCCTGAATCATATGATGAAGTCAGTGGATTATCTGGAATTATATTTGTTATTCACTATTAAAAGGCTATCTTTTGCATTTCTGGGATAAACCCTATCTGATCATAAGGCACTAATCTTTTAGTTGATTGCTAAATTTAAATTTCTAGTGTTTTATCTAGCAATTTACATCCATGTTTGTAAGTTGGCTATGATTTTTCTTTTCTTGTGGAGTCTTGTTTGAAATTTTTAGAAAGCATATGATACATTCTTTTTTAAAAATTTATTTCAATAGATTTAGAGGAGTACAAATAGTTTTTGGTCTGGGCTTTAAGTGTATCTCCCCTACCTATGCACATTGTACCAGAGAGGTGATTTTTCATCCCTTCACTTCTTCCCCCTTTCCCTTCTGAGTCTCCAGTGTCCTTTACAGTAAGTCTCCTACATAGGAATGAGCTTCATTCTGAGAGCATGTTCGCAAGTCCAATTTATTTCTAAGTTTAGTAAAGTTAACCTAGATACCCATCTAACACAATAAGCTAGATATACTGTACATAAAACAAACACAAAGCTAAATAAAACATTTTAAATCTTACAGCATGCAACAATGTCCACCAGATATGTGCACTAACTTACATGATTAGACATGTGAATGCATGTTTGCATTTTTGAAAGTTCACAACTTGAAGGTTCATATGTAGGGGACTTACTGTGTATCATTTTCTGTCTTTGCAGACTCTTAGTTTGGTTTCCATTCATAAGTGAGAACATGTGGTGTTTGGTTCTCTGTTTCTGAGTTAGTTCACTTAGAACGATGTTTTCCAATGCCATCCAAGTTGCTGCAGAAGACATTTCATTCTTTTTGATAGTTGAATAATAGTCCATAGTGTATCTATATTATATATTATCAGTGGCATTTTAATTGTACAGTAATTGGTTGATGGGTATTTAGGTTGATTCTACATCTTTGCAATTGTGAATTTATATTCTTAAAAGGCTCAGCAGTTTCTCATTTTTTTCTATACCTGCTTGTTTAAAATATAAATTTCTGTTTTTTTAAAGGGTTGGTGAGAGATGCCTATAAAATTTTGTGGACATGATAAGTTTGTGGGGGAAGGTGTATATTTGAATACTTTTTCGGGTTTTTTCTGCTTTTGTTGGATTGATTTAATTTTCTTCTACTTTTTTTGGTTGTGTAAAAATTATAAACTGTATTTGTGTTTTTTTAGTAAATGCTATTCAATTATCACATATAACTAAATATATTTTTCTATTAATATCCAGAATTAACCAGTGTCTCTCTACATTTATTAAGCAAAAACAAAATCTTTGTATGCTTCCACTTTACTTAAAGTATTCCTTTCCTTAAAGTATTCCATATTGATATAATTTTGAATTTTAGTTCTGCATTTTTATTTTATAAATTACTATCAGCCAGGCTTGGTGGCTTAGCCTGTAATCCCACGTTTTGGGAGGCTGAGGTGAGTGGATTGCCTAAGCCTGCGGGTTCGAGATCCGCCCAGGCAACTTGGCGATACCTCGTCTCTACAATAAATCAAAAATAAGCTGGGCGTGGTAGCACGTGCCTGTAGTTCCAGCTATTTGGAAGGCTGAGGCAGAAGGATCACGGGAGCCCAGCAGGTCAAGGCTGCAGTGGCCGATCACGGCCACTGCACTCCAGTCTGGGTGACAGAGTGAGACTCCACCTCAAAAAAAAAATTACTATCATTGCTGCTTTTAAAAATCAGCACTTACCTAGAATTAATAATGTAAGTCAATGAATGTTTTGCTCACCATTGCTTATTCCTTATTATTACATTCATTTTTATCTTTCCTGGCAAAATTATATCAAAGAATCACTGTGGGTGATAAGCTTTCTGGGTGCCTTCATATTTCATCTTCACTCTTGAGTGATAGTTTGGTTGGATATAAGATTACAGGTTTAGCATTTATTTTCTGTCTTCACATTTCAGCTTCATTTTTGAGTAGTATTTTGACTGTATATAAATTTATAGGTTTAACATTTACTTTCTGGTTCCATGTTTCATCTTTATTTTTTAGTGATCATTTGATTAGATATAAATTTATAGGTTTAACCTTTCTTTTCTGGCTCCTTCATGCTTTGTCTTCATTCTTTTTTTTTTTTTTTTTTTTTTGAGTTGGAGTCTCACTCTGTCACCCGGACTGGATTACAGTGGCATGCTCATGGCCACTGCAACGCTGACCTGCTGGGCTCTGGCAATTCTTCTGCCTCAATCTTCCAAGTAGCTGGAGCTACAGGTGTGCGTGCTACCACGTCTGGCTAAGTTTTTGTTTTTATTGTAGAGATGAGGTCTTACCAAGTTGCCTGGGCTGCTCTCAAACTTGCGGGCTCAGGCCATCCACTTGCCTTAGCCTCCCAAAGTGCTGGGATAACAGGCTGAGCCGCCAAGCCCAGCCATTTGTCTTCATTCTTGAGTGATAGCTTAGTTTGATATAAAATTACAGTTTGCTGGGCTTGGTGGCTCAGCCTGTAATCCCGTGCCTTTGGGAGGCTGAGGTGAGTGGATTGTCTGAGACTGCAGGTTCGAGACCCACCTGGTCAGGCGAGACCTCATCTCTACAATAAATCAAAAAATTAGCCGGGTGTGGTAGCATGCACCTGTAATTCTGGCTACTCGGAAGGCTGCAGCGGAAGGATCGCTGGAGCCCAGCAGGTCGAGGCTGCGGTGGCCGGGAGCGGCTACTGCACTCCAGTCTGGGTGACAGAGTGAGACTCCAACTCAAAAATAAAATAAAATAAAATAAAATTACAGTTTAACATTTCTTTTCTGGTTCCTTTGATTTCATTCATGTGTTATCAAGGAGATTCTGCAGGAGTTCTGTTTTTTCTTTCTCAACAATTTTAGTATTTGTTTCCTTTATTCTTGGTTTTCTGAATGTTAATATAAAATTCGGATTTGGGTTTTAATTTAATTTATTTTACACAGAAATTGGTTCAACACCTAGTTGTAATTAATGTATATATCACTTCCTTCCATTCTAACATCCTGCTAATATCTCTTTTAGTAACTCCAACTGAGTGGATGATGGAATATTTTGGTCTATTTTGCATGATTTCTAACTTTTATTTTATACTTTATATCCCTTCATCACTTTTCATCACATTCCGGAAGAAATTTTTGTTTTAATATTACAGTTCAGCAAATTTTTTGGTGTTCGCTCTGTTATTTGATCTACTTCTAAAGTATTCCATTTAAAATATCAGAAGTTTAATAACTACACTTTTCAGTTGATTTTTGTATGGATTCGATATCCTCTTAAATATCTCTGTGGATATGAATTGCAATTATCCTAAAGTTCTATTGTGTCTTTGTTAGTTCGGGTTCCTAGGTGTCAGTTCTCCCCCTTTAAAAACAAAGTGCTCTGTTATATCTCTTTGCAGCGGCCATGGTCTTCCTTGCACTCAGAAATTCCTGAGTGTGCCTTCCAGTCGAGACCCCTTATTGGGTTGCCTGCGGGCTGCTTAGAGAGACGGGCAAGATCTCCACTGAAACTTGCATGTCAATTTGTCTTCAAGAGTGTCTGGGAGGGGATGAGGATGTCAGGGCCAGTGCCTTGGAGGCTGGCTTCTGGGAGAAACGGCTTGTCCCATCCCTGCTGGCCACCCAGGACATCCAGGATGCTTCCTTATTTCCCTGACTCGGGCTTCCATGCCTATGGCTTCCAGGGAGCCAGTGAGTCAGAATGCACCCTGGGCTGGTAAATGGAAGGGGCACGGTTCAACCTTCCTGTCCCTGGGCTGACCTCTAGAAACTGCACTGCCTGTCGCCCCCAGCTCCCTTTTGTCCTTTACATCCATTCCCAATATTTTTGGCAGCATTTTTTCTTTCTTGCTTTAAGCTGGTGTTTTGATCTTCCTTCTCGTACCATCTACTTGCAGTCTTCTGCTATCTTCTCAAAGTTTATGATCCTTCAAAGCTTCATACTACTTTCCAGTAACATAAATTTAAAAAAAAATCATTCCGGAAATCATAATGGTTTTCAGGGGAAACCCAAGTGTTGTCTTCAAAACCTTGGGAGGATGTTTGGAAAATGTCTAGCAGACCAGAATGCAGAATGACTGGGTGCGCTCTTCACTGTACAAAGACTTCCACTAAGGAGACAGATGAGAACCAAGAATAGGTCCATTGTTTCTTACCATGCTATGTCCTCATAGGGTAAGGCAGCTGCCAAGCTGGAGGAGCCCTTTTTTCTAATTTGTAAAAGAATGTCCTGTGAATCAGCAGCAGCCCTGGTCACTTTTTATTTTTGAGTCAGGGTCTCAGTCTGTTACCCAGGCTGGAGCACAGTGGCGCGATCACGGCTCACTGCAGCCTTGAACTGTTTGGCTCAAGCAGTCCTCTCTCCTTAGCCTCCCTAGGAGGTGGGACTACGGTCGCATGCCACCATGCCTGGCTAATTTTTTATTTTTATTTTTTATAGAGACGAGGGCTCACTGTGTTGTCCAGGCTGGTCTTGAACTCCTGAACTCAAGCAATCCTCCTGCCTCGGTCTCCCAAAGTGCTGGGATTAACAGGTGTGAGCCACCACACCCAGCTGCCCTGGTCACTTGAGCTTGAAATTCCATTATGTATGATGACAGGCCAAAACTCAGCAAATTATTCATTTGAACAATGAGCAGTTTCCTGTACGCCAATCATCCCTCAATAAAGCTGGCAAATAAAGTGAAAAAGGTAAAATAAATTGTATCATGCAATTAGTAAAATACATAAAATGTGCAGTTGGATTTAGAGGATAAATTCCTAAGGTTTCATATTTTATAAATAGGTTGAGATAATATAACAACTTTCCCTTAGCTCACAAAAATCACAATAATTCTGAAAGAAGATCCATTCGTGAACCGCAGAAAGCACAGTTAACAGGAGACAGCAATTGGCTGTTTATTATCTTTCCTGAGAAACAAAGTGGTATTGTTAACAGCCTGTCTTGGGTCTGTCAGGGAAAGCCCAGGTAGAGGCAGAGGGACTGATGAGAGCTGAGCTAGTCACTGGCCACATGTGGCCATTTTCACTTAAATTAGTTAACACAACATACAGTGAGAGTTTAAATTCTCAACAGTACTAGCTGCATTTCTTTTTTTGGTTGTTGTTGTTGGAGTCTCACTCTGTTGCCATGCTCATGGCCACCCCAGCGTTGACCTGCTGGGCTCAGGCTATCCTTCTGCCTCAACCTTCCAAGTAGCTGGAACTACAGGTGCATGCTACCATGCCTGGCTAATTTAATTGATTGATTGATTGAAGAGACGAGGTCTCGCCAAGTTGCCCAGACTGGTCTCGAACCCGCGGACACAGGCAATCCACTCGCCTTGGCCTCCCAAAGTGCTGGGATTATAGGCATGAGCCACCGAGCCCGGCCACTAGCTACATTTCTAGTGTTCAATACCTCCATGTGACTAGTGGCTGTCATCCCAGACAGCACAGAAAGATCTCCCGGACAGCACTGACCTGGTTGAGCTCTTACTTTGGGTTCATTACCTACCAGTAGTTTTCTCCCAGGAGATGGCGACATCAAATGTGATCCCAGATAGAAATTGTCAGAGAGTCCAGCAGGAAGATGGAGCGTGGGTACACACTGAGTGCAGAATGGGTACTTGGGAACTGGTAACATTTTGGTGAATGGGTGGATGAATGAGCCTTGCAGTGAATTCCGCTACATAATTCCACAATTATTTAGGGAGTGCCTACCATGGGCCGGGTGCTGCTTCAAGTTCTTGGGGGATGTGAATTAGACTGACAAAGATTATTTCCCATGTGGAGCTTACGTCCTGGGGGTGGGGAAGTACAGTAAATAATAAGCATAATAAACAAGTAAATCACAGCACAAGCTTTAAGGTGATAGAGTCTATGAAAAATGAAAAGGGAAGCCAGGTAAGAGGAATCAGGAGTGCTGGGTGTAGGGAGGGAAAGAATAATTTTAAATAGGCGGCCTCACAGCTGGTGACTTCTGCATGAAGACTTGAACGGGATGAGCAGAGAGCCGTGTGACTCTCTGGACAGACAGCAGTCCAGGCGATTCGCAGACTGGGCAGACCTCAGCCAGGGACACGCTTGATGTTCAGGGATAGCACGGTGGCTGGTGTGGCTGGAGCAGGTGACATGGGAAAAGAGGGCTGAGTGGTAGCTGATGAGCAAGTCTAGTAGAGTCTTTTTTTTTTTTTGAGTTGGAGTCTCACTCTGTTGCCCAGGCTGGAGGGCAGTGGCACGCTCGTGGCCACCGCAGCCTCAACCTGCTGGGCTCAGGTGATCCTTCTGTCTCAGCCTTCCAAGTAGCTGGAACCACAGGCATGTGCCACCATGCTGAACTAATTTTTTTTTTTATTGTAGAGATGAGGTCTTGCCAAGTTGCCCAGGTTGGTCTCGAACCTGTGAGCTCAGGCAGTCCTCTCACCTCGGCCTTCCAAAGTGCTGGGATTATAAGCGTGAGCCACCATGCTCGACCATCTACTAGAGTCTTGCGGTGGGCTAATGTGATCATCTTGACTTTTACTCCCCTTGAGAGGGTTGAGAGTGGAGAAGAAACATGATTTGACCTCAGTTTTTGGTTTTGCTGTTTGTTTTGTTTTTGTTATAACACAACTTATATATTTCAAATGGACAAAAAAAAATTTAGCATCATTTGTAATGTCCTAAGCTAACTGCCTCTGAATGGGATCTTCACTTCCAGTTTTTGGAAGTCGACAAGTTGTATCTAGAAAATTTACAACAGCACAAAGTGAAGTCTGCCTACATCAAATAGTGGGTGGAAGAGGGTCTGGGGTTTTCTTTGTTGATTGCTGTAACACTATCTTTCAGGCAGCTGAGGAAGTTGCATATTTCTTTTTTTTTTTTTTTGAGTTGGAGTCTCATTTTTTGCCCAAGCTGGAGTGCAGTGACATGCTCATGGCCACCCCAGTGTCGACCTGGGGGGCTCAGGCGATCCTCCTGCCTCAGCCTTCCAAGTAGCTGGAACTATAGGTGTGTTCTACCATGCCTGGCTAATTTTTGATTTGTTGTAGAGACAAGATCTTGCTAAGTTGCCCGGGCTGGTCTTGAAACCACGGGCTCAGGCAATCCACTCGCCTCGGCTTCCCAAAGTGCTGGGATGACAGGCTGAGCCACTGAGCCTGTGCAAATATTTCTTTAGACATCACTAGACACTGACGCTCTTCCAGGACAACTTTGATGCTCCCTGAGTTCTGCCACATTGCTGGAACTGGCATGGCTCTTGGATCCATCGTTGCATTAGAAGTTAACTCCATTCTATTAATTTTTGTTACAAATCTGATAAAGGCAGGTGCTTTGGGTATTTAGGTCCACATTCTGTTTTAAGGCTGTATATTTGGTTTTCATAAATTGTTCTTAGAAGCCCAATTATCATCCCTGACCATCTTGTGTCAGGTCTTTGCCATTTTCCAGACCCCAGCTGACTGTGCTATCTTGTCCTCTCTGGCCATCCTCAAGCTCTTCCAACTGTCAGGAGTTGAGAGGGATTTTTAACTCCTGAGCCCAGAGTGCCATTTTGGTGTTTGTTGATTGCTGTCAATATCCCTATTCCTTGCTCCCTGACTTACGTCTTAAAAGGTGCAGTCCAGCTTCTCGGTTAAGAAACATCGCAGTAGGCTAAAGTGAGAAGCAAGATAACAGCTAGAGGCTGTTGTGGCATCCAGGGGACGATGATGGTGGCTAGATCCAGGGCAGCTGCAGCAGCAGTAGTGAAAAGTGGTCAGACTCTGGATGGATCGTCTATGTACGATGTCAAAATTTCTGGATGGGTTGGAGGCAGATGCAGACATGAAAGAAGTAGCTAGAGTTTCAACCAGGCAACTAAAAGGATGGAGTCCTCATTAAGGTGAAGGAGGAAGGGTGCAAAAGAAGCAGTTTGAGGCTCAGCCCAGAAGTTGAGTTGTGGACATGTTGAGCTTGCGATGTCTCTGAGACATGTAGAAATAGAGAGACTGAAGCGTGGGTTTGGGGGAGGAATAGGGATATTGATGGTCAAGCAAGTGTAGTCTCTGTTAATGAACTTTAAGCCTTTGCACATCAGAAAGAGTGAAGGGGCTGGCTCTGAGGTAGGTAAACATACCATCCTTTGTTCTTAGAGTGGGCTAGGAGACCTGTTCATAACTTTTGCCTTGCAAATATTTGCAACATTAGTGTTCGGACACTAATTTTGTCTTTAAAAAAGGGAAACGTTTCCTGCAGGCACGGATGTTTAACGTGCAGAGTTTTCCTGTGATTTTCACAGAAAACACTTTATCATTTTTTCTTAATATCACTGCTAGGTTAGGACATACACTGGTTTCCTTTTCCTCCCAGCCCTGCAATATTTTCAACAGTTACACCCAAATGACTGTACTTTGAATATATTTCATTGACTACTGCAGCATAAATCATTTCTTTTTAGGAGAGAAATTTTTGAAGTTAATTTAAAAGAATGAAATGATAAAATATAAAGATCTGAGCATCAGGCCTGATGCTCATAAAAACAAGTTAATCAAAACGACAGATCATTATAATCTTAAAAGGGTGACATCAAGAATCTGCTGTCTTGGTTCTTCAAGACAGACATGGAACAGCTCACAATCTGTGCCAGAATGACCTCTGGGAAGCATAATGTTTCCTTTTAAATATTTAGACATCATGATAGTTTGCCATGGTTTTAATTCATCAAACATGGATTTTTTCAAAAGCCACAGAAGCATAGCTAGTTTTTCAGCTGTCCCGACATTTCCCTACCTTGCTTTTAACCCCTGTTAACTCTTAGGGTGAACGATGCAGTTAGTACCTTCTTTCAGAAATCTGACCATTTCCAACACCTCTGGGCAAGGAAATAAAGTGACTGGGAGAAATTTTACCCACCCCGAGTCAGAGTCGTAATGCTTGTACTGTCTTTCTCCCTTGTTGGGACATTGGCTCTTTTTAAGTTAGGTATGTGAGTGGCCATGCAATGCCAAGGACCCTTATTTTAAGATACCCAGAAACTGTCTGGAGAGTTCAAAGGAATCACGTGAGTTAACATGGGAAACTCATTCCGTCTGTTTATTTTCAGCCGATTTGCTTTCTTAATTGAGCAATCCCAAACGGGATATTTACGTAAAAGAAAAGATATTTTGCTATGTTTACACTGGAGCATAATTAGCTAGTTATTTCTCTTTCTCTTTGGTCTCACCACCGCCACCACCACCACCATCACACACACACACACACACACACACACACACACACACACACACACACACACACAGTAACCAAGTCAGTAAGTGAATTACAATAGAACAAGATCATTCGATGAGTCAGTTGTTTATTCTGTCTATTGAATGCTAAGTACCAAGAACCATTTATGTTGAATCAATGGCATTTTTTCTTTCCATGAGATTATAATTTAGGAAAAGGAAGTCTGGGATAGGCTTGGGACAACACTGGGCTTTAGTTGTGCTCTGAGAGTCACGATTCTAAGCACCACATCTGCCCCCAGACACGGTGCTGAAGGCAGACTCTTTGGCCCTGGCCTGAAGGATCTTTACTTGTGTCTCCTTCTCTTCCCTGTCTAATTTGCTGACTTTCTACCAAGATCTTACATATTTGTGCTCACATTTACTCCATGGTCACTGTGAAGATATCAGGTACAGATGAAAGCTTGTGATGGTGAGACATGCATAACCAGATGTCCGAGAAGCTTCCCACCTCAAAACTGTTCGTGGGCCACCGTGGTCCTCATGGGTCAGTGGAGAAGTGATGTGACAGAGAGGTGCTTTCTTTTGCTTGTGTAGACCGACCCATCTCTGCATCCCAGAGAGCTGCGGGGCAACTCACAGGACTGAACAACACCTCATCTTATTTGCAATTATTTTTGATTACCAAAAGGATTTATATAATGTAGTACACGCCAGGAGGAACAAACTAGCTTACATCTGTTATTTGTCCTGACCGGACCAGGGTCCCTTCTGTTTGGTTAGCGACTCTGACATTTCATCTGTGTGGTCCCTCCCCTGGGATTCTCTAGGTCTTTCCATGATCAAAAAGATACAGGGTTCAAGTTTGGCGCCACGGCGGGGACGGGGCGGGGCGGGGGAATGTCTCAGAGACTCAGTGCTGTGCAGGCATCCATTCTGATTGGTTGTTAACGATTTCAAATCCCATCTGTGTCTGCGATGTATCTGGAGCCAGCCCTAAGAGACGAGCACACTTAGAAAGGTCAAGTGCATGTGGGCATCACGGTGGGCAGGGGAAGAGGAGAAGTGGCAGGTAATGTGGGTACAGACGTGGGCATGAAGAAGGAGACCAAAGATGTGAAGGGAGGTGAAGACACACTGCGAGGACACTGCCAGCAAGCACTGCCTGCACCTGGCTGGTCTCTGGGGCAGCCACCCTCACCCACACGCCAGCCCCACCTGAATCTCTTGCAGGTACCCCCGTCTGAGCACACATACCCCGTCTCCTCTCCTGCTGAGCACTCGGGTGGCATGCATGCACTTACACTTGTCAAGGCAGTGCTCAGTAAGAATCCGCGAGTGCTTGCTTCCTAAAGCGTATGTCCAGTTTGGTGTATAGAATCTGAAGAGTACTTAATTTATCACCCTCATTTTGCAACCAAGAGAATAAAAGGGGTCTGAGGGAATTAAATAATTCCGGGGATGGTTTTCTTACTGCTATAGGCCTCATGTGGCAAGTTTCTCGAGGGAAATTATGTTACACATCAGGACAGACTTCTTCATTCGGTGCGTGTTTTTGAGAAGAATGTACTTAGTTTTCTTCTTGATTCTATAAAGACTTGGAAAAAAATTCATAATATTATGTTGAGTGAAAAATCCATAGGACCCTGCTTAAAAATTTATGGGGAGCCGGGCTCGGTGGCTCAGCCTGTAATCCTGCGCCTTTGGGAGGCTGAGGTGAGTGGATTGCCTGAGCCGCGGGTTCGAGACCCGCCTGGGCAGGCGAGACCTCATCTCTACAATAAATCAAAAAATCAGCCGGGCGTGGTAGTGCATGCCTGTAATTCCGGCTATTCGGAAGGCTGAGGTGGAAGGATCGCCGGAGCCCAGTAGGTTGAGGCTGCGGTGGCTGGGAGCGGCCACTGCACTCCAGTCTGGGCGACAGAGTGACTCCAACTCAAAAAAAAAAAAAAATTTATGAATATAATATTAGGCAAAGGAAAAATTCTATGTCCAAGTCAATGAATATTCATTTAAAGTGTCAGGAAAGACAGCAGAAAAATAGACTCTGGAGCCCAAATTGCTTGGGCACAAATTTCAGCAGAGCAGAATTCGACAAGTTACTTATCTTCTCTGTGCTTTAGATTCTTATCTCTAAAATGGGACTGATGTACCATTTTGTAGGGGCGGTCTGAGATCATGCAAGATGATTTAGCTTAGAGCAATGCTTTACGCATAGTAGGGCTGCATTATCAATGATTCCTGTCATTGTAGTTTTTTGTGGGCTGAGGTTTTTTTTACGGCCTAGATTTAAAGAGTAGGATAAACTTGATTTCTGACTAATCAGATTTGATGAGATGATTTGTGTACAAGTGAAAGGTCAGATAGAGGGGGAGGCCCAAGGGAGGTTATTACAGTTAATACTAAGTCCTACATCCTACATGAGTAATGTAGCCAACACGTTAGCCACAGAAAAAATAGAAAGTGCTAGATTTTTTTTCCATAAATCAGTTTGTTTGGGCCAGCTCTATTTTTATCAGCATGTGTTATCTCTCTTATAAACAAATCTCATTCACTAAAGCTAGAAAAAGAAAAGCTAGCAAGTTCTAACTCAACAATTCTTTTTTTTTGGTAACAGAAAAGCTCAGCCTTGTATAGTGTCTTCTGGCCAGACTGCCTTGGTTATCTTCTGAGATGAGACACATAGAAACACTTACTAGGACTGGGGCATATATTGGAATCTCAGAAACAGAGGATGAATAAAGAAATAGAGGATGAATTCTCATTCCCCAAAGGGGAATTTTCACCTCAGTATTAAATCAAGCCTCAGTGAAAAATGAAAATTCTCCTTAGTCACCCTGATGATTATTTTACTCTAACCTGGAATTCCTACTTGCTTTGCAAAATAATTGATTTATTCCGAATTCTCAATGGCAGACGTGATGTAATATCTAACATTACTCCTGGATAAAGTTAGTTTTCTACTTTAGAACAGGATCGATTCCCTCCTCTCCACCCCAAAAATTTAGATTCTTCAAACAAACTTGTATTTTTATTTTTTGAGTTAGAATCTCACTCTTGTCGCCCAGGCTGGAATGCAGCGGCACGCTCATGGCCACTACGGCCTCGACCTGTTGGGTTTTGGCATTCCTTTCGTCTCAGCCTTCAAAGTAGCTGGAACTACAGTTGCACGCCACCACGCCTGGCTCGTTCTTGTGACTTATTGTAGAGACGAGATCAAGTTGCCCAGGCTGGTCTCGAATCCCTTCTTACCTCAGCCTCCCAAAGTGCTGGGATTACAGGCCGAGCCACCACACCCAACCTAAACAAACATGTAAATGTCCATAACATCACCTTACGTCATCGAAAAGATGGATAAGAGTTGAGTACCTTTAGAATGGCAGAAGGGACTTCCTCCAATGGGTGCTACTAATTTCTGGGGAGAGTGTCTTCAGCCCTGATTAGTCTTTGCGTGTTTGCCCAGGCTCAGCAAAAATGCTTTGAGGGTTGCAGTGAGTGTGTTGGGTGTGTCTCACCTTCCCTAAAGAAGGTTGTGGAGGACACACCAATAATGGAGAGGGTTCCAGCCAAAGAACCCTAGACACACTCCTGCTGACGGGCTGAGGAGAGTGTGTGGTTGTCTTTTAGATGAAGAGCTCATACCAGAAGGAATTCTGGGGACTTCTAATCAAAGATCACCACCACCTCTGTTAGCTAAGTTGGGGTCTAAGTACCTTCCTAAATAAAGTGGAAATTAGAACCAGGGGTCAGCAGAATTTCCTTTCTCAAAAATAACATTTGATTTGACTTGTTTATAATCATTTAACTTACTTGAAGGGATGAATGTAAATATTTGAGAAAGTTGACTCCCAGGAAACACGTAAGGGACATGAGGGTTCTGCAAATTATCTTCTAGTTCTCTTGGGAATACAGAGTGTGTGGGTAACCTAAATACTAAGAGACAGAGACTATTTGACAATTAGGACGACGGCCACTGAAATGCACCCCTATGATGTTGGTGGTCAACAGAGCAACAGAAAATTGTGTGTCTGAAAGGGAATGTGGAAATTAATATAAATAACAATGTCCGGGTAGATGTTTCTGGAAGATATTCAAAAGCAGTTGGTTCAGACCTTAGTTGTTCCAGGCCTGGTAAGGGCAAAGCAAAGTCTGATTTCTTTCAAAGGTTTGACAGCGATTGAGTGATACAGCTGGAGGGACTAAATAGAAAATGAGACACGTTACCAGCCTCTCTGATAGAATATGCCCTTTCTAAATTCAATTTTAGGTTTCATGCAGACGTTCTTTTAGTAGGATGAATCCCTTCTTGGTTAGATAATGTGGTTAAACCAATTATTCCTCTTCAGTCCTGGCCTGCCAGAAACTCATACCAGCCAGAAACTCCTACTAGTAATTAATAACATGCTGAATGAATATTTTCAAAAACAGAATTGAAAAAACTCAACTCAGAATTTAAGAAAATATTTCAGTAAGCAGTGGCAGGGAATCACTGCAGACACTCACAGAAATGAAGCCATAAAAATCGGTCTGTTAAAATAAAACCAAGCAGAATCAGAGACAGTGGATAGTGTCACTAGATTCTTAGGTCATTCGATTATTTTGGCTGGCCCTTCACTTACATGAGCCATGCTGCTTGCTTTGGGGCTTCCAAGCAAACCTTATGTGGCAAGAATTGACGTATGAATACATTTCAGTACACCACTTTGTGTTATTTCTCAGGCCTCTGACACTTGGCTGTCCCCCAGATAATCTCCAGTAGGTTTCATCAATGGCTTTATTTTCCTTTTGTAGTACTTAATAACTTCTTTGGGTGTTTTTTTATTTCAGAAATTTCCCCACATACAGAAGCAGTGAAATCTTTGAGTACCGAAAATTAAGCTCCCCTAACGACTCAAACAATATATCTTTGTAGGTCAAAGAAAATGTGGAAAGAGTGGACACAGGAACTCATTCCAAGCCAGCAATTCACTCTTCCTTTCCAATAAATAAAGTTAGGGGTGTGGGAAGAGATTTGGAAAAATATTTGAACCAAAATTTCATCCCAAACTCTATACCTTTTCTTTCTCCCAGCCAGAGGCCACCCAGGCTTGATGGATGTTTTCTATTGGAGAAGTCTGACGGAATCCGCTCTTGGATGTCTTAAGTGTATATACCTAGTAGGTAACATTTCCGGGCCACACAGAAATGGAACCAGTTTTCTGGGTTTGTCTCCAAGTTAACTAACTTCAAACTGAATTAGCTGCGAGGCTCAGACCAAGTCACTTTAAACCCTCCAGGCTTTCTGCTCCTCTCTGATTAAAAAGCAGAGAGCTGATTATACATTCTCAAAGGGCATTCTAGATCAGGATGTCTCCATTTCAACATTATTGACATTTGGGGCTGAATAATTCTTTGTTGTGGTGGGTTATTATAGGCATTGTAGAAGGTTCAACAGCATCACTGGCTTCTGCTCACCGGATGGGTGGTAGCTCCTTTCATAGTTTTGAGACCTCAAGAGGTCAAATGTCCCCTGGGATAGATTGCAAGATAGGATATAGGATACCCAGTTAAACTGTATAGCAAATAAAGAATGAATAATTTTATTGTATGAGTTTGAAATATTTAATGGGACATACTGATATTAAAAAACATATTTGGCTGGGCTCGGTGGTACAGCCTGTAATTACAGAACTTTGGGAGGCTGAGATGAGTGGATTGCCTGAGCCCAACAGGTTCGAGACCAGACTAGGGCAACTTGGAGAGCCCTTGTCTCTACAATTAAAAAAAATATATATTAGCCAGGCTTGGTGGCACGCACCTGTAGTTCTGGCTACTTGGAAGGCTGAGGTGGAAGGATGGCTGGAGCCCAGCAGGTTGACACTGGGATGGCCATGAGCATGACACTGCACTCCAGCCTAGGGGACAGAGTGAGACTCCAACTCAAAACACACACACACACAAAACCATATTTGTTCTTTATCTGAAATTCAGATTTAACTGAGCACTCTGAATATTTATTTGCTAAATCTGGAAGCCTTCGTGGTGGAGGGGGCGGTGGTGCAAAATTGTTCTCTCCTTCACCCCATTGAAAAAGCCACTGTCCTAGATAAAAATGGTAAGAAAGGTATGGTTCTATTCTCCTTGGAGTTTTCCAGATTAGAATAATTATAGGGATAGGCCAGACTTCCAGTAGATCAGATTTTTGGAAATGTTCCTCTTTGATTCATTTTGGATTCCTAGAAATATCTACTCCAAAAAAGAACATTTTCCAACATTGTTAGAATAAGGATATCAGGAAATGGCCATTCCTTTTGGCCACTGCTAATTTTCCTCGAGGAAAGCTAAAAGTGTCCTGAGGGCATGGATAAAAGAGAAGATGAGAGAGAGAGAGAGATTGATTTTGTCTGAAAGAATTAGGCATTTTTAAGAAACACCAGAACCTATGGGGGAAATTATACCTTTGCTGAACTTATTGTGAATTCCACATGGGAGTAGGATGAAGGACAGTCTTTTCAGTGACTAGGGCATTTTTGCGGTTTTAACCCTGTCCTAATTTCAGGACATTTTCCCAAATTTCATGACAGAAGAGGAGGAATTGCCACAGGGAGCAGACTTCTCCTCCTGTCTCCTGCAGGCTCTTGAGGTGTTGAGTGTCCACAGCAGGGCTATCAAGAAGCGTGCATCTGGGGAAGGAGATGATCAGATGAAACAGTTTAGGGACTCGCACGCGTCTTTATGTTGTGTCAAACTCAGAATACTACTTTTTCAACTTGTTAGCCAGACTTTCCTACCTAATTTAGAATCTGTCATTTTTCCCCCTGGACTTGCTGTCTTCATAAAAACAGGATCTTGAAAAGTCATCATAAAGACGAGGGCGTCTTGAAGATGTTGAAACTGGCCAAATATGGCCGTGATAACTGTAAGCCTTGTGGGCTCATAGTTTCTAAAGGACAGGAAGTTTAAAAAAAATTTTTTATTATAAAGATGTGGGGTTCAATTCAGGGTTTGGTATATAAACGTTGATTACTCAGGTACCCTTGTTGATGAGGTGTGCCGCTCCCTCCCCTGGCAGTTCCCCTCAACTGCCAATCCCACCTCCTCTCCCCTGGCAGTTTCCCACTACTGCCAAACTTTTTCTTATAGTATTATGATAATTGTTCAAGGTCTGCTGATGAGTGAGAACATAGGTGACTTTTTCCATGCCCATAGTACCTAGTACTGTTTTGACCTTGGTGATTTGATCTGAAAGGTAAATGTATCAAGATGAGAAATGTATCAAGATGAGAAAGGCTTGAGTGAAAGTCTAAAAGGTGAAACTTTTGCTGGTGGGTGATGGTGAGCCCTTGAAGGTTGATTGAACAAGGAGATAACATAATCTAAAGGAAGTCAGGCTGTTTCGGGGGCAGTTTTCTAATGGAGTTGGAATTGAGAGTAATGATAGCCACCATCTTTTTTTTCTTTTCTTTCTTTTTTTTTGAATTGGAGTCTCACTCTGTCACCCAGACTGGAGTGCAATGGCCGCTCCTGGCCACTGCAGCCTCGACCTGCTGGGCTTCAGCGATCCTTCCGCCTCAGCCTTCCAAGTAGCTGGGACTACAGGCGCGCGCTACCACGCCTGGCTAATTTTTGATTTATTGTAGAGATGAGGTCTCGCCAAGTTGCCCAGGCGGGTCTCCAATCTGGGGGCTCAGGCAATCCTCTCACCTCGGCCACCCAAAGTGCTGGGATTACAGGCTGAGCCCCCGAGCCCAGTCTTTTCTTTTCTTTTCTTTTCTTTCTTTCTTTTTTTTTTTGAGTTGGAGTCTCATTCTTGTTGCCAAAGCTAGGGTGCAGTGGCACGCTCACGGCCACCACACCCTCGACCTGCTGGACTCAGGCGATCCTTCCATCTCAGCCTTCCAAGTAGCCGGAACTACAGGTGCACGCCACCACACCCGACTAGTTTTTGAGATTTATTGTACAGACGAGGTCTCACCAAGTTGCCCAGGCTGGTCTCGAACCCTTGGGCTCAGGCAATCCTCTTGCCTCAGCCTCCCAAAGTGCTGAATGACAGGCTGAGCCACCGTGCCCAGCCTCCTTTTCTTTCTTTCTTCTTCTTTTTTTCAAAAATCACAATTTATAAAGCACCTTTGCCTGTATTTTCTAACTTGGTTGTTCCCCAATTCCGATATCAGTTACATTAAAAAAAAGTATTTTTTCTCTAGTTATGTTTCTTCCCAGCTAGCACTGGTGCTTTGATATTGCAGTAAAAATGAGCTTTGAATACACTCATGCTCTAAAAAAAATCCCACAATTTTCTTTTCTTCATTCCTCAAGATGTGACGTCATCAGGGGTCGTGGGCAGCTGGCTCACCTCGTGGGCGAAGATGGTTGACGGCACTTTGTCCTTGGCAGGGGGGCATCCCAGCCTGGGTTCTTCTCTGCGTCTGGGATCCTGGCGAGGCAAGCATTCCCTTTGCCCTCCAATGAATAAGTGGCACTGTCCACGCATTAAAGAGCTGTCTGTCGTCTGAACTTGGCATTGTCCCCTCACGATCTCTTGAAAGTCTGTCTGTGGTGTCCCAGGAAGAGGCCCTGACCGCTCTGTTCTTTCCATCCCCAAGGAGACCAGACAGGTTTTCCCTCTGATGCTCCCACTGCCCAGGTGTTCGTATTAACTACAGGCTCTCATCTCATCCTGGGAAGAAGTGACATCATTTGGGGTGTGATGAGGTGATGCACACTTCTTCTTTTTCTTCCCCTGTCCCCCAAAACAAACACTTCTTCTTCCTTGGCTTTCTCAGTGTCTGACCGATGTTAGGACAAAGATGAGAACAAATAAGTTGATGCAACAAAAATGGAATGAGGCATTAGAGGAAAATTCACCTATAGCTAAAATTGGTTTCTGTTCATTGTAAACATTGACAGGCAAAAGATTTGTCAGCATGCTTCAGGCAGCGTCATGGAATCAGGCCTATTGTGGAAATATTTCTTGTAGGAAGAAAAGCCATTAGGCTTCATGGAATCCAACCAAATTTCAGAACACAAATTTCTGTGAGGAGCAATCTGTGCAGTTATTCTTTGTCATTAATGTTGGTGGTAGACCCCTAGGATGTGCATACCTTAACCTCTGGCTCCCATGAATGTGTCCTGTTACATGGCAGAAGAGACTTTGCAGATGTGATTTAGGATGCAGACCTTGAGATGAGGACATCCGGTGACATTCAAGGGAGTTCAACCTACTCTCAAGCCTCCTTAAAATCAGAGAATTGTATCCAATTGGAGGCAAGAGAGATATAGTATAGAAGTCAGAAAGATCCTGAGTGCAAGAAGTACCCAACTCACGGTGCTGGTATTGAGATGTAAGAAGTCTATGCATGAGAATGGAGAAGGGGACTCTTGGCGGTCAGGACCTCTCAGCTGACATCTGGAAAGAAACAGGGACCCTGGGCCTCCAGCTGCAGGAGCTGAATTCTGCTAACAGCCTGAGTGTGCTTGGACAAAGATTCTTCCCAGAGCCTCCAGTAAAGAACACAGCCCTCCAACACCTTGTGTCATCCTTGTGAGGCCCTGAGCAGAAGAACCAAATGAGCCACTGTCTACTTGGACTTCTGACTGGCAGAAACTGTGAGATAACAAACGGATGTTGTCACAGCCATGACATTTGTGATCATTTGTCGTGGCAGCAAAAGAAAGCTAATACAGTGTTTTTTGTTTTCATTACTGTTATTATGTGTTTGCATCATATGACAAGACCCTAAGTACCAGGCTCTGCCACTCAATGCTTTTTTTTTTTTTGAGTTGGAGTCTCACCCTATTGCCTAGGCTGGAGGGCAGTGGCATGCTCACGGCCACCGTACCCTCGACCTGCTGGACTTTGGCGATCCTTCCGCCTCAGCCCTCCAAGTAGCTGGACTACAGGCATGAGCCACTAGGCCTGGCTAATATTTTTATTTATTGTAGAGGTGAGGGCTTGCCAAGTTGCCCAGGTTGGTCTCAACCCTGTGAGCTCAGGGCAATCCTCTCACCTCAGCCTCCCAAAGTGCTGGGATTATAGGCGTGAGCCACCTGCCGGCTTGCCACTGGATGTTAAACTCTTGAGGTCAGGAGTATTTTTCTCCCTTTTAAAAATTTCACCTATGGTCTCCTGGCACTTCAAACAGTTGTCTACCACATACTGTGTGCACAGTAGATAGTAAATAACCTTATAGGGCTACAAAAGAATTTTCAGGATTATTCGTTTCTTAGTTGAGTTTAAAAACTCAGTTGGGAGCCAGGCATGGTGGCTCATGCTGTAATCCCAGAACTTTGGGAGGCTGAGGCAGGAGGATTGCTAAAGACCAGGAGTTTGAGACCAGCCTGGGCAATAGAGCAAGACTCTGTTTTTACAAAAAATGAAAAAAATTATCCAGGTGTGGTGGTACGAGCCTGTAGTCCCAGCTACTTGGGAAGCTGAGGTGGGAGGATCATTTAAGTCCAGGAGTTTGAGGCTATCATGAGCTATAATCGTGCCACTGCTCTCCAGCCCAGACAACAGAGCGAGACTCCCCCCACTCAGAAAATCCAGTCGGGGCATCAAAATCTTGATGTAAAAAAAGAACAATGAATTTAAGTACCAGATAAGAGGTATAGACAATAGATGTTCTAGTGTTTAGGGGGTTGAGGTGGAGATGAATTACATGGAAGAGAATGACCTGGAGGTAAGATGACTTAAGGAAACAAAGCAAAGGGAAGAAGGACAAGAGAAAAAGGGACAGTCCCCAAATCTGCTGGACACAGTCTACACTTTATAATACACAACACTTGCCACTGGGAACCAGGGTTTCAGTTACCTGTGCTCTCTATCTGTCTCGCTCATAAAATATGACACCTTCATGTTCAGTGGTGTCATACCTTACTTTTTAAAAATAAATTTTTGCTCAGTGATCTATCACAGAAACAAAGAACTGAGTACCACATGTTCTCACTCATAAGCGAACCCTAAATGTTTACCATAATACAATAAAAAAGGGACTGACAGTAGAGGGGCACTGCCAGGGGAGGGAAAGGGGACATATGACATCAATAAGGGTATCTGATCTCATACCAGGTGAAGTGGGGACCAAAGAGAGGCCCAAACTTTACATGTACAATGACTGCTTGGATACCTAAATCTGAATTGTCCCCTCCATCTTTAAAATAAAAAAATATTTAAACATAAAAAGTAATATATATTTTAATGATATAGATTAAATAATATAATTATATTTATTTAAAATAAGATATATTTTATTTATATAAAAATAAACATAAAAAGTAATATATATTCACTATAGACTACTTGGGAAAAATAAGTATAAAGAAAAAAAAGTCATACACAATTTCATCACCCATAAATAGTTTGATGTGTCCTCCAAGTTTTGTCTTTTCTGAATAACTTAATACTATCTTCACAAAGTTAGCATTATAGTGAAATTAGATACAGTTGTATATCTAATTCTTACCTTCTGTGTAACTTCCCATTCAATGAATAAGTCATAACTTATAGAATAATTTCCTCACTATGGATCATCTAAAACGTTTCCAATGTTGTGGGATTTGGAATCCAAAATCCCTACTATCATTACAATTTTGGTAAAAATCCTTGTCAATGAACTTCTGACTCTGATGATAACTTAAGAATAAAGTCCCAGAAGTTAAAATTGTTGGATACAAGTAAGTGACTATTTTCAGCTTCTTTGCATAATTCGTCAAATTACTTTGCAGAAAAAAAAGATGGAATGTGTTTTACACACTCATCTTTTTTTTTTTTTTTTTTTAGTTGGAGTCTCACTCGGTTGCCCAGACTAGAGTGCAGTGGCCGCTCCCGGCCACCGCAGCCTTGACCTGCTGGGCTCTGGCGATCCTTCCGCCTCAGCCTTTCGAGGAGCCGGAATTACAGGCGCGCGCTACCACGCCTGGCTGATTTCTTGATTTATTGTAGAGATGAGGTCTCACCTGCCCAGGCGGGTCTCGAACCCACGGGCTCAGGCAATCCACTCACCTCAGCCTCCCAAAGGCGCGGGATTACACGCTGAGCCACCGAGCCCTGCTCTACACGCTCATCTTAATTGACATTTCCATTAGTCATATATAAGAGTGCTTATCTCACCATACCTTGACCAGCATTTAGTTTTGAACTCTTTGTTAATGATATTTTATTAAGTTGTTTTGCTGTCAATTTCATTAATTTTTCCTAGTGCACTTTTGTGTTGTGTGTGAGATTAAATATATTTCCATATTAGAGTGGAAATGTGTTTATCTTCGTTGTGAATCACTTATGATACCCTTTGACTATTTTTCTATATATAGTGTTTTATAATGATTTATGAGTGCCTCCTATATTGCCATTAATTACTGATCATTTGATTATTCTATTAATAATTCATCAGCTATTGAAATGTAAATTTGTACATAGTACTTATAAATAATGTTTCTTTTTCTGAAGGAAAAGTAAATTATTTTATTTTTCTTTAAATTTTATTTATTTTTGATTCAAGGGGTCCATGCGCAAGTTTGTGACATGAGTATGTAGCGTGATAGTGAGATTTGGGCTTCTATTGAACCTGTCTCCCAGTGGTGAGCATGGTATCCAGTGGGTGGTCTTTCCACCCTTTTCCCCCATCCCTCCTCCCCTTAAATAAGCATTGTTATTTTTTGGATCTTATTTCTCACATTGGTCTCTTCTTGTTTCGATTTTAAAAACTTTGTGTTTAGCCAGGATACTTAGGCATTTCTTTTTTTAAAGAGAGACAAAAACTCTCACTATATTGCCCAGGCTGGTCTTGAACTCTTGGGCGCAAGTGATCCTTCTGCCTTGGCCTCCAAAGTAGCTAGGATTACAGGGACATACCATCGTGCTCAGTTAAGGTGTTTATTTTTTTAATTTTGAGTTGGAGTCTCACTCTGTCACCCAGGCTGGAGTGCAATGGCACCATAGCCTCTATCTGCTGAGCTCAGGCGATCCTTCCACCTCACCCTTCCAAGTAGCTGGACTACAGGTGCATGCCACTCTGCCTAGCTAATTTTTTGATCTATTGTAGAGACGAGGTCTCACCAAGTTGCCCAGACTGGTCTTGAACCCCTGGGCTCAGGTAATCCTCTCGCCTTGGCCTCCCAAAGTGCTGGGATTACAGGCTTGAGTCACAGTGACCAGGCTTAAGGCATTTTTATTTTATTTTATTTTTTTTGAGTTGGAGTCTCACTCCGTCGCCCAGACTGGAGTGCAGTGGCCGCTCCTGGCCACCGCAGCCTTGACAAGGCGTTTATTTTTAAAGAGAATTACTTGCGATCTAATTTATAGAGCAATGGCACATAAGAATTAATCATGTTTCATTTTTAAAGAACTGAGATCAGAAATTCCAAACACATATCCTTGAGAAGAGGAACTCCTACCTGTTAGTAGAGGCAGTTCAAATGATGTGTGGAGAAGGATCCTGAGGATGTCTTCCTAGCTGAGACTACAGGCATGTGCCACCATGCCTGGTTAATTTTTCTGATTTTTTTATAGAGACGAGGTCTCGCTATAGAGAGACAAAGTCTCTTTCGTAGAGATGAGGTCTTGCCCTGGCTGGTCTCGCGCTCTTGGGCTCGAGCAATCCTCCCTCCTCAGCCTCCCAAAATGCTGGGATTACAGGCATAAGCCACCACACCCAGCTTGGCATGCTATCTTTGAAGCAAAATTACAAAGACGATTTTTCCCCGTTTATGTGGAAGGTGTTAGTCTATTTGTAGTGATTAGCTGTCTAAAAATGAGTTGGTAAGCCGGGAGCGGTGGCTCACACCTCTAATCCCATCACTTTGGGAAGCAGAGGTTAGAGGATTGCCTGAGCCCACGGATTCGAGACCAGCCTGGGCAACATGGCAAGACCTCGTCTCTACAATAAATAAAAAAATTAGCCAGACATGGTGGCATGTGCCTGTAGTTCTAGCTACTAGGAAGGCCGAGGCAGAAGGATCTCCTGAGCTCAGCAGGTTGAAGCTGCGGTGGCTGTGAGCGTGTCACTGCACTCTAGCCTGGGCAAAACAGTGAGACTTCAACTTAACAAAATAAAAAAATAAAAACAGGTTGATATTATAATAATAATTATTATTTTTTCTATTTGAAAAATCCAAGAAAGAATCCCGAAGAACATTCCTTTCTTCCATATTGACACCTGGTTTGATGTCTTCCAGGAATCAATCTTTAAAGGATAGGAAAAGAGGTCTGATCTGCTTCTGTGACAACCTCTGAGTGTGTTTAGGTTTTTAAACACGGTTTACTTCTAAGATGAAGACTTAGCATATGCAGCATCACCTAAGTATTTAGCTGAGGGCATACTAGAAAGATCTTGAGCCACAATTGAAAAATAAAGGTCTTTCCTGGCCGGGCTCGGTGGCTCACGCCTATGATCCCAGCACTTTGGGCAGCCGAGGTGAGAGGATTGCCTGAACCTGCGGGTTCGAGACCAGCCTGGGCAACTTGGTGAGACCTCATCTCTACAATAAATAAAAAAATTAGCCAGGTGTGGTGGTGGATGCCTGTAGTTCCAGCTACTTGGAAAGCTGAGGCAGAAGGATCGCCTGAGCCCAGCAAGTCGAGGCTGCGGTGGTGGAAGCGGCCACTACACTCCAACCTGGGTGACAGAGTGAGACTCCAACTCCAAAAAAACAAAAAAGAAAAGAAAAGAAAAATAAAGGTCTTTCCAAAGTTTCCTTGACCAAAACCCCATATACGTGGAATGTAAAAATAACTCCAGTTCTTTTAACCCTTATCATTATCCTTCAGAATTCACAATTCTTTATTCCCTAGACAACTAGTCTCCATCTCTCGTTCTGTCCTATGAATGTTGTAAATCATCGCAGCTTGGTGAAAAACCCTCCTGTCTACACACGCAGTGAGGAAGAGTGCTGGTCATCTCCTCACATCATCTGTGGGATTCCAGCTCACTACAACTTCCCTTAGGTGATCCTGGCCTCGTCCACAGTTCTGAGATCTGAAACAATCAGTTCTTGGCTCAAACCAACATGTGTGATGAACTGCAGTTTTCAGTGCAAATACTTCCTGCAGATGAAAAACAAAAGAAGGGCCGGGCGGGTGCAGTGGCTCACGCCTATAGTCCCAGCACTTTGGGAGGTCAGGTGAGAGGATTGCCTGAGTCCACGGGTTGGAGACCAGCCCTGACAACTTGGTGAGACCTCATCTCTACAGTAAGTCAAAAAATTAGCTGTGCGTAGTGGCGCGCGCCTGTAGTTCCAGCTACTTTGAAGCTACATTTGAAGGCCTAGGTGGAAGGATCGCCAGAGCCCCGCAGGTCGAGGCTGCAGTGACCAGGCGAGTGCCACCACCCTCCAGCCTGGGCTATAGAGTGAGACTCCAACTCAAAAAATAAAATAAAATAAAAACGAAGGAAGAAGGTAAATGAAATGTATATTATAACTGATGTTTAGGGAGTTAAGTTTTAAGTTTTACTGCCAGTGTTTCTTGAAGGAAAAGAGAGAGAATTATTTAAAGAAATTGAAAAATCTACTTATATGTTTATCATCATTTTCTCTCTTTTCTCCCTACCTCCACTCAAACTTGGTTTTAGCTGAAAATACATCTTGACACCACACAATTCTGTAAAGCTGCTCACACTAACTTTGTGCCCTAATCATTTCTTTTTCCGTTTGGAGTAAACGTCTTCTCTGAATAATATGCTGCTTATTTGGAGGCAAGTCGCCTCCTCCCTGAGGTTTTGTGACTTCATCTGATAGGGCAGCAATGTTAACCAAGGAATTGAGCACTGAATATTTAGAAAACCCAAAGGGAAGGTGTGTTAGTGACTGGGCACACCGTTGGCATTCGCTTTTTAGAAGCAACGGGTTCAATTTAGCCAGCACGGAAAACGTGCCACCTTGTGCGTGAAGAATCTGCCTCCCCAAATTACAAAACTGGTGGAACACTGTGCACCGGTTTACATTTGCTGGGGAACGTTATCCTTGGCTCAGATGCCATGAAAAAGTCATCATCTTCCCAAGTGAACTGGGGCAAACCAAGGTTGGGTCTCTTTGTGCTGCCAGGAAGAGATTGATGGCTGTGGGGAGAGACTATGCAAGGCTTGGCAGCTCCAGCTTTCTCGAGCTTTCAGGTTTGTCCAAGAGAAAGTCAGGGGTGTGAACCCAGGTAAATGAAATGTTTACCACTGAGAGAGCTGCCGTGGGTTGAAACCAAAGAGAGCAGAGAGCAGTCACCAGGGCACACGCCATTATGCAGCTGTACTCTTGTCTGGGAATGGCTGTGAAATGTAGGTTGGCTCTTGTAAGTTTCAGGCTAAGCTTGTAAGTTTCAGGCTAAGCGTGTAAGTTTCAGGCTAAGCGTGCCAGGTAGTGGTTACATCTACAGCCTTCAATTAGTAAGATACGCAGCAGTTATGTCGCCATAGATGACTTGGGCTTTGCCTCGCTTAATAGAAAAGGTTGTCATATTGTGGAATGGTTACAGCTGTGAACACTCCCCCTCCAGACTGAAGAGCAGAGTACACGCCTTTGGTTATGAATAGGAAGATCTGAATGGTGAATGGAACAAGACGATTGATTCTCGTAAGAATCTAACTGTGGCCAGGCGCAGTGGCTCAGCCTGTCATCCCAGCACTTTGGGAGGCTGAGGTGAGAAGACTGCCTGAGCCCGCGGGTTCGAGACCAGCCTGGGCAACTTAATGAGACCCGTAAATTGCAAAAACTAGCCGGACTTGGTGGTGTGCATCTGTAGTTCCAGTTACTTGGAGGGCTGAGACAGAAGGATTGCCTAAGTGCAGCAGGTGGAGGCTGCGGTGGCCATGAGCATGCCACTGCACTCCAGCCTGGGTGACAAGAGTGAGACTCTAACTCAATAAAAAAAAAAAAGAATCTAACTGTATTGATAGCTTCAGAAAATAAAATGCTGTGATTTTTGGGAAAAGGTTGGTTCTAAGAAAAAAGACCCTTAGGTTTTATACCTGTCATCTCTGCAAGTCTGATTATACATTTTGAAATGAGTTCTCAAAGTAGTCCATGGCATGGTCACCCCCAAATTTCACAATTTTTTCATAAATACGTGGAAGTTTTCAGATTTGTAGGATTCTGCAAAACAAGATGGTTAGTTGTTGTTAATAGGTGTTAAGCCAGGTGCGGTGGCTCAGCCTGTTATCCCAGCACTTTGGGAGGCCAAGGCAAGTGGATTGCCTGAGCCCGCAGGTTCGAGACCCATCCGGGCAACTTGGCCAGATCTCATCTCTGCAATAAATCACAAAAACTAGCCAGGCGCGGTGGCTTGCACCTGCAGTTCCAGCTCCTGGGAAGGCTGAGGCGAAAGGATGGCCAGAACCCAGCGGGTTGAGGCTGTGGTGGCTGTGAGCGTGCCACTGCACTCCAGCCTGGGCGACAGAGTGAGACCCCAACTCCAAAAAAAAAGCTGTTAAACACAAACAGATGGACTGTACCAAAAGAATAAATGAAGAAAACAGAATGTGTTGAAAAGAAAGATGCACAAATACATATGTTTGGAGTATGGACAGGGTGAGGGCAGACGGATGGAGAGAGAGGAGAGGCCAGCAGAGAGGGGCGCAGCACCGCCGGAGCCGGCTAGCTGGAGGTGCCGCAGTGGGAAGCCAGAGATCCGAGCAAATGCAAAGAATTGCGACATACAAAAGATTAAGAAGGAAAAGTTTATTTAAAGGTAAATTAGAGAGAGAAAGAGAAGGGAGAGAGAAGATTCACCTCCCCAAGGTGGAGAAGGGAACCAAAGCCAGGAAGCATGGCAATAGCCGTAGCTCAAAAAGCGCACGGCCACACCAGAGTCTAGCAAGGCAATGGCCCCCGGCTGCTTGCGGTTAAGCCCTTCTAACCATTCCCCTTGACGGGGGTGGGGGGAGATTATTAAGGTGATTGTGTGGTGGTCTGCTCCACGTCATCACGAAGGGGCAGCCAAGCGCAGGCACTGACCTCAGGTGAGGGACAGCAGGCCCTGTGGGTTAGTCACATGATTAGCCATAGTGGGGTGTATCTGTGTCATGTAAGTCACAAAGGGCTGATTAGGTTAACCCTGGGTGGGAGGGGGAGGATTCCTGCAAGAGACTTGTTAGAGTTTGTAATTCACAAACTCAGACATTTGCAACTCACAAATTCCTTGACCAAAGGTGGGGTGGTCATATTATTACTTTTAGGACTTTGACCAGCCAAAGGGTGATCTTTGATCTTCAGTCTTGACAAAGAACCTAAAAGTTTACTACAGATGATTATGCAAAACCATGAATGGTTGGGCAGTCCTAGTCTTGCATCTGAAGGAGATTTGCTTAGTGGGGATGGAATAGGCTGCTGTTTGTCCTGCAGAAGAATGTCTGAATACTTTCTAATGGTTATGCTGAGGCAAAAAGACTAAACCCTTTCAGGATATATATATATATTATATATATATATATATATATAGCCAATTAGTCAGAGTGTCTATGAGAGCAGCCTTGTGACTTTGCAGAATTGAATCTGCAAATATATTTGCTATAGGAGCTCAGCAGGTCCAAGGATTCAACTTTTTTTTTTTTGAGGTGGAGTCTCACTCCTTCACCCAGGCTGAAGGGCAGTGACACGTTCACGGCCACCCCACCATCGGCCTGCTGGGCTCCGGCATTCTTTCTGCCTCAGCCTTCTGAGGCATGTGCTACCACGCCCGGCCAATTTTGGATTTATGGTGGAGACGAGGTCTCACCAAGTTGCCCGGGGCCGGTCTTGTACTTACTGGGCTCAGGCAATTCATTCGCTTCAGCCTCTCCCAAAGTAATGGGATGACAGGCTGAGCTACCCCATGTATTCAACATTTAACAGATAATTGTGATATGAATAGAAATTTCTCAAAAGAAGATATATGAGAAGCCAACAGATACATGAAAAAATGCTCAGCCCCACTAGTCATCAAAGAAATGCAAACTAGATCTACACCGAGATACTGCCTAACTCCATTCAGGATGGCCATCATTAATAACTCAAAAAACAACAGATGCTGGAAAAGGATGCGGCCAAAAGGGAGCACTTCTCCACTGTTGGTGGGAGTGTAAATTCCTACAACCTCTGTGGAAAACAGTGTGGCAGTTCCTAAAAGATCTGAAAATTGACCTTCCATATGACCCTGCAATCCCCCTAGCGGGAATATACCCGGAAGAACTCAAATCACTCTATAAAAAGGATACCTGCAGATGTATGTTTATCGCAGCACTGTTCACAGTAGAAAGAACATGGAACCAACCGTGCTGCCCATCCAAAGAGGACTGGATTTTAAAAAGTGGTGTTAAATACACGATGGAATATTACACAGCTATAAAAAAGAACAAAATAGCCGGGCTCAGTGGCTCAGCCTGTAATCCCGCGCCTTTGGGAGGCTGAGGTGAGTGGATTGCCTGAGCCCGTGGGTTCGAGACCTGCCCGGAAAACTTGGCCAGACCTCATCTCTACAATAAATCAAAAATGAGCTGGGCTTGGTAGCGTGCACCTGTAGTTCCAGCTACTTGGAAGGCTGAGGCGGAAGGATCGCCGGAGCCCAGCAGGTCGAGGCTGCGGTGGCCAGGAGCGGCCACTGCACTCCAGTCTGGGTGACATAGTGAGACTCCAACTCAAAAACAAACAAACAGAACAAAACAAAATTAAAAAAGAACAAAATCATGAATTTTGCAGCAACCTGGATGGACTTAGAGTCTATAATACTGAGCAATCTTTCACAGAAACAACGACCTGAGTATCACATGTTCTCACTCATAAACAGACCTTGAACAACTATCACAATACTATAGGAAAAGAATTGGCAGGAGTGGAAAACTGCCAGGAAGGGGATGGAGAAGTGGGACTGGCAGTCATGGGAGTCTGCCTGGGGAAGCGGGGCACACCTCATCAACAAGGGTACCTGCACAATGAACATTAGTATACCTAACCCTGAATTGTACCCCACACTTTTAAAATTTAGAATAATGTAAAGGAAACAAACAAACAAAAACCAGGTAATTGTGTTGCCTACAATGTGTTAGGCATTGTTTTAGGTGCTGGCAGTAAAACAAGTAAAACATGTTTCCTGCTTTCAAGAAGCTCACATGCAGGCAGCCATCGTTAAGTGTGAGCGATGCTCAGCAAGAGTGAGAAAGAGCCGGGCTCAGTGGCTCAGCCTGTAATCCCAGCTGAGGCTGAGGTGAGTGGATTGCCTGAGCCCACGGGTTCGAGACCCTCCTGGGAACTTGGTGAGACCTCATCTCTACAATAAATAAAAAATGAGCCAGGCATGATAGCGCACGCCTGTAGTTCCAGCTACTTGGAAGGCTGAGGCGGAAGGATCGCCGGAGCCCAGCAGGGCGAGGCTGCGGTGGCTGGGAGCGGCCACTGCCCTCCAGTCTGGGCGACAGAGTGAGACTCCAACTCAAAAAAAAAAAAAAAGAGTGAGAAAGAAGCGGCAAAGTTTTCCCAAGGAAACTTCCAGGAGAGAGCAAGCCGTGCTGGAGCTGAGACCTGTGGAAGAAAGGGGTCGACAGCGCAGGGAGGGCCAGATGTGGTGGCTCACGCTTGTAATCCCAGCACTTTGGGAGGCCGAGTGGGGAGGATTGTTTGAACCCAGGAGCTCGAGACCAGCCTGGGCAATCAAGCAAGACCTTATCTCCACAATAAATTAAAAAAATTAGCCGGACATGACAGCACATGCCCGTAACACCAGCCACTTGGGAGACTGAGGCGGAACACCTGACCCCAGCAGGTTGAGGCTGCAGTGGCCGTGAGCACGCCACTGCGCTCCAGCCTGGGTGACAGAATGAGACTCTGACCAAAAAAAGGTGTAGGGAGGAGAGAGATAGAGGCTCAAAGGCCCAGATGTCCAGAGGTCCCCAGAAAAGGTGTGCATCCAGCGAACAGAGATAAGCAGGGCATGGTTGGAGTGCAGGGTTCTCCGCGGAAGGATGGGAAGAGGGTGAAAAGCTTGACAAACCTGAGTCTTGTAGAAGTGTGGAGTTTATTTTGGAAAACAGCAAATGACTCTAGAATTTTGAGCAGAGGATTGACACAAAAAACACTTTTGTGAAAACTTTTTCTTTTTTTTATTGTAAAGATGCGGGGTACAATTCAGGGTTAGGTATACAAATGTTGATGATGCAGGGACCCTTGTTGATGAGGTGTGCCCCTCCCTCCCCTGGCAGTTTCCCTCAACTGCCAATCTCACCCACTCCCCAACAATTTCCCACTACTGCCAATCCCTTTCTTATAGTATTATAATAATTGTTCAAGGTCTGCTGATGAGTGAGAACCTGTGGTACTCTGTTCTTTGTTTCTGGGATAGATCACTGAGTATGACCGACTCTAAAGCCATCCAAGTTGCTGCAAAGTCCATATATTTGTCCACAATATTCCATTGTGTATATGCATCACATTTTTTTATCCAGTCCAGCTTCGATGAGCAGCATGGTTGGTTCCATGTTTTTGCTACTGTGAATAGAAGCTCCATTATTAATAAGGTAATCTAGCATGTGACGGGAGTGGCTGAGGAAATGGATCTTTGTGGGGGGCTGGGGTTAGACTGACCATAGAGCAACGTGAAGTGGGGAGGCAGGACACCCATGACAGAAGCTCCTGAGGGTTCCTGTGTGGGCTCATCTGTGGCTCTTGTATGAATGAGAAGACAGCCTGGCATGAGCTCTCTGTGAAGGTGGCTATTTGTGTTTCACTAAAATAACCCATGGTCAGCTATGTGTTTAGCAAGTGCAATGACCAGGATCAAAGCTCATCGCAGGTTTTCTGTCGGTAGCTTGTTCAACCAGAGGTGGAGAACCCCAAGCACGCTGTTTTTCTTGAACTGGAGAATTTCATTTGGGAATTCCAGACTGTCTAGTCATAGCCGAGCAAAATGTATCTACAAATGAGAGGCAAACAGTTGGCTTTTGGATAGGATCATTGCTGCATTTGGAAGAGAAGAATTCACATTAATTTTGACTGAGATTGGACTGGTCCTTAGAGAGAGGTATTTGAGTCGTTGTGTCCACCATCGTTGTCTGTTGTTGTCTCTTTATTTATTAAGCACCTTCTGCATGCGTGGCACTGTGCTAAGGGGTCACTATGCACTCTTTCCTTTCGTCCCCCCAGAGCTCCAGTGGTAGCCAGGTATCATTATCATCCCATACTCAAACGGAACCAAGGCTGAAATGGGTTAGATGGCCCTTTTGCTTCAGGGCTGAACCTAATGTTAGAATGTTAGGGTGGAAGGAGGATTGACAGGTAACCCACTGCACCAAAGAAGTCAGATAGATGACACAATCCTGGAGTCTACACCTTGCATTTTGCTGCTGCATGGGCACATGTGCCCGGTATTGCCAATCTTACAATTTTTTAAAGAGAAATCAGGAGTTGAGTGTGAAGGCCAGGCTCGGTGGCTCAGCCTGTCATCCCAGCTGGGAGGCCGAGGCAGGAGGATGGCCTGAGTCCCTGGGTTCGAGACCAGGCCAGGCAACTTGGAGAGACCTCATCTCTACAATAAATCAAAAATTAGCTGGCCACATGGTGACGCGTGCCTGTAATTCTGGCTACGCGGAAGGCTGAGGCGGAAGGCTCACCGGAGCCCAGCAGGTCAATGCTGGGGTGGCCATGAGTGTGGACTTGCACTCCAGCCTGGAAAACACAGTGAGACTCCGACTCAAAAAAAAAAAAAAAAAAGAATTTGAATGTGAAATTTTCCAATTTTAAAAAGCATGCTGGGCAAATGGAATATGTCCACAGGCTGGATAGGGCCACCGGGTCACCAGCTTGCAACTTCTGAACAAGTGCAGTTTCATGATTTTGAAGATGAGACGGAGAAGTGACACTCGCTGCTGAATGAAATGCCACAGATCAGTCGTCCAGCGGATCCACACACAATACTTGGTCCTTTGGCTAAATCCTCTTAAAATCATGTTCAATTACAAGTTACAAAATATTTCATTAAGTTTTTTTTTTCCTTAAGTAGGATTTATTAAGAGGACAGAAAAGCTCCCACAGTGGAAGGGAACCCAAGGGGGTTGCCTTGTTGAGTTCCTCAGAAGAAAAATTAATTTTTTTAATGTTTGAGTCAAGGTCTCACCCTGTCGCCCGTGTTCAGTGTAGTGGCACAATCATGGCTCACTGTGGCCTCGAATTCTTGGGCTCAGGCAGTCCTGCCTCACCCTCCTGAGTCGGTGGGTGCCACCATACTGGATTTTGTGTGTGTGTGTATTTGTGAAGACAAGATCTTGCTACTTTACCTAGGTTGATCTTGAAGTCCTGGATTCAAGTGGTCCTCCTTGGTCTCTCAAAGTGCTGTGATTACAGGCATGAGCTACCAGGCCCAGCAAGTCGAAGATCTTTAATAATCCGCCTGTTGTGAAAAATTCTCTTTGCCTGCAATTTCTCCTTCATTTCCTGTACTGTGACAGGGGTGAAGGTCAGAGAAGGCAGGCGGAATCCTGAATTTCCAGGTTCTTAGGATTTTAATCGACTTGGAGATAAACATTTTAAAAGATCAGCTGATATCTCAGTGCTTTTCTGCTTTTGCATATTTGCCATGATGTATTTTTAGCTTTTTATTTTGAAATAATTTTAGATTTACCTAAAAGTTACCGAAAGAACCCAAATGTATTTTCATTCTTTTTATTTTTTTGAGTCAGAGTCTCACTCTGTCACCCAGGCTGGAGTGCAGTGGCATGCTCACAGTCACTGCAGCCTCAACCTGCTGGGCTCAGGTGATCCTTCTGCCTCAGTCTTCCAAGTAGCTGGAACTACAAGTGTGCGCCCCCACATGCAGCTACTTTTTGGATTTATCGTAGAGACAAGATCTCACCAAGTTGCTCAGGCTGGTCTTGAACCCCTGGGCTCAGGCAATCCTCTTGCCTCCGCCTTCCAAAGTGTTGGGATTACAGGCGTAAGTCACCACACCTGGCCCAAATGTATTTTCAAAATGAATTTCTTAAAAAAGTAAGTTATTTTTCTATCTTATTTATGTCATCTGCTCAATGCAATTATTATATGTTTTTACTAAGTCAATTTCCTAAGCGATTGACTTCCACACTGACAGGAAAAGCAAACCATCATAGCACTAACATGTGGTCATGCCAAGGCGTATGTTTTCCTGTTGACTCAGGCAAGGTAGAATACCCATAGTGTTTTGCATTCAGTAGGTTCTCAAGAAATATTTGTTTTGTGGTTTATTGAGGACAATGGAAGAGATTTGCTGGAACATCTCCTCTCGTTGATTGAGCATCATCTCTTTTTTATTTTTATTTATGATTATTCTTTTATTTTTAGAGCCATGGAGCACATGTGACGATTTGTGAGATAAACATATTGCTTGAGGGCAAGGTTTGGGCTTCTGATGACCCTCCCCGTAGTACCTGATGGTTGGTTTTGTATCCCTTATCCTCCTTTCATCCTTCTCTCTTTTAACAGTTTCCAGCATCTGTTGTTCCTATCCCTGTCCCTGTGTATGCTCAACGCTTAGTGCCCGCCTATCGGTGAGAACATGTGGCATTCCGTTTTTTGTTTCTGTAATAATTTACTTAGTATGATGGTCTCCAGCTGCATCCATGTTGCTGCAAAGCACAGGATTTTGTTCTTTGTTATGGTTGTTTTGTGTTCTATAGCATACAAGAGGGGGTCCCCCCAAAATCTGGAATTTATTTATTAAAAAAGTATACTTATTTCTACATGCTTAATCTTCAGTCATTTTCAAAGTATTCTCTGTTTGATGCAATACACCTATCGAGATGCTTTTTCCACTGCTCAAAACAGTTCTTGAACTCAATGTTGATGTCTTTTCATGCTTCAGTTGTTTTTTATTTCAGCTCTTATACATCGGCAAAAGGTTTTCTTTTGAGGATGTTTTTCCATCCGGGGAAAGAAAAAAAGTCACTTGGGGTGAGGTTGGATGAACAGAAGAGTGGGGCATGGGGGTCATGCCGTTTTTGGTCAAAAACTGCTGTGGAGTGTGGGCAGGTGTGCTCATAAATCACCTGACATGAAATGGCTAACAGGTTGAAAGAATATTAAAAAAAAAAATTCACTGAAGCCAAATACAATCTTTCACAACAATGCTATCCGGTACACTGATGTCAATGAGTTCTTAGAACACTTACCTGGTGTGGGAAATCCATACTACAAGGGGCCTGCCTGCCAAAAAATAATTCCATTTTGGGAATTCCCTCATCATATATATATCCCGTTTTCTTTATTCAGTCCACTTTCAGTGGACATCTGGGTTGGTTCCATGTTTTCACTATTGTGAACAGTGCTGTGGTAAACATATGTATGCAGATGTCTTTTTGGTAGAGTAATTTATGCTCTTTGGGTGTATTCCTAGAAGTGAGATTGCTGGTTGAATGATAACTTATTTTTAGTTCTTTGAGAACTCTGCAAACTACTTTCCACAGAGGTTGAACTAGCTTAAAATTCTTATAGTTTGAGGTTTATATGATTCCTATAATTTGAAGTTTCACACTTAAGTCCTAGTCCATTTTGGGTTAATTTTTGTATATGATGATAGACAGGGGTCCAGTTTCATTCTTCTGCATGTAGTTTTCCAGTTTTCCAAGCACCATTTGCTAAGTAGGATTTCCTGTTCCTAATGTTTGCTTTTATCAGCTTTGTTTAAGATGAGTTGGTGGCAGGTCTGTGGTTTTATTTTCAGGTTCTCTATCACATTCCATTGGTCTATATGTCTGTTTGTGAACCAACACTATGGTGTTTTGGTCACTGTAGCCTTATAGTAAAGTTTGAAGTCCAGGAGTGTGATGCCACCAGCTTTGTTCTTTTTGTTGGGGATTGCTTCCATATGAATTTCAGTATTGAATTTCAGCATTGTTTTTTCTAAGTTTATGAAAAATGTTGCTGGTAGTTTGATAGGGATTGTGTTGAATCTGTAGATTGCTTTGGGTAGTATGGACATTTTGATGATATTGATTCTTCCAATTCATGAGCATGGAATGTTCTTCCATTTGTTTGTGTTGTCTTTGATTTCTTTGAGCAATATTTTGTAGTGCTCATGTAAAGATCGTTCTCCTCTTTGGTTATATGAATACTGTGTGTGTGTGTGTGTGTGTGTGTGTGTGTGTGTGTGTTGAATGGGATCGTGTTTTTGATTTGGTTCTCAGCCTGTTTATTGTTGGTCTATAGAAAGGCAACTGATTTTTGCACACTGCTTTTGTATCCTGAGACTATAGCAAAGTTGTTTATCTGTACTAAGAGATATTTGGCAGAATCTATAGGGTTTTCTAGGTATAGAACCATATCATCTGTGAAGAGAGATAATTTAACTACCTCTTTTCCTGTTTGGATGCTTCTAATTTCTTTCTTTTGCCTAATTTTTCTGGCTAGGTCTGAGTATGTTGAATAGGCATAGTGTGAGTAGACATCTTTGTCGTATGCCAGTGCTTAGGAGGAATGCTTCCAGCTTCTGCCTATTAAGTGTGATATTGGTTGCAGGCTTGTCATAGATGGCTCTTTTTATTTTGAAAAATGTTCCTTCAATGCCTAGGTGTTTGAAAGTTTTTATCAAGATGGGATGTTGGATTTCATCAAATTCTTTTTCTACATCTTTTGAGATAATCATGAGGTTCTTGGTCTTATGCCTGTTTATGTGGTGGATTACATGTATTGATTTGCGTATGTTGAAGCAGCTTTGCATCCCAGGAATCAAGCTCATCCGGTCATGATGAATGATGCTTGAAATGTGCTGTTGGATGCAATTTGCTAGAATCCTTTTTAGAATGTTTGCATCTATGTTTATCAGGAAAAGTGGGCTGTAGTTTTCTTCCCTTGTTGAGTCTTTGCCATTTGGGGGTATCAGGATGATATTGGCTTCATAGAATGAACTAGATAAAATTCCTTACTTTTTGATTGTTTGGAATACTTTCATTAGGATTGACATCAGCTCTTCCTTGTACATCTGATAGAATTCAGCTGAGGATCCATCTGGTCCAGGGCTTTTTTTGGCAGAAAGTTTTCTTATTACTGAATTAATTTCTTGGCTTGCTATTGGTCTGTTTCAGGCTTCAATTTCTTCCTGTTTTAAGGAACAGAAGTTGTGTGTTTCCAGGAATTTATCCATTTCCTTTAGGTTTTCTAGCTTATATGCATATAGTTGTTCATATTAATCTCTGATAATGTTTTGTATTTCTTCAGAGTCAGTTGTTACATCACCCTTTTCATGTCTTATTGTGCTTATTTAAATTTTCTCTCTTTCTCTCTCTCTTTTTGTTAATCTGGCCAGGCATTTGTCAATCTTGTTTATTCTTTCAAAGAATCAGTTTTTTGACTTAGTCTTTTTTGTGTTTTTTTCTCTATTTCCTTTATCTCTACTTTTACTTTTTTAATTTCTATCCTTCTATTAGGTTTGAGGTTGGTTTGTTCTTGCCTTTACAGTTTTCTTAAATGTCACAGTAGACTGTATGACATCTCTGTATTTTCTTGGTGTGTCATGCAGTGTTATAACTTCCCTCTCAGCATCATTTTCATGGTATCCCAGAGGTTTGGTATGTTGCATCTTTTTTTTTTTGACTCTGTTGCCCAGGTTGGAGTGCAGTGGCACACCACAGCCTCAACCTGCTGGGCTCAGGCAATCCTTCACCTTCAGCCTTTCAAGTAGTTGGAATTACAAGCATGTGCCACCATGCCCGGCTAGTTTTTAAAATTTATTGTAGAGATGAGGTCTTGCCAAGTTGCCTAGGCTGGTCTTGAACCTGTAGGCTCAGGCAATCTTATTGCCTCATTCTCCCTAAGTGCTGGGATTATAGGCATGAGCCACCATGCCTGGCATGTTATGTCTTTATTTTCAATCATTTCTAGGAATCTTTTTATTTTTGTCTTGATATCTGTGTTAAACCAAAAGTCATTCAGGAGCATTTTGTTCAATTTCCATAAATTTGTGTGCTTTTGAGGCCTCCTGTTGGAAGAGATATTTATTTTTATTCTGCTGTAGTCTGAAAAAATGCTTGGTATGATTTCAACTCTTTGAAATTTGTTCCTGCTTGATTTATGACTGAGTATGTAGTCGATCTTAGAGTGTGTTCCATGTGCTGATGAGAAGAATGTATATTCTGTAGTTACTGGGTGGAGTGTTCTCTAGATGTCTAGTAGATCAAATTGGTCAAGTGTCGAGTTTAGGTCCCAGATTTCTTTGTTAGTTTTTTGCCTCAATGATATGTCTAGAGCGGTTAGCAGGATATTGAAGTCTCCCACTATTATTGTGTGACTGTCTGTGTCCTCTCTTAGACTAATTAGCAATTGCTTTCTAAATCTTGGTGCTCCTATGTTGGGTGTGTAAACATTCAAGATGAATATTTCTTGCTGATGAATTGAGTCCTTTATCATGATGCAATGTCCTTCATTGTCCTTTTAAACTTTTATTTGTTTGAAGTCTGCTTTATCTGATATAAAGATAGCTACCCCTGCTCTTTTTGTTTTCCATTTGCATGGAATATCTTTTTCTAACCCTTTACCTTAAGCCTTCGTTTGTCATTTGCAGAGAGATAGGTTTCCTGAATGCAGCAAAAGGATGGATCATGTTTCTTTATCCAATTTGCCACTCTGTGGCTTTTGAGTGGTACATTCAGTTCATTAATATTTAAATTAATTATTGATATGTGGGGGTTATTCCTATCATATTGTTGCTAAGAAGCTGCTTTGTGTTTTAGGCTTTGTGATTGATTTGTATGGTCTGTAAACTCTATTCTTATCTATAGTTTTGTGATGGGTAGAGCTGTTATTTCATTTCTGTGTTTAGAATTTCCTTGAGGAGTGTCCTGAAGGGCTGGTCTAAAGGTGGAATATTCTCTTAGGGTTTGGTTGTCTGGGTAAGATTTTACTTTTCCTTCACTAATGAAGTTTAACTTGGTGGGGTAGGAAATTTGTGGCTGGAAATGCTTTTCTTTAAGAATGTTAAAGATGAGTCCCCTACCCCTTTTGGCTTGTAGGGCTTCTTCTGAGAGGTCTGCTGCAATTCTGATGGGTATCCCTTAGTAAGTGGTCTGTCCCTTCTCTCTGGCTGCCTTTTTTTCTTTTTTCTTTTTTTTTTTTTTGAGTCAGAGTCTCACTCTGTCACCCAGAGTGGAGTGCAGTGGCCGCTCCTGACTGCAGCCTTGATCTGCCGGGCTCCGGTGATCCTTCCGCCTCAGCCTTCCAGGTAGCTGGAACTATAGGTGCGTGCTACCATGCCCGGCTAATTTTTTGATTTATTGTAGAGATGAGGTCTCGCCAAGTTGCCCAGGCGGGTCTCGAACCTGCGAGCTCAGGCAATACACTCACCTCAGCCTCCCAAAGTGCTGGGATTACAGGCTGAGCCACTGAGCCCAGCTGCCTTTTTTTTCTTTTATGCTTACCTTGGCAAGTCTGATTATCATGTGTCTTCGGAACAGTCTTTTCATATAATACCTCACAAAGTTCTCGGAATTGCTTGTGTCTGCATAGCCTCTCTCTAGTGAGATAGGGGAAATTTTTTTGGATAACATCTTGAAAAGTTTGTTCCAGTGTGTCTTCATTTTCCCTTTCTCCCTCAGGAATGCCAATTAACCATAAGTTTGATCTCTTTACATAATTCCAGACCCTCTCGCAGGCTTTGTACATTTTTTTTTCTAAATATTTTCTCCTTATTTTTGTCAAACTGGGTTAATTCAATGATTTGATCTTCAAACTCTGAGATTCTTTACTCTGGTCAATTTTACTGTTGAGGCTTACTATTGTGTTTTGAAATTCCAGGAGAGAATTCTTCATCTTCAAAATTCTCATTTGGTTCTTTTTTAAGATGGCCAGGTCAGCTTTTACTTCCTGTACTGTTTTCATAGCCTGATTAACTTGGGTGGCTACTGTTTCCTGGATCTCATTGAGTCTTTTTGCCATTGAATTCTATGTCATCAGGGACAGACATTCTGAATAGGTTCCGTTACTTGGGATCTTAGGGGGCCCTTTGCTGGTGATTAATCATTTTGGCTTTGGGGATTTCCAGTGTTTTATTCACTGGTTGTTTCTGATCTTTGAGGGCAGCCCCTTTTATTTTTCTTTTTTGTTTTGTTATTTTGTATCTGTTGAAGTTGCTGTTAGTGGGGTGACAGTTTGTGTTGTTCTATTACAGGGATTTATCTTTTAATTATTTGTTTTTCCTATGGTAGTGTCTGTGGTGTGTGTTGAGTATAATCTATTGGCTTCCCTTAGTAGCTTGCCTCCCTGTTCTCTCAACACCCCACAGGCTGCTCTGCCTTTGAAAGGGACAGAAGTGACTGTGAAGATGGTGACATTGTTCTGTACTCAAAGGAACAGAGAACATGGGTTTGCACACTCCAGTCATGACCATATTTGTTTACTATCCATTTAACCTTTCCTCAGTCCTTTTAGCAACTTAGATTTCCTTGTCTCAACAGACTGGGGAGAGTGCTATAATACTAGACCTCTGTGCTAACATGCTAAAGGTAGAATTCAAAGATCTGGAGACCATTTCATTAGAGGTCATTTAGGGAGAGTGAAATTTTGGCCTAACAAATTGATCAGCATTCTGTTCATAACCCCCATCTCTGGCAGAGCTTAGTCTTTCCTACTGGAGTCATTCAAAATTTATCTAGTTGCTTACACTTTTAGTCACATTTCGGTTTTCCTGATTGCTCTGTAATTTCTGGGAAATTCTGTAATTTCATCTTGATAAAGAACCCAGGATGTTGTTTCTACAAGTTGCATTCAGGGAGGGGCCTTATGATTCTGAGGACTTTTGAAAGATCAGTCCACATTTTTTGCATTCTTTAATTTATTTGAGTCAGAACAAGGCCGCCTTTTTCAGGACCTCAAGTAGAATATGCTGATGTCTGCTGCATTTTCCCATATGCTGCCTTTTTTTTTTTTCTGAGCCCAGTCCAATTATACAGAGATAAATTGCTTGGGCATTATCTGTTAACCCTGTGCTAAGTGTGGCAGAGGTTACCAAAGTGAATTAGACGCTTTTTGCCCTAAAGCCGTTTATGTTCTTGTGGGATGAAAGAAATGGTAAGTACATTAAAGCTGCATTATGCAGACAAAAATAAGTCTAATTTCTGTTTCCATTGTTATACCTTACTTGGGTTAAATTACTAAAAATTTCTAATCAATACCCTGTGAAATAAAGGAGGGTAAGAAGAGAAAAACAAAGTCCCCAACCACATATACTCATCAGTTGCTGTGAATAGCCTTGTTCCTATGTGTGAAGTCCAGATGTTGGGTTGATGCTATGGCTCAGTGAATGACAAAAAATCATAGCACCATATTGTATATAGCTTTGCTATTTATATAGGACCAGTGATGAAGTATTAGCCCTCTTGACTAATATTTCCTGCCCTAAAGGATTCGCTAGTGGGCATTCAACTATGCACAGCTGGAAGAAGCTTATCCTGAAGTCTGTGACTGTAAAACGGGGTGCCTTTCAACGTTCACTGTGCTGCAGTTGTAGAATGTTCCAGAGATAGAACGGGAATCGCTACAAAGCAATATGGCTAAGACAGCCATGATACACAGGCCCTGGCTCTAAAATCTTTCTTATCAATAAATTAATTCACGAAACCTCATGGCTTATCCATATAAAAAAGACAACAGCTAATGATTTCCTACCTTAATTGCAGAAGCTAGGCACAAAGCAAGCAGTTCATTTCTTTGGAGTGTCCAGTGAGCAGTTAATTTCTTTGGAATTCCCAGTTAATCTTTCAGCCAAGATGACTAATGACTAATTCTTGGTTCTTGACAACTGTTCTTCTCCAGCTCAAACATGTTCTCGGCAGATCATGAAGCACCCTGACCACTGAGCACGGCTTTGCCTGCTCCATTTAGAGAGGCATTAGATGTCTTCAGGGTCACCGTTTGTTTGCATATATCTTTGACATCATCTTTTTGGACCGCACTAGAAGCAGTTACCTCATAGTGAGCGGGGAGAAATCTCTGACTGTATCAACACATCAGTATCTGTGACCGAAATATCCCAGACCCGGGCTCTCCCAGGGGGCTTCTCTGGCCAAGAAGATTCCTGAAATCAGGAGTGTGAGGAAGACGAGAAAGCCAGTGTTCTTATGAACTAAGCTTTATTTCTAATAAAAGAAAGGAAAACAAGAACAAAACATTGACAGCAGTTCAAAATCCAGCTTGTTTTCTTTACAGAGGCCGTTCATTTTAAGTTTGTCCATAAAAACTCCCATATTTTCTGCTTAGCTTATTGTCACCGACTTCGAGAAGATAGATGGTTCCTTCTGGCTCTTTCCTTCTCTGTGCTCACCTGTGGACTGAAGTTGGGCAGTTTCTCATCAGACAGAGGGGGTTAGGTGAGTGGCACAGTGAGGGGTACAGCTTTATCTGGTCCGTCTGCCTTTCTAAGTTCCATCTTCACAGTGTTTCACTGAGGAAGGCAGGGGATTTTCTCTGACCTGATTCAATCTACAAGGATGAGGAAGTGCAAGAAGTCAAGGTCAGAGGAGTTCTTCCATCCTTTCTCGGGATCCAACAGGCTCGGCTCCTCTGAACTCTGCATTCAGGGACATCATGCCGGGAGCTCAAAATTGGCCACGATGGGGTATTTGCACCATGGAAATATGCAGATGTCACCCTTCAAGGCTTCTTTTTCCTTTTTCTTTTTCTGGAGAGCTGGCTGACCAGCGCATCACTGCCCTTTGTTTTTCTTGACATACGCCCAAAGGGTTTCTTCCCGTGTCCAGTATAGTTTCCACAGAATTCTGACATATTGTCACACACACACAGTGAGTTAGAAACAGATGAATTCTCTCCTCCTGCATCATCATCAAAAGATAGGTCCCATAATCTCCATGAACAACCCTTTAGAGTGCCACGCAATATATGTTGCTAGGGGACACGAGTGTGTTCTCCAAGCCGTTGAGGATTCTCGGGACTCTGCGATGCCCTCGTCCCCACCGTCAGCCTGAGGACTTCATCTCCTGTCCCCAGCGGGAACTCAGGAGCCACACTCCTCCCAATTTGGGGGCATCCACCGTTGGGACAGTGTTCAGGAGCACAGTTATGCATCCCTCCCCCACCCGAGGACTCCTGGAGAGGGATGAGTGAGAGTCTCTGAGAAGAGCCACTTGGTCCCCAGTTGTGGATGGGAGTAGTGTCTGGGGTCGCTGTATTCCAGGGAAGTTGATTTTTTTCTTGTCTCGAGTTGGAGTCTCACTCTGTCACCCAGACTGGAGTGCAGTGGCATGCTCATGGCCACCTCAGCGTCGATCTGCTGGGCTCAGGCAATCCTTCCACCTCAGCCTTCCAAGTAGCTGGAACTACAGGTGCACGCCACCACACCCAGCTACTTTTTTGATGTATTGTAGAGACGAGGTCTTGCCAAGTTGCCCAGCCTGTTCTCGAACCCATGGGCTCAGGCAATCCTCTCACCTTGGCCTCCCCAAGTGCTGGGATTACAGACTTGAGCCACTATGCCTGGCCTGAGAAACTGATTTTACGCTCTTATTCTGTGAAACAGCAGAGGCACAAAAATGTGGAATCTGGGTTGAATCAGACATGATTTAACTATCAGTTAAGCCCCTCACAATAATTTACCCATTCATTTGTACTTCAAGATTTTTTTAAAAATCAAAGAAATTGCCAATAAATTTAAAATCCTCTTCTGAAGATAAGTGGACAAAGTTGTAGGGACCTCTGAACTGCCATTGGACATAAGATACAAATTTGGTTTCTTTGTTTTTTTTTAAAGCCAGGATACAGAAGACTTTTTCGGTTTTTTAAAAAGCCACATTAAAAATTCACTCTCTTTGAGCCATTGTGGACAAAACCTACACTACCACGCCCACAGAAGGGGCGCTAGAACATTTTTGTGGAATTACTTTGTGAAAGAAATGTCAACATTTTAGAATAATAAGCTAAAGTGAGAGTTGGCTTGGAAATAACTTCCTTGCTCAGGCAGCTAGCACCGGCGAAAGACCTCACTGGTTCCTCCAGCTACCTCAGTGGCTTATCTGTTCACTTGGAACAATTTCACAAGTGAGGAGGCCTTGGCACAAACCGTGTACTGTTCTTTTCTTTAACAAGTGCCTGGCACTTTGAAATCACTCAGTAAGTATATATTGACTATAAATAATTAAGTAGACCTTGAAAATAATTTCACAGATGACAGTTAAATCAATTCTACCTTCAAACTTCATTTTGAGCTATACATATATATATATATATATTTTTTTTGTTGTTGTTGTTGTTGTTGTTGTTGTTTGTTTTTTGGTTTTTTGGAGTCTCACTCTGTTGCCCAAGCTAGAGTGCAGTGGCACGCTCACGGCCACCTCAGCATCGACCTGCTGGGCTCTGGCGATCTTTCGGCCTCAGCCTTCCAAATAACTGGAACTACAGGCATGCACCACCACGCCCGGATAATTTTGTGATTTATTGTAGAGACAAGGTCTCACCAAGTTGCCCGGGCGGGTCTCAAACCCGCGGGCTCAGGCAATCCACTTGCCTCGGCCTCCCAAAGTGCTGGGATGACAGGTTGAGCCACTGAGCCCGGCCTGAGCAATATATTATAAAGTGACAAGGAAAGTTTTATTCTAAAATTTGCTTCTCAAAGGTACAGTCATATGTAGGCTTTACAAGTATGCAAATAACAAAACTATTTAATGAAAGCGGTGGAATTGTTTTGGTAAAATTGAAACAGTAGAGCAAATATAGGGCATAATTGGCTTTGAATCTAAGTGAAATCTCTAAAGAAACAGAAAACTCCCAAGTCTATAGTTTTGGATAAGACTCTTGTTCAAGCAGTATCCAGCTATTTATAATCTAGAAGAGAAACTCTATTTTTACTCAATTCACATATGCCAATTTTTTTTTTTTTTTTGCATCGGGTATTGTAAGAGATTTTTCAAAAGCATTCCTTTTATCTACTGAGCTTTGATGTTCTGGTTTTTTCTCGTTTATATTTCTTGTCCTTGCGCTAGTCTTTGCACACATTACTGCAGAGCAGAAGTGTAGAGAGGACAGAAGGGTGTTTGGACTCATGGCCTCAACTGGCCCGGAATAGTCCAACTGCAGGCTCATTCTCTGCTTAGGACAGCTGGCTGTGTCCAGTATGGGGAAAGTCCTTTGTTCACAGGCTATGCCACACCCTCACTCTGGTGTGCCAGCTGCCTGGCAAATTTTTGTCCTTGGCGGAGGTGTCATTTGATGAGAGAATACAGACAACGGAAGGCAAGCACACGCCCTCCCTCCTAGCAGGGGCTAGTTCTTCATTGTGTCCTGAGAATGGTGTTTCCCGCTAGTATGCTAAGAACAGGACAGGGTGAACAGAAAACATGGGGAGGGTAAAGGACACCCTCCCTGGTTACGAGTTTGGGACATACTCACTTTGGGCATTTTTGTTGGCTTGAATGGCAGTGGATGAAAATAAAATGTCAACAAAATAAGAAGGTGGTATTAAATTACTGGGAAAGTATTTTATTTTTTCTCATGGCTACAGGGAAACAGACTTTACTATTTATGTGCATCTTAATTTTTAGACATTAAAAATTACAGGAACGCGGCCAAAATTAAAAATAACCTATGTTTTGTACTTTCTTGATGTGGAACTACAGAACATTCTTTGACCTTTCCTCTGCCCTAGCTCCCAGTGTTTGGTTACCATGGCTACCACCAAGTCTCGCTTTTTTTTTCCCTGATGTAAAAGGATAACAGTGTCACATGAGGGGCAGACTGAAGGCCGAACACGCAAACGCAGAGTGTAGACTTCTTGTGGCATGCAGCCTGTCCGAGTCAGTCTGCTGTGTTTGCGGTATGTGTCTTTGCTATTTCGCGGGGCTTGTCCTCCAAGGTGACCCACCCAGGTCCCCATCAAGCTGCTGACAACCCTCAGGGCCCAGCTGGAGAACCATCATCTGAGTCCTCAGAGCTTGCTCCTCTGTCCTGATCTACGGCCATTGGTCTTCGCACGTTTCCAGTTTCATGTGATCTTTTTATCTTTTAAATCTGTTTAAATGTTTGTCCTGTAGACCAGTCTTCACATGAGAAGTCTTGGGGGTGTGAGCTTTCATTATATTTATTTGTGATGTAAACATACTATATATATAATATTATTTATAATTACTTAATTATTTTGTCTTTTTTGTTTTTATGTATGTTGTATAAATAAATATACATATGTTGGGATAAAGACTACCCTTTTATTGATGAATTGAATTACCAAAAAAATTTAGATTATAACTTTTTTTTTTTGAGTTGGAGTCTCACTCTGTCGCCTAGGCTGGAGGGCAGCGGCACGCTCGTGGCCACCGCAGCCTTGACCTGCTGGGCTCAGGCGTTCCCTTGGCCTCAGCCTTCCAAGTAGCTGGAGCAACAGGCATGCACTGCCACACACAGCTAATTTTTTTTTAATTTATTTCAGAGACAGGGTCCCGCCAAGCTGCCCTGGCTGCTCTCGAACCCCTGGGCTCGGGCAATGCTCTCGCCTCCGCTTCCTAAAGTCCTGGGATTACAGGTGTGAGCCACCACACCCGGCTGACTATAACGTTCTTGAGGAGAGCAAAGCGTATTTTTTGTGTGTTTTGCATCCAACGTGGTGCTAGTGTGCCTGTTATCCAACACAGTGGTATACAAAAAATGTTTGTGGAGTAAGGTGTGACCCACAGTTTTCTGGCTGAGAAAGCCTGAAGGTCATAATGGAAGGTCAGTGTGGTGCTTCTACATCGCCATTTCTACCCAAACTACTGCAGAATCCTGCCCACCTCCCTCCAGGTCAATTTATGAGGAGGTCCCCAAGGTGTATGTAAGCTCTCCCGCTACCTCCCTAAGCTGCCTTGAAGGCCTACAGTGACTGCTCAGAAGTCCCTATGTCCCCTCCCTGCCTCCTGCACCATCAGGCCTCTCCCAGAACCTTCCTGCTGGGCCTCCGCTTGGGCTCACGCCTTTCCTATTTACTATTCTCTTTGTACCTCCAAGGGGCCTCAGCTTTGGCTGCGTGCCCGGGGAGGCCTTCTGAGAAACACAGCCCACCCCCGTGCACACGTTTCCTCTCCCCTTGGTGGAAAGCAACCTTGAGCTTTGGTCAAGCTTGTGGACGGGGTGCAGCCTCTTCCTTCCAGACAGACAGTTCCTCTCCAGGAGGCTTCTCTGACCATCCTGCACAATTGTCTGCCTCTCACTTCCACCCCCTCGCTCGTGCATTTCTGTGCCATCCAGTCCTGTCCAGATTGGACCCAAACTCAGATGCTTTCAGAGGACAGATGGATCTTCAACAGGTGAAGCTGGCAGACTCCCTGTGTCTTAACCTCCTTGGAGTTAAATAGGTTTTCCTTTCTTAGTGAAACATGAAACTTCTGGTGTAGCTTTTGTTCCCCCCAAGGTTACAGAGATGAATTTCTCTACAATAAGAAAACCATAGCGTGGATGTAGGAACAAACACACGTGAGCCCTGGCAATCGGCTCTTGGTCTCAGTGACCAAGAGGTAATGACGACAGACAGAACTGTAGTGAACTAGCGAGTGAACGCCCTCTCTAAATGGGTGAGCCACCACTCAACTCCAGCTAAGTGTCCCTGTAGGGGACTGTGGCCCAGAGGACCAGATCTTCTGATGCTTTTCAATAAAATCTAAATAGATTATTTGTGAAAACTGAATTTTATTATTTTATTTTTATTTCATTTTATTTTAATTTTATATTTTATTTTATTTTTTGAGGTAGAGTCTCACTCTGTCACCCAGGCTGGAGTGCAGTGACATGCTCACAGTCACCCCAGCATCGACCTGCTGGGTTTAGGTGATCCTTCCGCCTCAGCCTTCCAAGTAGCTGGAACTACAGCCCCGGTTAACCACACCCGGTTAATTATATATATATAAAATTATATATGTATATATAATATATATTTATTTATTTATTGTAGAGATGAGGTCTTGCCAAGTTGCCCAGACTGTCCTCGAACCTGTGGGCTCAGGTAATCCTCTCACCTTGGCCTCCCAAAGTGCTGTGATTACAGGCTGGAGCCACCGAGCCTGGCCAAAAGCTGATTTTTTTTTTTTTTTAGTTGGAATCTCACTCTTGTCACCCAGGCTGGAGTGCAGTGGCACACTCATGGCCACCGCAGCCTCCACCTGCTGGACTTAGGTGATCCTTCTGCCTCAGCCTTCCAAGTAGCTGGAACTACAGGCGCACGCCACCATGTCTGGCTAGTTTTTGTGATTTATTGTAGAGACGAGGTCTCTCCAAGTTGCACGGGCTGGTCTCGAACCCGCGGGCTCTGGCAATCCTCTTGCCTTGGCCTTCCAAAGTGTTGGGATGACAGGCTGAGCCACCACACCCAACCCAAAAGCTGATTTCTAAAAACCTCATTAGCACACGCGTACGCACGTGAGCATACGTATACACAGAAACCACGTCCGCAAAGAAGTTTTGCTCTGTAGAGCATCATTTCATAACCTGCTAGTCTAAACCTTCCAACAGGAAGGAGATGAATAATTATGTGGCATGTCAACTGTTTATGTAAACAATTGCCATTAACGTCATTATTGTCCAGCCAAGCCAAGTAATTCTAGTTTAACTGGGGGATGGGAAGAGAGTTGTTGGTTAAAATAGCCAGATAATCTGGGGCCTCTTTGCAATGTTCTGGGCCTGACTTAGTCCTACTTGGTCCTGCAGCATTGTTTCTCAATGTGTGGTCCTGGGACTGACAGCATCAGCACCAGCCAGGAACTTGTTAGAAATGCAAATTCTCAACTCCCCCCCACCCCCCAAATCAGACAATCGGTGTTAACAAGCCCTCTGGCCTCTCCTTGGGCATGGAAGCTGGGGCAGCCCTGCCCTGGGCTTGCAGAGTGAGCCCTGGTAGGCTGGTGCAACTCTGGGTCTCCTGCTCACCCACCCTCAATGCCAGGTTAGGGGAGCCAAGATATGCGTGACCGGTGAGCCCTGGGCTCTCCAGGAAAGGAATATTGGACTGAGATGTGAAAGAGGAAGCTGGCACTTAGTAGAAAAAGGAGGATTCAGGAATTAGGTATGTTAAGAGGGAGAGGAGAAAACAAGTGTACCTAAGATTTCTTCTGGTCCCTCCTCCCAGGGCTTGTTTGATACAGAATAGGCTGGGGGTAGGGTGTGAGAAATCCCTGACGACAGCTTTCCTCCAAACCAGTCTTAAAACTGGCTACTTTGTTTTCTTTTTTTTTCAAAGAAAAAAAGTTTATTTAAAAGTAAATTAGAGAGCGAAAGAGAAGGGAGAGAGAAGATTCACCTCCCCAAGGTAGGGGAGGGGGCCAAAGCCAGGAAGCATGGTGACAGCCATAGCTCAAAGAGCACATGGCCACACCAGAGTCTAGCAAGGCAATGGCTGCCAGCTGCTTGTGGTTGAGTCCTTTTAACCATTCCCCTTGATGAGGGAATACCATTAGGGTGATTGGGCGGTGGTCTGCTCCACGTCATCACAAAGGGGCACGCAAGCACAGGTACTGATGATGTCAGGTGATGGACAGCAGGCAGATGGGTGGGTTAGTCACATGATTGCTGCCATGGTGCGGGGGGAAGTCTATCTGTGTCACGTGGGTCACCGAGGGATGATTAGGCTAACTTGGGGAGTTTGGGCCCAGAGGGATTTTTTCCTGCAAGAGACTTGTTAGACATTTGCAATTCACAAATTCCTTGACCAAAGGTGTAACCCTCTGCATGCTCTTGGACACCCCCCTGGTTCAGATGATTTTTCTGGGTCTCACAGGCTTTTCCAGTCCCTGGTCTTGGGAGATACCTCATAACATTCCCAATGCCAAAAATCCTGGTACCAGGTCTTCAATACTTTGTTTTCTTCTCACTCACAGATTGACACACAAAGACTCCAGCAATGTTGAGCTAAGGTCGTGAGGATGCTGTGTGGTTTAAATTCAACCTGCGCCATTTCTTGGCATCATGCTGATCTTCTGGAAGAGGGAGAGTTCGAGATGAGTGGGGGTCCTGTTTGGGCTTGGGTCGCGCTTCAGAGATCAGGGATGGGGGACCCTTTGAAGCAGAGCGGGCTTGTGTTCTAATTTCAGTGAAAGGCATGGGAGAGGATCCCTGTAGGGAACCAGGATAGGCACCTGTGAGAAGGAGGGAGAGGGCAGAGGAAGACGGTGGGTGCTTGTTCTCTCTTCCCCAAAGCCCCCCAGTTTCATCTGAGGGGTACTGCGCTGTCATCTCATTGCTGGACAGTCCTGACCTCTGACTGCCTCCAGGCCCCATGTGAATTTCATTTCTTTCTTTTCTTTTTCTTTCTTTCTTTCTCTTTTTTTGGACTCTTACTCTGTCACCCAGGCTGGAGTGCAGTGGCACGCTCCCAGTCACCGTGGCCTCGACCTGCTGGGCTCAGGCGATCCTTCTACCTCAGCCTTCCAAGTAGCTGGAATTCCAGGCACACGCCACCATGCCTGGCTAATTTTTTGATTTATTGTAGAGATGAGGTCTCACCAAGTTGCCCAGGCTGGTCTTGAACCTGTGGGCTCAGGCAATCCTTTCACCTCAGCCTCCCAAAATGCTGGGATTATAGGACTGAGCCGCCGCCCCAGCCGCTTTTTTTTTCGAAGAGCAGAAAGACTAGTGATGAAGTTTAAAGGATGCTCCTTTACTTAGGTGGAAGACCTGGAGTACTTGATAGTTTGCAAAACTGTAACCAGCATTCCATTTCCGAGTTAGGACATCCATAGCACCCAGGGCACGGTTCTAATACTTGATTTCTTTTTGAGAGTCAACTTTGCTTTTCAGTTACCCCTCCCACACTCCTTCCTGGCAGTCCCCTGCCAGAGGTGGAGAGCTCCTCTGGCTCCTTCCTGTTGATTTCAGTTGCGTCTGTGATTGTTTCCAGCTCTATTCAGCATGCATAGTGCAGCAGCCCAAATCAGAATTCAATTTAGTCCTCCACGCTTTCTCTCCTCCCAGGCGCTCCGCCCCTGTGTCTGGGGTGGGGTGAACTCGCATCCAGGGTGGGCGTGGGAGGGACGTTTGTTAACACGGTTGTCTTCTGGAGTAGCAGGGGGGGAGCACGCCCAGCATCCCTGCTGCTGTTGGGACTGGCTGCCTCATTTAGCAGGTCCAATGAAAATGCAAGGCTGCCAGGCGCGGTGGCTCACACCCATAATCCCAGCACTTTGGGAGGCCAAGGCGAGAGGATTGCCTGAGCCCACGGGTTCGAGACCAGCCCGGGCAACTTGACGAGACCTCATCTCTACAATAAATCAAAAAATTAGCCAGGCGTGGTGGCACGCACCTGTAGTTCTGGCTATTTGAAAGGCTGAGGTGGAAGGATTACCTGAGTCCATCAGGTCAAGTCTGCAGTGGCCACGAGAGTGCCACTGCCCTCCACCCTGGGTAACAGAGTGAAAGAAAAGAAAACACAGAGCCACTTGTTAAAAAATAATTGGGACTTTCAAGAGAGAACCAATTGCAACGTGGACATGCTGCAAAGCCACCCTGCCATCCTGCCTGTGTTCTCTTTTGCTGTCTCCCTACCGGGCCCCTGGTGAGAGGGGTGCCCGTGAGTCTTCCTGGTGACATGCTCTTTTCTCCTGCTGCCTGGGCTCCCCCTGCAGCTCCCAACGGGGCAGCCAATGTCTTGAGGGTAGCTGTGCCTCGTTAGGGTAGCTACCCTAGTTTGGGTGGTTTGCCTTGAAGCCCCTGCCTTGTGGACTCTCCAAGTTTCCTTCCTGGGCATTTGGCCCTTGAAGTCTCCTGCACCCATCACAGGGGTGGTTGTCCCCTCCCCTCCTTTCTAGAGTCAGTGCTGCTGGATCTGTGTGTCTGCCTGCGTATCCACACACAGCTGATGGCAGTGGGGATGTCATGGTACACAGACTGCAGTCTCCTCCACGGTGGATTGCTCAGACTTGGTGGGAGAACCCATGTATACTCATGCTCTCTCTCGATATATCTGGATATATCTATTTTCTCTTCTCTTACTTTCAGCCATTTTCTAAGTACTGCAAACTGGGGTCGGAGTGCGGTGTGGCAGGAGCCATGTCTACTTTCGTTGTTTACTTATTTGTTTACTTTTTACTTCTCCTAGTTTAAATCCTTTTGGTCCCATTGTCTAGATCAGGATGTGGCGTCCACACCAGCCACACCCTTTTGTTTATGTCCCACTTGTGGCTGCTCTGATGCTTTGACAGCAGATCTGTGTAGAGACAAGTGACCACTTGCCCGCAAAGCCAGAAAGATTCGAGGCCTGCCCTGCCCTCTTGTAGAAAACATTTCCACCCAGTGCCAGATGCTTGCAGTTGACAGTCGTGGCATTGTCCCTGGTGCCACCTCTGTGAGGGCATTAAGAGGCGTTTTAAGACTTTTAAGACTCTGGTAGTTAACTTGTCATGGTTGTTGCTGCCTGTCTTTTTTGTTTTTTGAGTCGGAGTCTCACTCTGTTGCCCAGGTTGGAGTGCAGTGGCACGTTCATGGCCACCGCAGCCTCGACCTGCTGGGCTTCAGCGATCCTTCTGTCTCAGCCTTCTAAGTAGCTGGAACAGGCATGCGCCACCACACCCGGCTAATTTTTTTATTTTTATTGTAGAGATGAGGCATTGCCAAGTTGCCCGGGCTGGTCTTGAACCCGTGGGCTCAGGCAGACCTCTCACCTCAGCCTCCCAAAGTGCTGGGATTATAGACGTGAGCCACCACGCCCGGCCTTTTGCTGCCTGTCTTCATACTGCTAGTAAACCCTTGGAGAGTCATGGGGAGAATTGAACAAGCACTATAAGTTCACACACACACACACACACACACACACACACCCAGTGGGTAGCGCATCGTGCATTATGCAGATGGGCAAATTGTGGATGGGAGGGTAGCGCATCGTGCATTATGCAGATGGGCAAATTGTGGATGGGAGGGTGCATTATGCAGATGGGACTGGTCCAGAGTTGCGGAAGAAGTGTGAGGGGTCAGAGATGCAGCCCTCTAGACTCTTCAAGAGCAATGGCAGCCATGTCCAGGAGGGGCCCGCCTGTTAGGACAAGCACTGAGGATGCCAATGCATGAGGTCAAGGAATGCCATTGGGTACACAGTGGAGCTGGGTGGTGTGCTGAGGTAGGGCAGCTGGAGGGAGGAGGATGCAGGCCACGATGGGCTGGGCACTGTGGCTTACGCCTGTAACCCCAGCACTTTGGGAGGCCGAGGCGAGGGGATTGCTGGAGCCCAGGAGTTCGAGACCAGCCTACGCAGTATAGTGAGACCACCATCTCTAAAAAAAGAAGGAAAGAAGGAGAGAGAGAGAGAGAGAGAGAGAAAGAAAGAAGAGAAAAACGTATTCCAAAGGCGAGGACTCGGTTTCTTGTCTATTTCCTGCCCACACCCTGTGTCTGGGACGGACATTGGCATGGCATTGTAGATAAAATGGATTTTGAGGGCACCTCGATGGGCTCGTTACAAAATTCTCTTCTGCCTCTGTGGTGCTCGCCAGCCTTGGCTGTCAGAGCCACAAGTCACGTGCAGGATGGCTGGCTGCCTAGGACCCCCCGCCCTTTACACGGTGGCAGGGCGACAAACATTTCGCAGTGTCTGTCAATGTCTTTGACAATCGTGTGGCCTCCGTTGCATTCATAGGACGTGTTTTAGGAAGAGTGAGTCTTAACATTCTCCCTTCTTGGTTGATGACATATCTGTGTTCTGTTGTCATTTCTGGCTCCCTATACTTTGATCTAATCTAAGACAGGGTGCTCAGGGTTCATTAGAAAATACAGCTCAGCCTGTAATCCCACACCTTGGGAGGCTGAGGTGAGTAGATTGCCTGAGCCCGTGGGTTCGAGACCCGCCCAGGCAACTTGGCAAGACCTCATCTCTACAATAAATCAAAAAATCAGCTGGGCATGGTAGCGCATGCCTGTAATTCCGGCTACTCGAAAGGCTGAGGCGGAAGGATCCCCGGAGCCCAGCAGGGCGAGGCTGTGGTGGCTGGAATAAGACTCTGACTCAAAAAAAACCCAAAAAACAAAAAAACTAGCTGGGTTCGGTGGCTCAGCCTGTAATCCCACGCCTTTGGGAGGCTGAGGTGAGTGGATTTCCTGAGCCTGCAGGTTCGAGACCCTCCTGGGCAGGCGAGACCTCATCTCTACAATAAAATAAAAAAATCAGCCGGGCGTGGTAAAACATGCCTGTAATTCCGGCTACTCCGGAAGGATCGCCAGAGCCCAGCAGGTCGAGGCTGCGGTGGCCGGGAGCCGCCACTGCACTCCAGTCTGGGTGACAGAGTGAGACTCCAACTAAAAAAAAAAAAGAAAAAGAAAATACAGAAGTCAGGAGGCAGTCAAAAAAGACACAACTCGACTCATACATACAACTGTTGTCATGTTGTTCTTTTATGTCAAGAAATGCTCTAGGGACTTGAAAGAATTTAGAGGACACACGATTGCAGTTGTGGTGTGCACAGGCAGTGAGCACACCCAAAGCCATCATCAGCATAGACGGGCCATCTGCGCTGAGTTCATTCTCCTCCCAGTGGTTGGTGACAGGAAGCAGTGATGTCACCAACCGCTGCACGCCTCCCTCCCCATGGAGGATAACTCACCTTGTCAATATGGGCCATCATTTTGCCTTGCATTTCTTAAAATTCAGTAAAATTATTTCAGAATATCTGCTGCAGAAGGACATTTTTCCATCAGGAAATATTGCACAGTTGGCTTAATAGACTCATTAGCGAATCCACAGACTAGAAATTGTCTTAATTTGGCTCATTGAAAAAAAATCAGTTCAATTCACATCCAGTTGGCAGAAAATGGTTCTTTTTCTGGAGTCTTCATGACTTTTTCGATCCAGAAAATCGAAAGGGTGTGAGAGCAGAGTTATCTGTCGGCTCCTTTGCAAACCTCAATTCTTGAGGAGCAGAAAGGCAGGTGAGGGAGAAAAGTGCGGCCTCAGAGAGGAAGGTGTGCATGAGTTGAAATTGGAGGGCAAGACAGTCCACTGGGACAGTAGGGTTCCATCTTGGCCATGGTTGAGACTGCTTAGGGGATGCTGTGCTCTGTAACTGACTGCACAGGGTGTCTGTGAGCACATTTGTATTCAGCAGCCCTGATTTGGTGGTAAGAGCTTCTTCCACTCAGACTTTCCTGCTCGTGGAGAATCCACACAGGCCTGGGTTCTAGTGCAGGCTTTCCCAGGTACTACTGGCCACATCATTGGGAAAACGATGAGAACTCTCAAAGACTCACTTTCTAATCTTCGTCAGAGAAGGAGACAGTGCCTGCTTTCCTGGTCTGCTGTCAGTTCGTCAGGAGGTGGTACCATGCATGTCAGATGCCTTGCCCATTGATCTATGTATGTTAGAAATGTCAACCATCGTTGCTATTGAAAACAAAGGTGGCCGGGCTCGGTGGCTCAACCTGTCATCCCAGCTCTTTGGGAGGCCGACGTGAGAACCTGTGGGTTCGAGACCTCCTCTCTACAATAAATTAAAAAATTAGCCAGGCATGGTGGCGCATGCCTTCCAAGTAGTTCCAGCTACTTGGAAGGCTGAGGCAGAAGGATCACCAGAGTCTAGCAGATCGAGGTAGCGGTGGTCGTGGGTGTGCCACTGTACTCCAGCCTGGGCAACAGAGTGAGACTCCAACTCAAAAAAAAAAAGAAAGAAAGAAAGAAAACAAAGGCAACATTCAGGATAATTCAGCATACCCAAACTGCTGAGACATAGCAGTAGATAAAAAAGACATGAAACTCAAATACATTGCTAAATATGTTTATATTTAGAATGTCTTATTATTGCAATTCTGATGTTACTTTTCCACTAGATATAGTATATAACACATACTCATTGGTTACATGCAAAGAGTTAGGCCCTCAAATTTAAGCAATTATGATAACTAATGATCATTATTGAAGAGAAAGAGGTGACGCACAACAACCAGGTCACAAGGTGACAGTCCTTAAGTCCTGGTATGTATTTAGGAGATACTCCTAAGGGGAGTTGAGTCCTAATGGCTCTGAGCCTCAGTTTCCTCAGTTGTAAAGTGGAAGGAGAGGCGGCGCTAGAGTGCTTGTTATATAGGGAGATGAAATAGACATGAACCTCAAATACTTGTCTTTCTAGCTACAGATAGCCTGTTTTGTTAGTGGCAGGGAAATGACTGATTCTTTTTTTTTTTTTTTTTTAATTTTAAAGATGTGGAGTACAATTCAGGGGTTAGGTATACAAATGTTTATTATACAGGTATCCTTGTTGATGAGGTGGGCCCGCCCTCCCCTGGCTGTTTCCCTCAACCGCCAAAATCCCTTTCTTATAGTATTCCGATAGTTGTTCAAGGTCCACTTATGAGAACATGTGATACTCAGTTCTTTATTTCTGTGATCGATCACTCAGTATTATAGACTCTAAGTCCATCCAAGTTGCTGCAAAGTTCATAATTTTGTCCTTTGTTATGGCTACGTAATTATTTCATTGTGTATATGTACCACTTTTTTTTATCCAGTCCACTTTCGATGAGCAGTACAGTTGGTTCCATGTTTTTGCTGTTGTGAATAATGCTGCAATAAACATGCACATACAGGTATCTTTTTCATAGAGTGATTTGAGTTCCTCTGGGTATATTCCCAGTAGGGAGAATGCAGAGTCATATGGGAGGTCGACTTTTAGATCTTTTAGGAAACACCACATTGTTTTCCACAGAGGCTGTACTGGTTTACACTCTCACCAACAGTGTAGAAGTGTTCCCTTTTCCCTGCATCTTCTCCAGTATCTGTTGTTTTTTTGTGTTATTGATGATGGCCATCCTGAACGGAGTTAGGTAGTATCTCAGTGTGGTTTTAATTTGCATTTCCTTGATGACTAGTGAGGTTGAACATTTCTTCATGTTTCTGTTGGCTGCTCGGATGTCTTCTTTTGAGAAGTGTCTTTTGCCCTCTTTGTAATGGGGCTGTTTGTTTTTTTCTTTTTGGCATGTTTGAGTTCCTTATAGATCCTAGATGTTAGGCCTTTGAATGACTAATTCTTATTCAGTTCTGGGCCTGGGCCTTTTTAGAAGTGACGAAATGGATCAGGAATGGATTCTAGTCCTGGCTAGCCAGGAGCCTGGTCATGTCTCCAGTGTTCAGCAGCTTTAATTAAACTGGATGGTGACATTCCCTTTTCTTCAGGCCACACAGTACTAGTAAAATGTCTGAAAAAATTATAGTGGTCATAGGAAAGTATAGGTAAAATTTAGCACAAAACTATAGAATTATCATAGTTGCTTAAATTTGAGGGCCTTACTCTTTGTATGCAACCAATGAGTATGTGTTATATACTATATCTAGTGGAGAAGTGACATCAGGATCTCAGTAATGAAGTATTCGAAATATAAACATATTTAACAACATATTTGAGGTTCATGAATGAATCACATGCTAAAAATGAAAAAAAAAATTGTTATTAGCACTGTGTGTAACAGTATAAGACTAGATAGCTAAATGCTTTTCTCTTTTATATGATTGACAATAGCCTTATTTCTGTGAAGGAGTTAAAAATAAAAAAAAAACAAACCCTGTTCCAGAAATGAGTAGAAAGAGGTGACGTACAATACCCAGGCCACAAGGCGACACTCCTTAAGTCTTGGCGTGTCTTTAGGAGACACTCCTAAGGAGAGTCGAGTCCTTGTGGGTCTGAGGCTCAGTTTCCTCAGCTGTAAAGTGGGAGGAGGGGCTAGCGTGCTCATTATTTAGAGATAAAATAGAAATACCACTCTTATGCAAAGTTGCTTATACTCTAGATGGGTAATAAGACCAGCACCAGAAGTCATGCAAAAGCCACGCTGGCCAGTCTATAACTAAGTGCTAGGTGTGGGGAACAGTTCAACATGCCCTGGGAGTGTAGCACAAAAAGATGTCTGTCTGACTCTGTGGAGGGATAGGGACGGGGTTAGCCAGGAGAGACTACCGTGCGTGTGCCGCGTTTCAGTCTCGGCGACAGGGATCCCCTTTGATTCCAGCTGCCACCACCCAGGCTCTGTGACCTGAGTCATCCTGGCAACCCTGCTGCCCCGGGGGGCTGATGCTTCCCTCGCTTTGGGGTACCTGGGAAAATTGGCACCATCTGCATCTCTCTCGCTCCCTACACTGCCAGGCTTGGGTGTCCCATCAGCACCCCTCATCTATCCACTATCCCCTCTCCAAGACTGAGCTGACATCTTGCACCTGCTGTCACTCGAACTCCTGTTCTCTCGGTCATCTTTTGCTTTTTAATTTTAGTTTTAGAGTGTTTCAGGGGAGAGTGGAAATAAAGGCAAGTATTTCATTCACCAAGTATATCCCCAAGTATATGTGTTACTTTTTAAAAAAAAAATTTAATTATTTCAGCCATTAGAAACTTCTCCAAATATTACTATTTGCTTTAGGCATCTGTTAACCACAAGTGTGTCTAAGTCTTTCTCGATTCTAATTATGTTTGCATCTGGTCGTTTTAATTGGAAGTGATGAGTTCCAGAAACCTAAACGCCAGAATGTAAAAGGTTACAGCTTCAAGCTACCAAATCATGTGCATCAATTGTATTTTGATGACTTGAAGAAGTGTTCTTCATAGGAGTGCTCACCTGTAGGAGATTATTTGGGACAATAACAATCATATAAACAAGGGGGAAAGAGTCAAGTCATTAATACAGAGAACAGGTAACTGTGCACATTGCCCAGGAAGGAGAAACAGCACCAGCAGGAGTAATCAGAAGAGGTCTAAGAGTGAGGAGAAGAACAGGCTGTGAGCAAGGACGTCAAAATAAGGTACACCAGAAAGTGGGCGCAATGCCTTACGCCTAGAATCCCAGCACTTTGGGAGGCCGAGGCAGGAGGATTGCTTGAGCCCAGGAGTTTGAGACCAGCATGGGCAACATAGCAAGACCTCGGCTCTACAAGAAATGAAAAATGAAAAATGAGCTGGGCATGGTGGCTCACGCCTGTAGCCCCACCTACTTGGGATGCTGAGATGGAAGGATCATCTGAGCTCAAGAGGTCGAGGTTGCTGTGAGCTGTGATCAGTGTGATGGTGCCACTGCACTTCAGCTTGGGCAACAGAGTGAGACCTCTACCCCCCAAAAAAAAAATTACGCCAGACGTAATTTTTCTTTTCTTTTCTTTTTCTTTTTTTTTTTTTTTTGAGTCCAAGTCTCACTCTGTCGCCCAGGCTGGAGTGCAATGTCATGCTCCCGGCCACCGCAGCCTTAACCTGCTGGGCTCCTGCAATCCTTCTGCCTCAGCCTTCCAAGTAGCTGGAACTACAGTTGCAGGCAACCACGTCCAGCTAATTTTTGTGATTTATTGTAGAGATGAGGTCTCCCCAAGTTGCCCAGGCTGGTCTTGGACCCCTGAGCTCAGGCAATCCTCTCGCCTCAGCCTCCCAAAGTGCTGGGATTGCAGGCTTGAGCCACCACGCCCAGCCCAGACATTGTTTTTCATCAGTGACTAACAAACTGGTCAATGTATGGGAGATACTGAAAGATAAGACTGGAAAGACAGTTTTTCTGGAAATGGAGAATCTTGAACACGAGATTGTGGCTGGTAGACTGTCCTGTAAGGAACAGCTGCAGAAGGCATGATAAGAATCAATTAGTTTTGGGATTTTAATCAGAACATTGGTAAGGGAGGTTACTCAGTATTGCCACTTTAAGTTTAAAACTCAAATTGTATATTATTTCTGACTCAGGCATGTTAATTAAAAAAAAATTTATTTCTTGGCAGTTCCCTGATCTTGTTTATTCTTTTGTCTTTTTTCTGGAAACTTTTCTAGGCCTGCTGATATCATTCTTAAAGGATATTAAACAGAACTTATAAAATATTTCACCATGGTTTTAAATTGGAGTAGAATAATATGTTTCTATTTTGCTACAGTTTTAATATTTTCCTTGTCCTTTACATTTTGAGTTGGGGTCTCACTCTGTTGTCCAGGCTCACTGCAGCCTCGATCACCTGGGTTCAGACGATCCTTCCACTTCAGCCTCTCGAGTAGCTGGGACTACAGGCATTTCCCACCACACCAAGCTAATTAAAAAAAATTTTTTTTATTGGTGAGACCTCGTCTCTACAATAAATCAAAAAATATAAGACAGGCATGGTAGCACACGCCTGCAGTTCCGGCTATATAGAAGGCTGAAGCAGAAGGATCACCTGAGCCCTGCAGGTTGAGGCTGCAGTGGCCATGAGCGTACGACTGCACTCCAGCCTGGACAGCAGAGAGAGACTCTGACTCCAAAAAAACATAGACTAAATGATAACCTAATGAGAAATGTTTGAACGTTGCATGAGTTGGATATTTAAAAGCAGATTTAACCTAATAAATAAGATACACGCACAGGAAGTCATCTGTCATTGATTGAGAAGAAACTGGTTGATTTAATTGGTCTTTTACATCTTAAAATTACCGATGCCATAAAACTAGAGGAGGTGTGTTCTTTTGCCCTCAGTTTTGGGTGCTTTGGGTCTTGTCGTTTATGTCTAAAAGAAGTTCTGTGGTATTGTTCTCGAAGCCCACTTGCCCCAGGCCTTTTGCCAGGCCAGGCTCTAAAAAACAGGTTTGCCTTACATGCTTTCCTTTTTATTATGGGTTATAATTTTTTCCTTATAATCCTATAAAGCAACTTAACAATAGCAATGAAATACATAAAATTATTGTGGCATCTCATCCTATGTACTAGGTAGGTTCTTGAAAATATAAGTAGATAAAATAAAGCCAAGAACAGATAGAGACTGGATACTGAGAAGCATGGAAAGAAGCCAAAACCTAATTTGTGCAGGAAAAAAGTTTTGCTATTAGTGGGGTGGGGAGTATTTTGACCCATGTTGAATCACAACAGGACAAGACAAACCTGAAAGGGGCAAAGCAAAAGTGGGAGGCTGAGGGACGTTCAAGGTCAAGGTGAACAGTGGAAGCAGAATCGCTGGAGACGTCTTCCTCTTCTTTTTACTTGTTCACGTGATCTAGAAATACTTGTTTTTTGTTTTGTTTTGTTTTTGAGTTGGAGTCTCACTCTGTCGCCCAGGCTGGAGGGCAGTGGCACGCTCCCGGCCACCGCAGCCCCGACCCGCTGGGCTCAGACGATCCTTCTGCCTCAGCCTTCCAAGTAGCTGGAACTACAGGCACACGCCACCATGCCCGGCTAATTTTTTTATTTATTGTAGAGAGGAGGTCTCACCAAGTTGCCCAGACTGGTCTCGAACCCGTGGGCTCAGCAATTCACTCACCTCAGCCTCCCAAAGTGCTGGGATTATAGGTATGAAATACTTGTTAACGTAGCATAAAAGACTCCAGGTCTTTACATTTTCTGATTCCTGTGATATTGTTTGTGTGACATTATCCTGTGGTATTGCCCAATACACAGGGGACGGGAGGAATACAAAGGGGGCAGGCCACAGATAGAAGAGGGAGGCTTGGAGTAACATGTGGATTCTTTTCTTCACACTGTAGTCAGCAAATTCCGTGCAAGTGATTGCTGACTGACTACTATGAAGGGAACATAAGTATGTTTTTCATGAACCATGTTAAGGCAATTTACAGGGTTGTTTTTTTTTTTTTTTGAGTTGGAGTCTCACTCTGTTGCCCAGGCTGGAGTGCAGTGTCATTCTCATGGCCACTGCAGCCTCAACCTGCTGGGCTCCAGCGATCCTTCTGCCTCAGCCTCCTGCAACTACAGGCACGCACCACCATGTCCAGCTGATTTTTTGATGTATTGTAGAGAGGAGGACTCACCAAGTTGCCCAGGCTGGTCTGGAACCCATGGGCTCAGGCAATCCTCTGGCCTATGCCTCCCAAAGTGCTGGGATTATAGGCATGAGCCACCATGCCCAACCAAGGTAATTTGCTTATTAAAGACAAGAGTCTGTGCCCCAGAAAACACTGATTTTAAAGCAAGGTCATAAAACTCAATTTGCACCCCCAGTTTATTTATCTTTTTCTCAGGGAAAAAGTTCCTTAAGGGGTGCACACCAAGATGAAGCAAAGGCATTCTTGGCTTCTTGCAGGAAGTCTGTTATCTACATGCTTAAACCTGTAGCCATGTAGTCAGCTACAAAAAAGTCTTTCCTGTTAACCAGGCTGTTACACCTGAACGCACAGTAGACAGGATTGGGCCACCTTGGGTGAAGTGTTTATTATTGTTCAGCCCAGGGCTTTGAACAGTCTGTAACGTTCCTGTTCGGACTTTGCATCCTGTTTTCACAGTCTGCACCCTTCCTCACAGATCAGGGTGTTTGTCAGGAAGGTTTTTGAGCGATTCGCCATGTCACAAGTGATGCAGCAGGTTACTGATTTCAGAAGACGTCTTACTGCTTAGTAACCGGTTTATATTGAAATGTGAGTTTTGCAAGAGGGGCTGTGAAGGAAGACATATGCATGGTTTTCTCAAATTCTGCAGCATGAAGTGAAAAAACGTTACCCCAGAGAGCATTTGCTAACTTTTCCCTGACCCTCTGACTTGTGAGGCATCCTCTCTCAATCTGCATGTGTGTAAGAACTGAGAAGAAGACTGCATGGGGGAGTCTTTAGAATCAGACCTGAAATCACTCTATAAAAAAGACACCTGCACACGTATGTTTATCACAGCATGGTTCACAATAGCAAGAACATGGAACCAACCATGTCTGTCTGTCAAAAGACGACTGGATTTTAAAAAGTGGTATAAATACACGATGGAATATTACGCAGTTATAAAGAAGAACAAAATCTGAACTTCCCAGTAACCTGGATGGACTTAGAGTCTATCATACTGAGTGATCTTTCACAGAAACTAAGAACTGAGTATCACATGTTCTCGCTCATAAATGCACTATAATACTATAAGGAAAGGATTGACAATAGCAGGAAACTGCAGGGGTTAGGGGGACAGGGAGGTGAGATTGGTAGTCGTGGCAATCTGCCTGGGGAAGGGGGGGGCACACCTCATCAACAAGGGTACCTGTACAATGAATATTTGTATACCTAACCCTGAATTGTACCCACAATTTTAAAATAAAAAATTTGCAAGCTAAAAAAAAAAGAATCAGACCTGGGTTCAATCACAGTCCTTCCCTTCACTGGGAGGAGCTGTGTGATCCAGGAAAAGGTATTTGATCTCTTTAAACTTCAGTGGCTTCATCTGTAAACCTGACAATACTAGCCCATACTTCACGGGGTTGATGGAAATATTGCATGAGATGCTGCATGTCAAATGCTTCCGATATCGTGGCGCACATAAGAAATAATAAGTGAGCACCGTTTAAAAGGAGAGTATGAATGCCACTAAACGTGATGTATGAAGTTCATTTTTGTCTGGATGTTTTCTCCACTCGAGATAGAATAAAGCCGTTTAAAGAGGACATGATCGCCAGCAGACTTAGTGATGCTGTTGAGAAAGTATGCCTTTCTTCCTCATGGATGCTAATTCCCTCCTAAAACATTCTTGACCTGTTAGTTACTGCTGAGGATTTCTGCATTCCTGAGCTAGATAGCTGCTGATTGCTGACTTTGTTGCGAAGACGGATGAAGGCCTTATTTGGCTGCCCAAGAAAGGACTAAAATCTGTGTGTTCATGCCAGAGGAAAAGCAATTAATGTAAAATTTCAGCGTCACCAAGGAAAAGTATTTGCTAAGACAGAATTAACATCTGGGGTCCGCCACAAGCGATTTCTCATAAACCAAAGTGAATTAACGTGGAAGGGAGAGGGAACTCAAGCTTCCAGCCTGATTCATGATACACAATCATGAGAAAATCTAAAATATGTGGAGTATGTGGGTAAAAACCATTTATTTGTGTTATTTGTTTATTTTCTGTAGAAAGCAGGATTTATTGAGAGGACAGAAAATCTCCCACAGTGGGGGCCCGAAGGGGTTGTCCAAAAGCCATTTAAATAATACTGTACTAAAATGTATTTTAAAACATTAATTTCAGACTGAAATTTTTTTTTTTTTTTTTTTTTTGAGTTGGAGTCTCACTCAGTCGCCCAGACTGGAGTGCAGTGGCCGCTCCCAGCCACCGCAGCCTCGACCTGCTGGGCTCCGGCGATCCTTCCGCCTCAGCCTTCCTAGTAGCCGGAATTACAGGCATGCGCAACCACACCCGGCTGATTTTTTGATTTATTGTAGAGATGAGGTCTCGCTGCCCAGGCGGGTCTCGAACCCGCGGGCTCAGGCAATCCACTCACCTCAACCTCCCAAAGGTGTGGGATTACAGGCTGAGCCACCGAGCCCGGTGAGATTGAAATTTTTAGGAAGGACGAAACATAAAGAAAAATTGCTACTAAGAGGACTTTCTATAGGTTTGCAAATAGAACTATGATTGAGTAAATGCAGGTAACATATAGAGAGTTACTACGTTTGTCCTTTCTCGGGAATATCCTAGGCCGGGCACGGTGGCTTACACCTATAATCCCAGCTCTTTGAGAGGCCGAGGTGAGAGGATTGCCTGAGCCCATGGGTGGGAGGCTGAGATGAGAAAATTGCCTGGTTTGAGACCAGCCCTGGCAGCTTGGTGAGACCTCGTCTCTACAATAAATCAAGAAATTAGCTGGGCATGGTGGTGCGTGTCTGTAGTTCAGCTACTTGGAAGACTGAGGTGGAAGGATCGCCAGAGCCCACCAGGTCGAGGCTGCGGTGGCCGGGAGCATGCCACTGCCCTCCAGCCTGGGTGACAGAGTGAGACTCCGACTCAAAAAAAAAGGGAATATCCTAATATTGTAAAAGAGAAGATCCAGAGACATTAGCATAACTACATGATACATCAGGTATAAATACCATGTATGATTAAGTTTAAAACATTACCTCACTTACTGTGCTTTGGGAACTATGGTCTGGAATTTCTGTGAACTCATGGTTTAGATTGTAGTTGTCAAATCAGTGGTTTATGTATCATATCAAAGAGCCTTCAGATCTTACAGAGATAATAGTTCAGATAAAAGGAATTCACATATGGTACGGAGTTGTAGGGACTCACAGTTCCATTTGGGAAGCCCGTGTGATGTGTTGTGATGTATAACAGGTCAGGAGTTAAATCTGAAACTATTCATCATCTTTCTTTCTTCCTTTGGGCTTATGTCAGTCCATTCTACCCACAAGTAAACTGTGATAAAATATAGTAGGGCTGCTCCAGAAGTGCTCTGGCTTCCCTTACAGAGACACACCCATTATCTGTTCACCACGGAAACACAGAAGACGCTCTGAAACTGAGTACTGATCACTGAACCGGAAAACAGGGTGTCAGTGTGCCCCAACCACTTTTCTGGTTTATATTGCTCAAAGTTGGGACACTACACACACACACACACACACACACACACACACACACACACACACACACACACACGGGTCCATTTGACTATGAGTTTATTTCAAAAAAAGGAGCAAGAATGTCGATTTCAAGCTTCATTGGAAGAACTGAATATTCACCATCTGAAAGGAAACATCACACTGTGGTTATTTGTTTCTTATAGACCTAATTTTTTTTTAAACAACCCTTTCCTTAGTTTTTTAAGCATGGCTGGACTCATAAAGGAAACTTACTTTCAGATAACAAAATCCCTACATTTTATCTAAAACGAATAATGAAAATCTTCTTGCTTAGCTGTTCAGGGAAAGGGCTGTTTATAATGTGAGTTTTTTAATAAGCCCATGAGCTAAACTACTATATTTAAGGGTTTTGGCAAATTTTGTAGTACAACCCCAGGATATTAGAGCTGTCTTCACAGCTCTTTGAGTTCCAGCCTTTGAGTTCAAACGGTTGTTTGTAACATACCTGTCGGTTGACAGAGAATCTGTAAAGCCTTGGTCATGGCATGACTCCAAGGAATCCTTCTCCCAATTATCTGTGCTCTTGTTACTGTAAATGAGTAATGTCAAAAGGCCCAATTTTGAAAAAAAGACTGTGGAAAGATAGAATCCCACAGCACTGAACACTGCACCAGTCTCTTCTTCCACGGGCTTTCCCCTTTTCCTCCTTCCATCTCAAGCCTCTTCCACCCGGGGGGTATTCTTCCGCACATCGTGACGTCCAACTTGTTCCTGCAGGGTTTGAGGTTGGAATTTTCTGATAAATAAACTTTTTATTTTACAACCATTTAAAATTCACAGGATTATTGCAAAGATAATTCAGAGAGTTCCCCTGTATTCTCCATCATTCCTCATATGCTCCATCATTGACATTCTGTGTTAGTGTGGGTGCATTTATTTGTCACAGTTCATGAACCAGTGCCAATACATTGTTGATGGGATTCATAGCTTTATTCAGATGTCCTCATTTTCTCCTCACCGTCCTGTTTCTGTTTCAGCATCTCTTCCAGGATGCTGCATGACACATAGTTGTCCTGCACCCTCAGGCTTCTCTTGGCTGTGACAGTTTTTCAAACTTTCTTGTTTCCAAGGATGGAGACAGTTTAAAGGATGACTGGTTAGGATTGTTGCACAATGTGTCTCAGTTAAGATCTGTCTGATGTCTCACTATTGGCCTGGGATGGAGAGTTTTGGCAAGTTTCACAGAGGTCGTGTCATTCTCATCATGTTGCAGCAAAGACACAGACCTTCAGCATGACTCCACATTGCTGATGTTGACCTTGAGGGTTTGGTTCTAGGTGTCTGTCAGGTGTCTGCCTTTATCCCCCCTCCAAGACCATCAGAGGGGTTTCCTGAAGACCTTAATGACATATGTGTCTGGTTTTTCCTTATTGGCGATGTTGTCAAGTGGCTATATGTTTCTAGATATTTAGACAAATATAATTCTGGAGGTGGTAAAGGACATCTTCTTTTTTCTCCTGTGCTGTAGGTGGGAATGCGATCCCGAAACCAAGGAGGTGAAGGTTCATCTGATGGGCAGATCTCTTGCCCCAAGCCCTCTGTCATCAGCCATGTGGGTGATAAAAGTCTTTCAGAAGATGCAAAAAGGAAGAACAAATCAAATAGGAAGGAGGACGATGTCATGGCCTCAGGAACTGTCAAACGACACCTGAAAACACCCGGAGAAGGCGAACGAAAGACTAAGAAGTCCCTGGAGTTATCCAAAGAAGATCTCATCCAACTGCTCAGTATCATGGAAGGGGAGCTCCAGGTAGGGTCAGACTTTCTCAGCTTCTGTGTCTCCAGTTCCTAAGCTATCAAATAAGAGGCTATAAGTCTGTCCCCCCTCTCTGGTCTGTGAACTTCATGGAGAAAGGAGATATGTTTTCCTTGTTTATTTCTAAATCCCTAGTGCCTGGTGCAAATTTGCACTAAATAAATATTTGCTGAATGAAAGAGTAATGGAAAGCTTCTGATTCCAACTTCAAGCTCTTCTTCTTCTTCTTTTTTTTTTTTTTAGTGAGAAGGCAGGATTTATTGAGAGGACAGAAAAACTCCCACACAGTGGGAGGGGACCCAAAGGGGTTACCCCACCTTTAAGCTTTTCTAGCATCGAAAACTTCCTTCATGGTATGATTTAGGTAATAATTTAATACATGCCCCTGCACTCAGTGGGCAGTCAACTACGATGTCTAATTAAGACATTGACTGTGGTTGAAACATGTAGGAAAGTCATTATTATTATTATAATTATTTTTTGAGTCGGAGTCTCACTCTGTCACCCACACTGGAGTGCAGTGACCACTCCCAGTCACCACAGCCTCGACTGCTGAGCTCCGGCGATCCTTCCGCCTCAGCCTTTCGAGTAGCTGGAATTACAGGCGCACGCTACCATGCCCGGCTGATTTTTGATTTATTGTAGAGATGAGTTCTCGCCAAGTTGCCCAGGCGGGTCTCGAACCCTCGGGCTCAGGCAATCCACTCACCTCAGCCTCCCAAGGCGCGGGATTACAGGCTGAGCTACCAAGCCCGGTGAGGAAAGTCATTATTAAGACTGGAGCGTTATGGTCAGTTGTTTTTTTCGCTTTGTTTTAGAGGGCAGAGTAAAAGAGTTATAGTGATGAAAAGAGAGAAGGAGAGGCAAGAAGGCTTTGTTGAAACCAGCCTTTCTGCCCAATCTTATGTCATTTTTTCATAGCTTTCACCCTCAACTTTCTACAATGTCACAGGAATTGAAATTTACACAAATAAACAGGGCATCACATTCTTTGTGAAGAAACTAATTGTTTCCTGAGCATTTTCAAGCCTATTTTCTAATATGATCTCAGTAAAAATGCGGGTATCCCTGTCTGTATTTTATAAATGAAGAAACGGAGGCCCAGAAGGGTGACATGGCTTGTCCAGGTCTCATCTCAGGCCTCCTGATTCTTGGTCCTGGGCTCCTTCTTCGGCTTACCCCCGCCAACCCTATTGAGCCGGGTCTCTCCCTCTCATTAAGTCTGTGTTTTTAGGAATCCAGGAGGCAGCTGAAACTCTTCTGAGTTTCTGATCCCCGAACAATTATTTTTCTGGAAGTAGAAGACAAATAACTTTTTTTTTTGAGGAGAGGATGACTTAAGAGTGTAGTTAAGCCAGGCTCGATGGCGCTGAGGTGAGTGGATTGCCGGAGCCCACAATTTGAGACCCGCCTGGGCAGGCGAGACCTCATCTCTACAATAAAAATCAAAAAATGAGCCGGGCGTGGTAGCGCGCGCCTGTAGTTCCAGCTATGTGGAAGGCTGGGGCGCAAGGATCGCCGGAGCCCAGCAGGTCGAGGCTGCGGTGGCTGAGAGCGGCCACTGCACTCCAGTCTGGGCGATGGAGTGAGACTCCAACTCAAAAAAAAAAAAAAAAGAGTGTAGTTACTGTTTTCCTTTTTGTTTTTGTTAGCTTCTTAGCCTGCATGAGCCTCTAAGGGAATACTAACAATTGCATGAAATAAAATCCTTGTGGGTCATTTTTTTTTAACTTTTTTCTTTTTTTTACTGTTGTTAGCATCAGAGAGGTAATTTGCAACCTACCCTAAGCTAGGGCGGGCCACTCTGATCCTGTTCTCATCTGTGTGTGCACACAGATAAAGGAACCCCTGGGGTAAAGAGAAACATAAAACATGCAAAGTTCACGAGTTTAAAACAAACAAACAAATGTGACTGAGCTTACCATTTACAGACTGAGGAAAATCAAACCTGCATTTCACAGCAAAAGATGAAAATTTCCAGAGTGTCGCCATTACTAAAAATAGCTGCACCACTCCCAGAAATGAAGTGTTTTGTCTGCTGACATGGACTGTGTAAGAAAGCAGAAGTACTCCAGCCTTTTAAGCTGCTCTAGCTGACAGTATTGACCTGAGTGAAAGGCCCAAATGTTGCCCTGGACACCTTCGGAAGGTAACGCCATCAGCTCCCTTCTCTCCAGCCAGGAGACTTGTGATGCCAGTGGTGCTTACAGGCTCTAATTTCTCTACGAGGCTGTCATATCATGGTGGCCTGTGGAAAGTATTTACGATTCACGTATCTTTGATAATGTTCATAGCCGTGCTAGATATGGTTCCAGATTTTAGCTATGCAAAATATAAACTCGCACATCTGAGGCATTAAAGAAGTTAGTCAGAAGGCTCGAAAGACATGCACTTGGCTTTCCCTTAATCTTTGTGATTACTAGTATACCTTCCTTACAGAGTAGATGCATTCTTGAGAAGCTATAAATAAGTAGAAAGTGTAAGACATCTTTTGTGGGGGAGAGGGTGGTGAGAAAGTGAAGGAATGACCTTGTGTTTTAAGAAATTCCTTGGTGAGTTCATTTGCAAAGCAAATAATCTCTTCCATCCAAATGCACACACATAGGTCCAAGTACATATTTATGTATTTGTAAATGTAGATTTCACAATATTAGATTTATTTAAAATGAGAGTGGGCCAGGCTCAGTGGCTCAGCCTATCATTTCTGCATTTCGGGGGGCCAAGGCAAGTGGATTACCTGAGCCCGTGGGTTCGAGACCCGCCCAGGCAACTTGGCAAAAGCCGGGCGTGATAGCACGCACCTGTGGCTTCAGTTACTTGGAAGGCTGAGGTGGAAAGATCACCTGAGCCATGAGCCACTGCACTCCAGCCTGGGCGACAGAATGAGACTCCAACTAAAAAATAAATAAATAAAATAAAATGAGAGGGTTCCCATATTTAAAGTGTGGCAGACACGTGTTCCCTATCAGCCTTGTCACACAGGGGTGTTGTAGCTCAGAGTGGCCGCAGGTGGCATCAGCAAATGTGAGTGGGCTGGAGAAAACAAGGCAGCGATGAGAAAAACAGTCCATCTACAAGACTCGAGCTGAGAGGAGAGGCAGGGATAGGCCTTGAAAGTTAAACTATCATCAGCCCAGCCCTAGATGTTGTCTATCTTGATGTGCACCGGGCATTTAATGAGTTGTCTTCCAGATTGCAAAGGCCACCTATTGCTCTCCCTTTGGGGGTTGGTTATGTGTGTGACTCGAACGTCCATACTGCTTTCGAGGTGCTTTAAAATTCTGGAACTGTGGGGTACCGGTGAGGTGTCTTCTTTTTACTACATGTGTGAAACTGACATACCGGTTTGCAACTCGCCTGAGGTAAACACAGCAGTCTAGTTAGAGTTGACCCAGATCCAGGTCCGGGGTCTCTCCGTGAATGTTCTGTCCTGTGATGTCAGTTACATTCTGGGGTGCCCAAGGGTGGTTGGGTTCCAGAACGTTCATAGTCATTCTTGGCCTCCAGAATTTCAAGTAGATTCGCATTGTAAACTCAGGGCCAAAGGCCTTTTGTGAAAAAAGAAGGACTGGGCGTGGTGGCTCAAGCCTGTCATCCCAGCACTTTAGGAGGCGGAGGCGAGAAGATTGCCTGAGTCCAGAGGTTCGAGCCCAGCCTGGGTGACTTGGTGAGATCTCGTCTTTATAATAAATTAAAAAATTAGCCGTGCATGGTGGCGCACACCTGTAGTTTCAGCTACTTGGAAGGCTGAGGCGGAAGGATCGTTGGAGCCCAGCAGGTCAAGACTGTGGTGGCCATGAGCGTGCCACTGCAGTCCAGTCTGGGCGACGGAGTGAGACTCTGACACTATGTGTTGTGTCCCCTGAGGTCGTACCTTGGGAGGACCACAACTCCAGGGCAAGAGAAGTAGGGTGACACTTAGAGAAGGGCTTATGGTATAGGGAGATAACACCAAGGTCAAGCCTGCCTAGAGGAGGTTTTTTTTTTTGAGTCGGAGTCTCACTCTATCACCCAGGCTAGAGTGCAGTGGCACGCTCACAACTACTGTAGCCCCAATCTGCTGGGCTCAGGCGATCCTTTCACCTCAGTTTTCCAAGTAGCCGGAACTATGGGTGCATACCACCACATCCGGCTAATTATTTATTTATTTATTATAGAGATGAGGTCTTGCCAAGTTGCTCAGGCTGGTCTCAGACCCATGGGCTCAGGCATTCCTCTTCCCTCTGCCTCCCAAACTGCTGGGATTACAAGTGTGAGCCACCACGCTCCGTTATGGGAGGAGTTCATAGCAGTGCCTTGGGGAGAAGGAGGAGATGGATGTTTTTTCAGATGTTTCCTGCCAATTTTCTTATTCTCAGACTCCTTCTTGGCCTCTCTCGTTCTCTCCAACTTCTGATCCACCATCATTCTGGACATGGAAAACAATTTTGTGTATTTTCTGGTACACCGGTGCCCTTCACCTCCAGCCCCTGTTGAGTGAGCTATGGGAATTTGTTGGACCAACATTGCAAACAGCATGACTGTTCCATCCTAAGAAACCTGCTTCTGGGTTCCTTGGGGTCAGTCAGAGACGAAAGGCAGAGAGCTGGGAGAAATGGGCATTAATCTGATACCATGGAATCAGGGAGTGAGTTGGTGTGCTCACCCAAAAAGCCCGCTCCCAGACAGTACAACTTTCTGAGTTTATACTTCATAGCCCCTCACCCACTCCCATGGCTAATTAACAAGGGTGTGACTCAAGGTCACCTAATCCCTTCACCCATCCCCAGGGCTGAGTTAACAAGGCCTATGGGCAGTTTCAGAATGACCCAAGACTACCTAATTACGTTGACATCTTAGAGTAGTAACTTTTGGGATTTACATGGATTTTAAATTTTATAGCTCCTTAAGTGGGGAGATGGAAGTTACAACAGTCAGAGGAGCTACCTTGGTACATTTAGATAAACAACTTTGAATGAAATATGAGAAAATGTAAGAAACCCCCATTCCCCAAACTTTGGCCAATAGCAAGATTTGCAAATTTGCAATCTAGGTATTTTATGAACTCTCCAAGTGTACTGTTTGTTTTTGTTTATTTGTTTGTTTTCTGAGTTGAAGTCTCACTCTGTTGCCCAGGCTGGAGTGCAGTAGCATGCTCACGACCACCGCCGCCTCGACCTGCTGGACTCAGGCGATCCTTCCATCTCAGCCTTCTAAATAGCTGGAACTACAGGCATGCACCACTATGCCTGGCTAATTTTTTGATTTATTGTAGAGATGAGGTCTAAGTCGACCAGGCTGGTCTTGAACTCATGGGCTCAGGCAGTCCTCTCGCCTCGGCCTCCCAACGTGCTGGGATTATAGGCGTGAGCCACTGCGCACAGCCTTGAAGTGTACTCTTAATGAACATATATTAGAGATGGAGCTGGCCCTTCTAAGGATTGTTATATCTCAAGGAGTCCACCTCGAACCTGTGATGTCATGAGCCTTGTCTCGGAAGGTCCATCTTCCAGACCTTTCAAGTGGACGCAGGCCCGCTGTCCACCACAAGGACTGCCCAGTGCTGCTGCAGGGGATGACTGGGATGGTTTCCATCATGACACTTCTGTCACCAACTGCTTCCAGTAACAAGGGTGTTCTTACAAAGTGGAACTCTTTGGGCGAAAAACCAGTTACATATTTCCCAGTCTAAACTGAAATTAATGAAATAGCACATCCAGACCATCGTGTGGGCACCATGATTAATCTCCCCTGGGCTTTGCCCAAAATAGCACTTTAAAAATCCAGCCAGTTTGGATGGACTAAAAACAAGTCTTCAAAAGAAATGGTCCTCACATCAAAAGCCGTAACACAGAAGATCTAGCAAAAGAATATTCTTGTAAAATGGTTCAAGAACAAGATACTGATTAATTCTTGATTCAAAAAATTAACTGTTTTCTATGGCAAATTCCCTTGATTTACTTGAAGACATTCTAGGAAAAATAACCTTAGATTGTGTTTTATCATTTCTCCTGTTGTCACTGTGGTGATTTCTTTCTACCTGTGTAGAAGAGACACAGAGGACACTAGATAACTAAGTGACACGCTGTCATTCCAATTGGCCTGGTGTTTTCCAGGCTACATCAGAGACAAGTTCATTGACACACTGAGAAACCCGTCTTCCACTGAGGTGACTGGCAGAAAAAGGCGTCACCCTCTTTTCTTCAATTTCAACCTATGAAATTGATAACATGACTGTGGGGTGCTAGAAGTGTCCCCGATCTGTAGCTTTCTCAACCCACAAGCACATTCTTTTATGGTTCCTTCTCTGACATCGTTCACCAATTTCTCACCTCTCCATCACCTGCTATAGGCGAGCCTTCTCTCTCTTCTTTCTTGCCAAGGGAGTTAATTCATTCTTTGGGTTTAGTTAATGAATGGTGCATTAATTCAAAGTTAATTGATCTTACAATATATAAGAAACATTGCTATTCGAGAGGTCTGAGGAATGCAGAGTTGAATAATAACGATACTAATACTTATAGCTGAAATGTGATGAGCCACACTCTGTATGGTTTGGGGCACTAGGTGTTATGGCATGAAGAAAGAGCTGATGACCTGGTTGGATAGATGAGAGTATACAGGAACTGGTGTTCTCGGGGGATAATTGTAGTGAAAATCACAAGAGTACAAAGGAGGAAGGGATTATGAAAATATCAAGGCAGCAGTGGAAGCTTTCCTGAAAATGTGGACCTTGAAGAACTGGCAGGTTTGGGGCAGGTAGAGAGAGGCACCAGCACCGAGAACAACATGTGCAGAATCAGATACAGAGAGTGGGGAGCATGGGTGTGCTTCTTGGGGGACAGTCGACTGAGTGAAGAAGTATTTGGGGAGGTCAAGCAACACCCCCATTTGGAGACTATAAATAAGAGGTCCTCCCCAAAAGTAGGAAGGTATGAGAATCCCAGGGGAGTAGGGTGATGCAGAGGTTGGGGAGGAAAGACTGTCGAGAAGAGACAGATCGGCAGAAAGGCCCTCGGAAGAGAACCCAGGGGTATTCTCTATGTTTGGAAACCTGGAGGCTGCTGAGAACTGGGTCAGATCAGTTTCTGGGGTGGGGGGTAAGTTTACAGTGGGTGGGGAAGTGAAGGAAAGTTAAAGAAATAGGGTGGCCCGGCTCAATGGCTTAGCCTGTCATCCCAGCATTTTGGGAGCCCGAGGTGAGAGGATTGCCTGAGCCCGTGGGTTCGAGACCAGCCCCGGGCAACTTGGCGAGACCTCATCTCTATAATAAATCAAAAATTAGCCGGGCATGGTAGTGTGCACCTGTGGTTTCAGCTACTTGGAAGGATGAGGTGGAAGGATCGCCAGAGCCCAGCAGGTTGATGCTGGGGTGGCCGTGAGTGTGACCCTGACTCAAAAAAAAAAAAAAAGAAATAGGGTAACACATCCTTTTGAGAATCCGGATGTTTAGAAGGTCTTTTTCTTTTGGTGACAGTTAATTAGATTTGATGTTTTGTGTATATGTGTGTGTGTTTTGTTTTTGTTTTTGACACAGCCAGAGAAGCCAATTTTCTGTCTTCTGTAGCATAGTGTAAATCATTTGTCTGACATAGAGTAGGCCTGTATATACATTTGTTGACCTCCCTATTTAAAACTACCACATCGCTGGCCTCTACTTTTAGACTTTAAGTGAAATAATGGGATTATTAAAAAGTAAAAGTCTAAAACAGCATGACTTGAATGCCGCGTCCTACAGGGAAATGCACTAACATCCAAAAGGTTTGGTAGTTGACCTTGTCAGTGTCTTAACTCGGGGCTTGGGGGGGGGTTATTGTGATGACTAACCTTAGCCAACATAGATGTTATTTGGAGAAGTTTGAATGAGAAAGGCAGAGGAAGATAAAGCAGTAGCCAGAGGGAAAGCAAGTCCCCAGAGGGTTTTGATGATGAGAGACAACCAAGCTTACAGGTCGAGAGGTTACAAGATGAAAAAGGAGCCAAGGTCAAGGCGACAGTGAAGAGAAGAGTTTTGATGACACCTCTTGGAGGACAGAGGAAGGAGGGAATCAAAGGTTTGATTTTGAGGTTGAACTTGGTTTTGACCTTGAAAGATGGGTGGGGACGAGGTTGACATTCATAGCTGGGGAGCGGGCAGATCCCCCTGAAGCCTCCGCTTTTTTCTGGGGAAGGGACAAAGTCATGTTTGGATGAATGTGAGCGGCGGTCCTGAGAATGGTTTTGTGGGGACCAAATTGTTGCCGAGGGGATGCCAAGAGGTAGTGGTTATGAGCAGACACGAACACTGAGGAGCAGAGTTCAGGATTCCTGGGCATTTGCGGGTTGTTGGTCTGCTTGGCAGCTGGGGCGTAAAAACAAAGCCATATTTTACAGCCCTGAATCTGGGGTCGCAATGTCCACGTGCGTACAGTGAAAGGACGAAACTAAAAGAAAGCACTGGAGAGACAGTGCCCAGCAGGGGAGGGAGATTGTGGGAGGAGGAGCATGTAGGTCCCTGGGAGGAGGGCAAGACCCGGCTGGAAAGACTGCACATTCGGCTATTTGCACTTCAGGGCTCTGTGGGGCACCGTATTTTTTTTTCCATCCTTAAATTTTTCGTTTCAAAATCGTGGGGTACAATTCAGGGTTAGGCATACAAATATTCATTATGCAGGTGCCCTTGTTGATGAGGTGTGATCCCCCTCCCCAGGCAGTTTCCCGCAACTGCCAATCCCACTTCCCCGCCCCCCCCACACCCCTAAATTCCCGCTACTGTCAATCCTTTTTTTTTTTGAGTTGGAGTCTCACTCTGTCACCCAGACTGGAGTGCAGTGGCCACTCCCAGCCGCCGCAGCCTCGACCTGCTGGGCTCCAGCGATCCTTCCGCCTCAGTCTTCCAAGTAGCTGGAACTACAGGCGCGCTACCACGCCCGGCTAATTTTTGATTTGTTGTAGAGATGAGGTTTCGTCAACTTGCCCAGGAGGGTGTCGAACCCGCGGTCTCAGGCAATCCACTCACCTCGGCCTCCCAAAGTGCTGGGATTACAGGCTGAGCCACCGAGCCTGGCCCAATCCTTTTCTTATAGTGTTATGGTAGTTGTTCAAGGTCCACTTAGGGGTGAGGACATGGGATACTCAGTTCTTTGTTTCTGTGAAAGATCCCTCAGGATGATAGGCTCTAAGTCCATCCAGCTTGCTGCGAAGTCCATGGTTTTGTTCTCTTTTATGGCTGGACCAACTGTGCTGTCCATCAAAAGAGGGCTAGATTTAAAAAAAAATGTGGTACCTATACACGAAGGGTGGCACAGTTTTAACTAACACCAGGTCTTGGGTGTGGTCCTGGGAGTGGAAGTGGATTAGTTGGGACAAGAAATGGTACAGTTGAGGTCCTGGCTGACTCTCCCACTAAATGTTGCCATCTCCTCGGGTGATGGAGTGGAGAGCAAGTCGATCATTTTGCAAACATGAGGGCCGGAGAGCAGGTTGGCAGGTAACTGCTGCCAGACTCCTTTTCTAGGGCTTCTTTGATCCTGTCATTCTACTGCTGAGGAATTTGCAAGAGGTTCCTAGACTTTATCAGATAGATGGTTAAATTGCTCAGATCGGTCTGGAGAAACTCCCCTTAGCCATGAACGTTCATCCTAGTGTTCCTTAACACAACCGTCTCATCCAATCAGATGGTCCCTACGTTCTTCCCAATCCTGCCCCCCCATCTTAGTGTTCTGTGACACAGCTATCCATTTGATCAGGTGCTTACTATGCTTCCCAGCCCTGACACACACGTGCGCGCGCACGTGTGACACACACACACACACTCTTATCCTTGTGTTCTTTGACATAACCATCCATCCAGCCAATCCATCCAATTAGGTGTTCTCTGTGTTCTGTTCTTATGTTCTTTCCAGCCCTGATACATACACAGAGACGCATGCGTGCGCTTGCTCTCTCTCGCTCTCATCTCAGTGTTCCTTGACACAGCCATCCATCCATTTAGGTGCTCTTGATGTTCTTATGTTCTTTCCAGCCCTGACATATACACACATACACACACACACACATACACACACTCTCTCTCTCTCTCTCTCTCTCTCTTCCAGTATTCCTTGACACAACCATCCTGTTCAATCAGGCACTCTCTATGTTCTTTTCAGCACACACATACACACACACGCACACACACACACGCACACACACAACACACACACACACACACACACACACACACACACACACTATTACCACCGCACAAGACCCACAAGATAGAAATTGGGAAACTCAGGACATGGATTTGTCCTCGTCCTATCCCATACTTCCTGTGCCAGTCAGTATTCCTTAGGGAATGTCCCTTGTCTGTGAAGCCTTTCTTTTCTTTTTCTTTTTTTTTTTTGAGTTGGAGTCTCACTCTGTCGCCCAGACTGGAGTGCAGTGGCCGCTCCTGGCCACCGCAGCCTCGACCTGCTGGGCTCCGGCGATCCTTCCGCCTCAGCCTTCCAAGTAGCTGGAACTACAGGCGCGCGTTACCACACCTGGCTAATTTTTTGATTTATCGTAGAGATGAGGTCTCGCCAAGTTGCCCAGGCGGGTCTCGAACCCGCGGGCTCAGGCAATCCACTCACCTCAGCCTTCCAAAGCGTGTGATTACAGGCTGAGTCACCCAGCCCGGCTGTGAAGTCTTTTCTAATTACTTTCTCTCCAACACTTGTCTGTCTCCTGTCGTGAAATCCTGCGTCGTTCTGGTGCAAGTGGGAACCACAGCGTCTCACACGTACACATTCCCTGAGCATTTCATGTACTTATATCTTGCTGCCCAAAACAACTTTCTGAGACAAGGAGCTCTGTCTTCTGCTTCTTCCGTACGCCTCGTCGTGCCTGGAAAAAGACTAGGCAAGTCCATGTTAGTTTGTTTGTAACTGGTAATTAATCTCGGAATGTCTTCATATTCAAACCCCCTGTGAGGCAATCATAAGATTGATTTTTTTAAATCATTTATTTTTTTTAATCTAAGATTTATTTTTTAATGTATGTAAGACTCTTTGAAGTATTTAGAGAAAGTGTAAGTATGATAGCATATAATATTATTATTGAATTTGCAGTATGATCATAAATATTTACAATGACATTCCTGTACAATGCTATCATTCTACTTTTCTGTCACCTTCAACAGGTGATGTCATAACTCCGTTGAGGATAGCGATAAGTAGTTCAGATGGGATTACCTAGTGCAACAAGACACAATAGATTTGTCCCACAAGGGTCCCATTCATTGCTTTTTCCTTCAGAGATGGCTTTTCTTTTCCTAAACGAGTTCCACTTGTCACACGGGAAGGCCTCCAGTAGAATCCCTGTGCTTCTGAAGAATGAGGCTTTTAGTTGCCCTCTACGGCTTTTTAAACGGATGACTCACCTGCACTTAATTCGCTCCATCTTTAGAGACTCAGGCTGAGGTCACCCCGAGGGAGCTGCCCAGTGAAACCTCACACCTGCAAAATGGTCAGTGTGCTGGTATATGTCTGCCAAGCTTGGGAGGCAGCAGAGAGACAGGTTGCTCTCTGATTAAAATCAAGACCAGATCTGATGCTTTGTGGAACTTCAGAATCTCATGTGTTCAGGACTATTGTCAGTATTTGGCAAAGAGCTTTAGTGTCTGATTTTCATTGTTTCAAGCAGAATACGTTTAGGGCTCCTAATAGAATCGGAAAGTTGGCTTCTCTGTAGTGAGAATAAAGCACTCACTGGCACTGTAGGGGAGGGCTTTTACTTTGATTAAGAAATGTAAAAAAGCACATATTAATTTGAAAACTCTGATAAAATAAACTTTTTTATTATTTTATGAGATTCTGGACATGGGAAGGTGCTTCGCAGGTGTGACGTGTGAAAGATGGCCATTTCCCCTTCATGGCTGTAGCCTGCATTTCTCACTGGAAATGGTCTCTATTTCTTCAGCACACAGAACTGTATCTGAATATTCCAACTTACCTGTGCAATGTTTCTCAGTTATTTGGGACTGTGCTCTCGCTACAAGGGTGCTATTTTTGATAAAGTTAGTTTGTACAGATGAGTGTGATGAGAAATGCAGATAAAACGCAGCAGGACTTGAGCATGATGAATCTGTAACTCTGGAAGGACTTTGGAGAGATGTTGGGTAGAACATGGCCAGGTCTGCAGCCCAGGGGAGGGGACAGATCTAGACTTGTGCTGTACAAGAGGATTTCTCTGAACAAGGAAATGTTCTCCATATGCTTGTGTTCTTTCCTTTCAGTGCACTTCCTAAAAAATTGTGGTATCTATTGTTTTAGCCTTTTGCTTTTTAATAATTATACCCTGGGCTGAAGAATGAAGGCGAATGGTTTTAAATCACATCAAACCAACAAATGTGTATCGAGGGCCTACTGTATGCCAGAAAAATAATATCCTGCTATTGTTTTAGCAGTCCAAGTTGAAGAGCAAATTCACTGGAAGAGAGAAGCAGCAGCAAGGATTTGCCAATAGAATCTTTTTCCATACCCAAATGACACATTTTGAAATGTACAAAACTTGAGATATCTCTTTTGGTCTCTAAATCACAGCATGGATTGATATTTGGTTTCCCTTCAAAGGTCTACCTCATCTCAACTGCGGCTCGCTCTGTTTTCAGGCTTCTCAGCTGGATTTTAACAACCTGAACAATGGAAACCAATTGTAAGCAGTGACTTATGCCAGTGCCGTTATCAAACTGGTCAAGACACTGAAACTGGGATTTTTTTTTTTTTTTTTTTTAGTTGGAGTCTCACTCTGTTGCCCAGGCTGGAGGGCAGTGGCACGCTCACGGCCACCGCAGCCTCGACCTGCTGGGCCTTCTGCCTCAGCCTTCCAAGTAGCTGGAACCACAGGTGCGTGCCACCACACCCAGCTAATTTTTTATTTATTGTAGAGACGAGGTCTTGCCAAGTTGCCCAGGCTGGTCTCAAACCCCTAGGCTCAGGCAATCCTCTCACCTCGGCCTCCCAAAGTATTGGGATTACAGGCACAAACCACTGTGCCCGGCCTCCAGTGACAATCTCGGACATCACTGGGCAAAGCCCTGGTGATGAAGAATTATCCTTTCTGAGGGACTTTCTCCTGGTCTTCCCTTCCTTTGGCTCCAGGGGGTCCTCAAGAGCCCCTCTCCTGGTGCAGTGGTAACAGAGTACTTTTTCTGGACCTAATGCCATCTGTGGTATCTTTGGGTTTGCCAGGTGGAAGTTTCAAATGCAGACACGTCGCTGGAGTTTTTTTCTCTGCAAAGTAACTCGCTGGGGGTTTAAATTTGACTTCATACGCACCACATGAACCTGTCACAGACCAGCTTCAAAACAATGAAGTGCTCCGAGGCCTTTGAGTCATATGGCTGTCACCAGAGAAATATTTTAATTTGAACTCTGTGTTTATGATGGAAAGTAGGGCACTGATAAAAAGTATTAAAATTCTTCACTGTGATGTTAGTGCGTAATCAAAACAGAGGACAGAAACTGATTGAAGAAGAGAATTGTCTCTTGGGTCTTTTCAGCTCACATGCAATCCTAATCTGTGGACACAGTTTTGGACTTCAACTATCTGTATGTTGGTATTGGCAGGCAAGGACTTCGGCTAACTTTTCCAAACAGCAGCCATTAATCTCTAGAATACTAACTCTGGTGTTAAACATTTTCTGATCAAAGGCCTGAAAGGAAACATGAGACAACGTATACAAATCTGTGCAGCCTCTCTGCTCTTTAAAGATAGAAATAATGAAAGTACATTTGCAACTCCATGGTTTTATGGGCATTAGTTATTTTATGAGGAAACCAGCAATAAACCAAGGGTTTGTGTATTCCTAAGCAGATACGGGAAACTGACACGTTCAAAACCCATACTTGTACCAAAGAAAGTGAGTGACTTTTTGAACAGTGGTGTTACTGTTTTTGAACCTTAAAGGGGTCTTCCCTGAGAGGGCATGTTATATAGATCCTACCATCTTGGAATAACAAAAGAAAGTGTATGTGTGTTTCATGTATGTGTGTGTGTTACATTAAAAACTATATGTCTGCCGGGTTCTGTGGCTCAGCCTGTAATCCCGCGCCTTTGGGAGGCTGAGGTGAGTGGATTGCCTGAGCCCGTGGGTTCGAGACCCGCCTGGGCAGCGAGACCTCATCTCTACAATAAATCAAAAAATCAGCCGGGCGTGGTAGCGCGCACCTGTAGTTCCAGCTACTTGGAAGACTGAGGCGGAAGGATCGCCGGAGCCCAGCAGGTCAAGGCTGCGGTGACCGGGAGCGGCCACTGCACTCCAGTCTGGGCGACAGAGTGAGACTCCAACTCAAAAAAAACAAAAAGAAAAAAACAAAAAAAACGATATGTACATTCTTTTATATTCAAATTAGCAAACTTTTTTTTTAACCTGAAAACAATGTGTAAGATGAACTGTGTTCTGAAATAATTAAAATCTGCATGCTTCTTTTCTTCTTTAATAGAATGTAATTAACTCCTGGCTTGGCATTTACAAAGGACAAACATCTATTTTTTTCTGGATTTTTTTTTTTTTTTAACTTTTTTTTTTTTTTTTAGTTGGAGTCTCACTCTGTCGCCCAGACTGGAGTGCAGTGGCCGCTCCCGGCCACGGCAGCCTCATCCTGTTGGGCTCCGGTGATCCTTCCACCTCAGCCTTCCAAGTAGCTGGAACTACAGGCGTGTGCTATCACGCCTGGCTGATTTTTTGATTTATTGTAGAGATGAGGTCTCGCCAAGTTGCCCAGGTGGGTCACGAACCCGCGGGCTCAGGCAATCCACTCACCTCAGCCTCCCAAAGGTACGGGATTACAGGCTGAGCCACCGAGCCCGGCTTATTTAACTTTTAAGAAACTTCATATTAACTTTTATTACAGAATAACTGTGTTCAACATTGTAATCAATGTTATAATCTGCAATATTGTATACAGACTATATTTTAAAATCTCTAGTTAGAAACCCCTGTGGGAGACCAGAAGAATTTGTATTCTTGTCAAAAATATTTTAATACGCATTTTTTTTGAAAATCAGGAGGATAAAAAACATATGGCAGTATATTTATATACACAAGTTTGTAGAAGATTACAGATGATTTCACTGTGCTTTGTGAGAATTTCATGGCTATCATTGTAGAAAAATCATTTCTGGTTCTTTATTGTTTCATCATTGTAGATCTAGAAAGAAGTGAATGTCCTTTGGTGCTTAGACACACGATTTAAGGTATATTATAAATAATAAAAAACTGTTCTGAAACAAATTAGAAATTAGAACAACTAATTTCTATTAAGCTGAGAGAAGTGACTTATTCCATTGTGCATCAGATTGAACATAAAATTGTCTTAAATGCAATGTTCTAGAAAAGAGATTATAAACTTTTTCACGTTGTGTTATCTTCCCATTGTATAACCTGACGAGCTCTTTTCCTTTGTAATATTCTATGCAATTTTTTTAGGGTGAATCAAGACTTATTTTCAAAAATTTAAGTATTTTTAAAAATTCAGGTTTTTAATTAATTTAATTAATTAAGATTATTTAAATTCAGGTTTTCGATTAACGAGTCAGATCATTATTTCTAGACAGATTGGCTGCTGGTGTTTCATAAAGCTATGATTAAAATTTCTCTGGGTTAGTGTTTTTCAGTTTTATAAATCATAGTAACACATCGTAAATTTTTTTGCAACCCAGTCCATACGTTAGATGTATGAAGAAATTTTTAAGACACTGTTTACTCTTACTTTGTGTAATTCATTCTGATTTTTTAATTTCATTTTTTAAATTTTAGAGCTAGTTTCAATTTATCTAATTAATTTTATTCAACCTCTGTTTAAAAAAATAGTTAACTTTTACTTCTAGAGATATTGAAATAAGCTTTTTTTTTTTTAAAGATAGATACGGTGTCTTTTTATGTTGCCATGCTAATCTCAAACTCCTGGCCTCAAGCAATCTTTCTGCCTCTGCCTCCTAAAGTTCTAGGATTACAGGTGTGAGCCACCACACTCAGTTTAAAATAAGTCTTACATTTTATTTTTATTTAAAAGCATCTGGCTGTTTAGTTTGTTCATCATAAGAAGTGCGGAATTTTATTTTTTTATTTTTATTTTTTTTCAGTCGGAGTCTCACTCTGTCACCCAGACTGGAGTGCAGTGGCCGCTCCCGGCCACCGCAGCCTCGACCTGCTGGGCTCCGGTGATCCTTCCGCCTCAGCCTTCCGAGTAGCCGGAATTACAGGCATGCGCTACCGTGCCCGGCTGATTTTTTGATTTATGGTAGAGATGAGGTCTTGCTGCCCAGGCGGGTCTCTAACCCATGGGCTCAGGCAATCCACTCACCTCAGCCTCCCAAAGGCGTGGGATTACAGGCTGAGCCACGGAGCCCGGCTCGGAATTTTAATTTTAATATTGTTTATGTAGTAGGTTTTTCATACCGTTAAATTGATCAGTGTGTGCTGGTACTTCAGTTAGATTAGGACCTTTTAGGGACTTCCTTTTTTTTTTTTTTTTTTTTTTTGAGTGGGAGTCTCACTCTGTCACCCAAGCTAGTGTGCAGTGGCACGCTCAAGGCCACCACAGCCTCGACCTGCTGGGCTCAGGCGATCCTTCCAACTCAGCCTTCCAAGTAGCTGGAACTACAGGCATGTGCTACCGTGCCTGGTTAATTTTTGATTTATTGTGGAGATGAAGTCTCACCAAGTTGCCCAGGCTGGTCTCGAACCCATGGGCTCAGGCAGTCCTCTCACCTCAGCCTCCCAAAGTGCTGGGATTTTAGGGGTGAGGCACCACACCTGGCCAGGACTTACTTTTTAAGTAAGAGTTCTACTTTATCATTTTTCTCTTTGAGGTCTAACATTCTTGGGGGTGGGAGAGATACAATCGGAGAGAAAGAAATCTCAAAGTGTCACATTTAAGCCACTATTTTCCTGACTTTATATTCCAGGACATTAAGCTACCCTTTGAATGTTATTAAGTGCTTTGTGAAGAGTGAGGACAAGCATTTGAGTGCAGAGAAGATCAATGTTGCACCCAAGAGTGTGAGCCCTAAGTCGTGGTTATCTCTGCAATGTCCGACACGATTGCTTCTAGATAGTTGTGACATTACACATGCTCCTGAAAGTGCAGGGGGTGCTGACTGCCAGTTACCTGCACAAAGTCCTCACTTGAAAAGGAATGGACACTTTCTGACCAGAGACACTTCCAGGTCACTGGAGAGTGGAGCCAGAGAAGCTCTGAACATTGCCTTTCTTTTCTTTCTCTCCAAAGCTGTACCGGCATGAGTGGTGAAGCCTCAGGTGGTTATGAGATCCCATCCCGGTGTCACTGCCTTCTAGAGGTGGCCCTCACAGGTGTCACACTGCTGTCTGCCTACAGCTCAGAGATCAACAACAGTCTAGTTATTTGGATTGATTACAGACCTCCCCATGACAGTGGATGCCACTGGCAAGGAAGTGACCGACAGGCCCTTCTGGAATGCCGGCTAGGCAAGGGAGAGAATGTGGTAGAAGAGTTAGCCAGAGTCCCTGACCTCATGGAGCTGGAGAAACATGGTCTCCAGCCCGTAGTGCCCCTCTGGGCATCCTGGCCACAAGTTATGCAAGATTTTTAACTGGTAATGCAAACGGGATCAAGTCTCTTTCTGCTGGAAACCCTCAGAGGCTCTCTACTGTTTTTTGTTTTTGGTTTTTTTTGGTTGAGTCGGAGTCTCACTCTGTTGCCCAGGCTGGAGTGCAGTGGTGTGCTCACAGCCACCACAGCCTCAACCTACTGGGCTCAGGGGATCCTTCCACCTCAGCCTTCTAAGGAGCTGGAACTACAGGCACACACCACCACACCTGGTTAATTTTTTTTTTTTTTGCAGAGAAGAGGTCTCACCAAGTTGCCCAGGCTGGTCTCGAACCCAAAGGCACAGGAAGTCCTCTCACCTCGACCTCCCAAAGTGCTGGGATTATAGGCGTGAGCCACCACGCCCGGCCTGGCTTCCTGCTGTTCTGAGGCTTTAGGGGCCCAGCCCTGCTCACCGTTCAGCTTCCTCCCTCGATGTCCCCTCCAACCTGAGATCCCCTGAATATTTCCTGCCTATTTTTTTTTTTTGAGTTGGAGTCTCACTCTGTCACCTAGACTGGAGTGCAGTGGCATGCTCCTGGCCACTGCAGCCTCGACCTGCTGGACTCTGGCGATCCTTCCGCCTCAGCCTCCCAAGTAGCTGGAACTACAGGCGCACACTACCATGCCTGGCTAATTTTTTATTTATCGTAGAGACGAGGTCTCGCCAAGTTGCCCGGGTGGGTCTCGAACCCACGGGCTCAGGCCATCCACTCGCCTCGGCCTCCCAAAGTGCTGGGATGACAGGCTGAGCTCCTGTCTATTGCTAAACAGCTTTGGCACCTCTCTCTACTGGAATTCTTCTCTGATGTTATGACGCGAATTCCACCTGCTCCCAGATGACTGATGAGGGCAGGGTTGCTCATTTTCTTCGCTGACTTTGTCCAACTTTATTTTTAATGTTGCTCCCGCATCCAAGTGAAGGTGGTTAGGCAGGGAATGCAGTCCTCCGTTCAGATACCTACCCTTAAGCTAGTGCTTGAAAGCTTATTCCATGATCTGTTGTAACTTGCATGCACATTTCTTCAAGGATTCATGGGAGAGGGCTTCCCTTCTCCCCAAGTGTTCAAAAATGTTTAGTTTTTGATAAAGTGTCATTCCTGTACCTCTTTTGAGGTGGAGTCTTATTGTCATCGTGTGTTCGGGAATCATGTGGTCATTGTAAAACAAGACAAGTGTGTGAACGGAGCTTGTTGCTCTGATCCAGGAGTAAAACTGAGTCCAAAAAGCAGACAAAACATGAAAATGTTACTCTAGGGGGTGAAGGTCATATATTTAAAAAATTGTATGTTACGATAGTTGTTCAAGTTCCGCTTATGAGCAAGAACATGTGATATCCAGTTCTTTGTTTCTGTGAAAGATCACTCAGTATTATAGACTTTAAGTCCATCCAGGTTGCTGTGAAGTTCATGATTTTGTTCTTCTTTATGGCTGCGTAATATTCCATCCTGTATATGTATCACATTTTTTTAATCCAGTCCTCTTTTGATGGGCAGCACGGTTGGTTCCATGTTCTTGCTATTGTAAACAGTGCTGCAATAAACATACGTGTGGAGGTATCTTTTTTACAGAGTGTTTTGAGTTCTTGCGGGTATATTCCCAGTAGGGGGATTGCGGGGTCACATGAAAGTCAATTTTTAGATCTTTTAGGAATTGCCACACTGTTTTCCACAGAGGCTGTACTAGTTTACACTCCCCCCAACAGTGAGGAAGTGTTCCCTTTCCCCGCATCCTCTCTAGCATCTGTTGTTTTTTGTTATTGATGATGGCCATCCTGACTGGAGTTCGGTGGTATCTCAGTGTGGTTTTCATTTGGATTTCTTCAGTGACTCATGAGACTGAGCATTTTTTCATGTATCTGTTGGCTGCTCATATGTCTTCTTTTGAGAACTGTCTATTCATATCTTTAGCCCACTTTGTAATGGGGCTGTTTGTTTTTTTCTTTTCAGCACATTTGAGTTCCTTGTAGATCTTAGATGTTAGGCCTTTGTCAGACATACAGTTGGCAAATATTTCTTTTCAGTCCATGGGCTGTTTCCCTGCTCTCTTGATGGTTTCTTTGGCTTTGCAGAAGTTTGTCAGTTTGATGAGGTCCCACTTGTCTATCTTATCTTCTATGGCATGGGCACTTGGGGTTTTGATCAGGAATTGGTTGCCAGTTCAAGATCCATAAGGATGTCTCCTGCATTTTCTAAGGTTCTTATAGTTGAGGTTTTACGTTTAGGACTTTGATCCATTTAGAGTTAATTTTTGTGTATGGTGATAGGTAGGGGTTTTGTTTTAATTTTCTACATGTGGTCAGAGAGTTTTCCCAGCACCATTTACTGAATAGGTTCTCCTCTCCCCAGTGGTAGGTGGTGGTGGAGGCTTTGTCGAAGATGAGTTGGTTGAGATTGAGGTTTTGCTTCTGGAATCTCTATTCTGTTCCATTGGTCTATATGCCTGTTCTTGTACCAATATCAGGCTGCTTTGATTATTTAGCTTTATAATAGAATTTAAAGTCTGGGAGTGTGATACCTCCTGCTTTTTTTCCCCTGAGGATTGTTTTGGCAACTCGTGGTTGTTTATGTTTCCATATGAATTCCTGTATTGTCATTTCCAGGTCTGAGAAGCATGCTGCTGGTAATTTAGTTGGTATTGCATTAAATCTGTAGATTGCCTTGGGTTGGATGGACATCTTAACAATGTGATTCTTCCAATTCATAAGCATGGAATTTTTAAAATCTTTTTTATTTTTATTTTTATTTTTTTTTTGAGTTGGAGTCTCACTCTGTCACCCAGACTGGAGTGCAGTGGCCACTCCCGACCACTGCAGCCTCGACCTGCTGGGCTCCGGAGATCCTTCCGCCTCAGCCTTCTGAGTAGCCGGAATTACAGGCACGCGCTACCATGTCCGGCTGATTTTTGATTTATTGTAGAGATGAGGTCTCGCCAAGTTGCCCAGGCGGGTCTGGAACCCAAGGGCTCAGGCAATCCACTCACCTCAGCCTCCCAAAGGTGTGGGATTACAGGCTGAGCCACCGAGCCCGGACTTTTTGTTTCTTCTAGAAACGGATATCTTCTATCGTGTTTTGTTTTTTTGTTTTTTGAGTCAGAATCTCACTCTGTCGCCCAGGCTGGAGGGCAGTGACATGCTACTCACGGCCACCTCAGCTTCAACCTGCTGAGCTCTGGCGATCCTTCCGCCTCAGCCTTCCAAGTAGTCAGACCTACAGGTGTGCACCACCATGCCTGGCTAATTTTTTAAAATTTATTGTAGAGATGAGGTCTCACCATGTTGCCCAGGCAAGTCTCAAACCCATGGGCTCAGGCAATCATCTTGCCTCCGCCTCCCAAAGTGCTCTTCTACTGGTTTTCATTTACATTTTCTCTTAAGAGTGAGGTTGATGAGCACCTCTTCCAATGTTTTTAGAGATATTTGTTTTTTCTTTTTTGTGACTAGTCTGCTCTTATTCTTTGCCTGGTTTTCTGTTGGATTATTGGTCTCTTATTGATTCGTAAGAACTCTTTGTATCATAAAGAAACTAGTTATTTGTGATATGAGCTGTACATCAAATATTTCTTCCTATCTCATTATTTTTATTTTGGCCTTGCTTTTGGCATTTGTGCTATGCAGAATTTATATTGCTGTTATCAGTCAGACACAGTCTTTTCTTTTATGGCTCCCGATTGACTCGACATTAGAAAGAGGCTTCCCACTCTTTGATGATGAATGATTCTTTGGATTTTCATTTAGTGCCTCTTTCCCTCTACCCCAATTTCTCCATTTAAATGTTCCACCCAACTGAAATCCATCCAGTTTAAAGCGAGCCGCTTCACTTTTTGTCAGGTGACCCTTGCAGCACCGGGGCTAGTCGGGAATACCGAAGGCTCACTGGACACCCGAGACTAGTTCTGGGAGGTCTGAAGGGTTCGAGACTATGGCTACAGCTGCCACAAAAGCAACCCTGCCAGAAACAGACCAAAGCAGAAAGGAAATCTCCCCCTCCCCTTCCCATTCACTAATATTCCTCTAATTTCTTGGATTAGCAGAACCCAACAGGAAGCAACTGGTACAGGAGTCGGGGAAATGTAATTTGCAGAATCCCTGTGTGGTGGAGATTCTCGGTTATAAAGGGTTTTATGACTGAGAGATGATAAGGAAATAACCATCCACCGAGTCATCTATTTTCCCTGTGATTTAAAATGTCACATATCCTATAACACAATATTTAGATATACATCTGGGTTTTATAGTTTACTCTAGAGCTCCTACCTAGTTCATGCTCTAGTACCACACTGTTTTGATTATTAGAGTACTGCAATATGCTTTCATATATGGAAAGACTAATGCTTTCTCATGACACTTTTCCTAAATGTTCAGCTGTTCATTTACTTCTTTTAAAAGGTGACTTTATATCCAAAGCATCTCTGAAGGAATTTTTTTAAAAAACAACCCTTTTTATTTTGTTTTACTTTTTATTTATTAAAATGTTTTATTTGGTTAAAAGATTACTAGCTATTATAAAGTCTATTAGGTAGAAATAAACTTAAATAAACAGGAAGATGAGTTATGTGAAGACCAAAATGATTTCTAAAGCTTAACATTACAAAACAGCTATTTTACATACATATATCTGAACATAAGAATGGACAAATCAACACTCCGGGAAAGAACCAAAAAAGAACGTTTTTTTCATGAATTGTTTCCTCTTTCTGATCCTAGTTATGGTTCTGTTTTGACTTGTTATGCTTGAAGAGTTCAGAACAACCAGAATCCATCAGTTCACCCCATCTTATCTCTGAGGCTTGGCTCTTTTAAAGAAATAGGACCACACTTTCTTCTCCTGCTTGTCAAACTCTGAAGACAGATCTTCTGACATGTTTTCAGATTTAGCAGTGGTTTTTGAAAAAGAACTGGTATTTGTCAAGTTCTGTAATGGTCAACCACCTGTTCTGATTTTTGCGTTCTCTGGTTGACTTGACATTTCATTTCGTTCATCTTCTCATGCTTATCACCGCTTGCTTGAAATGACGGTGAGCACTCCAAGGCAGAATTTTCTTTTATTATCAGATTTCTGCTGGAAAAATAACCCATTTTAAAACATGATATTTGTTTTCTTTTGGATTTTTTTCATTGCTTATCATAATCAAGACCTCCATGTATTAGTTACTTAATTCATATGTGCAGAATAACTTTATTAGCATTTAAAATGTCACAGTAGTTGGGCTTGGTGGCTCAGCCTGTCATCCCAGCACTTTGGGAGGCCGAGGTTAGTGGATGGCCTGAGCCTGTGGGTTCTAGACCAGCCCGGGCAGCTTGGGGAGGCCCTGTCTCTACAATAAATCAAAAAAAATTAGCCAGACATGGTGGCGAATGCCTGTAGTTCCGACTACTTGGAAGGCTGAGGCGGAAGGATCGCTGGAGCCCAGCAGGTCAAGGTTGAGGTGGCCGTGATTGTGCCACGGCACTCCAACCCGGGCAACGGAGTGAGACTCCAACTCAAAAAAAAGAAAAAAGAAAAGTTCAGGGATCTCTTCCTTTGTCTGGAGTTCTTATTTCCCTGTTCCTGAGTCATGTGAACCACTAGAAAGAAAGAGGGTCCACACGATGGCTTTGTGCCATCCACACAAGAGACAATGCTGGCTGGGACAGAGGTGGTGACAGTGACCGTGGCGAAATGTATGCAGATTCTGTGTAAATTCTATAGGAGAGTTGATTGCATTTGATGGCAAGTTGCATGAGCGGTGTGTGAGAAAGGGTGTAGCTGGGGCTGACTCCAAGGTAGTTTGCCTGAACAATCGGAGAGCAGGGTCTGTCATAGATGGGGGGACTACAGGTGGAGCAAGGTGGGCAGGTGGAGACCAGGACGTAGCTTTGCACAGGATGCTGGTGATGTCTGCTAGACATTCGGGGACAGAGAGATGTCCAGCATGTGTCTGGGCGTGAGTCTGGAGTTCTGTTCAGGGAAGAGGTCTGCACAGGAGTTAGCAATTTCAGCTTCACCCGAATGTAGGTGATATTTAAATCACGAGGAGAGAAATGCAAATCAAAACCACGCTGAGATACCACCTAACCCCAGTAAGAATGGCCATCATTAAGAAAACAAACAACAACAGATGATGGCAAGGAGGTGGAGAAAAAGGAGCACTTCTACACTATGGGTGAGAATGCAAACTAGTACAGCCTCTTTGGATGACAGTGTGGTGATTTCTGAAAGAACTAGAAATTGACTTTCTCTATGACCCAGCAATTCCCCTACTGGGAATATACCCAGAGGAACTCAAATCATTCTACAAAAAAGATACCTGCACATGTATGTTTGTTGCAGCTCTAGTCACAATAACAAAAACAAGGGACCAACCATGCTGTCCATCGAAGCTGGACTGGATAAAAAGAATGTGGTCCATAGACACAATGGAATATTATGCAGCCATCAAGAAGGACAAACTAATGGACTTCGCAGCAACTTGGTGGATTTGGAGTCGCTCATACTTAGTGATCTATCACAGAAACAAAGAACAGAGTACCATATATCCTCACTCCTAAGCACACCTTGAACAATATAATACTATAAGAAAGGGAATGGCAGTAGTGGGAAACTGCCAGGGGAGTGGGGGTGGGATTGGCAGTTGAAGGAAACTGCCAGGGGAGGGCGGGGCACACCTTACCATAAGGGTACCTGCACCATCAACGTTTGTATACCTAACCCTGAAGTGTACTCCACATCTTTATGATAAAAAAAATTGGAAAAAAAAATCACGAGTAAAGTGAATTTAGATAGAAGAGACAAGAGGTCCAAGGACTGAGTCCTGGGGAACTCTAGCACTGAGAGGCTGGGAAGGTAAGGAGGAATCAGCCATGAAGAATGAGAATGAACGGTGGGAGAGGCAGGAGGGAAGTCAGCAAAGTAGGGTGTCCTGGAGTCAAAGTGGACAATCTTTTGAGGTGGAGAGAAGGATCAAAAGTGTCGGATGCTGCTGATAGGTCGAAGAAAACAAGGAACAAGTACTGACCATTGAATTCAGCAACAGGGAGAGATTATGGCTTGCCTTGATGAAAGGGTTCAGTGGAGTTTTTGGAGTGGAAGCCTGACTGGAGTGGGCTCAAAGGAACCCTACTCATTTGGGAGGAGACATTATTGGAGACAGAAAGTATAGGCAACTCTATTTATTTTTTTTTTATTTTAAAGATGTGGTGTGCAATTCAGGGTTAGGTAAACAAATGTTCATTATGCAGGTACCCTTGCTGGTGAGGTGTGCCCCTCCCTCCCCTGGAAGTTTCTCTCAACTGCCAATCCCATCCCCTCCCCCGACGGTTTCTCACTACTGCCAATCCCTTTCTTACAGTATTATGATGATTGTTCAAGGTCCGCTTCAGAGTGAAAACACGTGGTCCTCTCTTCTTTGTTTCTGTGATAGATCCCTGAGTATGATCAACTCTAAATCAGGCAACTCTTTCGATAAGTTTTATTGTAGAAGGAAGGAGAGAAGGGAAGTGGGGTCTGTAGGGGAAACAGAGTCAAGAAAGGGCTTATTCTGATGGAAGAAATAACGGTATATTTTGGCTGAGGATGGGCTAGTAGGGAGGAAAACATTAATGATGGGTAAAGGGCTAGCATCATGTCCTGGGTAGTCAAGAGAGGATGGAATTCAGTGTACAAAACGAGAAGCTCATGTTAACTAGAAGCGCCAACCGTTCACTTCTGGTCACAGGAGAGAAGGTTTCATCCACAGACAGAGGCGCCGTGCGCGTCTGGAGGTGGAAGGAGGCCATGGGATCTCTTCGCTAGTTTCCATTTTCCTGGAGAACCAGGAAGCAAAGGGGAAGACGTATGAAATGTTTGAAAAGGGAGCAGTTATGAAGCAATCATGTATGAGCGTGGACCAGAGGAGCATAGAGCGATTTCTCGCTAGCCTTGACAGCCCAGTCAAGGTTAGTGATCATGAACTTGAAATAAGATCAGTTGGCATGATGGGCTCTTCTTCTCTGGCTATAGGTACAGCATTAGAGATGGGGAGAGAGGGTTGACCAAGGCTGCAGTTTGACCGAGAGCATCCAATCATGTGAGAGAAGGGGCATGATGTCGAGGGTGTAGACAGTGGAAACTGAAGCCGAATGAGACGGGAATGGGGGAGACGGTAAAGTCAATGAAAAGATGACAGAATCAATGGACTGAAGGTTTCGATGCCATCAAAGGGTTTTGGATTTGGCTTTCGAGAGGGAGTGAGCTGGAAATATGCAAGTTGGTGGCGGAGAGTGGAGAGTAGAGAGGGGCCGGGTGCGGTGGCTCACCCTGTCATCCCAGCACTTTGGGAGGCCGAGGCGAGTGGATTGCCTGAGCCCGTGGGTTCGAGACCAACCCGGGCAACTTGGCGAGACCTCATCTCTACGATAAATAAAAAAATCAGCCAGACATGGTGGCGCGTGCCTGTGGTTCCAGCTACTTGGAAGGATCGCCGGAGCCCAGCAGGTCGAGGCTGCGGTGGCCGGGAGCGGGCCCCTGCCCTCCAGCCTGGGCCACAGAGTGAAACTCCAACTGAAAAAAAAAGAGAAAGTATAGAGGACTGTACGTTTTGATAATATGACAAGAACTCAGGTTTGACCAAAGAAGTGAGGGCTGAGGTCGTGTGAAGAACAGAATCATTAGTGGAGAGAAAGTCAGGAGGTCAGAATCACCCTCTAAAGGGAGATTGAGATCACCAAGAAGTATGGTGGATTCGTGTTAGAGGGAATAACAACATTCCAGAAGCTAACACCTCCCAGGAAGGAAGGGGAGTGGACGGCCCAGGGGTGTGAGTGACACATGGCTATACACAGAAAGTATACAGATTGATATTATCTGATGACATTAGATTCAATGCTAGGATATTTTAGGGAGAAGGGAGAGAGAACAGTCTAGAAGCAGTGATAAGAAGTAAAGACACCTCCTCCACCTCCAGGCCCACTAGTACAAGGAGCGTGGGAGGAAATGAAACACATCTTTTGAGCTCTGGGGCAAGCAGTGTCCTCGGGAGACAGCCAGGGCTCCTTCAGGGTGGCAGTTCTCAAACTCGGCAGGCAGATGAATTCAATAATGACCTCTAAAGGAAGGGGCCAGCCATCCTTACTGTTTTCAGCCTCAGGTGATTCTAAAGTACAGCCAGACTCAGGTAAAGGGAGCGTCCTCAGAAGCGTCTGTGAGCTTAGGAGAGTTTGCTTTTGGTCGAATGTGAGTTTCAAAGAGCCCACAGAAGAGTTCAGGAGACGGGCCTAGGTGAGAGACAGAGGACGAGAAAAACAACGGCTGAGCCAAGTACAGATTTGAGTTTCGGGGGTGGAGGGGATGGGTTCTCCCTGCATTTCCCTGGTGGTGCCTAGAACATGTCCCTGGTTCCTTCCACGTTAGGAGGTGCGGCCTCAGAAGGACGTGATCGTTGCCTTCATCTGAGCCTCTGGTAATCCCTTAGGAGGTGGCTAAAGCAAGCGGTGCCTGACCCCTCGGGAGGAGATGTTTCAGATGGTCTCACCGTGGCTCAGACATCTTGAGATGTAAGCCTTCAGCGTCGGTCCCAAGGCGTGATACCATCCGTGAGACAGCTGTTAGGACTTCATCTGAAACAGATGTACCCATATTGTGCAACTCCATGAAGTCTTGCTAAACTGGCTCTTGGGATTAAGCACGAGTGAAGATGGCTGCAGAGAGAAGGGACTCCGTGTTTGCTGTCCTTGAAGGTCATGCGGAGATGTGAAGGAAGTGTAGGGTTAGTCCCATGATGTTATTCAACAAGCCTGGCCACTTGAGATGATTTCAGGGCTGCGAAATCTGGCAGTGCTGGCCGACTGACCTCACCCACCTGCCCCTTCTGTTTAGTCATCCTCCCTGTGTTCTCATCTCACCATTTGTTTGTGGATGGTAAAGCACCATGATGACAGCTCAGATAAGGTTCCTGACCACAAAACCCAGTAGAGGTCAATGCATAGCAGTTGTCTGAGGTCATCGTGTTTGGTAGCTTGGTAACTGCCGATAAGCAGCAAGAGTTTGAAAAAACTAGAAGGACCTCGAGTCATTTTATTGACAATCCTAATCAGGAAGATTCTTTCCCTGAAGCTTTCCAGCTATCGATGTGAATCTTGGCCAGTGGTTACCAGTCCTTTATTTGTAAAAAGTGAATTCGTTGGAAACATGATACGAGTGGGTAAGGCAGAATTACCAATACCAGAATCAATTTCATGCTGCCAGGTAGAGCTCAAGCTTATCCTATCATGAAAAAAAAAAGACCCTAAGGGGCTGCAAGTGATGGTACTCTTGTGTGTAATACACTTAACCAGGGCACACCTCACTTTCCATGAAGCTTGACTGTTGGGAGAAACTGGATAAATTTATAACAAAATCAAGGTTTTCCAATATCTTCCTTCAAGAAGACTATCAAACTTACCAGCCAGTTCCTGGCTGACTGTAGGAACTGCAAATGGGCACTGATTTTACAGTTATAAATTGACATTGACATGCATGCTGACGTTCCTTCAAGCATGCCCAGTATCATGCAAATGCTTATTAAAATATTAATTTTGCCAAAAAATTCTCATTTCACATTTTAAAAATTAATTAGCATTTGAATTAATTCCTACTTGAGACGGTTGCAATGTATTTACCAGTTGTATCGCATAGTAGAGAGAAGTCTGGTCTGGAAATTAGAAACTGGGATTCTAACATGTGGTCAACAACCGATTAGTTGTATTTCTTGGGCAAATCTTTGACATCTGTGAACCTCTGTTTCCTTACCTGTACGTTAAAAGCTTAAAAAGTTCTTTCTTACTCTAAATATCTATGATTCTGTGAATCCAATGACCTACTAAGGTTTGGAGTCATTTGGGTTGGGAAAAAAAACCAAACTGGAATTGAAGTTCATCATTCCTGATGACTTCCCAATGCTATCCTAGGCTCTAGAACTTTCCTCCCACTCTTCCTTCCAAAAGGCAGTTTGACGAACAATTAACAGTTGGAGTTGCCTTCCCAAGTCTCACTCACTAAGTTATAAAGTTGTATAAACACAGGATTATGTTCTGCTCTTGTAGAATCTACCACAACAGCCAGCGGAAGGTGTGCCTTGCATATCATTGCTAAATGAATAAATTAGTAGATGGAATAAAGGAAGGAAGGATGGGGAGAGGGAGGGAGACGATAACTAATTTCTCCATTGATGGTGTGCAGGTACGAAGTGAAAGCAAAGGAGTCTTCAGGTGCTCCAGTTTCCATCTAAAGACAGGAGCAGAGCAAATCCAAGAGTGCCCTGCTAAAGGTTCGATGTACCACGGGCATGAATTGCTACAGGCATAAATCCCAGTGATTTATCTCAGAGTCAGCTCTCAGAGTCAGCACAGTGGAATTTTAGTCCCATATAATTATTTAATCTTTGCTTTTTTAATTTATAACAAAAAGAGATTTATTTGGTCATGGTTCTGCACAGCACCGGTGTCTGCTTCTGGTGAGGTCTCAGGAAGCTTAGGATCATCGGAAGGGGAGGTAAAGGGGGAACAAGTGTGTCGCATGACAAGAGTGAAGCAAGAAGATAGGGAGAAGGGGTCGGGCTCTTTGAAACCATCAACTCTCATTTGTACTGATAGAGCAAGAACTCACCCCTTACCACGACAACAGCACCAACCCTTTCACGAGTGATCTGCTCCCGTGACCCAAGCACCTCCCACCAGATCCCTCCTAAAACACCGGGGACTGCATTTCAACATGAGATTTGAGAGGACAAACATCCAAAGTATATTGAGGTCTTTATTCACTTCTCTTCCCGATACCTAATTTGAGTTCTGCCATCTGCTACCTGTTAGGAACCTGACCTCGGTTCAGAGTGGGTTCATCTTTTCTTTGGGATTTCTTTTCCTATTAAAATTTGATCACGCTGAGTGTGGTGGCTTAGGCCTATAATCCCAGCACTTTGGGAGGCCAAGGCAAGAGGATTGGCTGAGCCCATGGGTTCGAGACCAGTCTGGGCAACATGGTGAGACTTCGTCTCTACAATAAATCAAAAAATTAGCTGAGCACAGTAGTGCACACCTGTAGTTCTGGCAACCTGGAAGGCTGAAACAGAAGGATCACCTGAGCCCAGCAGGTCGAGGCTGCAGTGGCCGGGAGCATGCCACCGCCCTCCAGCCTGGGTGACAGTAAGACTCCAACTCAAAAACAAAAACAAAAAAAAGCAGATCAAAATTTTGGGTTATAGATTCAGGTAAAAAAAGTAAATTGAGAAGACTAAAAAAGACTCAATTGAAAGATGGGCATAAAAATAGAAGAGTAGATTAATTTATTGAGAAAGAAACAAGCAAGACATCACTGTTGGTTATAGTGAAATAAGTATTAGCATCAATGAAGTTTAATTATCTTTGGCCTTTTTGTTATATGGTTGAATAAGAAACCAAAGTAGTACACATTTGAGAGGTTCTATAAGGATATATGTACATGCAGAATTCGTAGGGCTGTTGCTTTTTAATAACAAACATTTTTTACATCATAATTTCAAATCTTTAAAAATCGTGATGGTGGGTCCAAGTAGTAGCTGGTAGATCTCACTAAATTAATTCAGAGAGGACACGACTGAAACTTGTGTATGCAGAGTCAAGGCAGTAGAAAAGACTATAAATAACAATATCTTTTTTGGAAACAATATTTACTTGGGTATTCAAGTCTATGGTCTCAGAGATGAGAAGGTGGAGAGGTCTCCCAGGTCTCACCTGACCACTCACATGCCACAGAGACCTCGATGCTTTGTAACAGTCTGCTACACCAGTCACTTAAAAGAAGAAGGAACCGCTCATTTACATAATCTTCAAACCTGGGAGGGGACAGTAATGCATCTTCTGGTGAACTGGCTGGTTTGTTTTAAATCTACAGAAAACCACTGGTGAAAACTCTCCAACTAGTTGGCCACCATGCTGGTCACTTCTTATCTCTTGTAAGGTTTCAATATGTTGGCATGTTAGGCTTTTGTGGCTGATAAACTGGAACCCATCACCTTGTGGCTCATTTCACATGGCTGGCTTGGGTTGGTCTCAATTTCCTGCCTGCAGATTCACAAGTTGCCCTCCAACTCTATTCAGGCATTGTGATGCATTCCTGCAGCCTTTGAGACTAAGCTTTGCTTTGTGTGCTTGATCTGTGCGGAGCTTTAGAGTTTGCAGCCCATTGAACCCAAGGTCTTCCTTGTGAAATCTTAGACCAACACCCCAGTTCGCTTTCTGTTCCTTGATATCACTGAACAAAAATACCATTATCAGTGTCTGAGGGGGAAAAAAAAGATACAGTGCCCTGTCTCTTTAAAAGTTTAAGAATAGCAAACACAGTGGAGTTAATTCTGTGTCTTGAGAATTTTCTGGCCCAGAATCAAGATGCAGATAATTAATTATGTCAGTGAAAAGCTCTGATGGCCCGTTCTCTTCAGAAAAAGTGACATCATACATAGAATTCTCTGGCAAGAAGGAAGAACAAAGCTGGGAGTGCAGGAAATAGCAGATGTCCACGAGTGCATTTTAAAAATCTGCTTCAAAGTCCCCTGCGAAGTCATGCTCTGGGGCTATGTCCCCGCGGCGGTGGCTTGGCAAGGGGTCTCGGAGTCGGAAGTGAGTTTATAGGGTTGGGTGGCTGCCTCATGAGCTCTGGCCCGGAGACAGAAGTGTGGCAAGAGGACAATACTCAAAAAATGTTGGCAAGGGCATGGCAAGCCAATTAAGTTGTGTCGTGTGGGGAAACGGGACTAGATGGCAGGCGTCCACTTGCAGATGGTCGTAGAAGGAAACATCACCCGACGAGTCTCGTTCCAGAGCCTTCCTTGGGCCTGTGTTTGCATCCTATTTTTACAGAAAACTGTACCTACCCCCAGCAACATGTAATGGAAGGAACAGATGTTTTGGAGTCAGATAACTGTTTTTACCGATGAGGTGACTTTGGGGGGACAATTTAATTTCTTTTAGCCTTATTTTCTTTTTTCATTTATAGAATGGAATTGAGAGAAATAAATAATGCTACCGAAAAGAAGTTTTGCCCACACTAGAGTGCACTGTAAGTGTTGGTTCTTATTAAATTCAACTCTGACCTTCCCTGAAAATATATGAATTTTCAATCACACAGAGTCAGGCTTATATTCGCTGGAACAAATGTTTACTTAGACAAGCAATTTTAGGCATAATAGAAAGATCATTGTAAAATTTCAGCTACCAGATGACCAGAAATTCTACTATTAAAGACTTATTCCTTTCAGCTGAAACTACCTTGTCCTGAACTTTCTTTTTAAAAATATTCGATCTCATTTTTAAAGTAAAGCCCAGTTCATGGTAGATTATTTAGATCATCCATTCTCCATGAAAGCACTACTCTTTCCCAAGAGGGTGAAAAATGGTTCTGGGAGGTGAGAATGAAAAACTCTTAGATGTGACATTGATTTAGAGCTTTCTAAAGGACCACGGTACATAAACATATATACAGTATATCTGTGGTATTAAAGTTTCATAGGGAGGCCATGACAAGGGAACAAATATCTGAAAAAGACTCTTTAGGAAGACAAAAAAGGTTTGAAAAACACTGATTTGGAAGAACTTAGAAGTTATAAAGGAAAATAAAATCATCCATAGTTCTACCAAACTAAAAATTATGACTATTTTGGTATTTTTCTTCACGTGTATTTTTTTCCCATAATTGCAGACACAGCAAATATGCAACTTTGAATATTTATCATAAGCATTTCTCACATCATTCAACATCCCTCGAAATGCAGTTTTTAAACCCTGCATGATATTTTTTTTTTTTTTTGAGTTGGAGTCTCACTCTGTCGCCCAGACTGGAGTGCAGTGGCCGCTTCCAGCCACCGCAGCCTCGACCTGCTGGGCTCCGGCGATCCTTCCGCCTCAGCCTTCCAAGTAGCTGGAATTACAGGCATGCACTACCATGCCCGGCTGATTTTTTGATTTATTGTAGAGATGAGGTCCCGCTGCCCAGGCGGGTCTCGAACCCGCGGGCTCAGGCAATCCACTCACCTCAGCCTCCCAAAGGCACGGGATTACAGGCTGAGCCACCGAGCCCAGCTCCTGCATGATATTTTATCCCATAGATGTACTATTTTACTCAAACATTTCCGTATAACTGAATACTCACTTTTTTCTAATTTTTTACAGTTATAAATCATATTTGTGTAACAATCTTTGTCCTTCTTATTAAACTACTTAATTAAAAGGTGTAAGTATTTTTAAAGATTCTTGAGTGTATTTATTGCCAAACAACTTTTCAGAACCATATTGTCTTCCCAACAAAATTATGAGAATACCTATTATCAAACTCTCACCTGTAATAACTATTACAGTTTTAAAATGGTTTTTATCTAAGAGGTGAGCAAGGATGTGTTATTATTGTTTTGATTTATATTTCTTTAGCTATCAGTTATGTTGAATTCAGCTACCAGATGACCAGACATTTTATATGGACATTTTATATCTCTCTTTAAAAAAAATTTATTATAAAGATGTGGTGTACAATTCGGGGTTAGGTATACAAACATTGATTATGCAGGTACCCTTGTTGATGAGGTATGCCCCTCCCTCCCCTAGCAGTTTCCCTCAACTGCCTATCGCACCCATTTTATATCTCTTTAGCAAATTATCTGTTTATACCTTTCAGGCATTTTTCTATTGAGCCTTAGCATTTTTCTCACTGATGTATGTGTACTCTTTATAATTGAGGAGAGTTACCCTTTGTAGTTGGTGCAAATATTTTCTTTCTTATTTTTTTGCCAGTTCATTGGCTATGATTTATTTTTTACAAGTAGAATCTCTCATCTTTCTCTTTGCTGTTTCAGAGAAAGTCTTTCCCAGGCAGAAGTCAGACAGCTACCCATAGATTCATTCATTCATTCATTCATCTAGCCAATATGTATGAATTGCCTATTTTTTAAGTACTATTTTTAGGCACCGGGGATACAGCATAAACAAAACAGATTAAAAAAAAAAAATCCTTGTCCTTAAGGAGTTACATTGTACAGGGGGAGACAGACAAAAACCAAAATAAGACAGTCATGTATGTCAAAAGGTAATAATCCTAACAGTCAAGTCAAGGGAAGGGTGGGGACACTTCAGAGATGTGATTGCCTTTAATGAGGGGCCAGAAGAGTCTCCGCTGAAAGGGTAGCACTGACGGAAAGCCCTAGGGGAGGAGTGGGTCTCCTTGTACCCACTGTATCCGTTGAGTCCGGGAAGATCATTTCAGGCCGAGTGAGAGGCAGGACCTAGGCCTGCAGAGAAAGCAGGGAGTCTGCCGGCTGAACTTGAGGCACAGCAAGGGGCCAGTGTGGACAGAGTGAAGGGACAGGTGGTGGTGGTTAGGAGAGGGGACGTGTGATGGCACAGCAGCCTCCAACCCCTGGATCCTGTGACTGGCCTTGATTTGTGATGCCAGATCCTTCTTCCCCAAGGAGAGAGCTGGGTCAGGGTCTCTGCTGTGACTGCCAATAATTCCGCCATGGTTTGACCATTGCACTCTAATACTTTTGAGAAAGACTGAAACCCAGTGGTAGACACAGCTTTCCCTCTCTCCCCCTCTCTCTCCACTAAGCATCTTTATCTCCTATGCAAAGCAGTAGATGCCAAGGGAACAGCACTGCCCACTTCTAAATACATACCCCAAAGCATCTGAGCACCAACAATGCCCCGTCAGTATTCCTTGTGATCTGTATTTCCTTATTGTCCAAAGCTGTGTAACAACCTACATTTTTACCTAGTAATAAAAAACTTGGGTTCTAGTCGTGACTTGGCTGTTAATAACTGTATGACCATGACTGTGGTGGGGGTGGGGAGCGTGGCCAATGAAAACAACTTACTGCCTAGAATACTAAGAAAAGAAAGAGACGTCATTTCTGCCAGGATACAATCTTTGACAGTGGCGGTGAGGGACTCGGAGGGGACAGTGTAGTCCCAATTCTTGGATTCAAGAGAGAACTGTGACTTCTGTCACATCAGCAGGTGGGCCAGGTGATGCAGAAGTGGGTGCAGGTTGACACGGGGAGCTAATGGTCGTGGGTTTCAGGCGTGGGGGTTGCAGACGTCATAATCCGTGGCTTGGGCTGTTGTGGGATATTAGGAGCCATAGGGATGAGAAAAACAGCCTTGGCCTTGGACTTACTGATTCAACATGTGAAAAATGACCTTGGACTTTGACCTACTGATTCAGTGTGTGAAAACGGCCTTGGCGTTTGACCTACTGATTCAACGTATGAAAAACGGTCTTGGCCTTTGACCCACTGATTGACTGTGTGAAAAACGGCCTTGGCCTTGGACCTATTGATTCAGCATGTGAAAGCTTTTGATGATGTCACCCAGTAGATCCAGCTTTTTCACAACAGGAGATTCACTCTCACCAGGAAAAAAAAGAGGACATTGCCTTTCATTGGGCATCCGCTGTACATCAGGAACTCTGGCAGTCACTTCACAAATAGATCATTCTCATGCAGGTGGGAAGCCATAGCTCAGAGCTGACTGGCCCAAGTCACATAGCGTTAAGTGTGTAGTAAGCAGGAGAGCCATGGTTTGTCTGACTCCAGGTGGGGGGTAGCTAACATTTACAGGCACTCAGTGGTGTGCTTGTGTGGCACTATACAATGACCACTGCTATGCCATTTTGCAGATGAAAAGACTGAGTTCAGAGAGGCTGACTTACTCATCACGGTCCCCCTAGCAGGAGTACTGATCAATGCTTCTAACATAAGATTCCCAAATTCATGCTCTTTCTACCATAGTGCATGCTCTCTAGAGTAGGAGCGAAAATAAGCACACTAGCTCGAAGTTTGTAAGAAGAAAAACAAAAAGCAAGTGGATTCAGTAACCACATAACAACATTCATCTTCAGTACATTAGAAAATTGATGCTTGGCCGGGCGCGGTGGCTCAGCCCAGCACTTTGGGAGGCCGAGGTAAGAGGATTGCCTGAGCTCTCATGGGTTTGAGACCAGCCCGGGCAACTTGGGGAGACCTCATCTCTACGGTAAATCAAAAAAATTAGCCAGGAGTGGTGGTGCATGCCTGTAGTTCCAGTTACTTGGAAGACTGAGGCGGAAGGATCGCTTGAACCCTGCAGGTAGAGGCTGCGGTGGCTTTGAGCATGCCACTGCACTCCAGCCGGGATGACAGAGTGAGACTCCAACTTAAAAAGAAAGGAAGGAAGGAAGGAAGGAAGGAAGGAAGGAAAAGGAAATTGACGCCTATAATAACCAACATGAGATTTTGAAAAAAATTCATTTACATATGTACATTATGTTATTTTTAAGTAGAGAGGACTTTGCCATACGTTTGAGAGTCACCTATGCCAAACCCTTAAAATGAAAAACTCTAGCATTTAAAGTGCTAACTCTGCTTTGGGAAGCCAAGGCAGGAGTATTGCTGGAGCCCAGGAGTTCGAGATCAGCCTGGGCAACATAGCAAGATCTCATCTCTACCAAAAAAAAAATCAAAAAATTAACCAAATGTGGTGGCACATGTCTGTAGTCCCAGCTACTCAAGAGGCTGAGACTGGAGGATCACTTGAGTCCAGGAATTTGAGGCTGTGCTGAGCATGATTGTGCCACTGGACTTCAGTCTGGGTGACACCATGAGAGCTGGACTCAAAAAATAAATAAATACATACACACATACAGTGCTAACTGATTTTTTAAATGAAAATAAATACCTAGTGTGACGCTACCCATGAGTTCAGAATGACCGAGATTTCTTGTATTTTTGTTCAAAACAATTCAACTACATTTTGTTAAGGTGTTCAAGTGTGTGTTACATGGAATTCACTTAGGTCAGAGGGTGAAACGAATAAATCAGAAAACACCGTAAACCCAAAGCAACTCAATAGTATGTGATTCAACAAACCTCAGATATAAATTCTTTTTCGTTTTGGAGTTGGAGTCTCACTCTGTCGCCCACACTGGAGTGCCGTGACACACTCACAGCCACCGCAACCTCGACAGGCTGGGCTCAGGCGATCCTTCCTCTTCAGCCTTCCAAGTAACTGGAACCACAGGCGTGCGCCTCCACGTCTGGCTAATTTTTTGTTCTATCGTAGAGATGAGGTCTCACCAAGTTGCCCCAGCTGGTCTCGAACCCCTGGGCACAAGGCAATCCTCTAGCCTCTGCCTCCCAAAGTGCTGGGATGACAGGCATGAGCCACCACGCCCGGCAGATATAAATTCCTTCTAGACAAAGTAGTCTTAACTTGTTTGGTAGAAATAGTTTCTCTTTTGAGAAAGCATCACCCAGCCCTTGCCAGTCTGAGGACAAAAATAAGATCAAAGGTTTTATAAAGCTCTCTTTTCCATCTCTCGCCTCTGTGCCTGCTGCTTGGTGGGAGGGCCAAGTCCCTTCGCTTTCTCTTCCAGGTCTTGGAAGGTCCCAGAGAAAGAGCCATGCAGGACCCATACTCCTCTAGGCTGACATTGGCATTGGCGTTACCCCTTTGTCCTGCTCTGACCACTGTGGCCATGATGGAGTTGTGTGTTCCCCAAGGCTCTCTCCTCGGCCTATGTCGGTCAAGGTCTACACTGAGGGCCACATGCAGGATACAGAGAGGGTTGCTTCTCTCCCCCCTCACCCCCGACTGACTGCTGTAGCTGTCATGCCTTGAATTCTAATGTACCCATTTCTCTCGTTTTTTTATTTGGGTCATTCATGGGGCAGCCCCTCACCCCAGGCCTCAGTCATGGGCCGAGGGGCTGGGCTGGCTGGGGTCTGAGTGACAGGCACTGTGTTGCACTCAGACTCACCCTTCCCCTCTGACCCTGCTCTATTTTCCTTCGACCAAAATGGTGCCCTTCCTCCCGTGACTGAGTTCTTTCCCACAAAGAGCCCTGGTGCCTCATGCAAATAGCTATGTTGCGAGGCCACCCTGCCAGTCGGTCCTCCAGATGAATGACACGGAAGGAGTTCATGCAAGCTGGAAAAATAACTTCCAGAGACCAACCGAAAAGGAGGCAGTCGCAGGAGAAATTAAGAGGGAGGTGAAGAAAATTTAACTGAATAAACAGAGTTGGGACATAGACGCTTCAGCTGTCTTGGGTCTCAGCTAGCTGGTTTAGGCTGAGGGGATTAAATTTACCGAGTTGGATGAACACCCACAGTGAGAAAATATCATCTAGTTGTGTCTGAGCAAATGAATTCTCCCATGTTCTAAAGAGCTCAGCTTCTCACCTGGGCCCAGAAAGCCAAATCCTGCCCACTGATTGTGCATAGAGGTGGACAGTCTGAGGATTCTGTCCGAGGGCTTTATCAGCACAGATCAAAAAGCTTGCGGTCTTTTTGGATTTAAAAAATTATACACTGTAGACTCCTAGCACCACATGGAGAAATCTGTGACCTTATCTAATTTCTAACACAGGACACAGCAGCTGTTGAACTATTAATATCCCAATGTGTGTAAAAAAATTAAAAAGGAGAAAACAACATAGGTCCTAAAATTGCATTCAAATCCGTAGATGACAGTGCTGTTCTGATGACTAATCACAGGAAAAATATGACTACACTTTATGGTTTATTACATGAAATTTTAGTTTTCAAAAAAATTAGTCATCTCTAGATAGAAGGCTGAGAATGGTTTTTATTTTCTTATTTGAATTTTTTAGGAGAGGTGAACAAGATATTTTAAATATTTAAGAATTGTGGTAAAACATACATAATATAAGAAAATCATTTTGACCATTTGTAAGTGTACAGTTCAGTGGCATTACATTGCTGTACAACGATCACTAGCATCCATTTCTAGATTTTTTTCATCCTTCTAAGTTGGAAAGCCAGCCATTAAGCAATAGCTTTCCTGTCCCCAGTCCCTGGGACCCACTATTCTTCTGTCTCTAGGATTTGACTGCTCTAAGTGTCTCATGTAAGTGGACTCGTACAGTATTTGTCCTTTTGTAACTGACATCATACTTAGCGTAACATCTTCACGGTTCATCACTGTTGTAGCATGTGTCAGAGTTTTCTTCCTCTTTAAGACTGAGTACTATTCCCATACACCACATTCAGCTGATCCATTCATCTGTCAGTGGACATCTGGGTTCCTTCCGCTTTTCAACTGTTGTGAATAATGCTGTTATAAACATGGGTGTGCAGAGTTTGTTTGAGTCCCTTCCTTCCATTCTTTTCGGTGTATACCCAGAAGTGAAATTGCTGGACCATGTGGTCATCTACTTTTAACTGTTTGGGAAACCGCCAGACTATTTTCTACAGTGCTGCAGCATTTCGCTGTTCTACCCGTCGTGAACAAGAGTTTTGATGTCTCTACATCCTCACCAACATACTTGTTATTTTCTGGGGTTTTTTTTTTTTGGCTGCTGTTTTTTTGTTTTGTTTTTAATAATAGCTATCCAATTGGGTGTAGAGTGGTGTCTCTTGTAGTTTGGGAGAAATGTCTATTCAAATCCTTTGCCCATTTTTTGTTTTTGTTTTTAACTGCTGGAGTTCTTTAATAGTCTAGGTAACAATTCCCATCAAACATATGATCTGCAGATATCTTCTCCCACTTCATGGGCTGCTTTTCACTCTACTGGTTGTGTCCTTTGATGCACAGAAGTTTTTAAGTATGACATAGTCCAGTTTGCTTCTTTTTCTTTTGTTGACTGTGCTTTGGTGTTCTATGCAGGAAATAACTGCCAGATCCAATATAAGGCAACTTTCCTTCTGTGCTTTTTCTAAGAGCTGTATATTTTTAGCACTTACATTTTGATTAATTTTGAGTTGATCTTTATATATGTTACAAGGAAAGGGTTCTATTTTATTCTTCTGCATGTAGACATCCAGTTTTCCCAGCACCAATTGTTAAAAGGACTCTCCCTGTTGAATGGTGTTGACCCCAAGCTTTGTGGAATAGCATTTGACTTTGATGCAAGAATGTATTTGTGAGCTTTCTATTCTATCCCATTGATCTATATGTCTGCCTTGATGATAGTACCACACTGTTTTGATTAGTGTAGCTTCGTAGTAAGTTTCAAAATCAGGAAGGGAGACTCCCACTTTGTTCTTCTTCAAGATTCTTTGAGCTGTATATCTTGACATTGTGTATGAATTTAGGGTGAATTTTTCCATTTCTGCAAGAAAAAAATCATTGAGATTTTACTTTTAAAAATTCAAGCTATCATGGTGATGATGATAAAGCATGTTTTAACATGAGAAACAGCATCTGCTTCTGATATTTTAACAAAATATTTCTTTTGGGTGATCTTTAGTCTGAAGTGCTAGTCTGTAATTAATAAGCTCTCTAGAGACTTTAAGGCTACTATTGACCCTATAGTTGTGGAGGAAAAACTCCAGAGAAATGAAAAGTCACATTTTTAGTCCCAATGACCTTTAATAATAACCAGATCTGAATGTTCTCTTTGTATGCAGTAGTATTATTATCATGTTAACTTTGCTTTCCAAAATTCAGGAGAAAAAGATGGATTTAATTTCTATAGTAGTAGCTAATAATGTTATAAACTACAAAACTTTTTTTTTCAATCCATTTATATTAGTACTTACTTAACTAGGACAAATAGTATAATCAATGTGTATGTTTTGTAAAATTTAACTTGTTAAAGTTTATTATCTTATAGATATGTGGATACAAGTAAGGATTAACTACACAAGTAGGCTGCATGCAGGTGACGTTTGGGCTTCTAACTGGCCCTCAAAACCCCTGGTATGGGACCTGGGAAAGCAGTAGAAAAGTGAGCATCACTGACCTTCCAGGACCGTCTTCTCTAGGGCTCCCAAGCCACTGCAGCAATGGGACCAAACTCCGGTCCCTGACTATGCAAAGAAATAGAACTATTCATGTTCCTCCAGTTATATTCCCCGGAGGGTAAGGAATAGCAGATTGTATGGAAGCTCGATTTTTAGATCTTTTAGGAATCGCCACACTGATTTCCACAGAGGCTGTACTAGTTTACACTCCCACCAACAGTGTAGACGTGTTCCCTTTCCTCGCATCTTCTCCAGCATCTTTTGTTTTTTGAGTTATTGACGATGGTCATCCTGACTGGAGTTAGGTGGTATCTCAGTGTGGTTTTGATTTGCATTTCTCTGATGATGAGTGAGGCTGAGCATTTTTTCATGTATCTGTTGGCTGTTCGAAATGTCTTCTTGTGCAAGGTGCCTATTCATGTCTTCTGCCCATCTTTTGATAAGACTGGTTTTTTTTTTTCCCTTTGGCTCATTTGAGTTCCTTGTAAATTCTGGATGTTAGGCTTTTGTCAGATATATAATTAGCAATTTTTTTTCCCATTCTGTAGGTTGTTTCCCTGCTCTATGATGGTTTCTTTTGCTGTTGTGCAAAAACTTTTCAGTTTGATGAGGTCCCACTTGTTGATCTTAGCTTTTATGGCATTCACTTTTGGGAACTTGGCCAAGAATTTGTTGTCCACTCCAATGTGCATAAGAGTGTTTCCTACATTTTCTTCTAGAATTCTTATAGTTTGGGGGTTAAGGTTAGGTCTTTGATCCATCTAGAGTTGATTTTTGTATGTGGCGATAGGTAGGGGTCCAGTTTCATTCTTCTGCATGTGGTCAGCCAGTTTTCCCAGCAGTATTTGCTGAATAAGCTAAGCTCTCCTCTCCCCAGTGGCTGTCAGAAGGACAAAATCATGGACTTTGCAGCACATTGGATGGAGTTGGAGATCATCATACTTTGTGATCCAGCACAGAAATAAAGAAGTGAATACCACATACTCTCACTCATAAGTGGGACCTGAACATTAGTCATGATATCACAAACCGGGCAATTGGGTGAGTCCTCATCTCTAGACTACATAAAAAATTAGCAGGGCAAGGTAGCGCATGCCTGTGGTTTCAGCTACTTGGAAGGCTGAGGTGGAAGGATCACCAGAGCCCAGCAGGTCGACCAGATGGCCCTGAGCGTGCCACTGCACTCCAGCCTGGGCGATGGAGTGAGACTCCAACTCAAAAAAAAAAAAAAAAGAAGTGATGAGGTTTAGGAACGTGTCATTTTTCTACAATCACAGCAGTGAGCTTATCCTTTCCTCAAAGGGAATCCCCCATTTAAAGCTAGCAGTTCCTGGCAGAAACACCTTGTTAAAACTGCAGTGGTCCCCAACCTTTTTTGGCCTCAGGGACTAGCTTTTGTGACCATTATTCCACGGACTGGTGGGGGAGAGGGTGTGGATGGCAGATGGTGGTTTCCAGATGATTCAAGTGCATCACATTCATTGTGCACTTTCTTTATATTATTATTACACTGTAATATATAATGAAATAATTATACAACTCACCATTTAAAAAAAAGAGATGCAGATGGAAGTGGTAAATAAAATAATGGGCAGGTCACAAACAGACTAAAATAAGTGTCAGTTTCTGACTTAAAGCCCGCCACAAGATGCAGTTGTGTGTACCATTGACATACATCAGCTTACTTGACACTCATCGATATGGTTTGGTTTTTTTTGTTGTTTTTTTTCTGAGTTGGAGTCTTTGTCACCCAGGCTGGAGGGCAGCAGCATGCTTACAGCCACCACAGCCTCAACCTGCGGGGCTCAAGTGATCCTTCTGCCTCAGTCTTCCAAGTAGCTGGAACTACAGGCACGTACCACTATGCCCGGCTAATTTTTTAATTTATTGTAGAGATGAGGTCTCACAAGTTGCCCGGGTTGGTCTCGAACCCATGGACTTAGGCAATCCTCTCACCTCGGCCTCCCAAAATACTGGGATTATAGGCGTGAGCCACCACCCCCAGCCTGACAGAGTTTTGGTATGGGTCTTCAAGCAATTGATGGATGACAGTCTCTGTGCAAACCTCACTGCTAATGTTAATCTGTGTTTGCAGCCACTCCCCAGAGCTAGCCTCACCACCTCAGCTCTGCCTCAGATCAGCAGGCATTACATTCTCATAAACAGTATGCAACCTAGATCCCTCGCACATACAGTTCACCACAGGGTTCAGGCTCCTACGTGAATCTAATGCTGCTGCTGAGATAATGCAAGCCATGGGCAGCAGCTGTAAATACAGATGAAGTTTTGCTCATCCACTGCTCATCTCCTGCTGTGCAGCTGGGTTCCTAACAGGCTGTAGTTGGGTACCAGTCTGTGGCCTGGAGGTTGGGGACCCCTGGTTTAAAGGTGCGGTGTCGTTTTTGGTTTCCTTAAAAAATCTTTTAGCTTATATTGTACCCACTTGGAAAACATTTAGGCAGATAAAACACATTATATTCAAAGAAAAAGTAAGAAGTCATCACTCTGAAGCTTTTATTTTTGTGAATTTTTGAGCTCAAATTAATAGTACCCAATATTCCAAGTTTATAGTATGTCCTTATATTGCCACTATCCTACCTATTGCTATTAACATAGCAACATCATATTTCTTTTATAATTATATGTTTAAAATGTATAATTGCTATAATTTAATTTGTCTATAAAGATGCGATGTAACAAATTATCTTGACAATTTAAATGCATGCTAATCAATAAGAAATTTTTTCTAAGTAAACCAAGAAAATTAACATAAGAAACTGAAAATAAGTTCTAGAGAAGAATAATGTCAGAGACTAATTATATCTCCACCAATAAATCATCACAACTAAAAAAATAAAAAATAAAAAAATAAAGTGTGCAGTGTCATTAGGTAGGGACAGGCTTCTCCAATGTCCCACTGTGCATCCTCTCAACCCAGGGCTTGAATCACCATGCAGGGGTCATGGTTACATTGTCTGAGAGTTTGTCCCAAGCTGTCTTGGGTTTTGCCTCGCACTCTTGGGTTTTGCCCCGAACAGTCAGATGAATATTAAAATTAGATTAATATTTGGAAAGAGTTTCAGACTGCTTACCACCCGCCCAAGTCTCTCGGGAGTCTTCGTGCTTCCGAAGGATGCACCGTGTCTGTCTTCGGGATCCCGGACTCTGTCATTCTGCCATGTGCTCCCATGTGTACATATGTCCCCATGTTAGAAATGTGGAAAATACTGTGTCATGAGGCATAAGAACTAAGCATTCCTTCCTAATCGTTATGGGTCTTTTCTCCCAAGGATTGAAAAGTCCCACATAAATCAACTCACTTAACACTCATTGATAGGGCTTTTTTTTTTTCTCTTGAGTTGGAGTCTCACTCTGTCACCCAGGGTGGAAAACAGCGGCATGTTCACAGCCATCGCAGCCTCAACCTGCTGGGCTCAAGCGATCCTTCTGCTTCAGTCTTCCAAGTAGCTGGAACTACAGGCACGTGCCACCATGCCCTGCTAAATTTTTTTGTTATTATTATTTATTGTAGAGATGAGGTCTCATCAAGTTGCCTGGGTTGGTCTTGAACCCGTGAACTTAGGCGATCCTCTCACCTCAGCCTCCCAAAATGCTGGGATTATAAGTTTAAAATAGTTAAAAATCATCACCAGACATCATAATCAACAATGGCACATAGTTATTTAAAGAATAGCTAGGCTTTGGAAACATGGCCAATAAAATTCAGTTCCTAAGTACCATAAGCCCATGTATGGCTTCCCTGCTGGGCGTAGGACTATCATGGAATATCTGGTCTCCTGACTTGGGATTTGTTGTAGGGTGACCAACTTGTCCCGGTTTGCCTGAGACTGTTCTGGCTTTCAAAAGCCCAGCTTCGAAGAGTTCAGCTCCCCTTAGTTCCAGGCAAACTGGGATAGTTAGTCACCCTCGTTTGCTCAGAACTGGCAAACACTTCCAGCAGTTTCAAGGGACCCTCCTGGCTTAGGCTGCTGGTCTGAAGTGGTCACGATTCTTTGGAGCAGAGGGGTCAGGCACTGATAACACAGGGAAAACATCGAGAGGTCTCCAGGGCAAGCAAATCCCTGGGAATCAGAGGACCCTGCCAATAACCCTGAACTGACACAGCAAAGATTTTAAGTGCTTTTCTTTGAGTCGGAGTCTTCCTCTGTCGGCCAGGCTGGAGTGCAGAGGCATGCTCACAGCCACCACAGCCTCGACCTGCTGGACTCAGGCGATCCTTCCACCTCAGCCTTCCAAGTAGCTGGAACTATAGGTGCACGCCACCATGCCTGGCTAATTTTTTTTTATTTATTGTAGAGACAATACAATACAGCCATGTTGCCCAGGCTGGTCTCGAACCCCTGGGCTCAGGCAATCCTCTCACCTCAGCCTCCCAAAGTGCTGAGATCACAGGCTTGATCCACTGCGCCCGGCCTTAAGTGCTTTTGATGCAGAATGGGTCTCTGTCCTGGAGCCGTGGTTTCCAAGGGCAGCTGTGCTTTCGATCACCTGCAGACGTTTCAAAACACAATTCCTGGGCTGCATCTCTAACACAGCAGACGAGTGATCTTTCCACTGCACAGATCTGCCCATGGGACCGTCCTGCTGCCTAAAAGCCCCCAAAGATTCTCGCTCTTCTGTGACAAAGCACAAACTGATGGCCTGGCTTTCAAGGCTTTTCACGGGTTTATCACTCAAGCCCCGTAGTGCACCATCCTCTGCATCTAAGTCTGTCTGTGGCCTTTGCACCCAGTCTTGCCTGGCCTAGAACATTCTCCCATCACCTCCTCTTCTTTTTCCCTGGCTCAAGTGCTCGCTGGGAGCTTTCAGGTCCTTTCACATTCAAGTCAGGCGTCCCTCCAGATGAAGTCCCTTGCATCTCCTCCGTCACGGGCTGTTACATCCTATGGTCAATGCCTTCCAACTGTTTGTCCATATCCCTCCAGACTTGAGTTCCTGAGGATGCAGTTCTATCTTCAACATCAAATAAATAAACATGTGCGAGGATAAACATGTAGGAGTTTTCACCAAAGGACTAACTGGAGTCTGCCCTCTTTTGAGCCTCTGCCATTTGGGTGGGTTCCACCTGTCCTACATTTTATTCTGTCCTTCCAGCCTACCCTTGCTCTCTCAAGCCCAGACGCCCTCCCTTGACCTTGCAAGATGAATCCCCGCTTCTGTGCTGCCTTGGGCTTCACAGAGCAGCCCTCAAGGTAACACCTTGGTGTCTTTTCCTGTGCCCTTACCTCTAAGGTCAGGTGCAGTAAGTGGAACATTTTCATTCAACCTCTTGGTCCTCAGACAAAAGAACAAAGCACCTCGTTCCCACAGTCCTCTTCAGTGTATTTTTCTTTCTGGGTTGTTTTGCTGTATTGAAATCCAGTGGTCTGAGGCCAGGCGTGGTGGCTCACATCTATCTTAGCACTTTGGGAGGCCGAGGTGGGAAGATTTCTTGAGCCCAGGAGTTCAAGACCAGCCTAGCCAACAACATAGGGAGACTTCATCTCTACAAAGTAAAAAAAAAAAAAATTAGGCTGGCCTGGTGGTACCTGACTGTAGTCCCAGCTACTTGGGAGGCTGAGGCAGAAGGATTGCCTGTGCTGAGAAGGTTGAGGCTGCTTTGAGCCGTGATAGTGCCACTGTCCTCTAATCTGGGTGTCAGAGACCTTGACTAAAAAACAAACAAACAAAAAAGCCCAAACAACCAACCAACCTGTGGTTTGTTTGGCAGCTTCCTAGAGTTCCACATGCCTTTGACAAACTGTTGATTGAAAATAGTAATATTCAAGTATAGAAGCTTTCTTACATTTTGGATTTTATTCTTTTATAGAAAAATCAACAAGTTTCTCAAAAATGGAGATGTAAAGGGTCTTTATCCCCAAAATCTTTTTTTTAAAACATAGATTGAATCATTTGTTTGAATGATTCACCCTCCTTAATCCATTGACTAAGCAGATGCCACGATATTAAATATTAAATACTGACTGACGCTATGAAACTCTTTTACTTGCTTTTTTTCTTTTAACCGTTTTAAAATAGCGATAACTTACAGGCAACATTCTTATTCCTTCCATGATTATTATTACAGCGTTAAAAAGACTGTAGTCAGTGTGTGGTGAATAGTGTGGCTGTAACCCTCACCACAGTCTCTTTTTCTGTAGTGATGAGTGTCTAGGATAGCCAAACGTAGATGAAATGGACAGCATACGTAGCATCACACGATTAATACAGTTGAAGCATAAATTGATTGACTGACTGATTGATTGATTGAGTCAGAGTCTCACTCTGTCGCCCAGACTGGAGTGCAGTGGCCGCTCTCGGCCACCGCAGCCTCAACCTGCTGGGCTCTGGCGATCCTTCCACCTCAGCCTTCCAAATAGCCGGAATTACAGGCATGCGCTACCACGCCCGGCTAATTTTTGATTTATTTTAGAGATGAGTTCTCGCATAAATGCATTTTTAAGGAGAAAAGTAATAGATGTTTTCTATCAGTTGGAACAAAAGAAGCTATCTTCTAAGGGATCAGGAAGATTTGATCCAGAAGATAAATGCCAAAAATAGTTACATATTTTAAAACTGGACTGCTTAAGGCGTGCAACTGCTGTCTATTGCAGGTTTTTTTGTTTTGTTTGAGTTAGAGTCTCGCTCTTGTCACCCAGGCTGGAGTACAGTGGCACGCTCACGGCCACCCCAGTGTCGACCTCCTGGGCTCCAGTGATCCTTCCGCCTCAGCCTTCCAAGTAGCCGTGCTCTACCACTCTCTGCTAATTTTTTAAAAATTTTATTGTAGAGATGAGGTCTCGCCAAGTTGGCAGGGCTGGTCTCGAACCCGCGGGCTCAGGCAATTTGTTCGCCTTGCCCCCCAAAGTGCTGGGATTACCGCTGAGCCACCGAGCCCAACTGACTACTGCAGTTTTAAAAGCACTTTGTTGGCATTATCTTCTTAGAACCTAACAAAATCTAATTGAAGTGGAGGGGTGGTGTCCCCATCTTACCGACAAGGAAACTGAGGCAAGGAGATTAAGTAACTTTTGGAAAGAGGCTGCTCTGATTTAAAAATTCCTCCTTGGACCGAGCACAGTGGCTCAAGCCTGTAATCCCAGCACTTTGGGAGGCCAGGGTGAGAGGATTGCCTGAGCTCAGTGGTTTGAAACCAGCCTGGGCAACTTGGAGAGACCTCAACTGTACAATAAATCAAAAAATTATCTGGGAATGGTAGCGCATGCCTGTAGTCGGAAAGCCGAGGCAGAGGGGATCGCCTGAGCCCAGTAGGTTGAGACTGCGGTGGCTGTGAGCGTGCCACCGCACTCCAGCCTGGGCAACAAAGTGAGACTCCAACTCAAAAATACATAAATAAATATTAAAATTTCTCTTTGAAAAAATATTCTTAAGGATAGACTGTGCAATGTCTAGACAGTTAAACAATACAGTTTAACTATATCAGTCTTACAAGTCAGTTTTGTTAGGGAAAAATATATCTTATAAGATTCCTTTCCTTGGCTGGCATGGAGGTTCATGCCTGTAATATCAGCACTGTGGGTGACCAAAGTAGGAGGACTGCTTGTGTCCAAGGAGTTTGAGACCAGCCTGGGCAACATAGCAAGATCTCATCTCTACAAAAAATTTAAAAATTTTAAAAAATTTCTTTTTTTTCCTATGCAGCAGAAAGTCATCTACTGATAGAGACCTAACAGAAACTACAATAAATTATTACTATTACCTCAGCACCTACTGGGTGCCAAGTTTTATATTAGGTATTTTGTATACTTATGTCTGATTTGGGGCCAGCAATAAACCTTATAAGGGCGTTGTTATGACCCTATTTCTTAGACGATGAAAGTCAGTAGAAACAATGTCGGCAACTTGTACAGATCACACAGCACAGCTGGCTTGGAACTCATTCCGAGCCTCTGCAAAGCTGGGCTCATTCTACTGTACTGTGATGAGAATTTCATTTCCATGTTTTAATTCAAATTCTTATTTGCTTGACAGCTTTGAGATTTATTCAATTTTATTTTTGCCAAGGCCACGTACACTTGTGCTAACCAGTAATTTGTGCTCTTGAGATCACTTGAGATGGTTTACGCTGAAGAACCACTTTCTGAAAACCTTTATGCACGGGTGAGGGATGCATGCTTTTTCAGGTTGTCATTGGTGGAAATGCCATTTGAAAACAGTTCTGCTATGATTCTGTTAATGTCTAGTCAGGGTGTGAGTCAATCAACGAGTGCTAGGTGAGAAAGACCTGCAATCCTCTCCCAACCCTGCTTTTGGGACCCTGACCCAGCTCAGGGACTGTTCTACTGCAGGCTTTACCACTGCAATCAAAGTAATTCTAAAAGGAACCAAGTCAATGCCCAAAACAGGGTGTAGAATAATCTTTGGGCAATTTCTGTTTGCCGTGCTCCTCTGTGTTCAGTCCCAAAGACACTGTGTGCATGGGCTTGTCTATGTACAGAGTGAAGGTGGCTTTGAGAGCACCAAACCTGTACAAAAGAGAAAACTTTCTACTAAATTATTTGCCCTTGTTTGATCTATATAAAATAGAAATTATGAAATATTTCTTCTATCTTTATAAAAGTACAGTTGTGTTTCTCTTTATAAAATTAATTACATATTGGCTGTAGAAAATACAAATCTGTATGAGCAAAAGGACGAGATTAAAAACAGCCCTCATCTCTACAATAAATAAAAAATGAACCGGGCGCGGTAGCACGTGCCTGTAGTTCCAGCTACTTGGAAGGCTGAGGCAGAAGGATTGCCGGAGCCCAGCAGGTAGAGGCTGCAGTGGCTGGGAGCGGCCGCTGCACTCCAGTCTGGGTGACAGAGTGAGACTACAACTCAAAAAAAAAAAAAAAAAAAGAAAGAAAACAAAACAAAACAAAACAAAAAAACAGCCCTAAATTCCACTACCCGATATTTTAGTATCTGTCTTCTAAGTCATTTTCTTTTAGAATATAGAATTTAAAAAAAAATTATCCAAGTAATTTAATATGGTCATTTAACCTTTTTTTTGAGTTGAAGTCTCACTCTGTCACCCAGGCTGGAGTGCAGTGGCACACTCATGGCCACCACAGCCTTGACCTGCTGGGCTCAGGTGATCCTTCTACCTCAGTCTTCCAAGTAGCTGGAACTACAGGCATGCGCCACCATGCCTGTCTAATTTTTTGATTGATTGTAGAGATGAGGTCTCGCCAAGTTGCCCAGGCTGGTCTTGAACCCATGGGCTCAGGCAATCCTCTCACCTTGGCCTCCCAAAGTGCTAGGACTGTAGGCGTGAGGCACTGCACCTGGTTGTTTAACCTTTGATAATGATTTTCTTTCTGAAGAATTTGAGTTCTGCTTTTATTCTATTCCTTTCTTAGACATCCACTGTAATATACTTTAGAGAGCAGGGAAACAGACCATGTGAAATATTTACATTTCACCTTGAATCACTATCTCAAGTAATAATACAAACAACAGCAAATTCTCTTTTTATTTTTTACATTTAACATTTTATTTTATTTTTTTCAAAGCACAGTACAGTCTGTGTCTGCCTGCCAAGTCTTTACATTTCACATATTAATGTTAGAAAGTGCCTTTACGGCCTCTGATTTGAAGATGGGGAAGGGACAATCATTTGTTCTCAAGACTTCCAGTTTGCCAACCTTCTCTCATCGCCCGTTAAAAAAAAATTTTTTTTTAGCTGTAGTCTCACTCTGTCACCCAGGCTGGAGTGCAGCGGGACACCCATGGCCACTGCAGCCTCGATCTGCTGGGCTCAGCAATCCTTCCACCTCAGCCTTCCAAGTAGCTGGAACTACAGACGCATGCCACCACGCCTGGCTAGTTTTTATGATTTATAGTAGATGAGTTCTCACCAAGTTGCCCAGGCTGGTCTCGAACCCTGGGCTCAGGCAATCCTCTTGCCTCAGCCTCCAAAGTTGATAGGATGATAGGCAGAACCACTGCGCCTGGCCTGTTTTTAACTTTTAAATGTGAGTCTAAATTTCCCTTTCTTGTCATTTTGTAAGTCACCAGAGTCACAGTCCTGTGTTTCTTCTTTCAAGATGACTTTGTCTCCTTCAACTTTGGCTCAAGCAAAAGGCTGTTTTCAGGTGTGAGGGTGATTTAAAGGAGAAAAATATGCCACCTTTTTAAGAACAGAAGATGGAGATGCATGCCGACCACAAAGCAAGACAGTTCCGACTGGGTGATGCCAAGGGCTTGTCTTCAGTTTAGTTGCTGTGTCTGTGAACCTATTCGTGTGGCATGGGGCTCAACCCCAGAGACACCTGGGAGCTTGGCAGAGATGCATGGTCTCTTCTCCAAAAGATTTGAATGTGATTGGTCTGGAATGGCCTGGGTGTTGGGTTGTTTAAAGTTCCTCTCATGACTCCAGTGCCGTCAGGGCTGAGAACCATGATTTTAGAAGATGCAGTGTATATTCACCTGTGTCCAATGCACATAGGAGCTCTTTTTGCCTAGAGACCAGTAGCAGTCTATCCAACCTGAGGGTCCTTCATACAGATATGGAGTCATGCCTCCACAAGGGTGCCTGGCAAAGAGGATGACCAAGGGGGCTCAAACACTTTTCCCTCCCTAGGTGAGCTGCACCCTGACACAGGGCTATACATTCCGGATGGAGAGACACCCTTTCTTAATCAGCACGGAGTATGAGGGGGGATCCCAGAAGTTATTTATAAAAAATTGTATATTCTTACATGTTTAAACTTCAGCTACTTTCAAAGTACTCTTCGTTTGATGCAATATACCTATTGGTACGCTTTTTCCACTGCTCAAAACCGTTTTTGACCTCGTTAATTTTGATGCCTTTTAGTACTTCTGCTATTTTATGTTTCATCTCTTCCACAACGACAAAACATTTCCCTTTGAGGACTTTTTTCATCCAGGAAAAAAAAAAAATCTCACTCCGGGTGAGATTGGGTGAATAGGGAGGGTGGGGCTCAGGAGTCATACTATTTTTGGTGAAAACCACTGAATACTCAGTGTACCCATCTGTTTTTGGTGTGGGTAGGTGCATTGTCATGATGGAAGAACCAGTTTCATGATTGCCACAATTTGGGATGTGTCTTTCTGCAAATCATGATGCAACCTTCTCAAAACTTCCAGAAAGAATCTTTGAGTGACTGTTTGATCCAGAGGAACAAATTTCAAGTGTACTATAAGGGGCTCACCCTCCAAAAAGTAATTCTGGGTTTTTTGGGGTGGCCCCTCGTACAGGCTAGACTGACTGCATCTGTGCATTCTTCTTTCACCCTGCATGGAAACAGACACGTTGCCTTACCGTTCAACTGTTTTCGCAATTTATCGTTCTCACTAACACTCTAAACCACTAGGTTCTTTGAAATTAATATTTTCCATTTATGTCTTGAAATAATCACGTGCGCATTTGGCAGAGACATTGCAAATCTGCAAATTCCAGTTCATTGCCATCTCAGTAATAAGTTAGTTTTTAGCCACTTGGAATTAGTTTAATTTGGAAACTGAAAAAGCAACAACAGTGAAAAACCTCAGGAAAGACCAACTTTAGAAGGGTTGAGTCATGAATCCTCATGGTGGACTAGTTAACTCTCTCCTTTAGAATATCATAATCATAAACCAGGTGTATAATTTCAAACCCATAGTCATTGTTAATACAGGAGTAAACTCTGTTTCACTGGCACAGATGAAAACTCTGTTCCCAGCCAGTTTGTTCTTTACTGAAAGTGAGAGTGAAGTCAGGACCTTGTCACCGATCATCATAATGGGAAAATCAGCTCCAAGAGGAAGCCCAGATGGGGGTGAAGTCAGCACGTGTCAGTTCCATTGTAGCTAGAATCAGCAACCCTACTAGCCAGCTCAACACACATTCATGCATTTGCATTCTGTAATGGGGACCAAAGGCAATATGACATAAAGCCTACCGTCGTGGTTTCCTCGAGAGCCTTAGCAATGTGTTAAAACTCTGCTGAAACACCAGAAGAACAACTCTGACCCCACCAACCTGACTTATCTGATTGACAAGTCTGGGTGTTCGAGGGATAAAGTCCTACCTTTACTGTGAATATATGCGATACATTCGATCGTGAAGGGTGGCTTGGCTTCATGTAGTTTCAACCACATGTCTCTCTGCAAAATGAATCACAGGAAATCACCAACAAGGGCCGTTTGTTACCTACACACAAAATTGTAACTAGAATGGAGGCAGTCGGGTTTTATTTTATTTTATTTTAAAAAAATTTTTATTATAAAGATGTGGAGTACAATTCAGGCTTAGGCAAACATTGATGATGCAGGTACCCTTGTTGATGAGGTGTGCCCCTCCCGCCCCTAGCAGTTTCCCTCAACTGCCAGTCCCACCCCCGTCCCCTGACAGTTTCCCACTACTGCCAGTCTCTTTCTTATAGCATTATACTTGTTCAAGATCAGCTTATGAGTGAGAGCATATGGAACTCTGTTCTTTGTTTCTGTGATAAACCAGTTTTGAATACTACATTAGAACAGACACAGAACACTAGAAAACATTAAACTGTCACTGACCTCGTGTGCACTGAAACGGGCTAAGTGTCCCAGGACTGGCAGCCCCCACTTGATCCCCCGACCCTGAATCACTGCTACTGAGATAAAGCAATTTTTATGTGGTTAATATTAGCACAAACTCTTTTTGTTTTCCTGCTTGCCTGCTTCCTAGCAACCTGAAACAGAGTATCTGCTCACCAATCTGCTTTTGGTAAAAAATAATAATAATAATAAATAAGAGCAGAAAACTCGGTGAATTTGCCAATAGCCCTGAAGAGGTGGGGGTGTACTTGGTAAGCTTGGGTTGATGTCATGAGCCCGGGATGTGGCTCAAGGCATCAGCTCTCTGACCGTGCTGTGCTTTCTGTCACAGGCCAGAGAAGATGTGATCCACATGCTGAAGACGGAGAAGACCAAACCTGAGGTGTTGGAGGCCCACTACGGGTCTGCAGAGCCCGAGAAAGTGCTACGCATTCTCCACCGTGATGCCATCCTAGCCCAGGAGAAGTCCCTTGGAGATGATGTCTATGAGAAGCCCATCTCAGAGGTACGGGGGCGACAGCAGTAAGGTCCCTGATGGGAGCCTTGGGGAGAACTCCTAGCATCCCACTTACATGCTTTAGCGTTTCCTCTCACAGGATGTTTGTGATGTGTCATCTAGAATCAGTGCCATAGAGATGCGCTCACACAGAATTCAAGTGCAATGAAATAATCCAAGGGTTATGGTGGGTACGTGTCAATAAGGGTTTTAGAGGCTTTTCCTTCATAAACTTAAAAGCTGGAATATATTTTTCCATGTGATTGTGATAGCTGCATGTTATTGCAATATGTTATTATTTTACTTCTCTAAGAAAGGATGAATGTAAAGACTAGAAGTTTTATTTATATATTTTTTTCAACATGAAACATCACAAATTTATTATCTCAGTTTCTGTAGGTAAGACCTGAAGTTTGAACATTTATGCATTTTAACACTGAGCTGTCAGGATTTTTATCAAATTCGTAACCTAAAATCAAATTGGTTTTGTTATTAATGTTTATGGTTATAAAGTCACTGCTTTGATATTTTATAGACTGTCATAATTAAAATGTCTTATATGAGTAGCTGAAATACAATGATTGAGGCAAAATCCCAGTGAAATGCTTAGGGAAATTCTTTTTTTTTTTTTTTTTGAGTTGGAATCTCACTCTGTCTCCCAGGCTAGAGTGCCACGTCACACTCATGGCCACCCCAGCTTTGACCTGCAGGCCTCCAGTGAGCCTTCCGCCTCAGCATCCCAAGTAGCCAGAACTACGGGCAAGCACCACCACACCTGGCTAATTTAAAAAAATTTATTGTAGAGACGAGGCCTTGCCAAGTTGCCTGAGCAGATCTCAAACCTGTGGGCTCAGGCAATCCACTTGCCTCGGCCTCCCAAAGTGCTGGGGAGACAGGTTGAGCCACCGAGCCTGGCCAGAGCAATTATTTTATTTTATTTTTATTTTTTTGAGTTGGAGTCTCACTCTGTCGCCCAGACTGGAGTGCAGTAGCCGCTCCAGGCCACCGCAGCCTCGACCTGCTGGGCTCCGGCGATCCTTCCGCCTCAGCCTTCCAAGTAGCCGGAATTACAGGCATGCGCTACCATGCCCGGCTGATTTTTTGATTTATTGTAGAGATGAGGTCTCGCTGCCCAGGTGGGTCTCGAAACTGCGGGCTCAGGCAATCCACTCATCTCAGCCTCCCAAAGGCGCGGGATTACAGGCTGAGCCACCGAGCCCGGCTTCAGAGCAATTCTTAAGATGAAAGGAATTATAGCAGGGCTACATTTAATCATTTTATAGGACATTGTATTAGGAACTATTGACTATTATTAATTACAATACAACATTTAAAAAAATACTCTCACATTGTGATAGAGCTTCAATGCTAGACTGGAGAACCAGTTTATGAATCTAGCCACACTGACTCTAAAAAAAAAAATTCATAGGTTTAAAATGAGTGTCATGAATTGAAAAACCAGATATTAAAAATCTGAAGGAACTTGTACATTTAATTTCTAGCAGCTCCCAGGGACCAGGTCTGCTTGAGACAGCATTCACAACACACTGATGATCCTAGACTTTTCTCATCTCTGCCACAAGCACAACTGAAACCTCTTTCTCGTCTTTTTCTGAAATGTGAAGAGACTACCGTGAGACAGAATGCAGTTGGCAGGCCGGGTCCACTTCTGGTCTGAGATCCACCACTACTAGTTGTGTATGACTTTAGGCAGATCATGTTAAGCTCTTCAAGCTTCAGTTTCCTCATCTGGGAGGTGGGAGAAGCCACAATGTGCATTCCATAGGGTTGTTGCTGTAACTGTAGTCTCTGGTTCGTTTGTGGTACTCAACAGACATTAGCCATAAGTATTTCTGGGTTTTGAGGATGATAATTACTCATACTGTTGGGGTTTTTTTGTTTTTGAGTTGGAGTCTCACTCTGTCACCCAGGCTGGAGTTCAGTGGCATGCTCTGGCCACCGCAGCCTCGACCTGCCTGGGCTCAGGTGATCCTTCCGCCTCAGTCTTCCAAGTAGCTGGAACTACAGGCACGCGCCATCACATCTGGCTAATTTTTTGATTGATTGTAGAGATGAGGTCTCACCAAGTTGCCCAGGTTGGTCTTGAACCCGTGGGCTCAGGCAATCCTCTCACCTCAGCCTCCCAAAGTGCTGGGATTACAGGCGTGAGCCACCGTGTCGGGCATTACTCATACTCTTAATTGGTTTCAACCTGGGGAGGTTTGAGGAGTAAAAGCCATGCAGGTCAAAAATATGTGTTTGTTTTGTAACAATAGCAATAGCAACAAGCTGTATTAGAGTGCTCAGCTTGGATAAACAGGGTCTCCTTTGGCTACCTAATTCTTTTCTCCCAAGTCTAGAACTTGGGATGACCCTCTCTCTCTCCCAAGGGAGAGTTAGGCGTGCAAAGCAGACATACTTACCCAGAATCACTGCCTTCAATTCACTGAGTTCTGTGGACTGATTCCAACAAAGAGAGGAGTTTCTGACCTGCCTACAGAAAGCAGACCCAATCCAAATACTCCTACCTCATGGGCAGAAGAGCAGGGCAGAAAACACCTGCCCTGTGAGCCGTCTTTCTGGAGCTGGCTAAGCTGGGCATGTTTCTTGATTCCTTCCACTTCTCAACTCAACAATCTCAAGAGTCATTCCTCTTTTGGGAAGAAGTGAGTAAGGAGGTAGAGAGAGAGAAGGACAGAAAAAGTTTTCTTAATATGCCAAAGTGAAGTCTTGTTTTGTGAGAGAAATAGAACAAGACCTACAGATTTTGGTCTCTTAAACCTTTGGGATCAATGATCAAGTTCTTGTCACTCAAGAGCAGGAATCCGGCTTCCAAATTCAAGAGGCAGGAACCCCAGTACATCACTGTTCCATTAGCCTCCTGGGATCATGATCCGATAGTCAAGTTCTCACTCCTAGAAGCCATGGTACACCTTGAACCAAAAGACTATGCTCATTATATCGCATCAAGTTAGGTCCAGCTAGATTTTCCACTAGAAATCACCCGAAGTTAAGCAATAAAACCAATATGATGGATCTCTTTCCCTTGCCAATTATCTAGGGAGAAAAATCAAACAGTAAGTATTAGCCAGCCCCTCTCCCCCACTTATTTGCAAATTAAAGTTCAAAATATCAAAGTTTGTGATTCTTTTTTAAAAAATTATTATAAAGATGTGGGGTACAATTCAGTGTTAGGAGTCTGTGATTCTTAAGCAAAATCACACACACACACAAATCAAATAAAAATAAGGTTTTTGTGTCTTGCCATCTTAATTTCTTATTCTTCTTAGCTTCAGTCAGAGGGATCTCAGCTGATTGTCTGGTGAAGTTTATTTTGTTTTCCCCTTTAGTAAAATGACCCAAACTCATTCATTTCCGAAGTTGCATTCATACATCCTGTAATCCTTAGATTCTACTTTTTTTTTCCTCAAAGAATCTAAAGAATTGTTAGAACACATGCAATGGTCATAGTACCAAATTCACACTCATAAATTTTAAAAATACAGAAAATTCTCCAGCTGTAAGATCCATTTACCAAGCAAAATGATATCCCTTGATCTTAGGACTCGGGATAATGCAGCATGTTACTTTTAGTAAAGACCAAAGCACAGAGTATGGCATGTCTGAGGGAAGAAGGGTAGATAGAAAGTCTTAGCTACAACAAGATTCTGGTCAGTCTGGGGCAATGGTCCACATCAGACATAGCCTGTTATCATCAAAAAGTTGGTCATCAGGGGAATGGCAAACCCTAGGTTGGATGGAGGAGGCTTTGCCCTAAGTGAGTGGCATACAAGCATACCTGTCTTTCCACAGAGTCTGGGGGGTGACCTCCTCAGTGCCTGGGTCTCATTTTAGGTGCTCAACTTTCCTGCTTGTGTGTTGAAGACCTCTTTGATTCTTTTCTTTTCTCAGCCCCATGCCCTGGCTCTTTTCAGAGATGGCCCTTCTGAAGCCTGTGTGACTTGGGATCTAGAAAAGGAAACAGACCGTAGCCAGCCAGGTGGTACTCTTTCTCAGAATTTAGCCTCCCCTTGCATTTGAACTTTCCAGTCGTTGAGTAACTCGTCCAACTCAAGATGACAAAAATGTTTTCTTCAACCACAAGTTCTTCTGCAGCAGGAAGGCTCAGTTGAGCCATGTTGTTGACTTAGCATTGTTCCAGTTTTCCATGGCGTCCCCTTCTTTGTCTTCCAGTTTTCCATGGTGTCCCCTTCTTTATCTGTTACTGTTCTGTGGGTCTCAGAGTTCGTTGACTGGTTTGTTTGCTTCAGTTTCCTCTGTGATTTCAGACCTAGGCATTCATTTTTCTGATATTGCCTTCTATATTCTATATTGTGTGGTCTGTCTCAGTGAGAGATGTAAAATTAAACAGCTCCGAGTCTGTTTAGTGTGTTCTTTGCCTAACATAAATTTTCTCTACCTTCATGTCCTTGAGTTGGGTAATCCTCACCCAAGGGACATTTTTCATCACTCCACAGTCACATCTGGACTCAACTGCTGTTGTCTGGCCCGAACCTCCTTCGGTGTGTCTGGTCTTTCCTTCTGACTCTATATCCCAAGGGTTCTTGAGCGTGTTCACTCAGGCCTCAGGTACCCTGGCCATAGCAACAGCTGAGACCCTGAAGCTCAAACAAGCAGTGCTTCAGGTATCTTACCCCAGTCTTCCCAGATTTTAATCCTAAAATCTGTTCAGATTTTATGGAACCACATTGAATAGCTATTGCAGTCTTCAGGAGGAGGGACCCCAATTGATCTCCTGGAAGATTATCTGCAGATTTCCAATGCGCGCCTCAGTCATTTCCTGGATTCCAACACCCTCTCTGTGGGGGTGTCAGATGCTCTGTTCTCTGGTCCTTCCTGTCTCTGTCTCCTCTGGGCACCCATTCTAATGCAGCAATGACTAAAATGCCTTCCTTTTTGATATTCCTATTTTTGACAACAATGAGATCCATTTCCCTTTTGTTTAAATCCAGTTTGTTTTTTATGATCCTCACATTTTCTCTTAAGTAGGTTTTTCTCTTCCTCGGTTCCTTAATACTTTTCCAATCAGCCTTTTGCAGGTAATAGAGCTAAAACCATTTCCTGAACCACGATTCTTTTCCTTGAAACATACTGAAATTTCTCCTCACCTCAAGTCCTTCTCTTCTCCACCAACTTAATTCACCAGAACAAGACTTCCAGATGTGCTCTTGCCGTAGCAAATGTTTGGCCTTCGGTGTCGTGTGATGATCTCATTCAACTCCCCTTCCATCTCTGTCCAAGGAGAATTTATAGTTCCGGAGTAATAGATACCTATTCCATTTTCACTATTTGTGAATACAAACCATTCCTCCATGCTAAGCTGCAGCTTGGGTCCTAAAGACCAAAGCCATGTGCACAGTGTCTGAGACGAATGACTCTATGTGGTCTTCAGATATCTGGACAAGCCACACAGAGCCAGGAAAATAGGCTACCCAGTCTCAGGAGCTTGATGGAGTTCTAGACAAAATAACAAGAAACAGCAGATGGCATAGCTGATCATTGCTACTTTCGTTCTTACATCCCCAAACTAGGTTCTCACACACTAATATTGCACAGCAGAAGAAGTGACTGCCTCTCTGGTTTAAAGTCTGGATCTGCCATTCTAAGAAACATGTTGTACACACCAATGCCTCAGTAACGTATGTAGGACAGGACCAAGGACTTCCATCTTGGAAACATAATTACTGTTGGCTCAAGCTGTGCTAGTCATGGTTGAGAGGTTGTTTCTCATCTCCATTGCCCATAGAGACCCCAGCCACCTACCCCAGGGGCCCAGTCAGTGACCCAGTTGCAGCTACCGGGAACAGCCAGTCTCAAAGGTTGACATGGACAGAATGTATCAAGGCTAAGGCCTACCCCTGACTAGATTGCCCCAGAACATGTGAGGGTTCCATGTGCTGTTTTCCTTTCCAGACATCCGTGCAATGACTGTGTCTTTGCATTTTCCAGTCAACCATCCAAGGAATAATGCTGCCACCTTCCCCTCCAGAATTCCCCGAGTGGATTTAGAGATCCTGGGGGAGAGTTTGAATCTTCAGAGCAATGGCATGCAGAGTGAAAAATAAAAAAAATTAAAAGGCTGAGCTGACTGGACTCGGTGGCTCAGTCTGTAATCCTGGCACTTTGGGAGGCCAAGGTGAGTGGATTGCCTGAGTCCATGGGTTCGAGACCAGCCCGGGCAACTTGGTGAGACCTCGTCTCTACAATAAATCAAAAATTAGCCAAACGTAGTAGTGCGCACCTATAATTCTGGCTACTTGGAAGGCTGAAGCAGACAGATCTCTGGAGCCCAGCACATTGGGGTGGCCACGAGCATGCTACTGCATTCTAGCCTGGATGATGGAGTGAGACTCCAACTCAAAAAAAAAAGACTGAGTTGCTGACATGTCCAGTCTCCCATTTCATATACACCCTTCAAATACGTCACCCCACTTTCCTCAGGGAAGCTGAAGGAGGGTGTGAGGAAACAGGTAAAAGCTGATCTTCAAATAGTTGCCAAAGGACGGAGAGTCCTATATTATGGTAAAATAGGAAGGATCAATAACGGGGAAAATTGCTTTTTCTACATTCCTGATGATGATGGTTTTAGCAGTGCTTCACAAGTTCCATAAAAATATGGTAAAAATCACACCTGTAGACACTGAGAGAGTCCTTGGGGAGAATATTTTGTAACAGGAAGTTAGTTTAATGGGAAAGCCTCTTGCATAGACTGTCCCTTATGTATAAGACTACAGCAATGTATTAGAATTCATAGAAGACTAAGTTGCTAGTTTCCCTGATGACCTCAGCCACCATCTAATATGGGCTTCCCCACCTGCCTCTCTCTGGCCTCTTGCTTCTAAACAAAGGAAGTGAATGTCTGCAAAGAAGGCATTGGGGATCATGGGAGTAGTCTCTTTTATTTTGGGACTCAGAATTGACCCAACCACAATGAACACATTATACAATTATAGAGAGAATCACAAGTCCTCCTTATAACTTAAGGGCACTCATAGAAAATTAAGCTTAATTTTCAGCATCACTGAAACCCTTGGAGCTACCCCACTGGGTTTTAGGGAATTGGCTATGAGAGAAGAACAGATTTTAAATATGTCTGTTACAACTAGAGCAGTGGTTGTCAACCCGGTGGTAGTAGATTTTTCTCCTTAGCAATGCAAGGATGGTTTGATTGTCACAACAGGAGGTGGTACTACTGGCATCTGGTGGGCAGAGGCCAGGGGTTCCACTGAGCATCTTCTAGTGCCCAACACCCCACAATTAAGAATAATCTGGCCTTAGCAGCGTCAACGTTGAGGAACCCTGAGGGAAGAGTAGGGTCGAGCTTAGGATAGGGAAATATCAATATTGTAAAATGTGGTCCAAGTTAACCAACACTTACTGAACACCTGCTTTGTTTCAGGCCCTCTGCTCAGCACTGGGGACTAAAAAACGATCAAGGCATGGTCCCTTAGAAATCCTAAGCCTGGCCAGAGATAGAGGCACAAAAATCCCATAATAGTATTTGACAAAGACCTCTTTTAGACATATGTGTTCTCTATGAATTCTGAAACTCTTCCTGGAGTTAGTATGTATTGGGGAAAAGAGAACCAGCCAGACTCGGTGGTTTAGCCTGTCATCCAGCACTTTGGGAGGCCGAGGAGAGTGGATTGCCTGAGCCCGTGGGTTCAAGACCAGTTCAGGCAACTTGATGAGACTTTGTCTCTACAATTTTTTAAAAAAATTAGCCAGATATGGTAGTGTGCGCCTGTAGCTCCGGCTACTTGGAAGGCTGAGGCAGAAGGATTGCTGGAGCTCAGCAGGTTGGTGCTGGGGTGGCTGTGAGCGTGCCACTAACTCCAGCTTGGGAGATGGAGTGAGACTCCAACTCAAAAAAGAAAAAAAGAGGACCTGGGCCCTTCACACACTTCTCCTAGAAAGGCATCTAGCTGCAAGCCTCACAGAAAGACTGTGACAAGGGTCATGACTTCCCAGGGGAGAAGTCTGGTGTCTGTATGTGCAGAGATCTTAAGTTTTCTGAAATCAGGAGGGATGTTGTCTTCCTCCTCTCTGAGTGTACGGTTTTGTGCTATTTAATTAACGCAGCTTGTTCACCTGGAAGCCCGAGAACTATGTGAATGTCTACAGAAGGGTTCCAAAGGCCAGAAGTGAGTGTGGCACTGTTGTGGCCAGTTGTTAAGTCAGAGAAAGTCACAGACTGGGGGAGACATTGTCATGAGGACCCGTCTCCCTGTCCTCCCCATTGGGGTAGTCAATCACTAGGCCAGTGGAAACAAGTGATTTGGAGTCCTGTGCAAATGAAACAGACTCTTCTGCTCTTCCCTGCTTCTGCTTGTTCAGCTGGACAGACTCGAGGAGAAGCAGAAGGAGACCTACCGGCGCATGCTGGAGCAGCTGTTGCTGGCAGAGAAGTGTCACCGGCGCACCGTGTATGAGCTGGAGAGCGAGAAACACAAGCACGCGGACTACATGAACAAGAGCGACGACTTCACCAACCTACTGGAGCGGGAAAGAGAGAGGTGAGGCTCACGCCGGCCACCCACCTGTCCCCCGTCCCCCCATTCAGGGATCTGCCTTTGTCCAGGGCTCAGGGATGGGTGCCTGGGGCCTAATCTTGCTTCTCGGTGGTTTGTGACCAGAGGGTGAGACTGCCTTCTCCCTGAAGACTATGCCATGAGTGTGTTTGGGGTGCATCTGAGTGGGGTGCTCCATTCTCACAAGGATGTTCAAAGCCATAAAGCTGCAAAGAGACCAGGAACTTACCCTTGAACTCCATCCATGGAGCACCCACATTTGAAAAGCCTCTCTGCTAACTGCTTTTTATTTGAAATAATCTTGTTTTTTCTATTTGGGGTTGAAATCTACTTTACAGGAAGGCAGATTCTTAAATTTAACCATTATGAAGGAGTCCTATTCATTTTTTTTTTTGAGTTAGAGTCTCACTCTTTTGCCCAGACTGGAGGGCAGTGGCACGCTCCCGGCCACCGCAGCCTCAACCTGCTGGACTCCATCGATCCTTCCGCCTCAGCCTTCCAAGTAGCCAAACTACAGGCGTGTGCTACCATGCCCAGCTAGTTTTTGATTTATTGTAGAGATGAGGTCTTGCCAAGTTGCCCAGGCGGGTCTCAAACCCACGGGCTCAGGCAATCCACTCACCTTGGCCTCCCAAAGTGCTGGGATTACAGGCTGAGCTACCAAGCCCAGTCTCCTATTTTTAAATACCATTAAAAACACTGGTATTTTTTTTTTAATACCAGTGTGGAAACTCTTGGTATTTTGGTTGTCTATAAATTACTTAATGACTAGGAGTTTAACTTTCTAAGGGCTGCATGACTCTTGAAACTCAATGTAAGAAAACCAAACCAACCCTACAAAAACTGAGTGTGTTGAACCTTGATGTGTATTCTTTTTTTTTTTGAGTTGGAGTCTCACTCTGTCACTCAGGCTGGAGTGCAGTGGCATGCTCCCAGCCACCACAGTCTCAACCTGCTGGGCTCAGACGATTCTTCCACCTCAGCCTTCCAAGTAGCTGGAACTACAGGCACGCGCCACCATGCCCAGCTAATTTTTTGATTTATTGTAGAGATGAGGTCTCGCCAAGTTGCCCAGTTTGGTCTTGAACCCACTGGCTCAGGCAATCCTCTCACCTCAGCTTCCCAAAGTGCTGGGATTGTAGGCATGAGCCACCGTGTCTGGCCGATGTGTATTCTTATACTTCGCGTTCTCAGACCAGAGATTGTCACATTTGAGGCAGAGACCCTAAATTGAAAGTCTTTGTAATGAACTCTCCTACACCATCCAATTTTTCCCCAGTATCTTTAAAATTATTCTTTCCCTTCCATTTCCTGGGCCAAATGGTTATGTCTGTGAATTCCACAGTCTTTGAAACCAATGACATTGAAGTCTGACTCTGAGTTCCCAAGTATGTCTGTCTTCGTGTTTAGGGCTTGCCGATTGAGAACCACTAGGGAACAGTTTTTCCTAGCCCAGCCTTATTATCTATTGAGTTACGCAGCTAGAGAGTAAATAAAAGCATGAAATAAATCAACTTGTGTCAGGTACTTTAAACAAATTGTTGGCGATGTTTATTTATCCCTGGACTTGGCAGATCTCTTGGGGAAGCAGACACGGAAAAGTGAACACGGCTGACGTGTCATGTGCTAGGTCTGAAACTTATAGTTTCTTTATACAACTCAAGCTCCCAGGAGCTAAGGTGAACCAGCTTTGTGTCTTAACAAATCGACTGTCTGATTTGACATTTTGGGGTAACCAGTGAAAATAAATCCCACCTCCTCAGTCTCTGGGACCATTTCAACCTCAAGCTGCAAATGTTGCAAGTAAGTTCCTAAGGACAGTATAGATTACACGTACAGCCATGCATCACTTATCAACAGGGATACACACGTCCCGAAGAATGCCTCATCGGGCAATTTCATGGTGTGTGGACATCTTAGAGCGTCCTTGCACATATCTAGGCCATGTGGTGTGGCTTCTTGCTCCTAGGTTATAACCATGTACTGCATGTTACTCTACCGAGTACTATGGCAAGGAATTGTGCATCTAAACATATCAAAGGTACAGCAAAAACATGGCATTATAATCCTATGGGACCGATGACATAAATGCCCTCCACTGATGGTGGAAACGTCATGTGGCACGTGACTGTACCTACAACAATCATCTGATTGGGAGTCTTGTGGTGGAATGTGGTCAGGTAAAAAAGTCACAACTTGATATTGACTTTTTAGAGTATCTGAAATCGAATAATTTTAAAGGGTACCTGTGTGAGTTTCTTTTCGATCACTTTGTAAATGATTTTACTTAGAATCCAATGCTTGTCTTTTCCCGTCACCTACCTGAGCTAGATGTCCGAGGTGTCACTAGTATGTTCATAGAGCTGTTGGTTTAATTGAAGTGTGTGGATGGAGTGACTGTACAGATTCATGGCTTCTTTTTCTTTCTTTTTTGTTTCCCTAACTCTTGGGTTCTGTGAGAGTAACTGAAATAATAGCACATGACTGAAAGCGTTATAGTTCAGAGTACTTTTATATTTGTTATTTTTACTATTATTATTTTAAAGATGTGGGGTACAATTCAGGGTTAGATACTTAAGTGGTCATCGTACAGGTAAGGTTTTGGTACCCTTATTGATGTGATGTGACCCCCCTGCTGGGCAGTGTCCCACTACTGCCAATCCCACAGAGTATTATTCTATTCATTATACAATAAGCCAGTGCCAGAAGTGTCTCAGGTAGTTTCATATCGGTCAATGCTAGATGAATAACTCCAATCCCCTCTTTCTTTTTGAAGTTGCTTAATTTTATTAAAGCAATTACAACAGCCTTTTCTGAGCCAAGTGCTATGTAGAAAGTTTTAAAAGTCAAAGTGCAAAACAATTTTAATTACCTTACCATGCTTTTGACGTTTTGATCAGTACACTAAGCTATGTCACCAAATTTCTGTGTCTTAGATAAGAATTCTCTGAGACCCTTGACTCTTACTTAATTTTCAATCCACTTTATGTTTTAAAATAATTTTTGATGGAACAGGTTATACTCTGGTGCTTACCTTTTTTTTCTCTACTGTCCATATATTTTCTCAACTCTGTACCCCGACTGACCCCCAGTGCACACGTGGGGGAACACGCTGGCATTTATTCTAGATTGACCATTCCCATCAGGACCCCACCGCTTCATTTGCCCCTGAGCTTCTGAGGCGTCCACCGTGATGGCCTGCTGAGTTCCTGGACCTTCAGGCTTTGGGCTCTTCAAGGTCGGCCTGGGTTTGCTGCTGCCCCTAGAACCTTGTGCGAAATCTGCTGTGGGTGAAATGTTCCTTTTGAAGTCCATGGTCATAATTAGGTCTCCTGACAGACATGGGCTGGAGAAGGATCCAAGGATCTCTTTCCCTCGGACCCCAAGGAGCTCCTCCCCTATATGTGTGGCCCGTGGCCATGGCTGTGGCCATCCTAGGCTGCTCCGGCCTGGGTGCTCCACTCGCCCCTGCATTGGAGGTCGAGCTGTGGCCCCTGAGGATCTGCCTTCTGAGCAAGTGGGAATCCTTGTGTGGGTGATCCAGGTCCTTTATTTGCTTCTTTGTGTCACCCTCCCTTTCCTTCTCCCAAAGAGTCCCTTTTGTGAGTCACAAAAAGAGCCACGAACTTTGCATGGGGACCCACTTCTGTCTTCCTCTCCCATGAGCCAGTGAAGGCCCCAGAAAGGGCCTTGTGTGGAGCCAAGTGGCACCTTCTTGGGTAGCCCTCCGCTGGTGGCCCTCCTCGGGTGACTCTGGCTCTCTGGGTGCACCGGATGCCCTGCTGTACCTCATGCCATGTGCCCACTTGGCGTGGGGACACTCTCCTGGCCCCCAGAGCATCCAAGCTCCGGCCTCAAACTTGTCCTGCTCTGCAAGGGGGGGTCTCATTTCTTCTGAAAAAGGGGTTAAAGATGACAAACAGGGACCCAGGCATACAGGATTGGTAGCCATCCAGATTCAGATAGCTACGGAAACAAAGAACTGAATATTGCATGGTCTCACTCATAAGCGGGCCATGAATGCTGGTCACATGAGTACAAGGGCGGTAGGCAGTAACGGTATAGTGCCGGAGGAGAGAAGAGGGCATGGGGCAACATACTGAGCCCCTGGTCCACCATCAGAGGGAGAGAGAGCCAGCTAGAAGCCCAGACTTCACCTGCATGCAGTTTACTTATGTAGTAAATCCTCACTTGTAGCCCGTAACACTAAAAAACAAGAACAAAGAGATTCAGATATTTGATGAAGCCAGGGATCTGGGTCTCTAAGCACTGCAAAAGATCTGAGATCAGCCCTTCAGATCCCTTATTCTACGTGGAGACAAGTTATGGAGCACAGCCAAGACCACTCAGCACAGGCCACTTTCAGGCAAATGAATATGCCGTGTTTTATGTTTTGTTCTGTGTGTAGGCTCCCCGCCTCTGTGCTTTTATGTCCAAAAGGCGACACACAATTTTAAAAGGCAGAATGATGGCTGTTGTGAAGATAAGCACAGAGCAATTCGGACCAGTGGATGCTCTAGACCAGGGGTCCCCAATCCCCAGGCCACTCTCAGTTGGTAGCAGGAAGTGAGCGGCAGTGAGCCAGTGAAGCTTCCTCTGTATTTACAGTTGCTCACCATTGCTCGCATTACCACCTGAGCTCTACCTCCTGTCAGATCAGCAGCAGCACTAGATTTTCATAGGGGCACGAACCCTATTGTGAACTGCGCATGTGAGAGATCTAGGTTGCAAGCTCCTTATGAGATTCTTTTTTTTTTTTTTTTGAATTGGAGTCTCCGTCGCCCAGGCTGGAGGGCGGTGGCACACTCCCGGTCACCGCAGTCTCAACCTGCTGGGCTCCAGCAATCCTTCTGCCTCAGCCTTCCAACTAGCTGGAACTACAGATGCACACTACCACGCCCAGCTATTTTTTAAAATTTATTTATTGTAGAGACGAGGTTTCACCATGTTGCCCAGGCTGGTCTCTAACCCACGGGTTCAGGCAATCCTCTCGCCTCGGTCTCCCAAAGTGCTGGGATTATAGGCATGAGCCACCGCACCCGACCCTCCTTATGAGATTCTAATGCCTGATGATCTGAGGTGACGCTAGTGCCCGAGGGTGGCTGCAAATACAGGTTAACATTAGCAGTGGAGTTTGCACAGAGACCATCATAAATCGATTGCCTGCAAACTCATATGAAAACCCTTTCAGTGAGTAGCAAACGAGTTGATGCACTTCATTTGTACAGCTGCATCTGATGGCAGGCTTTATGTCAGAATCTGACACTTATTTTAGTTCATGTGGCCCACCCTTGATTCTATTTACCACTTTCAAATGTAATAATAATAGAAATAAAGTGCACAATAAATGTTATGGCTTGAACCTTCCTGAAACCACCTCCCACAATCTGTGGAAAAACTGTCTTCCATTAAACATGTCCCTGATGCCAAAATGGTTGGGGACCACTGCTCTAGACTGTCAAGGTAAAAGCTTTGGGACCATGGTCTATTAGGAAGGAGCAGTCTGGGTACTTATTTGAAGTGGAGTTTGAATAGCACACACAGTGTTTCAGTCAGATTTCATTCCTCTTGGAATAGTCATTCTGGGAGGCCGTGAAGCCCTCCTTTAAATTATTTCCTGCAGCCGGGCTCGGTGGCTTAGCCTGTAATCCCGCGCCTTTGGGAGGCTGAGGTGAGTGGATTGCCTGAGCCCGCGGGTTCGAGACCCGCCTGGGCAGCGAGACCTCATCTCTACAATAAATCAAAAAATCAGCCGGGCGTGGTAGCACATGCCTGTAATTCCAGCTACTCAGAAGGCTGAGGCGGAAGGATCGCCAGAGCCCAGCAGGTCAAGGCTGCGGTGGCCGGGAGCGGCCACTGCACTCCAGTCTGGGCGACAGAGTGAGACTCCAACTCAAAAAAATAAAAAAAATAAAAATAAATTATTTCCTTGTGATTGCTGCTGACCTAGACTCTACAAGTGTAAAAACGATAGAAACCACTTTTCAATAATTTCTAAATTCATCTTGTATAAAAATTCCACAAATCAAGTACCTAAAATGGACAGGATTATTGTTCTGGGCTTTCTTTATTCTAAGTCATAATTCACTACCATCATTTACTGCATATCTATTTTTACAAATAGTCATAGTCCAAAATTAAAAAGAGAAAATAAAAATGAAAAAAGTATTGACTTCATTAGCATCATTAATAATAAAGACAAAAATATTTTCCACTGCATTGATAAAAACTGGGTAAAGAAAGCTCCCTTGTCTCAGTGCCATATTCAGTTTGGGCCATGTGTCAGGTCAACTTGACGTTTAAGGCATGATTCTGAGGACACGAGCTCAGCTTCAGAGTTTGCACTTTATTTCCTGTCTGAACTGCAGGACTTGTAATTTTAATCTTAAGCTTCACTCAAGCTGCTCCAATAACGTCCAAATAGAACACAGTTGCATCAAACATGGTCTGAAACTTAAAGAAATATTTGGGGGTTATATGTGTGTGTGTAAATGATGTGGGGTGTGCTGTCTACATTTATCACTATAGATATAGCTTTTAAAGCTTTTGGATTTTATAGGCTCAGCTGGGACTTCATAAATAGTTACATCATCATTTAATATCGCAGCAAACCTTCCAAGTATAAGTTCATTTTTTTCAAGGACAAATCAGTATCTCAAGAGAAATCCCTTAACCTGTGAGGCAGAGACAGGAAAAACAGGGGCTTGAATGAGGAAGAACTTTCAAGCCTCATTTTGGTGTTGCTCCGTTAGGTCACTGTGGGCAGGGCTGGGTATTCACCTGGTGGCCCGTGGGACAGTCTGCACCATTATATTTTCCCATGCGGGAGATGACCAATCAGAACCTACTGCTTTTGAAACCGTCTCTAGTGGACTGGAATCCTTGGAATATTCTTGATTTACTTAATAGAAAAAGGTTCCCATCTGGTTCTCTGGCATCCTATCCTCAGATTTCTTAGGTTTGGTTGCCTTATCGCTACAAAATGTTGCCAAAATTGACTTTTCTCACTGGTAGCTGAGAGAATCTTTTTTAAAAAAAGCACTCTGTAGTAAAAGGTTGCCAATGTCCCACCAGGCAGAAAGTAATCAGCGGGGGCCCATGTCAGCAGAAGACAGTGACCCTCTGTGGGCTTGGTGCTCTGCTGGTAGTTGTTCATCAGTACTTCACCCTTATTGCTCTGATAAGCCACCCATCTTAAAAAATCGCTCTGATAAGCCACCCTTATCGCTCTGATAAGCCATTCACCTGGTGAATGGGGGTAAGCATTATCCCCATTCACCAGGTGGGGAAACAGAGTGTTTAAGTCCTTTCTCCAGGCTCACATGCCAGTAATTAACTGACAGAATCAGGGTTTGAACTGGGGTTTCTTTCCGTTAAAAAGATAACCTTTTCTACGTCCAGCTTTTTGCCTTCTGATGAAAACAGATGACATTTCTTCAGTGCATGGAGGAAGAAAGGTAACTTGGAAAGTTGGCCAGTGACTTGAACTACATACCCATTCTGTTGACAGTTTAGGATTCAAATTCATTGACCTTAACTTGGTAATGAGGTATGCACCTACCATCAGTGTTCAACCGATCAAGAAAATTGGCTGGGAATAGACAGTTTTTAGGAAAGCCGAGGAATCAGAATTCTGAGGCCCAGTGACCCAGCTGGAATATGTTTTGGTTTCAGAAATAAGGGTCCAACTCCACCTTCTAATTCCTCTTACCCTTAAAGTCTGCAGAGGGTCAGAGTCTTCTGCTGACATGGGTCCTCGCTGATTACTTTCTGCCCAGTGGGACATTGGCAACCTTTTACTACAGAATGCTTTTTTTTTCAGATTCTCTGAACTACCAGTGAGAAAAGTCAATTTTGTCAACATTTTGTAGAGATAAGGCAACCAAACCTAAGAAATTTCAGGATAGGATGCCAGGCAACCAGATGGGAACCCTGCGAATCCCACTTCCTACTGAAAAATATAATTAAAATAAAGAAGGTTGAGGTGAAGAGGTTTTTCCCTGAGGGCACAGCTCAGGTGTCTGTTTTGGGATGGGGTGTGTGGGAAGTGGTGTAAAAAAAGTGATGTTATCTGAAGGGACCAGGTAGTCAGAGCAACTCAAGGGTAACCTCCAGGGTCAGAAAGGTAGAGGTTAGAAGCATTACTCCTCTTAAAAGGCCTAGGAAATTAACATGTCTACTCTCAGTACTGCGCAGCTGGGAGCATGCCACTCATTCATCCAGGCTTCTTTGGATTAAAGATGAAAGAGTTTCTTAAAAATGCTCTTGGGAGCCGGGCTCGGTGGCTCAGCCTGTAATCCCGCGCCTTTGGGAGGCTGAGGTGAGTGGATTGCCTGAGCCCGCGGGTTCGAGACCCGCCTGGGCAGCGAGACCTCATCTCTACAATAAATCAAAAAATCAGCCGGGTGTGGTAGCGCGTGCCTGTAATTCCGGCTACTTGGAAGGCTGAGGCGGAAGGATCACCGGAGCCCAGCAGGTCGAGGCTGCGGTGGCCGGAAGCGGCCACTGCACTCCAGTCTGGGCGACAGAGTGAGACTCCAACTCAAAAAAAAAAAAAAAATGCTCTTGGGGTTCATTTCACCGGATCCCACCTACATAGATGTGCTGGGTCTTGGATGAATACAATGTTTTCCAAAGCTTCACTCTCATTCTCTAGGTCAATAAGCCAACAGCCTCCAATTAAACTCTCTTGACTCTTTATAATATAACTTTAACAGGGAGACCCAGGAAATTGGATTATCTAATTAGCAAAAATTTCTGATTAATCAAGGGTTATGCTGTGAATCTATTTTTACTGCCATAGAAAATATTTCTTACATGCATTTTCTTTCCTTTACATTGTTTAAAAACTATATCATGAAATCCAGTTGAGTCAGGATCTTGTAGTCCTGCTACCTAAGTCTGTACCTTACAGTCTTAGAGACTATTCGTTTATATTTAAATCTAATGTCAACTGTGATTGCATTCTCCTAAACTTAAAAGTGGCAAAGGTGACTTCTGGATCTTAGGACTTAACCTGGCTAACTGAGAGATTTAGTTAATTAGATTCAATGTATTTGGGCTTTTAGAACTGCCACCATCACAACAGAACTTGGACCAGAAAGAATCCTAATGATGTTCTACAAAGTGGTAAGATAGTAATGAAAGAAACCTGGTCACAAGAGGAAACATGTTGAAAGGGAGGGCCTGAGAAAAAATGGGCAGGAAACACATTTTACTGTATATGACTTTAGCAAGCCACGTAAAGATGCCTCAGTCTTGGGGTTTGATTCCCTCTTATTTTAGAAAAGCCCTAGGAACACCAAAAAGAGAGGACAGCGTTTGGAATTTTAAAATGAGAAATAGTGAGAGCTCAATAAGGGGAGTTGGTCAGGTTGGCAGAGTCTCTAGATCTGAACTAGTCATTGAAAGAGTTGACCTCATTCAAAACAGAAAGCAAAATCACAGATAGTCCCTGAAGTACAAAGTTCCTGATTCGCTGAAAAGGCCTCTTCTTTGAGAAATAGAGGTAGCTTCTTTTACATGGCTATCATTCATTCTTTTCATCATGGGCCCCTGTAAATGCTGGTCCCAACCAGTTAGACAGGAAACTTGACAAATGTCCTGGCCAAAGGTCACAGAGGTCTCAAACCCAAGTGCCTGCAGAGCCAGGCAGCATGGGAATGAAGCAGACCAGCTCTTCAGCACACATGGTGAGAGGGGTGGGGAATCCAGACAGGAGACACCATGATCTGACTGCCAGTCAAAATGTCTATAAAACCTATAATAAACCGGGCTCGGTGGCTCAGCCTGTAATCCCGTGCCTTTGGGAGGCTGAGGTGAGTGGATTGCCTGAGCCCGCGGGTTCGAGACCCGCCTGGGCAGCGAGACCTCATCTCTACAATAAATCAAAAAATCAGCCGGGTGTGGTTGCGCATGCCTGTAATTCCAGCTACTTGGAAGGCTGAGGCGGAAGGATCGCCGGAGCCCAGCAGGTCGAGGCTGCGGTGGCTGGGAGCAGCCACTGCACTCCAGTCTGGGCGACAGAGTGAGACTCCAACTCAAAAAAAAAAACAAACAAACCTATAATAACCTATAAAAATTTGCTTGACACAAATAACTTCATTTTATTAAAAATCTTCCATCTTAACTGCTTGCCTGCCCCAAAATAACCCCCTCATATATGACCATTGCAGCCTTCCCATAATCACAAGCCCACATTCTTGTTCTACTCCTTTGTTCCCCTCGGTGTTCAAAAACTCCCCAGCCACAAGTTCCTTGTTCTAATTATACCCTTGCTTACCTAAAATCAGATGTTACACCCCAAAATTGTTCCTTACAAAATCCCCCACTGCCACATCCTCATGTTTTATTCCTATATTTTGTTCCCTTTTATTTTTATTTCCTTGTTCCCCTACCCCCCTACCATATAGCCCACTTGTGGTTTTTGCCTTTGTAAACTCCTTGCTTGCTCTACTCGGGGTGGAGAGATCTTTCTTTTTATCTTTTTTTTTTTGAGTTGGAGTCTCACTCTGTTGCCCAGACTGGAGTGCAGTGGCTGCTCCCGGCCACCGCAGCCTCGACCTGCTGGTCTCTGGCGATCCTTCTGCCTCAGCCTTCCAAGTAGCCAGAATTACAGGCATGCGCTACCACGCCCGGCTGACTTTTTGATTTATTGTAGAGATGAGGTCTCACTGCCCTCGCGGGTCTCGAACCCACGGGCTCAGGCAATCCACTCACCTCAGCCTCCCAAAGGCGTGGGATTATAGGCTGAGCCACCGAGCCCGGCTGAGAGATCTTTCTAACATGAGTTACTCTCGACCTCCGGCTAATAAAGGACTCAAAAATCGACTCTCAGTGTGTGGCCACTCCTTTCTCATACTCCGGCTATAACACAGGGGAAGTTGAAATTGAGCTAAGGCTGATTCAAATCCAAAGTTTAGCCCACTTTGGATTGTGGGCCCAGTGTTGCCAATTCTCCTTTTTCAGGAAAAGATAGAATTCCGGTCTTAGTAAGACATTCCAGTTTTCCAACATGACTCAATGCACGGTGAACAAACACATCTCTTGGCCATTTTGTCTCTAACGTGGCTGGTTTGCAGCCTTGGATAGCCTAGACATTAGAAAGACTGAGGCCACGAGGTGGCCTGGTCCAAGAGCCCTGCCAAGTGACGTGCTCTGATGGTGATCAATCAACCCACTGGGTCATTCTTGAGGCAGGGGAGAGAGAAAGCAGAGGAGAGAAGCAGACAGCAGGCAGAGTCTGTGTTGCTGGAGACAAGCCCAAGAAAAGAAGAGCTGCTCCGAGTTCTTTTTGGGGAGTGGGAGCAGAGATGGAGAGTCAGAGAAACCCCAGATAGATTTCGTGTGAAGTTGAGACCAAAGGGATGGCCAAGTTGAGTCTGAGGAATCTTAGCTTGCTCATTCTGCCATAGCAACATGCCAAATACTATGTGGCTTAAACAACATAGATTTATTTTCTCACAGTTCCAGAGGCTGGAAATGCAGATCAGAAGTCAGAACAGTTGGGTTCTGGCAGGGCCTCTCCTGCTGGCTTGCAGAAGGGTACTTTCTCTCTGCATGCTCACATGGCCTCTCTTTGGTGCCCGTGCATTGGGAGATATCTCTCTCTTTCTCTTCTTGTAAGGCCAGTGATCCTGTCAGATTAGGGTCCAACCGTTAAGATCTTATTTCACTTTCATTGCTTCCTTAAACCCCTGTCTCTAAATTCAGTCACAGTGAGGGTTAGAACTTCAACATATGAACTTTGGGGAGGACACAAATCAGACCACAGCAAAAGGAGTGGCAAAACTTGTGGTTCTCCCTTCAAAAATTTAGGAGATAAGGAGGAAAAATAGTGTCTGGTACGTTCAGTTGGAAAGAGCTTGATACAGCCTCAGTGTCCTAAAACTCCAAAAAATACATCTAGATTTTCCCCATGTCCCTGAAAGTCGCAGACTGGACAAGAGCACGGAATTGTGACTGGCTCAGACGAGCAAGCTGAGCAGATCAGCACCTGCGATCAGAGACCACTGAGCACACCTGACTTGACTGCAACGTCTTTGAATTTACTAAGAGAAATTTGGCTTGTTGAGCTTACCTAGAATTAACTAAGGTAGAGTTTCTGTCCCCAGTGGAATGGGATCCCATAATAGAAATGATAAGAGATACAGAAAGGTGAAGAGAATTGTATTTGTTGCACATGAGTTTGAGGCCTGCAATCAGTTCCCTCTTTATTAGTCAAATAATCTGTATGTGGGCTAAGGAAAAATGATGTGGACCTGAAGCGGATTCCAGAGGACTGACGGTGTGCTCAGAAATACCTGGTGACCTTCAGAAGATCATCTGAACTAAGTCCGACCTCTTCACCTGCAGTCACTTTCTTCCCTAGGTTTCTCTAGTGAGGTGGTGTAGGGCCCATCAGCATCTGTAACCCAGAGACAGTTGTTTCCTTAGTCTCCTGCATCTCATTCAGACCCAGATAACTCTGAATTCAGATCCTGATTCTGTCCCTTTGGCACCTTGGTCTGTGGCCTTGGATCTCACCCTTCTGACTCTTGTTTCTTCTGAAACAGAATGGGATGGCCGAGTACCTAACCCATCGAGTTCTGTGTTCATGAGAGAGTGAATCTCAAGCTCCATTTGTGAAGCACAGCATATCACACCCAAAAGGGATCATTTAACGCACCTGCGTAGTAAATAAATACTTGGAGGAAAACTATATGTTTCACTAAGTCGCAATTTATAGTTAATCAAGTTAAAACATTTTGAGAGCAATGCAAAGTATCAGAAAGGTAAAATCTTCTAATGTGTTTGAGCGGAGTTGCTTTTGTTTGTAATTGTAGGTTGATTCAGGAAACGGCTGCAAACAATGAGAGAATTCAGTAAAATGAAGTGGCAGGTACAAACCAACATAGTATCACTATGCAAAAATTAACTTCATATTTCCAGATGACAAAATTATATGTGCTGCATTAAACATAAACCCCCCAGGAATAAACTTAAGACTGTGAAAGATCTATGTAAAGAAATATTTTAAATGCTGCATAGAGACGTGAAAAAGATCGATGGAAAAGATGGCCATATCCTAGGAGAACTCAACTCACAGAGATGTTGTCTCCCAGTATTAATCCACAAATTTAATGTGATCCTAAAAATACCTTCTTTTCTGGGGAGTGTAGGAATTAAATGAAGGGATTCTGAAGTTTATATGAAAAATACACAAACAAGAATAGTCAAATTTTGGGGAAAAAGTAGAAACAAAAAGTTTTCTACTAGAAACTAAAACTCACTTTAAAGTTACAACTTAAAAAATAGTGTGGTACTGGTACATGATCAACCGACAGATCAACCGAGCTAATAGAATTTCTGGAGATAGATTATGGCAAATATGGAATTTAATATACTTTAAAGATGCCTTCCAAAGCAGTTGGAAAAAATTGGGTCTCTTGTAATGGTTATTATTGAGTCATTTTTATGTATAGTATAGAGCCTTTATTTGTAAACACAGGGAACAGCTGACCACATTTTAGTCAGGGTCATTTCCTTCTGACCTGATCTGGTTTCTGCCATTTTAGGAGAACCATCCACATGACAGGCTTGGTTTGTTTCCAGGGAAAATTTAACATTTACTTTTTAAGTTTCCAAAGATAAATGCTATGTAATCAAAAAATTATATTTGAGAAATAAAATATAACTATGGGATATATTCAGGGTCTCATTCTGTCACTTAGGTTGGCGGTGACATGATCACAGCTCACTGTGGCCTCCACCTCCTGGGCCCAGGTGATCCTTCTGCCTCAGCCTCCCACATAGCTTGGACCACAGGTGCTCATCACCATGCCCAGCTAATCTTTTGATTTTTGTAGAGACAAAGTCTTGCTATGTTGCCCAGGCTGGTCCTGAACTTCTGGGCTCAAGCCATCCTCCTGCCTCAGCCTCCCAAGGTGCTGGGATTGCAGGTGTGAGCCACCATGCCTAGCTATGTCTTCAAAATAATAAAATATATAATACAATTTAAACTGACATATTAGAATAACCTGTAGAATATTAACTTTCTTTTCCCAACAGTGAAAACAAACTACTTTAAATGAGAAAAAATAGCTAATCTGAAGAGCTGCACCTAACGGTCTACCAAATTGAAGGATTTAAATTCATGTATTTTTCACAGAAGTTATTTAGTGGAGTTTAGATGCAAACTCACTTATTAAAAAAGTCTAGTACAGATTTGCTTTACTATTTTTGGATAAAACAGTTGCTTGTGAGAAATACAGTATATATATAAAAATGAAAATTCATGCCTATATTTCACTATTAATCAAAGGGTCTTAAGAACCAAAGCAGATGAGAAGATTTAAAAAACACAAGGAAAATTACCAGGAAATAATGGCCAGTCCAGCTAGAATGGATTGAACAGACAAGTGTTTAGTCAATAATCACAGCCTCAGTCAGAATCTACTCAAGGGACAAACATTCAGACAGTGAATAACTAGTGCTTTGCAGTCACAGATTTTTAAAATTATTTTTGATCAAATCATTGACAGTATTGCTTATGCCAGGCAATTGATCAATTCTGACAGACATTCTTCATGTCAGAAAATGCAAAACCAAAGTCTCCTACAGATTATCTTGTTAATGAATTGAAGCATTAGTGAGATGTATAAATTCCAGAGGAAAATAAACGAATCCAGGTTGTAAAAGCAACTGAATTAAAAGTAAACGTTTTCAATAACTGACTGGGAGTTTTTGCTCCCCAAATTCCAGACCAGCTGGATTGAGTTTTTAATTGAGATGATGACTTAATTTTGGCATTGTGGACAAAATCAGGTATTGAAAGGTGGTAAGTGAGATTATTCTGGAATAAAAAATCTCCGGGAATGCTGCTTTAAAGTGGCAGCCATTTGTCACCACAATAAACACCAGGTAAATATTTTTGCACAGATTCACACACCAAGAAAAGGTTAAAAAAGGGAAGGTGCTGGAAAAATGTGTTGTCTCAGCATCATAGTGAATAAACTACATTACTTTTATATTTTCCCTTTTTTTCCAGAGTGGAAGAAGTAGCATTACAAATGCTGGCCTTCGGCAAAGGGGTTTGGAACTTGGGAAGGTGGTATTTTCAGTATCTGGAGGTTGCTCCTTTCTGGCTTTTTGACTGTGTGTGTGCTCTTTTTCCAAGAATGCTTGTGTTTGGAAAGTACTTTGTGGTGGTGAAAAGTTTGAACAGAAAAGATAAATCAAAAGTTGAGTCTTCCATGCTCAGTGCATAACATATTCAGCTCTTGGATGTGAACTTATAGCCGAGAAGCTATTCAAATAATATGCAGGGACACTGCAAACAAACTAGAGGTCAACTTTATTTAGTCTTAACTGATTCCTCGTAAGTTCAGAAATGCCACGACTTAAGGGTTTTCTTCATAGCTCCTAATATCCTATACAAGCTCACTAAGAGCTACTTTTATTTATTTTATCCTTAAATGCTTAAGAAAACACATTCACCTGATATGAAGTTTAAAGGAAACAGGAAATGGTGAACTTTATGCCACATCAAGTGTGCTATTAGGAGGGAGGAATGCTCTGGTCCAACTAGTCTTTGTCACTCTGTACAATGTCACCAAATCGTATATTCTAATCAAGGAAGGGTACTCAACTCATCCACTTATTTACGCTCTAACACCATTCCTTCCTCCAATATTTTCTGATCTGCTCAGCTTTCCAATGCTCTCTGACATCTTCCGAACTCTGTAACACTCTAGAAGTTTTAGGTCATATTAGTCCCAAGGAAGGAGACACAGTTGTGGGTGGAGCTACTGCCCAGACTTCAGACACCCTTCCAGCCTCCAGGGCAGGATCCTGCAAGATCTCACCCCAACTACTGAGCACAAATGTAGGGCTTCTAGCTTATCCCATAATGCCCTTCTTTCTGCCTACTCATTCCAGCCCTGCCGTGCACCCACTTTTCAAAGTTCTGGAGCACAGCTTCTACTGCAAAAAAAATGTCTCTTGAGAAGAAAGTACAATGAATTGGCAAACTGAGTGGTCACCTACACATTGAGAAACGTCCAACTTGCCATATGCTGAAAAACTAGACCTTTTTCATCAATGTTCAAGAACCATGTCCTCTTTATCTCTTCTTCCCTGATCCATTTGAATAAGGGCAATTGTAAGAAGACGTGGTGTTAAGAGTCATTCGGTCAGGTCATGATGCTTCATGGCAACTAGATGCTTACAGGACGGTAGGACCCTGGATGGTCTGTCTCTAAGACGAAATTACTAGAAAAAGTTGACTGTGTTTAGCAGATTCACACCCACAGTGGACCTAGGAACCCATGATCACAGGATACTTTGCACGTGCATGATATTACGTTGGATATTTCACTGAATGCATGCTAAAGAGAATTTAGGAGAGGGAGATCCCCACTGGGTTGTATGTGATTCACAGAAAAAAACATTATACACCAATGTCTAAGAAAATGCCAGGTCCCTCATGGGCAACCAATTAAGTATTTGTTGAGTGAATGAGGTCAAGATACTTTCTGAAGACAGAAAGACAAAAAGATGTGGCCCCTGCCCTGTCCTTCAAGATCTAACAGTGGGACATTTTTCATTACTGTGGCTCCAAGTATATCACCATTTAAACATCTCTTCTAGGTTCCAAGAGGCTTCTAATAAAATATCATTTAGCCAGGGGGATGCTAGTTAATTATGATAAATACAGCCATTTTGAACGAGTCTTCATAGTAGGGTTTTTGGGTTTTTTTGAGTTGGAGTCTCACTCTGTCGCCCAGATTGGAGTGCAGTGGCCACTCCCGACCACTGCAGCCTGGACCTGCTGGGCTCCGGCAATCTTTCCGCCTCAACCTTCCAAGTAGCTGGAACTACAAGTGTGCACTACCACACCCGTCTAATTTTTTAATTTATTGTAGAGATGAGGTCTCACCAAGTTGCCCAGGCGGGTCTCAAACCCACGAGCTCAGGCAATCTGCTCACCTCAGCCTCCTAAGGCCCGGGATTACAGGCTGAGCCACTGAGTCTGGCTCATAGTAGGGTTTTAAATTAATTTAGAATGTAGCTGTTAAGTGGTTTAAACAGGGAGGTTAAAAAAATGTCTGTGGTTGACATTCATGGCATTTTTTTTTAAGTTTTAAAAAAATTTTTATTATAAAGGTGTGGGGTACATTTCAGGATTAGGTATATAGCCATTGATCATGCAGGTACCCTTGTGGATGAGGTTTGCCTGCCCCCCAGCAGTTTCCCTCAACTGTCAATCCCACTCCCCTCCCCTGAGAGTTTCCCACTACTGCCAATCGCTTTCTTATAGCATTATGATTGTTCAAGGTCCGTTTATGAGTGAGAATATATGGAACTTTGTCCTTTGTTTTAAATTAATTTAGAATGTAGCTGTTAAGTGGTTTAAACAGAGAGGCTAAAGAAAGGTCTGTGATTGACATTCATGACATTTTTTTAAAAGAATTTTTTAAAGGTAATAAAACATTTCCTCTATTTTTATTATTTCTTTCCAAATATTGATTTAATGTGGTTTGAATGGTAATCAGTGCCTCCCTGGGACTGTAACTCAAGTTTGAATCACCAAAAGCCAACTGAGCGCAAGACACCACTTGACTATGCAATCAATCCTAGCTCCTTGATTTCCTTTTACTCACATGGATTTATACTGTCTGTGTTAAAATGAGACCACAGATGTGTATTTTTGCAAATTGTCTACCATCATGAAAATGAATCAGCTGTGCACAAAATCTTATTCTTTACTGGGGACCCACTGTGTGTCAGACTTGCGTATTATTATTTTTAATTCTCGTAACAACTCTGCAAGTTAAAATCCATATCCCTATTGTACCTCTGAGTAAACTGAAGTCAGAAGAGTGATACAATATGCCCTTGTAACCTTCCAAGTCACTACCAAACCCAGCTCCAGTCCATCCATCCCCAGTGTGCCCGGCTCCCAACACTGGCACAGCCTCATGGCACCAATGAACCAGGCGGTGGCATTTCTCATTTCTTCTTCAGTACCAGTTTCCCCATCTATGTCAAAATAGCTGAGAAACAAAACAACAAAAAACAAAGCAACAACTAGCTGGGTATATCTGGGACTGAACCTTAACAGTGAATGTTGCTTTATAATTTGATTAAATTTCTGTAATCGAAACATATTTATTCAGTGCTGCGTCCTTGAAACATGCAGTAATTATTACACTCAGTTCAGGCTATTAAAAAATTTGACATATTCTTAAAGCAAAAAACATGATTGAATATTAAGGATGCAGGAAAGCAATGATCTCAAAATTATGTTTCCTTCATATTTTTTCCATGCCATAACATAATGGCTCATATTTATGTAGTAGAAAGGATATGGGGGATTTAAAAATGCCCTGCAAACATTTAATTCTATAAATTGTATTAACCTTAAAGTTAATTTGGCTAATTTACCGGGTATGATGCTTTTTATCCTTTAATTGAAGTGAAATTTCGTAACATAAATAATGTACATATGCTATACTGACACTTTTAATTTACCTAAAGGCTTTTTGACTGAATTTATCACTCACTTGCTTAGTCACTCACTTGGAAGGAGGGAAGGAAGGAAGGAAAAAAGCAAGCTAGGAAGGAAGGAAAGAAGAAAAGAAGGAAATAAGGGAGGAAGGAAGAAAAAAGAGAAAAGAAAGAAAACTAATTTGAAGGTGATGGAGATTTTGAAAACATTTTGTATAAATGATGATGACACTTGAATTTAGGCTGAAAGTATTCACCCACTTTTGTTTGTGTGGACGGCAGTTTTTTGTTTTTGTTTTTTGTTTTTTTGCCATTTAGAAATACTTCTAGGGGCAAAAAATGCAGGTGAAAATATTTTGTAAAGACAGAATGATCTTCCAACTAAAAGGCCCTTGGCGCTTGGTGGCCCACACTGGAGTGTTTTCATTTAGATACACGTACGTTACCGGGCACTTTAGCTGAAACACAAATTTTTTTCTCCTTTGGCTGCATCTCAGATGAGGCTCTACTGGGATCCCCAACTTCAGTTCTGGCATGTGCTGAATAGAACTCTGCAGAGTTTAGCTAGTTTGAAAAATCGGCAATGAGGCCCATTTGACATTTTATGCATATCTTTCCTTTATCTCATTCTCCCCTCCCCAGCATCCCCACCCCCACCCCACTCCCTCAACTTTCCCTGAGCGTGCAGCCTAATTCCCGTTCAGGGGCTTTGCAGCTTGGGCAACTCCACCCCTTCTTAACAGAGCAAAGTAGATCTGCACAATAATGAGCTCTTTAAGGCAGGCATGACATCATCAGTCAATGGGCCCAAGCTGTTTTGCACAACATTCACCTTTTATTGTTCTGATGACAGGCCTGGAATGTGACGGTTAATTCCCTGGGGAGTAGGGGGCTGAGCAAGGGCCCGCCACTGTTGAGCAAACTTCAGTACCCCCTTATCAAAAACAAAAACAAAAACAAAGCCACTCTGCTTTCTAGTCAAGGTAAGGGAGTCAAGCTCTGTTTGGATTTAAGCAATGTCAGTTACTTTCCACTACGCGCGTCTCATCGATGAATGGGCTTTCTCGACAGCAAGAGCGTTTCTAAGTGTTATTGCAAAGAGCATCTAGGAAGCTGGGCTTGGTCACTGGTAGAGCCCTAACTAAGATGACAAGGGCTCTATAAGAGCAACCTTTCGGTTTGCAATTTTACTGAGGGTGGACGGTGACAACCCTTGAAAATCACCAGCTTCCTGTGACTTTCCCTAATGCCTCAGAGTCCATGATTGGAACTGGCCAAGATACACCTTGTGGGATGAGACGTGCTCCCGTTTTTCTGTGGAGGGGAAGAGTAATCTCATCCTACAGAAACCTTGGGGAGTTTGTGTGGGGACTGAAAGATCTCTGATCTCCCTGCCACGGGTCCTAACGTGCCCCGAAGGCTTTTAACAGGCAGCCTTTCTACAGTTTGTCAATGTGTCTTCTAATCGATGACTTCTTGCTGAGCAAAAAACAAATCCGAGGTAAATATTATTTTCGAAGGTTTGCTGCTCTTGTTGTTGTCGTTGTCGTGTGGATTTTCTGCAGATCTCTCTGCATGTGTGGAAGGCATTTGTAAAAGTTGACGGGGAAATCCAGGGCATAGCGATCCAGAGAAAGCTGTGTTTGTTCTGTGACACTCAGTGTGGGAACAAGAACGCAAAGGGGGGGTGCTGATTTCAAAATGGGAACAAGATTGAAGTTTGGACTATGTTAAACAATTGTGTACAAAGTTCAACTTTAGTAATTTTTCAGAATGCCAGAAAAAGCACTGTCTGAATTCAACGGAGTTTACCAACATAAACAGGTTGTAGTTAGAGCTCAGGAGGACTGGGGGGTGCTGTGAGTCTGTCACAAAAGGACTCCATTTGGTCAAAACCAGGTTTGTATAGCGTGGTTCAGATTCCCAAGACTCGTTTTTGTATTAATCTGAAATCAGGGCAGGTGTATGGTTTTCATTTGTGTAGATTTTATCACTGGAATGTTGAGTGTTGATGTTTTGTCTCTGTGTTTAAAGTGATGAAAATCTGGGGGTCACTACATTGATCTTCCTGAAGTCTTAATTCCATGTGACTGGATGAACTTCTGTTTACTTGTAAAATCAAGTATCCTTTCCACAACAGAAGGGGGCTCACATTTCTATTTTTTAAGATTAATAACAGTCGATACAAAATTAAGTCTAGGGTTTTGGAGTTTTGTTTATTGCTTTGACTTTATTTTTTGAATTAGCTTTAAGGTTGCTCCAAAACTGATCAAAATAATTATTAAATAAATGTCAACATAATAATTAAAAAGAGATTTAGTGAGAGTTCACGTATACTTATATTTAAAAGCTTTTTTAAAAGACCTTTAAATAAAATAACAATAAATCCAACTACAGTTTTAAAGAGTGAGGTTTACTTTTCTGAGTAAATAAATGCACGGAAATACTACGATAAATGATGTATAGACTTAAAGTTGAAAAATTGGAGCTGAAATCTGGTACACACATCAGGGGAGGGACTGGTCCCACAGAGAGGAAGGGGACCTCTATCTAGTCCTCACACATGTTCTATGAGGGCTGAAACAGAGCAGGGGAAGATACTGGCAACAACAGCTGCCAGAGCTCTGAGCTATGCACCCTCCATCTGCATCCTAAGTCTTGGGTGTCCCTCGCTAGTGTGTGTTTAAAACATGAGTGGCACTTTTTACGTATCCTTGTGATGCATATATACATATATTTTTTTGAGTTGGAATCTCCCTCCGTCACCCAGACTGGAGTGCAGTGGCGCTCCTGGCCACCGCAGCCTCGACCTGCTGGGCTCTGGCGATCCTTCCACCTCAGCCTTCCAAGAAGCTGGAACTACAGGCGTGCGCTACCATGCCTGGCTAATTTTTGATTTATTGTAGAGATGAGGTCTTGCCAAGTTGTCCAGGCGGGTCTCAAACCCACGGGCTCAGGCAATCCACTCACTTCAGCCTCCCAAGTACAGGATTACAGGCTGAGCCATCGAGCCCGGCTGATGTATATATTTTTATTCTTGGCACCTAATACATTGGCAATGAGGAGAAGGTGTTCAGTCCATCTTTGTTGAATTAGTGAGTGAGTTAACGAATCATACTTATATTTCTGTATGGTCAGGGGAGCTTCATACTAGAATGTGCAACCAGAGAGCTTCATCTCAGTGACTCTCAAATACGATCTCCTGATAGGCAGCAAATGGTCAGAAAACGCCCGCCAATTCCGTGGTTCTCATGAGCCAGCCACTAATAGTTCTCTAGACTCTAATTTGTGCCATAACTAGGAACTATTTACTAGCAGTATACAAAGTAGTTTGAAAAAATGTGTAGAGTGTTTGTAAATTTAAATTAGCACGTTGCTAGCTTCTCTTGAAGACTAAATCCATGTTTGCCAGGGAGTCTGTCTGCCGCCCACTGTTGCAGACGCTTGCTGAGTAAGCGCTCACCCGGTGGTAGCATATTCCAGCATCTTCGGGAAGAGTAACTTCCTGTCGGTCATAAATCTTTCATGCTTTCAGTTATCGCCATCTGTGCATTTTGAAGGTACATGGCTACGGGTTACACATCACAACTAGTTTAGTTTGCTGCAAGTTACTGGGCTAACCCACGCACAGTTCAAAGTGTATGTCCTTGGATATCTTCAAGGCACATCACCAGGATGCCTATTCCAGAGCAGAACTAGACATAAGTCCCTCACAGTCTGAGGAAGAGCAAAACTTCAGTTGAGGTTTTGCCCGAGCTTGCCTTGTGTGTGTGTGCTGTTTGAATGACTTGCATTATACTCGCAAAGCAAATGTAATTAAATGACTAGATTGTTAAATTCATAGGATGTCATTTATAATATAAAATCATAAGTATAGCACAAGGTCTTCTCTTTAGGAATAAAATCAGTTCACAAAAGCTGCTAGCAACAAGTTGATTGCTGTATTTTCTTCTCTTTCAATTTTTGTTTTTTTTCCACCAAGTTCTTTCTTAGAGTGGCAATGGGTGAGATAGGCCTCTTGTTCCATTACAGTGACTGGGGGTCAAAAAGTTTGAGGTCAGGTACTCTAAAATCCTGCTGGTCTTTACAAGAGGGTAAGAGAAATAAGTGGAAGAGGGCTTCTGTACATGCATCCTTACTACTAAGAAATACAAAGAAACAGAGCTGCCACGTTTTTGTCCTATGAGGAAGGATTGACTATTCTGCTCACCATGAAAAATGATTCTCTGATACTTAGTGACCAGAGCCGGTACTGGGATGTAGCAAGGATGGCTTGGTGCAAAACATAAGTATGTGTCAAAAACACAGTCATCAAGATACGCCATGCTCCAATGCACTATTTTAAAGTATCAAAATTGATGCAAAATATTCGTGCTAAAGAAACCATCAAAATTTCGGATAAAGACAGGCTCTGACCCCAGAGCTGCACAGCTGGTCTCGGGTGCTTTTAGTGTATTAGGGACACCAGGTAAATCCTGGACAGTTATAACAGTCACTGTCTTGAGAAACTGAGGCGATCTATTAAAAAGCAACACTTCTTCCTGAGTTATTTGGTGAAATTGTGCCCTATCGCATTAACAAGGTGCTTTGCTCCGTGCTGTGCTCCAGGCTGGAAAAATGCACTGTGATTAAAGTCTTCAGACTGCACGCAAGCTTGACTCTTTTGAGGTTCATTTATCTTTAATTACTATCATGCCCTCTCTCAAAAGACAGGAAGGCACATACACACAAGCAGAGTTGAAGAAAAGCAAAAATAAATGTGCCAAGAGGAAATTAACGTGGTGAGGCTGAGAAACAAGCCTAGCATGGCTTTTAGGTGACATCAGTGTCCAAATGGAGTCTAATGGATTAAGATGGGGACAAGTAAAACATCTTAAGGAAGTAAAGAAACAACTGCTGCTCTGGGGTTAATGCTGGTAAATTCAGAAAAAAATGGTTGAAAGTGGGAGTCAAGAAAGCCGGGCCAAAGGACCCCTGGAATCTCACACCACTTACTTTCCGAGGAAGAAAAGTGAGAATGGATGTGGGCAGGTGTACCCGTGAGTCCTGAGGAGCACAGATCAACAACAACTCATCCAAGGGTGGTGTTTCCCACAAGAACGGATAATCAGAATGAGGCCAAAAAGACTCCCGTGTCCCACAGACGGTTGTCTTTAGACAGCAAGAGGAAAGACACATTAATAAATGTCTGCGGAAAACAATCGAGTGAGGATACTTTCTCTAGCATAAGTTTGGCTAAGCACCAAATAGATCCCAATAAGAAAGTGAAAGTTTCTAACAAATGAAACTATGTGATTCTGGAAAGGAAGAAAAGAGCCACTCACAGTCACAGAAAAATGTGAGTTGCCAGGCTCAGTGGCTCAGCCTGTAATCCCAGCACTTTGGGAGGCTGAGGTGAGTGGGTTGCCTGAACCTGCGAGTTCAAGACCTCATCTCTACAATAAATTTTTTAAAATTAGCCGGGTGTGGTAGCGGGGGCCTGTAGTTCCAGCTACTTGGAAGGCTGAGGTGGAAGGATCGCCAGAGCCCAGCAGTCTGGGCGATAGAGTGAGACTCCGACTCAAAAAAAAAAAAAATGCGAGTTGCACGACCAGGAAGGTGAAAATATAACTTGCACCAAACGGAGCAGAGACATAGGGTAGGGGGTGGATAACAAAAGGGAATCAGAAAACAACTTTATTAGGAAATGTTCCCAACACTTACAACGACAGAGAAACAGCACGATGAACCCCATGTACCTGCCATTTCACCTCAGCAGTTGATTAACTTATGACCAGGCTGGCTCTGTCTTCCGCCACACTCCTGGACGATTTTGATATAAATCCCACTTACATCATTTCATTCCAAATATTTCAGTATGTATTTATAAAAGATAAGGACTTTAAAAAATATGTTTATAATTCATGATCTAACCTAAAATTTAATAATAATAATTCCTCAACAACGTAATTCTAATTGTCTCATTTTACAATATAGTTTAGATATGAATCCAAAAGATTACAATTGGTTGATCAATCCTCTAGATTGTTTTGTTTCTTTTTTTTTTTTTTTGAAATGGAGTCTTACTCTGCTGCACAGGCTGGAGTGCAGTGGCATGTTTCCGGTCACCACAGCCTCAACCTGTTGGGCTCCGGCAATCCTTTCGCCTCGGCCATCCAAGTAGCCAGAACTACAGGTGCGTGCTACCATGCCCCGCTAATTTTTGATTTATTGTAGAGATGAGGTCTCGCCAAGTTGCCCAGGTGGGTCTCGAACCCAAGCGCTGGGATTACAAACTGAGCCACCGAACTCAGCCCAGATTTTTTTCAACAGTTTTTATTTTTTGTAGCGATGGGGTCTTGCTATGTTGCCCAGGTTGGTCTCAAGTTCCTGGTTTTAAGCAAACTTCCCACCTCGGCCTCCCAAAGTGCTGGGATTCCAGACGTGAACCAGCTGAAATTTGTCTTATTCTATAGGTTCTCCTCCCTGATTTCTTTTCATTTTCAATTTATGTAATGTGTAAACGAGGTTGTTTATCCCATGGAGTTGCCAAATCTCGGATTTCTCTGATCTCATCATCACGGGGTGGTTTAGCAATTTCTTGTCCTGTCTTTCCTATAAACTAGTGATTAGTTATAGGAGCTTGATCAGATTCAGGTTCAATTTTTTTTTTGGTAAGAATATTTCATGGGTGGGGCAGGCACATATGTATGTTATGTCTGTCTCTGGGAGACGTTGATGAGCATTACCTACATCCAGTATTTCTCTGGGGGTTGCAAAATAGGGTATTATATAATTACTTATGTATTTATTAATAGTGGCATGCTGGCACTGTCTCTTTCTTTATTAACTGGACTATTGCTATAAGGGAAAATGTTTTAAATGAAGAGGAAACATGTTAATATCTCTCCATTATATACATTTTTTTTATTTTTTATGAGTTGGAGTCTCAGTCTGTCGCCCAAGTTGGAGTGCAGTGGCACGCTCACGGCCACCGCAGCCTCGACTTGCTGGGCTCAAGGGATCCTTCTGCCTTAGCCTTCCAAGTAACTGGAACTACGGGCACACGCCACCATGTGCGGCTAAATTTTTTTGTTGTTGTTTTATTTTAGAGATGAGGTCTCACCAAGTTGTCCAGGCTGGCCTCAAACCCATGGGCTCAGGCAATCCTCTCACCTCGGGTCTCCCAAAGTGTTGGGATTATAGGCGTGAGCCACCGCGCCCAACCACATATATGTTTTAAAAACATTGAAATACTGATCCCGCCCCACTTATTTCCTGTGTCCACTTTCCTGTTTCTCCTTTTTACGGAGTGACATGATTGGAGTTGTCCTTTTCCCCCCAAGGATTATTCTGGCTTCAGGGCAGAGAACGGACTGTGGTGAGCAAGGGTGGAGCAGGGAGTTCCATTAGGTGGCTATGGCAAGGTCCCAGAGAAGAGATGATGGCGGCTGGGCAACAGTGGTAGCAATGGAGGAAGAGGGAGTCATAGATTTGGGATGCATCTTGATGGTAGAACTGACAAGGCTTGCTGAGGACTTGAATGCAGAGACGAGAGAGAAAAAGAGAGGACTCAGGGAGGACTCCGAGTTGAGGCCTGAGCATCTGGAAGGAATGATTGAGGCCTGAGCATCTGAGGGACTCGAGGAAGACGTGGTTGCAGCAGGTTCCTAGGGCAGCTGGGATCTCGGAAGATGAAAAGAACCAACAGCCTCTGGACTCACAGCTAACTGAATCACAATGTCCGTGCCCCTGACGGATTGATGTCCGCAGGAAGGAGCTTTGGAAAGGGTTCTGAAAGACTCCGTGCACTGACCTGTCTTTTCATTAATAATTGGGGTCATCTTGCCATCTACCCAATGCTCGGTGCAAGCTGATATGCTGGGGGACAACACAGAACTTGACAATTCTAGGAGAGACTGAATCAAGTGTCTTGAAAATTTGAGCTGCAGCTATTTGAGGAACCGCATTGTTTTGTTTTGTTTTTTTGTTTGTTTTAATTTTTATTATAAAGATGTGGGGTACATTTCAGGGTTAGGTATGTAAACATTGATCATGCAGGTACCCTTGTTGATGAGGTGTGCCCCTCCCTCCCCTGGCATTTTCTCTCAACTGCCAGTCCCACCCCCAACCCTGGCAGTTTCCCACTACTGCCAATCGCTTTCTTACAGTATTATAATTGTTCAGGGTCCACGTATGTCTGAGAACACAGGAACTCTGTTCTTTGTTTCTGTGATAGATCACTGAGTGTGATCGACTCCAAATCCATCCAAGTTGCTGCAGAGTCCATATATTTGTCCTTCTTTATGGCTGCATAATATCCCATCATGTATATGTACATTTTTTAAATCCAGTTCAGCTTCTATGAGCAACATGGTTGGTTCCATGTTTCTGCTATTGTGAATAGAGCTGCAACAAACATACGCTTGCAGGTATCCTTTTTTGTAGAATGATTTGAGTGCTGGGTCATAGGGAACTAGGTCAATTTCTAGTTCTTTCAGAAATCACCACACTATCTTCCAAAGAGTTTGCACTAGTTTGCATTCCTACCAGCAGTGTAGAAGCATTTCTTTTTCTCTGCATCCTCACCAGCATCTGTTGTTGTTTGTTTTATTGATGGTCATTCTTACAGGGGCTAGGGGGTATCTCAGTGTGCTTTTGATTTGCATTTCTCTGATGATGAGTGAGGCTGAGCACTTCTTCGTGTGTCTGTTGTCCGCCTGAGGAACAGCATTGTTATGGAAGCACAGTGTCTGTGCAAGCATCTCTGTTTCAGAATCCCTGCCTGCCTCTTCTTAGTTGTGTTCCTTTGATGAAGGCAAATCATTTCAACCCTTATTTTTAAATGGTACAGCAATGCCTTGCTCAAAGGGTGGTCGTGAAAATTAAAATAAGAAAGCACTTAACACACTACCTGGGAAACTTTCCTTCTGTCTCATATATTTAAAGTTAGGTTTTAGCATGTCTGGGGTGGCTTTCCAGAGCCTCTTGAAATAACATCAGGACTAGAGGTTTTCTAGGGTCTGAAGCATTCCTCCCAATGAAATGTCTGAAAAATCCAAGCTTGCTAGCCATTTTAAGTTGCCTGCAGTTGTCTGCTTGAAAGAATACTTCCCCCCGCCGCCCCCTGTAACCATAACACCAGAACAAGTTTTCATCTGTGTCCTCAGCCCCCAAAATATCTGTTCTCTTCTCTTCGTCCTCTTACTTCTGCTTCCACCTCTTTCTGCCTTAAGATTAATGACCAATTTTATGTTTTCTATCATATTTTAGGTGACTCTCATAATATTTGTTTACAACCTTCTACCTTTATCTAGCATCTTGGAACACTTTCCAGGGCTTGTTATTTTCCTCTACTTTTTAATTGAGACTTAATTTAGGTACAGTAAAATTCACCAATTTTAATTATATAGTCTGATGGATTTTGACAAGTTTATATACCATCAAAATCAGAGAACATTTGGGCCAACATTTTTAAAGTCTTCTAGTAGAAAATAATTGCATTTCTGAATATGCTTATAAAATGACACATCAGCAAGTTAGAGAACATGAGTATATTCAGTATAAAATAAGAAATGAAGAATACTTTGAAGAATATTTATTATGGGCTCAGTGCAGTGGCTCGCGCCTATAATCTCAGCACCTTTGGAGGCCAAGGCAGGAGGATTGCTTGAGTCCCGGAATTTGAGACCAGTCTGGGCAACATAGTAAGATCTCATCTCTACCAAAAAAAAAATTAACTGGGTGTGGTGGTGCTTGCCTGTAGTCCCAGCTACTTGGAGGCTGAGACTGGAGGACTGGCTGAGCCCAGTGAGTACAGGAGATCGAGGCTGTGGTGAGCTGTGATTTGCCACTGCACTCCAGCCTGGGCAACAATGTGAGACCTTGACTCAAAAAACAAACAAACAAGGGAAATAGTTATTATGAAAGGCAAAAGAACTTAGAATTTTAAAAACTCGATTGATTCATTTGCTTGTCTTCTTTTGTTCTTTACATAAGGCAAAATGCAGAAAATTAAAAATTTGCCAAGAATAACTTTGATTTCAGATATCATCAGGCTCTACCTCTAACTGCTGATGAGAATCAGGACACTCATTCACTTATTAAGTCTTAGTCTTCCGGCTTTTTTCCTTTTTTATGCAAATATGTTTAGATCCAGGGCACAGCTAAAGATGGGACCGCGACCAGGGAGTTGAGTGGAGGGGAGGTGGTGACACTGGTTGGCAGGAGCATCGCTTAAGCCTCTTGTTCTGCTCCTAAAATAGCATAGTTACATGGAAATGGGGCCCAGGGGTGCGGAGCAAATGGATTGTTTGATGTGCAAAATGAAATGGTAAGCGTTAGAAAATTGCTGGAAAAAATGCCAGAGGCACTCTGACTTGTGAGTAGACACAGACTAGGATGCTGATGCTCGTCTACTGTGGCATGAGGACTTCTAGCAATGGGGAAGAGATACACATGCAGTAGAGTGCTGGACTGATAGAAGGGCCCAGCGCTGCCTTCCCTGTCACCCCTGCACTGCTGGGTTCCCTTTCCTCTCCCTTGGCCTTCATAACTTCTCCTTGTTCTTTTTACGCATTATTTTTGGGGCTTTTCCCAAAGTTTTTTCCTCCATCCCGTCCTCCCCCTTTTTTCTCTATATATCTTCTCCTTTGGAGATCACATTTATCCCTGTGTCTAAGGAACACAGGAAATTAAAATCCAAGAATTGCCAAGCATTGAGAGAGTTGCTATGTAGGTTGGGATGACTGACAGACTGGCCCCACGATTCCCTATGCTTTTCCTTCCTCTTGGGCGTTCCCCTCGCTTTACCGCTGTCCCTCCCACTAGGCCCAAGGTATGCTGCTCCAACATCAGGGTTCTGATCCAACTGTGGACCCAGTGAGGGAGATGCCTCCCCTTGTTTCTGGGTAGCAGGGGTTAGAACCTTTAAGGAAAGAACTAAAGCAAACTGACAGAACAAAAATGACACACCAAGAACACACAAACCTGTGAGAGAGACAAGTTTTAATTTAGTCTGCTTTACACAATGTTGTTTAGGGTTCAAATATTCCCAGAGCCATATTATAGGTTGGATGGAGGTCCTAAATATTATGGGTTGGATGGATGCCTCCACCAGTCCTAAAGGTAGACAGACAGGGAGGGCTGCCTTGGTCGGTCCACATAAGATACATTTCTTCTCTAAGAGACTGATAACAAGGATGAGCCCGATCTTTAAGGGAGGACATTGCTCATTAAATCAGAGACATTTGTCTAATAGCCACTGTGCATGTCTAATCATAACTACAGTATCCATTCAACCAAAGCTCATACTCAGCTCAGCACCGTGAGGCCTGAGTTAACACGTCCCTATACAGGAATTTCCAAATTTCTAGTTCAAACTTCTTTATTCATTCTTTCCTTTGTTTACCCATTCAGTCAGTGCTTCTTGAGCACCTCCTATGTGTAAGATATGATGCTAGCAGGAGAACAAAACAAACGCCATCCCTCATGGAACTCGCACTGACAGAGGCATTAAAAATTAGAAACTGACAGTGTTGTAAAGGCAGCTGCAGCGTCTTATGGGAGTCTGTATAAACAGCTGTCTTGGTTGGGTTGGTCAGGGAAGTTTTCCTGGAGGAAGTGACACTGAAATGAAACCCGGAAGGTGAAAAATCAGACAGGCACGTTCAGGTGTGTGTGTCAGGATGAAAGGAGGAGCAGGAGAAAATACTCAGCAGAGGACACAGCATGTTCAAGGAGTGTCAAATAGCAGGGAGAGCTTGCCTTGAGAAAAACCGCAGAGGACATCTGGCTGGGTCATGGCTCTCACTCCTCCATGCTTAGAGTGCTAGGAAGCCAGGGAAAGCCAGGGAGTGATATGGCTGGTTTTTCACCCTCCCAGTTTCATTTCAATGTCAGATAATGTCATCATAAATATATAACAAAATCAGTCGGAATAATAAAGGTGCAAAATATACTGAAAGAATGAAAGGAACTTAAATAAGTGCATGTTAGTAGTTGTTTGGAACTTGCTTCTCTTATAAACATATTAATTACTAAAATACATTCTTATGCTAACATACAGTGAATATGATTATAATTTTAACTCCGTTTTTATGGGTATATAAAAACTGTTAAAAATTGGTACAAGTTAAAAAGAAAAAAACAGTACTGAGCATACCCACACAGATATTCCATGTGACCTCCACTATTCAGGATGATATCTACTATTGAGAAAACATATTTTCCAATCACTTTGGGGAAAAATTAATGTTTAATGGTACATAAGACATGTGTAATTCATAATGATAGAATATTTATTTAAAATATTTACCTAAAAGCAACATAATTTTCAATTGATGGCATACAGAAAAGATGGGACTAATAATAAGCAAATAAATTTTAATAAACAAATACATTTGATTTTTAAAATTTTCTAATTATAACCTTTAATTTAGTCTTGATGTAAGTTTCAATTAAGTTATGCTAATATATGTATAATTGATAACCATGATACACATTCACTATGATATTAAGCCTTATACAAATAATAAATATTTGTATTATGGAAGATAAACAAATTGCCTAAGAAGCATCATTAAAAAAGAAGAGAAAATGCAACAAAAAAATTGGTACAAGTTAACTGACCAGCACTAGAATGGCAAATAGTCTAGCATGTTTATATTCCTTCTTTTTAAAGCTAGATGTAAACACTGAAGCGAAAATGCATTTCATACATGTTAAACAGAATAATTCCTGTGGCTGTCACATTTTTATACTGCGAGTAATACAGATTTCCTCCCTACCTAGTTCTCTTAAAAAACAAGACAAAACTGTATAAATTAAAAAAAAAAACAACAACCCTGTGCCGGTTCTGATATCAACTAAAGTCAGTGTATGTAGACCAGCTTTTGTATCAGAAAGACTGTCTTACCTTGTCCTCTTCAGGTAATCGTTGCATAGCTTATGTCAAGGGTTTAAAATAAGAAACCCCAAAGGTGCTTCTTTTCTGATCCTTCCCATTCCTTTAAAGTGAATTTCTCTTCTGAAGTCATGTGACACCAAGGTAAGGAACAAAAATTCTGGAGCCCTCTTGGCTTCTCGATGGTGGGATCTGTGGCAAGTGACATAATCCCTGGGCGTCTCATTTTCCTCATGGCAATGACAATAGCAACACTTATCTCATAGGGTTGCTGTGAGGACAAGTATCAATGCCTAGAATACAGAACACACTATAGATAGTCATTATTATTACACAGCCTAAGTTTTACTTCATGGTTATTTTATTAAAGTGCAATATACATGTGGACAGGTACTCCTATAAGTGTTCAACTTACTGTAATTCCATAAACTAAACAATCCTGTATAATTAACATGCAAATTAGGGAATAGAAACTGGTACCCCAAAAGTCCTCCTTGTGCCCCCTTCTGCCACTACCTCTCTTTAAGGGTAACCAATATTCTGACATTTGATTAGTTGCATTAATGGCTTTTTAAAAAAACTTTGATATTGCAGCAATCAATAAGGGATTTAGCATAGTAGCATTTTTTTTTACTTAAGTGAAGACAAATCTATTTGCTGATTACTCTTTTAACATATAGTTATATTTTGTCTTCTAGGTTGAAAAAGCTCCTTGAACAAGAAAAGGCTTACCAAGCCCGCAAAGAAAAGGAAAACGCCAAACGCCTCAACAAACTAAGGGATGAGCTTGTCAAACTCAAGTCCTTTGCACTCATGCTGGTGGATGAAAGACAAATGCATATCGAGCAGCTCGGCCTACAAAGCCAGAAAGTACAAGATCTTACTCAGAAACTGAGGGAAGAAGAAGAAAAGCTCAAGGCCATCACTTCCAAATCCAAAGAAGATAGACAGAAATTGCTGAAGTTAGAAGTGGACTTTGAACACAAGGCTTCAAGGTTTTCTCAAGAGCATGAAGAGATGAATGCCAAGCTGGCTAACCAAGAGTCTCACAACAGACAGCTGAGACTCAAACTGGTTGGTTTAACCCAAAGAATTGAGGAGCTGGAAGAGACCAACAAAAACCTTCAAAAGGCAGAGGAGGAACTTCAGGAACTGAGAGATAAAATTGCCAAAGGGGAATGTGGAAGCTCCAGCCTCATGGCCGAGGTGGAAAGTCTCCGAAAGCGTGTGCTAGAGATGGAGGGAAAAGATGAAGAGATCACAAAGACGGAATCCCAGTGCAGGGAGCTGAGGAAGAAGCTGCAGGAAGAAGAACATCACAGCAAGGAGCTCAAGCTCGAAGTGGAGAAACTGCAGAAGAGAATGTCTGAACTGGAGAAACTGGAAGAAGCATTTAGCAAGAGTAAGTCTGAATGCACCCAGCTACATCTAAGTCTGGAGAGGGAAAAGAACTTAACCAAAGACCTGCTCAATGAATTGGAGGTGGTCAAGAGTCGAGTTAAAGAACTGGAATGTTCTGAAAGCAGACTAGAGAAGGCTGAATTAAGCTTAAAAGATGATCTTACAAAGTTGAAGTCATTTACCGTGATGCTAGTGGATGAAAGGAAAAACATGATGGAAAAAATAAAGCAAGAAGGGAGAAAAGTGGATGAACTCAATCAAAACTTCAAGGTGGAACAAGGAAAAGTTATGGACGTCACTGAAAAGCTCATCGAAGAGAGCAAGAAGCTTTTGAAACTGAAATCTGAAATGGAGGAAAAGGTGTACAGTTTGACAAAGGAGAGAGATGAGTTGATAGGCAAGCTGAAGAATGAAGAAGAAAAGTCCTCTGAGCTAAGCTGCAGTGTTGACTTACTAAAGAAGAGACTTGATGGTATGGAGGAAGTAGAGAGAGAAATAACAAGAGGGAGGGCTCGAAAAGGACCCGAGCTCACCTGCCCGGAAGATAATAAGATTAAGGAGTTGACCCTTGAGATCGAGAGACTGAAGAAACGTCTCCAACAGCTGGAGGTGATCGAGGGGGATTTGATGAAGACCGAGGATGAGTATGATCAGCTGGAGCAGAAATTTAGAACTGAGCAGGATAAGGCGAACTTCCTCTCTCAACAACTGGAGGAGATCAAGCACCAGATCGCCAAGAACAAAGCAATAGAGAAAGGGGAGGCTGTGAGCCAGGAGGCTGAACTGAGACACCGATTTCGGCTGGAAGAAGCTAAGAGTCGAGACTTAAAGGCTGAAGTGCAGGCTCTTAAGGAGAAGATTCATGAATTAATGAACAAAGAAGATCAGCTTTCTCAGCTCCAGGTAGATTATTCTGTCCTCCAGCAAAGATTTATGGAAGAAGAAAGCAAGAACAAAAACATGGGGCAGGAGGTCCTGAATCTGACCAAAGAGCTGGAGCTCTCTAAGCGCTACAGCCGTGCTCTCCGGCCCAGTGTGAATGGAAGGAGAATGGTGGACGTCCCCGTGACATCGACGGGGGTCCAGACGGATGTGGTCAGCAGTGAAGCCGCAGAGGAAGAAACACCGGCCGTGTTCATACGGAAATCCTTCCAAGAAGAAAATCATATCATGAATAATCTTCGGCAGGTGGGACTGAAAAAACCTATGGAGCGGTCCTCTGTCCTAGACAGGTATCCTCCAGCAGCAAATGAGCTCACCATGAGAAAGTCTTGGATTCCATGGATGAGAAAAAGGGAAAACGGGCCCCCAGGTGCTCAGGAGAAAGGGCCTCGAGCCAATCCCAGTCCGGGACACCCAGGAGAGCTAGTCCTCTCACCAAAGCAGGGCCAGCCCCTGCACATTCGGGTGACACCAGACCACGAGAACAGTACTGCGACCTTGGAGATCACGAGCCCGACATCGGAGGAGTTTTTTTCCAGTACCACCGTCATTCCTACCTTAGGGAGTCAGAAGCCAAGGATAACCATTATTCCATCACCTAATGTCATGTCTCAAAAACAAAAAAGTGGAGACTCTGTTCTTGGCCCTGAGCGAGCCATGTCCCCGGTCACGATCACCACGTTTTCTCGAGAGAAGGCCCCAGAAGGTGCAAGAGGCCCTTTTGCAGACAGGCCCACATCCCCCATTCAGATCATGACGGTGTCTACGTCGGCAGCACCCGCTGAGGCTGCAGCCTCTCCCGAATCCCAGGAGATGCCCGTGGGAAGGACTGTCCTCAAAGTCACCCCAGAGAAACAGACTGCTCCAACTCCAGTGCGGAAGTACAACTCCAATGCCAACATCATCACCACAGAAGACAACAAGATTCACATCCACCTGGGCTCTCAGTTCAAGCGGTCCCCAGCGCCTTCCACGGAGGGGGTGAGTCCAGTTATCACTGTCCGGCCGGTCAACGTGACGGCCGACAAGGAGATCGCCACCGGCACAGTCCTTCGCTCTCCCAGGAAACACCTCTCCTCACGACCTGGGGCAAGCAAGGTGACCAGCACCATCACCATCACCCCGGTCACCACCTCCTCTGCCAGAGGAACCCAGTCAGTGGTGAGTAGGGGGGCTCTGAGGTGCGGTCCCGGAGGGAGGGACCAGGGAGGGAGAGGACCTCATCGCTTGATATATCAGGCCAACTTTGAGGGAGATTTCACTTATTCGTGTAAATTACAGAGACTCCCTCAAGTTTCTTGGAAAGATGGCCTCTTGGAAATGTTAGCATGTAGTGGTTGTAAGGTTTCAAATTAGATTTCGAAATGCTTTTACAATGGAGATTGGGGAAAGTGGTCAATATATAGGGAGGACTAAAACTGTTTCTACATGGTATTTCTGTAATCTAAAATATAAAATACGTGATTATGTATAACCAAAGTCATCCTTTATTCAAAAAAAAGAATTTATTAAAAGTAAAAGAAGTGAGTTTGTAGGCTTAAAAAGGGTATTTTATTTCATCTTATTTTTTCGAGAGCAGTTGCATCATAAATACTTATTTAATAACTAGCTGGGAAGCTTGATTATTAAAAACCATGTCCAAAGTTCAAAAAACAGGGCTTACAAACAAATTCTATTTTTTTCAAAATACTTCCAGTCTTCATTTATTGGAGACAAATTGGTAAATGTAATTATGGAAGAGCATGTACTATTTAGATGTTAATTTAGGCGAATAGACTAGAAACGATAACTCCTAGACTCTGAACAAATTCTACAGATGCATTAAAATCTCTTAAGAAAGACAGGAAGTTCATAACTTAGAGAAACTGTGGCTTATATTCCCATATCCTCAGTATAATTTACTTTAATTCTCTATGCACAAACACAGACTAAAGACAGACTTCAAAGTGTGAATTACTCATTGTGTTGTCAATAAAGCATTTCTTTATCAGCGCCACAGGACTCAAATAGCCTTTGTAATTGTTCTCTCTTCTCAAATGGCTCAATACTGCTTTTTAGGCAACACAGAGCATAGCTTGATTGTGTAGGGTCTTGCTTCTTTCTGCTGCATTTTATAAAAAGATAGTGGAGGTATAAATCATTGTAACTGAGAGTAGGTTTTCTGCTATAACATTTTATTTCCATTTCAAGGGTCAGGTCAAGATAGTGCTACCCTCTGCAGCAACATTTTAAACAACTGATGAAACCCCACACACAAATAAAATTTCAAAACAGCTGGATAAGATTTCAAAGGTCTGAATGATGGTCCACTTTTGGGTCCTATAAAATCAAGGACAACCAAAGGTTTGGGTTGCCCTCCCATGAGGCTAACTCACGAGTGCATTTATTCATTCAGTGTTGTCGAGTACACTTTGAGTATGGGGTTAAGAGCTGGCTTAGTGGGAGAGGACAGATTGAAGCCTCCTCACTGGTTCTGATACATGTATGTGCAAAAGAGTTGCCGGAAGTCTTCACAGAGGAGGAGGTTTTCACAGATAAGGACTTTCAAGAAGGCGTTTCTGGACAGGACAGCTGCTGTAGTCAGGTGTGAGGAAAAATGCAGGAGTGGAAAATAGAGATGGAAACGGGGCTTAGATACTGAAGGGAGACACGCGTCTCATTATGGAATGGGAATTCTCATGGAATAGACAAAGGAGGCCACTGAAAGGGTGACGATCGTGAGAAAAAACATGACATTATTCGTGTGATAGAAATAAATGTCTGCAAAGCAGTGTAAAGGGTAAATTGGAGGGGACAAAGGTTAAGGACAGGGACACTGTTGGCATTCTCTTGGCTAGAGATGGTGTAGAATGATGGTAGTGAGAGGACAGAGATACATTGAAGATAGACTCAAAAACAGTCCATAGCAAATCGAGTTTAGAGGGTGGCTCTGGGCCTTGGGTTTGGCCATCTGGATGGACAGGAGGAGAAATACAGGGGACCGTGTGGAGAGGGGATAGCCTTTGGGGTCTGTAGTATTTGAGATGTCCAGGGGATACTGGAATGAGCAGTTGGGAACACAGATCTGTATTTCCGGAGAGCTTTAAAGCCTGGAGGTCCAGGGCTTGACAGCTAAGGCGGTGCTCTTGAAGAATGTGAAAAGTTAAAAGGGAACTGAGACTGGAATATGGTGATAGCACACCTAGAAGGCAGGTAAGTGAAGAGGCGCCATCGTGAGATTAAAAAGCGTCGATAGAAGGAGAGTTGGTGAGACCCCCCTGAGAAACCACCACCAGAGTATTGTCGGAGATTGCGAGGAGGGCGTGGGCAGTAGTGCTGGGGTCGTCAGGAGGGGACAAAAACCTGCCATGTCTGAAGTGCAGGGAGGGAAGAGGGTGGCGGTGGCTCAGGAGCTGCAGGAATGAGTCGCCTGGTGGCCTAGACTTACTTCCTCTAGGACAGGAGCTGAGGCCATCTTCAGAAGGGTGGGGGAGGTAAATCAGTGCTTGAGAAGAGAAGGAAGTTGCATCAAAGCTGTTTCTAGAGAAAGAAAAGGAAGTCATCAGAGCAGGTCAGAGACCAACTCCAAACTTCTTACCTTCCTTTCATCTGCCGAGGGTCCCCTGGGGGGTGGTTGTGTGGCGGGAGTCCTGCTTCTGTTCAGATGGTGGCACTTCTGGGGAACTCACCCGACGTCTCCCAATGTCTCTGTTTTTTCTCTCTTACAGTCAGGACAAGACGGGTCAACCCAGCGGCCTACGCCCACCCGCATTCCCATGTCAAAAGGTATGAAAGCAGGAAAGCCAGTAGTGGCAGTCGCAGGAGCAGGAAATCTGACCAAATTCGAGCCTCGGGCTGAGACTCAGTCTATGAAAATAGAGCTGAAGAAATCCACAGCCGGCAGCGCTACCTCTCTTGGAGGGGGGAAGGGCTGAGGGCAGTGCTGAGGGGGTATGTTGTGCAGATTCTACGGCTGCTGTGAAGGCTGGCCTTCGTCTGATTGTGCCAACTGTTTGCATGCACTAATTTAAGCTTTGAACATTGTGATCGTAAAATAACCAACTAATAGCCACGAGTCTTTTCTATCTTGTGCATTGGCTTTGATGCTGGGAACAGAACAAATTAGCAGCACCCCTGTTTGCAGCCCGAGGCAGGGCCTGGCTTCTAGTCCCAGTTTTGCTTCTAGCAAGTGGACCCTTCAGTGAAGCCATCTCAGTTTCCTCATCAGTGAGATGTGGGCTGGATCACATGCTCTCTGGGACTGGCTCCCAGATCTCCTAACTCTAAGCCAAATGTGACAGACCACATTCCACAATCATTTTTTATTTTTCAGAAATTAGTTGAACAATTGTCATTTGCCTCTATCGCACCCTTAATTTGCTTTATGTGCTGGGGGAAAAAAAAAGAAAGAAAACATAACATGGCTATCACAGAACCTGGACCACCAAAATTTTGCCAAAACAAAAGCCTCTAAGATTATTTCAGGAAATAATCTGAATGTGAAATAAAATGGAAATGAAACCTGGAATCCTAAAAACAGAGTTTTACTTATTTGTGTGTGTCTGTGTGTACTGTAGACATTTTAGCCCCTTTGTAAGATTCCCAGAATTTCTTAGACAATAATTTTGAGACCATTAGTGTCAGACTCAAGCTCCGTTCATGTGTGCAGTTGATTTAAATTGGGGAACTGTTTAAACAGAGCTGTCAAATGGCCCTTTACAGCTCAACAGAGATTGTGATGGACAGAAAATAGCAGAAAGTAAATTCTGATACATGAATGCCAAGAAAAAAAATGTCATCATGATCACCTAATCAAGTTCAGATATCGAATTCAAATACTCCATTAAGTATGGACTTTACTTAAAAGTGTACAACCAGTTTACAGTCTGGTGTGTGTGTGTGTGTGTGTGTGTGTGTGTGTGTGTGTGTGTGTGTGTGTGTGGTGTGGAGACATGGATTATTATTATTCTCAGTTTTGCTCTGGTTTGAATAATTTTCTAGCATGTTTTAATAAGCATGAAACAGAGTGTGGATGCAAAATGCCAGGTGTGTTCATGATATTAACATGTTATACACTGTGTAAATCGTAGCCACATCGCCACAGCAAGTTCAAGGCTGGGAGACGACAGCTCAGCACACAAGGTTTCCTGTAGGCTGCTTCTGTGCCTACATTTTTCAGCCCGTTGAGTGAACTTCACAAAAGTACTATAACACAAAATCACAGATTTTTACATTTCCATTTTCGTATTGTGAGTGTCCCAAAATTATATGGGTAGCACCTGTTCTTGATATCTTGGAAAAGGCCGATTTTTAAAAAAGAGAAATGACTACTTTTTAGCCCATGAAGTCACATGCTTCATGATAAAGAAGCTCTTTGGTGAGTTCTTTCCCACACCAGATTTCCCACTGCATGCAGGGCTTGAACTTGAATTCTAAGCGTGATGGTAGAGTTGGATGCCTTGTTGTTTTCACATCCACTGGAATCGGATCTCTGTTTCCTACTGCTCATCAATTCTCAGCATTGTATTAAAAGATGCTGAGTAACCATGTTAAAGGCCTGCCTTAATAATGAGATTTCAGGGTCAAAATGAGAGAGAGAGAGATGAGCGACTGAGAAGACTTTACGAAATATGACTTTGGACAAGCTTACACAAGAGAGCTTGCCATTTATAGTACTGACTTGTATATTTTAAAAGAGGTTTTTCCCATTCATAAGGTGGACACCCAACCTTTGAAAAACAAGGATATTCACAGTTTTCACTAATGCCCGCCTGCATCTGTGAAGTATTGGGTGTGACCGTACCATAACTTACTGAGCGATCGAGGCGTCAGAAGAACTAAACGCTGCATTCCTGAGGACTCCCCCTGCCATTCTTCAGGGACTTTTATTGGAATCTTGTTGCCACTTGTGACTGCCTTTGCTCCTGCCTGCTCACACCAGGCTCACGTCTTCTTCCTGGAAGTCCATACCACCTGCAAGGGGGAGTGCTCTTTATTTTTTTTAGTTGGAGTCTCACTCTCGTTGTCCAGGCTGGAGGGCAGTGGCACACTCAAGGCCACCGCAGCCTCGACCTGCTGGGCTCCGGCAATCCTTCCATCTCAGCTTTCCAAGTAGCTGGAACTACAGACGCATGCCACCATGCCCAGCTAGCTGTTGTGATTGATTGTAGGGACGAGGTCTCACCAAGTTGTCCAGGCTGGTCTCGAACCCTTGGGCTCAGGCAATCCTCTCACCTCGGCCTCCCAAAGTGCTGGGATGACAAGTTGAGCCACCACACCCAGCCAGTAGCTTTGCTTTAAACCATATATAGAAATAAAATCCACTGGGGATGGGGAGGTAGAGGAGCAAATGCACTCCAACTCCTGCTTCATTTGTGAAGATAGTGTTTTTGGATGCAACTTAATGTGCTTTTTGGGAGGATGAGTAGGATTCAAAATTGAGAATCTTTTCTTTGTCCTGAAACGTATTGTGTAGTAAAGGAAAAGGGATCGCACCATGGCTGATGTGTAGGGCTGCTGCTTGTGTCCTACCCTGAGATCTCCGGGGGCCAAGGGGAGGTGTGTACCGTTTCCAGACTCTTATGTGTTGGTGCTTTCTAAGGAGCTGCAGGGCACAGTATCCATAGCCACAAAGAATAATTTTAATGTGTTCACTGTTTCAGTACACTATGGTGGTAGTCACCCCACACACAGAAATGTTCTGAACATGGGACATGGCCCTTAAGCATATCGATCATTTCTTAAAACGTGAGCTTGACATCAAGATCATCTGCTTAAAACAGGGTTGTTCAGTTTCTACGAGCATCTCTATGACACTTCCAGTGAGGACTGGTTGATGACGGCGATCGGACCGTCTCTAGAGATTTCAGAGTATCCATTGAGGGAGTAACCAGATCTTTTACTTGAATGACTTCAAGAAAGTAGTGAAGAAGCAGTTTTGGTGTGTAGTGTGGAAAGAGTATAATTTCAGGGACATGAAAACAAGCCCAAGAATGTAAGCCACTGCACTGCACTCCAGTCTGGGTGACAGAGTGAGACTCCAGCTCAAAAAAAAAAAAAAAAAGAAAGAAAATCCATATGCGTAGTTCAACTCTCAGCCAGCTCTCAACAACAATGAAGACGGACGTTTCTTACCTCTTCCCTGATCCCTCTGCTTTTTCCCCTGGAGAAAACCACTTCCAATTCTTAGCTGCTTCTTCTGGCATTCATCTCCATGTTTTTGAATAAAGTGCCTGTTCTCTGACTGTTTATTTTCAGACTTCAGAGATCTCTTGTCTCTCATTACCGTTTTGATGGTTGAAGATTTAGCTTCTCACTTTCCCCATCTTCATTCTCCCAATATGATTACATCACACGTTTTTTGATAAATTAGCAGCCAGCACGTATTATCCATGTATATATTTATATATTCACAGTGTAAATTTCAATATTGTTCTGTCAAGTAGTATACTCCAACTGTGTTTTCTTTCTCTCACCAATGTCCCCCTTCAAAAGAATAATTGCTTTAATTTTTCATCTGTTTGGTTTTCTGTGTATCCTTCCCAAATGTGCACGAGATCTGCCAAACACCGATCAGTAATTTTCAAAACACTTAAACACATCCGCTTCCTAGTTTTCCCTGGAGGCCTTCCCAGTTCAGCCTTCTGCTTCATACTGTCTGGACTGGTTGCCCTCCAGGCCTGCTGCGTGGTGGTCACCCTTTTGCCTATGTTGAATCCTGTTTCCCTTTGATTCTTGATCTTCTACTTCTTTTGTCTGATTATCTATATCTATCTATTGATCGATCGATCTATCATCTATTGTCTATCTTTTGAAGCACATATTCCAGAACTTACCAAAGAGAAAAATCCTCCTAGGCTGGGGAGGTGAGATGAGAATCTCACCGTTCCAGGTGCAAACTCTCCCCACTCCCTGCCCCTGCATTCAGTCTGCTGCTCATCCTTGTGTCTGGGTCCAGAACTTTTAAGGTCAGCTTTTCCAGAAAAGAAACCTCTAGTGAGGGTGAGGGTACAGTTAGGCTCTTCTCCTCCTTTCATCTCTCTGACTGCCCTTCCTCAGTTTCCCTTGCTGGCTCCTTATTTTTTGCATGCATGTTGAAGACGAATATTCCCCACGTCTCTATCGAAGCTGTTTTCCTACTCTACAGCTTGCTCTGGTTATTTTGCTTACCCTGTATATGCTGATGACTCCCCACCTCTATCTCTGACTCTGTGTCCAGCGTCGCACTGCAGACCTTCAGCCCGATGTGTTAAAAGCCATTCTCCACATCTCCCATCCCTCTCTCATGTCTTCTTCCTTCTCTTACAATTTTCCTCAGCATTGTCAGCCTGGTCCACCCAGCCAGCCAAGCTGGAAACTTCGCCTCTCTCAGTCCTCACCTGCGCTCGGTCTGCAAGTCCTGCTGTTTTCAGCTCACTGACATCCCCAGAGGTGGGATGCCCTCTGCATTGTCCTCGCATGGCCTACCTTGAAGTTTCAATTACTTCCCGTCTGGGTTACCCTGACACCCTCCTCACCAGTCTCACAACCTCCAGCCTCAGACTCTCTGATTCATTTTTCATTGTTTTCCAAAGTGCAAGTTGATCTTTGGAGCACCTATCTTTTTCCTTGGTGGGACCCCCACACTCTGGGTTGACAGGGCTGTTTGAGTATCAGGCCATGACACCTTCTTCAACTCAATTTGTTCCTTCTCCCTGAATTGCCCTTTTTCCTATGTTTCATTCTGGCCGTTGTGTCCTTCTCTGTTCAAAACCTCTTTTTACAAACACTGCCTCCTCTAGAAAGATCAACTGTCATTTCTGAGTCTGTCATGGGGTTTAAGGGACTCTTCATTGCTGTGAAAAGTTTGGAGAGGCTGGGTGCGGTGGCTCACATTCAAAGTAGTCTCAGCACTTTGGGAAGCCAAGGCAGGAGGATTGCTTGAGCTCAGATCAAGACTGACCTAGGCAACATAACAAGACCTCGCCTCTACAAAAGAAAAATTATCTGGGTAGGATGGTGCATGCTATAGTCCCAGCTACTCGGGAGGCTGAAATGGAAGGATCGCCTGATTCCAGAAGGTCGAGGCTTCAGTGAGCTGTGATTGTGTCAATATACACAGAGTGATACTCTGACTAACAAAAAAAAAGTCTGAAGAACCAAAGCTAGCAGCCAAAGAAAAATGGCAGAAAGCTGGGCAAGAAAGAGGTGTCCTCGAGTCCTCTCTTTGCAACCCAAACGTGTGAATGACGCAGAAAGGATTGGCAAGTCCGGTGTGAGGAGACACAATGAGGAATGAGAGGAGACCCAGATGCTGTCACCTGGATGATGAGAGTTACTTCTATGTCCCTCCAAAGGCAAAAAAGCAGACCACAGATGCAAAACAACCAGGAGTCCTAGACATGGAGCTCTCACGGCTGAAGCCCACGCCTTGGAGGAAGGGCTGAGCCTTTCTGTGAACACACAGTACATGCGTGAATTACACATGGCCCTTCGTCACCCCTCTGACTCCCCCAGAGGAGAGCAAAGGGCACTTTAGGAAAGAGAAGGTTTCAGGCGTCTGTCGTGCTCGTCGGGTTCATGAAGGACCCTCAACATAGGACAGAGAGCTTCTCATTTTAAGGGAGCAACCACCACCAACAAGCAGGATGTAGATAGAGGCTAGACATCAGGGTGAACTTCCAGAGAAGGAGGACTGCTGAACAACAGGCTGGACACTTGAGGGGACCGGCATAACACTTTCCGCTGCCACCAATCATCTGACCCTGGCTTAGGGTTCAGCACTGAGCCACAGCCTTCTGGGATTCTGTCATTGCCTGTCCTAGCTATAATGTGAAATGCTTCGCTATTGTTTAGTAAGCAGCTTACAAGTTCCTGCTGCAACGCTTTTCCTAGGACGAATGATTTATTGTTTATCTGGTAGAAGTACTTTTAGCTTCTCTACTTGTGCTAATGCTATGTATGTGCAAAAATCAGAACTGGTTAGAGCAGAGCTAGACTTTAGAGATCAAGAGTAATAATCACCTCCATTATTAAAGTCGACATACAACAACAATACCCAAACATAAAAATTTAAAAAACCCCACAGAACCTCTTCTGAGGCCTAGAGATGTCTATCTTAATAATGATGAAGCCAAGATTTAAGAGTCAGTTAAGTTTCTCCCAGTACATTATTATTTCATATAATGAAACTACTTTAAGTGAGAAACATGTATATTCATGCATACACTAAAACACACTCATTGGGCCAAAGTCTCACTGCCAAATGATTCTGAGATACTGAGATATCTACCTAGAAATTATATGTGAAAATGTTCTTGTAGCAGTGTTTTGATGACTACTGTTGTTCTCATTTAAAAAGTACAGTGGTCTCAGTTTTTTTGGGGGGGGTTTGGACTCTCACGCCGTCACCCAGTCTGGAGTGCAGTGGCATGCTCATGGCCACCCCAGCGTCGATCTGCTGGGCTCCAGCTATCCTTTGGCCTCAGCTTTTTCCAAGTAGCTGGAACTACAGGCACATGCTCCTGCACCTGCCTAATTTTTTATTTTATTATAGAGACAAAGTCTCGCCAAGTTGCCTGGGCTGGTCTTGTACCTGCGGGCTCAGGCAATCCACTTGCCTCGACCTCCCAAAGTGCCAGGATGACAGGCTGAGCCACTGATCCCAGCCCAGTGACCTCGGTTTTAAACACATAATGTTATTTTCCATGCTGTTCTATGACCAGCCATAGACTTAGAACAACCTAGGCATTTAACATCTGTATTCAAAAGAGTAGAACCCGACCATGCTTGGCTCAGTTCCTATTTTTCCAGCCATTAGTTTTTATTTATAGTGAATATTATATATGGGCACTCGTTCAAATGTGCTTGTATCTGTAAGACAGCAGTCTATGCTGGGGTTATGGATTCACGTGCCAAAAAAGAAGTTATCAGTTACAACCGTGATTACTGGTGACTTCAGCAACCTGAGGAGGTAAGGGGATGGCTGGGCTGATGGTGGAGTGTGACATGTTCTGGAAGGAAGAAATAAACCATGAGGTGGTTGAGAAACCCCTAGAGTTTATATCATCTGGTTCAAAATGTTTCCTGCAGCCAATGACAGAACTTATTAGCGGCAGTATTTTTAATTATCTGAGCTGAATCCAGAAGAAGAAATCCAAGTCCAAGTCAACAGAGGAAGTTTACTGAACTTCCTATTCAAAACAGATGTTTCCACAGGACTCTGATTAATTTCTGAATGTGATAATACCCAGGCTGAACCCTGAAGCAGTTTATGAAAATGAGAAACTGAAAAGTAAACAACAATGAGGTACTCCTGTTTCTAAAAGGTGTGTCGAATGTAGATCATTTTTGCAGGGGATAAATTGCCTTGAGGGCGGCAGGTTGAAAGTTGAGTTTTGGTGGCTGGTGGGGAGAGAGTTGAAATGGCCAACCCTAAGCTGGAACCTCCAGGCACAGTCGCTAATGGAGAGAGAGCTATAAACATGGGAAGCAGGCCAAACTGATGCAAAACCCAAGAGGACATTTTTTTTGTTTCTGTACCTTGTGCCGTTTCCTGTGGGTGAGGCAGTCCTCCCTTGTGGATGCGAAGTTCTGCTGTCAATTGAACTTCTGCCGTGCTGTGTCTTTAGTGTGTGGACTTTGAGGCTAGCTATTACTAGAGTAGGTTTCTAAAATCCAGAGCTCAAGTGTTCCCTTGTAGAGAGTTTGGCAAATAAAGAACAAACGCATTGCCTGGGAGGGAGGTGTTGACCTTTCAGGGAGGGCATCTTTCCACTTTGCAGCCAAGGAGCTCTCCTGGGAGAAAAAGAATTCCCATCTGCTGTGGGATTGCCCGCTCTAGCACTCAGGAGACATTTCCCCCCAAGCTCCTCCCCAAATGCCATCTCACACACACAGCTCTGGATCTCAAGTCATCTGGCTAGCCAGCAGTTTTGGTCCACCCCCCAAGGAGGGGGAATACTTAATAAGATCTGAAACCAAGTGTAATTAAGAATTGATAGCACCGGGCTCGGTGACTCAGCCTGTAATCCCAGTGCTTTGGGAGGCCGAGGTGAGTGGATTACCTGAGCCTGTGGGTTCGAGACCCACCTGGGCAACTTGGCGAGACCTCATCTCTACAATAAGTCAAAAATCATCCAGGCGTGGTGGCGCGTGCCTGTAATTCCAGCTACTTGGAAGGCTGAGGCGGAAGGATCGTCAGAGCCCAGCAGGTCAAGGCTGCGGTGACCAGGAGCGGCCACTGCACTCCAGTCTGGGTGACAGAGTGAGACTCCAACTCAAAAAAAAAAAAGAGAAGTTATCTAATAGCTTGTGTCATAAAAGAATTAATAAGTCACATATCATTTCACAGTGATGTCATAATAACAAATAGTGTATTTAATATATTACATGAAGTTTTTTGAAGGAAAAATCAAGGTAACACTGGAGAAAAATCTAAGTGCTTTTTGGTAAATTGCTAATGTAAAAAATATATAAAAACCCAATTCTCTCACATAGTATGTTCATTAAAATTCAGGGTTTTTTTCTTCCAATTAGCATAAATGGAAATTGTACGAATAAGCATATGAATAAGCATGTGTATCAAGAAGGTCCCAAATTTAAGTGCTTTGCTATTTTTGAGTTTGCTGATAAAGGTGGTAATTACTATGGTCTTGGGTTCCAATCTGCCTATTAAACACTTCACAAATCACTAGCATCAGAATGGTGGTATCTGGTTGGGCATGGTAGCTCATGCTTGTAATCCCCGCAATTTGGGAGGCTGAGGCTGGAGGATCGCTTAAGCCCAGGAGTTCGAGACCAGGTTCAGCAACAAAGTAAGATCCTGCATCTACAAAAAGTAGAAAAAGTAACCAGGCATGGCGGCATGCGCTTGTAGTCCCAGCTTCTAGTGAGGCTGAGGCAGGAGGATCACTTGAGCCTAGGAGTTTGAGGCTTTTGTGACTACAGTGAACCATGATTGTGCCTCTGCACTCCAGCCTGGATGATAGAATGAAAACCCTGGAAGGAAGGAGGGAGGGGGAAAGAGAGGGAGAGAGAGAGAGAGAAGAGAAAGTGGTATCTATAAAAACAAAAAACTATGACAGAATTATGCCTGATTTTACAAGGTCACTTTAGAGGTCCCAAATGACTTGCTCTGGGGATGAAATGAAGACAGAGGAGATGGAATAAAATCTGCTGACTTTGTAACTTCAATAAAATAACATCATTTTATTGTACTAAATACACAAAGACTTGAAAATTTTGCACCCCTCCCTTTTTACACAAATAATTACATTAATCCTCAAAGCATGAATTTTTTTTGCTGGCAACTGTGGACTCTGTATGCATTAGATAGATCTGTTGTATAGTGAGTTATTTCAACATTTAATGGGCTGAAGCAATATCTAAAATTTTCTCACAATTTTGAGTATTGGCTGGGTGGTTTTTATCTAAGTAAGTTCAGCTGAGATTTGGGGAAAACATTGCTAATAAGCAACTACAGATTTAATACATCTGTTGAATAAGTTTCAATAATTTTAAGCTTAGTAAGTTTATATAATAAGAATCACTGTCATGTAGATCTTATAGATCGCTGTCATATAGATCTCACTACATCTACATATGAAATAAAAGATGTATTTTATGCATATAGAGCAAAATAATTTGGACTTAATTGTATTCTTTTAAATAAAATTTGTGTACATAAATATTAAACATTATCTTTTATTATTAAAGTATAATCTGTATTAAATAAACTCATTTGCATTGTCAAGTATTTCTGAGACACTCTCTTTAATAATATAATCTGACTAATAGTATTAGTATATATACCAATGCCATGCATGGATTATCAGTTTGCTAACTTCAATATAGTATTAAATGTTATGGTCTTATGAAGACTTTATTTCATAAACTCATTTGCATTGTCAAGTATTTCTGAGACACTCTCTTTAATAATATAATCTAATAGTATTAGTATATATACCAATGCCATGCATGGATTATCAGTTTGCTAACTTCAATATGGTATTAAATGTTATGGTCTTATGAAGACTTTATTTCTTCTATGTATAGACCCTTTTGCCATGTGCATTTTCATCAAATATTAATTCCAAAAAGCTATTATTATGGAGACTACAAAATGCTAGAATGAAGACAAGGCAGCTCTAGGAATTAAGAGGTCTGCACACCCAAGGATAAAGAAGGAGGTACTGTAGTAGCACAAAATGTTAACCCTGCAAGGAAGTTTAAAAATAATCTCTAATACCTTCATTTTGTTTTGAGGAAACAAAAACATAAGATTTCGGAATTACATAGACAGTAAGGACAATTCTGATTTCACTCTTTTTCTATGCTTTCTTAAGGGAGAGAAATCAATGATACTTTAATTTTTGCTGGCAGCTGTGGACTTTTTACTCTTTGACACCTACTACAGAAACTTTAATAAAGCAAAAGTAGCAAGGAATGGCATTTTAATCTTGAATGCTAATGTTCAATTGCATAATAGTTAATTAGTGTTTTTAACTTTTTGCCTGAAGACATTAGATATATTTTTAGACATTTAAAGAAGTTGAACAATTTCTTGATGAAAAACATGAGATGATTTTTTTTTTTTGAGTTGGAGTCTCACTCTGTTGCCCAGACTGGAATGCAGTGGCTGCTCCCGGCCACTGCAGCCTCGACCTGCTGGGCTCCGGCGATCCTTCCGCCACAGCCTTCCGAGTAGCCGGAATTACAGGTACGCGCTACCATGCCCGGCTGATTTTTTGATTTATTGTAGAGATGAGGTCTCGCCAAGTTGCCCAGGCGGGTCTCAAACCCACGGGCTCGGACAATCCACTCACCTCAGCCTCCCAAAGCGCGGGATTACAGGCTGAGCCACCGAGCCTGGCTACATGAATTGATTTTTAAGGGTTTCTATCACAGTGAAAGACCATATGCATGTCTTAAAAGCATTAAGACCTTCTTAGCTAAATACTTGTGAGTACATAAGATATTTTAGTATTTCATTTTACTTTGCTTTCTTATCTGTTTTATCTCAATCCAAAAGGCTGAGGGGAAAATGGAAATAGCTCTCTCTAGTGGTCATCATGAAGCAAAGTTAAACAGTAAGAAAACATTTTCTTTTTGACAGAGGACATTGTATCATTACCATGAACTGATAGGTCTATGGCATAATGTAATTTAATTAATGTCAGCCGGGTCAGTGGCTCAGCCTGTAATCCCACGCCTTTGGGAAGCTGAGGTAAGTGGATTGCCTGAGCCCGTAGGTTTGAGACCCACCTGGGCAACTTGACGAGACCTCATCTCCACAATAAATCAAAAATTAGCTGGGCGTGGTAGCACGCGCCTGTAGTTCCAGCTACTTGGAAGGCTGAGGCAGAAGGATCACCGGAGCCCAGCAGGTCGAGGCTGAGGTGGCTGGGAGCGGCCACTGCACTCCAGTCTGGGCGACTGAGTGAGACTCTAACTCAAAAAAAAAAAAAAAAAATTAATGTCTACTTACATATTGACTACCTAATTAAAAACAAAACTTAAATAGCAGGTATTTGAAATTAAAATAAAAATAATAGTTGGAAAATTCCCCGTGTTATTAATAAACTCTGACATAGGTTTTCGCACTCACAACATGTTGACAGGAAGGTAACAAATTTTTCAAGAAACTATTTGAGGCCTGGTTATTATCTTTCCTCTATTGTGTATAATCTCAGCAATGTCAGGGCTGGGTCTCATTTTGATCATCAATGTTGTGCCTTGCCTTGGCTCAGTATATGGCCGCAGTACATAATTCTTGAATGACCGAATGAAACAAGTGATGATGATGACACAGGTTCACAAAGGCATGTAGGTTAATATAAATACTAAATATCCATACTATGGCTGGACTGTTCTAATTACCATCCCAATCTATTTTTAATTTGCTTTTATAAGAATGGATTTAGATTTAAAAGCACATACAGGGTTGATCAAAAGAGGCCATCAGAGGTCAAAGTGAGTCATTCGGTTGTATTGACTTTCTAGGGATAATGAATATGTCCTTATTAAAATTTCAATCCACACACAGAAAGAAATTTGAAGGGTGTGAATATTGTTCAGAACAGAGTTTGGCCAGGAGAATAGAGATACTTATTAGAATAGAAATAGTCTGGTTTCCCGTTATGGGGCTTATGCCTAGCAGTGACTGTCTTTGCGTTCAGTTCTTTTCTTGGTGAAAATGGACCTCATATAGTTAGAATAGCGGACACGGTTTCTAAAGGGCTTTACAAATTTTGGAGTGAAACACATGCGCCAGCATAGAGAAGTCACTCAAGAACAATAAAATACTACAGAGGACCCCGTTAGGTTCACGTACCTGTTTTTGTTTGTTTCCTTGTTTAACAACCACGACCTTTTACTGATTCTCACATAAACTACCGATTTGAGTTTCAGTTGAACTGAAATGCCCTATCTTTTTTCTGTTTACAGAAAGCATTATCATTCACCAGCTTCGTATGAACTCCAGATGAAGTCAGAAGCCGAGCACTCGCAGGGTGTGTGGACTTCCTCTGAATCCCTGTGGAACGGACAGCCCTCCATCATCACCAAGGTCCTCCATGCTACTGATCACAACTGAAATATTTTACTTCTTCTGGTGAATTTTTTCTTCAATGACAGAATGCAGAGGCTGAAAATGGTCTTGCTGGTGATAGGAAAACGTGTAGCAAGAGTAATTCAATCTTTGTGCCAAAAGAAATTTCTATTCCTTTTGCAGTTTTCAGGTCCATGGGCACATACTATGTAACTTATTTTTAGAATACACTCTATAATGTGATTTTTTCCCCCTAAAGTGTTTCCTTTTACATAGGTTATGGCACATACATCTTTAAGGATCACTGTCAGTTCTTCAATGTGTTGGTATTATTGAGTTCAGAATGGTAACCTACGGTTACTTTCTTTTTTATCAATTTGCTATTCCTGAAGAAGAATATAGCGCTATATTTCCTGAGGTAAATGTAAGAGGCAAAACTTAGAAGCAGGAGGTTCTGGATGAGGTTTTATTACTGCTTGTACAATGCTATGATCATAGCTCAATACTAACAAATAATGTCTGACTTAAGAGCTTAATTTTAAAAGCCTAAAATCACTTTGTAAAATTGCTCTTTCTGGTGTTCTGGGTCAAAAACTCTGGATGAATTGATTTTCCCACAGAAGAAATTCATAAAAGATGTGACAGTTTAACCAGTAAGGGTAATAGGAACGGCTTCAACTGACAATTCACATTTCTGTTTGCTTTATTTACTTTTATGTACGAGACTTATAATAAGGACTGTGATATCAAGATATTTCTCACCATCGACTACAAAGGAAGATTGGAAATAAAAACTGACCTAGATAATGTCAGCATCTTTTATAAAAATAGTAAGATAAATAGTAAGAGAAGATAAATATTCCCCCTCCCTATTTTGACCGACTTTCATAATCACATATAGGTTGGTGAATATATTCTTTTTTAAAAATTTTATTTTTAATGTATAGAGATGGAGTTTCGCTATGTTGCCCAGGCTGGTCTCAAACTCCTGGTTTCAAGTGATCCTCTCACCTTGGCCTCCCAAAGTGCTGGGATTACAGGAGTGAGTTACCACATTGTTTAAAGATAAAAATCGCATGTGTTACTCAAATCTCAACCTCAGAGCTGCTGATGAATTTAGGCTTATGTGAAAATGTGCATCTAGAGTCTACTTGAAATCCTAGTAGTGTTTCTTTTTTTAAGATCTTGTTAATGTGGATATGTTTTCAGTGAGGACTTTAAAGATAAATTAAGAGTTGACGTCAGTTTCTGAATGCAGACATCATGTATCATGTAACTTTATTGAAACTGAAGAAAGAATGTTTTGGAATATCACAAGCATAACTAAAAGTCACACAAGGAATACTGTAAACCCATTTCTCCAGTGCACAAAGTTGTACCCAGGAGTCCACACTGAGTCTCTGGAATATAATAACTCATACTGGATTGCCTCCACTATGTAACCTTGGAAGGTCTTACTGTGTATCTTGTGGAATTGGCAAATCATATTCAATGTGTTTATAAATTAAATAACTATATGTTAAAGTTGTTTTTAATTTTTTTAAGTAAAAGAAACACTACCGCAGGCTTGTCCTAACTTGAGTGATTGTGAAAGCCTCACATAACCTTCCAGAGTTTCAATTACTAAGCAAACTTGAGTGTGTATATGTGAAGCTTTTAGAATTGTTACTGTTTTTTTTTTCTGAAAACGTTGACCGTATGGTATTTTCAATGAGAAAAGGGTTTTATTTAGTATTGTTGTATTTCTTGACTCAGTTAAATTCCCATTTGCCAATGTTTATGCCTCTGATGGCAAAAATATTCTGATACATCATAGATTAGTATTTGAAGCAAAAAACGTCCTTAACTTGTGGGAATTTTATTACACTAACAGTGAAAAGGCTAGAGGATAAGATTATAAATATTTCTCGACCTTAAATGAAAATATTACAAGAAGTTTATGTATGTTTGGATCTGAAGGGTATTTTTCTCCTGTGTTGATAATGAATCTGGTCCCTGCAAGAATAATGAATGATGGTGGTGCCATTAGCCACTCAGAGGGATGCTGAGCTTCCTGCTGTCCGTGTTATGATTAAGACCTCTCTTTAAACTCAAGTGTAATCTGAGTGACAAATGAGTGAAATTAATCAGATTGATTTTGAAGTAAAAGGAGAAAAAAAATTAACAGAAAACGCTGGTTATCTTCATATCTAATCAGTAAGCAAATAAGACCACAAATGGTCACATATCAACATTCACATCGAGTCGAACCCTTCCCCTATCATACAGTCCTGGCACTCTCCTAGGTTCACAAAATTTTACTGTAAATAAAACTCCAATCATCAACCAGAGTGAGAATCATTTTTGAATGAAATAATTGTAAATGTTTTCTGAAATATAATCATAATCAGTGTTTCTGGTTCAAGGCACAATCAAGCTGACCCCTTATTTTACTCTTTTCTTTTCGATAAGAGAGGTATCTTATGCAGAAATTTTAAAAAAAATTTCACAAAACATTTGGGCTTGGTGAAGTGGACAGAGTAAATACAACAGATGCCAAATGCCTGGAATGTTCATAAAATATGAAGAATTCATCTTAGGACAGCCATAAAAAAACTCATGGTGCAGAATCTTTAGTTTAAGCATGAACAGAGACACCAACACTAGTGAAATAATTCACGGTTTATAAAATAGCAATAGAGCAATAGTAAATGGTGTATCAGGCGATGTTACGTGTTTGCCTTTTCTCTTAAGGCTGTGGTTGAATTGTCCTGAACATGAATACAAAATATAGCAGAAGTAGAATATGTTCATGAACCTGATGGGCAACAAATCTAACCACAGCAAAAGTATAAAGCAGAAGTTAAAAAAGCACAATTGGCACCTAAGGCATGCGTCCCTCTCTGTGTCCCCTGGTGCCCCGCCTCTGCTGAAAATACTAATTAGAAGGCGAAGGGGAAAAGAAATAAAAATCACTGCAATATATAAACATAGAGAGTTTGGTGGGATTAACTTTGGCCTAATGACCATTAGTATTTTTTCTTTTCAGCATTTCCTCCATAAAAACGTGACGATAACTGTGTTCATTACTTAGGGAAAAATGCTGTAGATTTATAAGTTTAAGGAAAAATGTTTATAGATGCCATGACAAGATACATTTATTTTCTGGTATTGTTTTTTGCTTGTTATCTGGGGTAATTTTACCCTACCATCACAGATTTTGTCATATTAATAGCATGGAACTATATTTATTTAATTTGGATTTTGTTTTAAAATTATCAAGTGTTGGCTTCTCCAGTATAAGAGACTTTTAATGTGATCAGATATTCTTAGAATTCTTACAGGTTTAAAGAATTTTCAAAAGCAAAAAAGTGCATTAAAAATTTTAGTCTATTTTCACACCATTTAAAATTTTGTCTCCTTTATGTTTTATTAAGTATATGAGAGGCTTATCATTTTTCACTGACGCCAAGTGAATTTATGGATGTGTACTTACCTTTTATATGACTGTAATATCCTGCTTTCAGTTCTTCACAGGTCATTGAAATTGTTTAACCAACTAAGACATTTTCTGTTACTTTCAAAGTCAAATGTGTTTATCAAGATCTCACCTGAGTGTGAGAAAAAGAACAACTGTAATATTAAAGTGCTGTGCAATATTCTTTTTTGAATTGGAACATAATATTCACCCAATTAAAATCACTTAAACTGAGTATGCAACCGTCTTTTCATTTAAAATGATTTGCTGTAAAATAGTTGTCGCTTCTGCATCTCATGCTTTTGTAAAAATGGGGTCTTTTACTATGGATGAGCAGATGTGGAACAGCAGCAGGGCTGCCAGAATGAGGGATGCTTTTCCACTGGGTTCACCATGGTGTGATTCTGCAGCAAGATGAAGATTGTAAGACATCAAGAAATGGAAACGGGCTCAAGGGGTTCCCTCCCGGCTTTGTCCTCACCAAATGCCTTGCTCGTGAACATTCAGATATGATCTCGCTACTGCTGTCAGGCAAAGAGCAGGTCACTCAGCAGGGCAGGGGCTCCTGGAGCTCTGGCAACCCCGCAGCTCCGCAAAAGACAAAGCGTGATGGAGTGAGGGTGGGACTGCGCTCTGACTCCTTTTTTATCAGCCCTGTGCCAGAAATGGTGCTCTATTGGTCCTGCCCAATACCAACGTATCTTCGCCTTATTTGGGACAAAGGAATGAGTGTCTCTTGTTTATTATTTAAAGTTCTGCCTTTCAAAAGGCAGGCAAGGCTGATGCTGAAAGCAAGATGGTAGGCTGGGTTCTTGTCCACGCCAGCTGAAAGTCATCTTCTGTTGATCTCAAGCCTTCCCAAGAGGAGGCGTCACAGGCTTTGCCTCATATTTGCTTAAGTGGATTTGTTATCCTTGAAGCCCGGGCTAGAGTCACCTCTAATGAGCAAGAGGCTTTTCCTTGGGAAAGGAGACCAGAGCAGCTTCTCTGGGCCCCATGCTTGTTGGCAATAGGGCATGTTGCACCACGCTTTTAAAAAAAAAAAAGCATTAAAATCTACTTTTGAAATTTGCGTTTAATAATATCCCAAGGAACCCATAAAGGATGTCCAATACTGAGGCCTCCTTTCAAGTGCATCACTTGGGGCAACCCCTCACTGACTTGGTTGTTCCAGCAACCTGATCCACAGACATGTTGGAATCCAGCTGCCTAGATTTCACAGGTAATTCTTTTTTTTTTTTTAAAGACAACTAATCATCCCTTAGTTTTCCCTGGCATTATATCCCCAGTCCCACACGTGCATTGCCATGCCAAGCTAATTTTTTGATTTTTTTTTTTTTTAGAGACATGGGCTTATCTATGTTGCCCAGGCTGTTCTCAAACTCCTGGGCTCAAGCAATCCTCTTGTCTCAGCATCCCACAGTGCTGGGATCACAGGCGTGAATCACTGTGCCTGGCTGAGCACATTTGAGGTGAAAACTTATTTTCGTTCTTCTAGGAGCCCATCTGTCCCATTCTACCTCATACTGACTGGCACTGGTGTACAAAGCTGTCTTCCGGTTAGTAAGCCTCTCAAAAGCAGGACTAACATGCCAGACACTGCATAAATGTTTGTGAAAGGTGATTAGTTCCTTCTGGGAAGTGGCCTTGTCCTACCCTTCCTTCAACTGCCCTACGTCCTTTCCCCCAGTATTCAAAGACCTTTTCCATGACTGCAACCACACTCTTTTTTGGCCTTTTGGCTTTCAGTGCATAGTTCACTCTCCTCCTTGATAGCAAGACACATGTTTAGGCAGATGGCAGGGTGTTTTGTAGGAACCTAATTATTGACTCCTAACCCCAAAGGGTTGTTTTGGGAGCTGCCCCTCAGTCAGTGTATTCTGTGCCAGATCTTGTTCATAAGATTGTTCTGGTTGCTGATAATTCCCTTGCAGACACCCAAGTGCCCACTGAAGATTTCAGATGTAGGTCAATTGAACTAAATAAGAAAAGACCCTCAATAATCGCTGATTTTAAAGGAAGATATGCCCTCTACACAGACAAGAGTTTCAACAGACCATAAGGTTGTTTACACTACCTTAACAAGAAAAGCGTGTTTTCACTTCACAAAGATTCCACACACTGGCCACGTGGAACACTGGTGCAAACAGTGGGACAACAAACTTAGTATCTCCCAGAAATGAAGGCACCAGAGACGCCTGCTTCCATGGCAACCAAAACCTGCCAAGATCTTGCTTGAGAAAAAGAACATGATCATCCAGGGCACACCGTCTGGTCCAACATTTATAGGCTGTGTAGCCTAAGGCTCAATTTTCTTTATTCTCCTAGGTGGAGAACCACAGTCATCGGCTGACCTTATTTCAAATTTTCTCACACTTTGGTCATTGATGTCATAAAGGGGATGGGGTGTGGTCCCACCTCAGAGCTCCTATGACTCCCTGAATGCACATCTTATATGGCGGTGACCTCATTGTACTTGTTTGTTGGCAAGTTCTCTCTTCTACTAACATCAGTTCATTGAGAGTAGGTGTGGTCAGTTCAAGGGTTATCAAGTACCTTTTACAGCGCTTTACCAGGTGATGGGGACCTAGAAATCAATGTTTCTCAGACAGACAGATATTTGCCAATACTTTATGGTAAGCTCAAGGACACAGGTTTGTACAAGTTGCCTTGAGCTTGGAGAATCGCTCTTAGCTCTGCCCAAGGGGTCAAATAAATATTCCTTAAATTGGCTCCTGACCTGAATCTTGAAGGATGAGTGGGAATCAGCAAGGAGGGCAGTTTCAGTGGAGGCAGGGCCTGCAGCCAGGGAACCCTGGGTTGCTGAGTGACTGGGTTAAGAAAGCCAAGACAGCGAGTGCAGACGACTCCTTCCAGATGCCTGTGACTTTTTCTTTGTTAATAATCAAAGGCCTGAACATATATAGCACTACTATAAAGTGAGATACTCCTTAGACACTTTTAAACTTCCAAGTATTTAATGACCCAGGAAGTACGATATAAAAAGTGGCTAAGCTGGGCTCCGTGGCTCAGCCTGCAATCCCGCGCCTTTGGGAGGCTGAGGTGAGTGGATTGCCTGAGCCCGCGGGTTCGAGACCTGCCTGGGCAACTTGGCGAGACCTCATCTCTACAATAAATAAATAAAAAAAAAAATCAGCCAGGCGTGGTAGTGCATGCCTGTAATTCCAGCTACTTGGAAGGCTAAGGTGGAAGGATCGCCGGAGTCCAGCAGGTCGAGGCTGCGGTGGCCGGGAGCGGCCACTGCACTCCAGTCTGGGCGACAGAATGAGACTCCAACTCAACAAAAAAACAAAACAAAAAAAAAGTGGCTAGATCAGAATACCAAAGCAGCATAGACACGACAGAAGTCACTTTAAAAACGGTGGTGTGGAACAGCTTGTTGAACCCTACCCTTGTGCCTCACAGTGTGCTGGTCAGAGGAAAGCCCTTGGTCTTGGACTTGCTGCCATACATATTGAGTGCCACCGACTAAAAAATGTGTTTCATTTCTGAGGCTCAACAAAAGTCGACTTTCACATCTAAGTCCATTTTGTGAAGATCCCTCAAGAATATGTACAAGTTATTTTAAAGAATGAGGTAGTAGTGGTTCAAGCATTTCAAAAAACAAATGAGGAAATGCTCCCGTCCCCAGATTTTCAATATCGTAAAACGTGGAAAAATAGAAAAGAATGTTTCAAATAAGTCTAAAAATAGTCCAAACATGTAATTTAGAAAGGATTAACATTTTTAAAAAGATCTTTCCTGTATCTCTTGATCATTCTCATGGAATAAGTTAAGAAAGCCTCTTCTCTCCTCTACCTCCCTTTTTAAATAATTAATTTCACTGTTATACATGTAACAGATGTCAGCTAGCTGTCAACCTAGAGATGACAGCACCATATTTGAAGGAAAGACCTTATCTATAATTGACAGCACCTACTGAAAAAATAGTGCCACGGGGATGTAATCGACTGAGAGTCTCTGTAGTGGAAGTCTGAGGTCTAGTTATTACTATAATCTTTCATTTAGAGAAACTATTAAATTATGAGAAATGAAACAGCATTTCCTCCTCAAAACAAAGTTCTTAGGCTTTCAACAAAGGAATTTTGGTGTCACCGCTCTTTTCTCTAGTAACATTAACTATGAAAATATCTCGTTTGGTTTACTTTCCTGATTACTGACCGGTTACTCAAGGACTTGCAAAATCCTTCCCACAACACCAATGCTAATCAGACAATCTCTCAATGTCAGAATAAAAGGATTTTATTAAATATCTAACAAAGAGTTGGGAAAATCAGAAAATGGCCAACTTGAAAAAGTAATTTTTCAAAGTTAGTTTGAATCATTCTGATGCAATAAATGCAGGAAATCAAATTTCTTATATTAATGCTACATCAGCTGGGCTCGGTGGCTCAGCCTGTAATTTCCCGCTTTGGGAGGCTGAGGTGAGTGGATTGCCTGAGCCTGCGGGTTCGAGACCCGCCTGGGCAACTTTGGCGAGACCTCATCTCTACAATAAATCAAAAATTAGCTGAGCGTGGTAGCGCGTGCCTGTAGTTCCAGCTACTTGGAAGGCTGAGGCAGAAGGATCGCTGGAGCCCAGCAGTTCGAGGCTGCAGTGGCCGGGAGCGGCCACTGCACTCCAGTCTGGGTGACAGAGAGAGACAACAACTCAAGAACAAAAACAAAAAACAAAACAAAAAATGCTACATCACTCTTTCCAAAAGTCCTCTGAGTCAATTACAAATAATTAAAAATAAATATCATAGTTCCACCGAAGTTCTCTAAGCTGCCATGGTTAAATAAATAGGAAAAAAAGATTTTTTTTTCTTGCAAAAAATAAACAAGTCAAGATATTACCCAGTTACTGAAGACAATTCAAACCATGTTCAAATCACCAAGAATTTTCTCTGCAACTCAAGCCAGTAAAAGCTATGACACACTTGTTAGCCTTCTTCAACTTTCTGAAACATCCTTAAGTTACAGATGTGAATGAAATGGTTTGAATGTGGCTAAAAGTCAGGGGGCTAAAGCCCACCAGACATCTAAGGAGTCCAACAAACAAATCTGTGGGGCAGATCTTCTTTGGCCAAGCAGCAAAAAGGTCAGTGTCCTCCCTCTCATTTCCTAAGTTACCCAAAACTTATTCTTCTCTTTTTTTTTCCCTCCGATTATTTTCCTCACGCATGCCATTGCGGCTTCTGCATGGCATGCGTTTGCGATCGTTTGTCTCTCTCGACTTAATGCAAACGTAAACGTGCGATTCTACACACCCTGCTCCAGGTGGGAGCACTATTGGCTTGTGTTTGCCATGTGGACGTTTCTGCCACCATCCCCTGCAGGATGCTGTTTTTGTGTGCCCCACTGTCTAGCAGAGGGGCAGCTAACCATAGTTCTGGCGGCTGCAGTGTCCATCAGAAGGACTGGAAGGGCCCAGGTTCTGCCCAGGTGAGAGGAGGGATATTCTGCCCCCTGCAAAGTAGCACCAGGAACAGTGGAAGCACTTGTTGTTTTTCTCTGGCTACTGAGGGCTGTGGAATATTATAGCAAATAAACGAAAACATGAAAATTGTATAAAACTTCCCCTTGAAAAGCTAAGTATACACACCTCTTAAGGTTGTCGGGTTTGCATGTTTTATCACTTTGGATTCACTTTCATATTTGGGCTCATGTATTGACTGCATACTTACTATGTTGCTCTGATAGCATTAATAAATGTCATTTAGTCACATAAATTCCACTTTTACCTGGAATGGGCACATGAACAAGCCCATGAACAATACAAATGTTATCTAAATGTATTATCCACTCACAGTCACCCTTAGCAACCAGTTTGAATATGTACACACTGGTAATCCACTGTGAGAACAATCATTCTTTTTTGTTGCCCAGAAATGCTAAAAAACACTTTCCTTAGAAAAACTCCCACTTCAGCAGACTAAGTGAAAAACTACCTAGCAAGGCCTATCATAAAACAATGTGTGACCATAGAAACTATAAAATTCTTAGTCCCCTGAGATAATGATGCGGAAGTGAAAGAAATGTTTTAGCTGGGTGAAGTGTGGCTGCAGAGTCAGAGGGATATCAAGAGACCCGAAAAAGCAATTTCACCCATTTGGACCTCATCTTGAAAATGTAAGTTTTGGACAAGAACCTCTGGAAGTACAGTTCTCTAAGTCTATTTTGGTCAAAATGGGATTTCTAGTCAGAGAGACAAGGAATTAACTTAGTCTTTCCTAACAGCAAACAAAATTAAAGAAAAAGGAAATAAATACATTGTGTCCACTCAGATCACAACAGCAGCAAAAACTAATGGCAAAATAATTGATCATTTATGCAGAATGCTGGAACAGCCAGTCAATGAAGGAACTATCAGATTTAGTGGACATAAGGACGTAGGCAGAAACGGGGAGGGAAAACTTGCCTTTTATGCAAGTACTTTTGCATTTCGACCCATATCGTGACATGCTTTTTTACTAAGGAAACTCAGCAAAACAAAAGGATTTTTATCAAGAAGGGGTGCTGGATTTTATCAAAAGCTTTTTCTGCATCTAATGATATAATCATGTGGCTTTTGTTTTTACGACTGTTGATGTATTTAATTACATTTATGGTCTTCTGAATGTTGAACCTGCCTTGCATCTCGAGGATGAAGCCTACTTGGTCGTGGTGGATGATTTTTGAGAAGTGTTGAATCCGGTTTGCTAGGATCTTGTTGAGAATTTTAGCATCTATATTCATCAAGGATATTGGCCTGAACTGAGTATCACATGTTCTCACTCATAAGTGCACCCTGAACAACTACTGTAATACTATAAGAAAAGGATTGACAGTAGCCGGGAAACTGTGGTGGGGGCAAGATTGACAGTAGTGGAAATCTGCCTGGGGAAAGGGGAGGGCACACCTCACCAACAAGGGTACCTGCACAATGAATATTTGTATACTTAACCCTGAATTGCACCCCAACAAAAACAAAAGGAGTTGGGTAGTGATAGATTGTTCTCCAACCAAGCCTGCAGATATAGGTAAACTTCACAGGCCAAAACAAAATAGACCTAAGTGTGTGAGCAGTGCTAAGAACCTAGGATAACGAATGCAGCCTAAGGGCAGTCCCAAGCAAGTCAGCCATCAGAAGGCCCCAAACATCATAACCCTCTAAGCTCTGCCAACTAAGTATCTGATTGGCCCACATTCTTGAGACTCCCGGTTGTTTTGAAAAAAAAAAAAAAAAAATGGTCTCGCTGTCAACGACGAGGACCCAGAACTCTTCAGTTTTCCTTTGCAATGAGGCATCACTGCAAACGAAGCCCTGAAACAGAAATAGTTAGGGCATGTGTTTTCAGATAAGGTCACTGACTCTCTGGTCTGGATTTCAAAGGTGCCAGCAAAATCACTTAAATTTCACAAACAACATATGCTCGTGGGAGAAATCTTGGAAAATGCGGAAAGGTGCAAAGAAACAGAAGTCCTCCATCTGGTCCACGGGGGCAGCCCTGCGGACTTTTAAAATTTGGGCCATATGCATCACCCGCCTGCAGCGTCTACGCCGCTTTGGGATTCCGATTCGGTCACTTTTCGGATCGTTATCTCCGGGGTCCACGGAAAACCTAGCGGCTTAAAAGGGTCTAAGGAGGGTCTCCTCTTACAGCGATGCCGCAGACGTTCCGGTCTTTGATTGTCAACAGCAGAAGGAGAAGCCGCGGCGGCTCCAGGACGCGCCCCGACTCTGGGCAACCGGGAGCTCGGACACCGACGGGGGAGTCGGCGGAGGACCGTCCGCGGGGGATGAGCGAGGGCCGCCCCCGGGGCCAAACCGGGGGGCCAGGCCCCGTCGCGACGGCGCCCCTCGACCCGACCGAGGTCTCGCCCGCACCTCGAGCGGCGACTTTCGCGCTCGGACCCGAGAGCGTCGAGGCGCCCCCGCCCGAGCCAGGCCTGCCCGCGCCCGCAGGCTCGAGACCCCTCCCGCCCGACAAGGTGCCGAGGTAAGAAGAGAAACCTTCCCGGCGTCGAAGCCACCAGAAAGGCCGCTCGGTCGCCCGCTGGGGGTCGGTGAGGGACGCCGGAGCGGGAGGCAGGCCCGGAGCGGCCGCCGCCATCGCAGCACGCCAGGTACGCACGCCACGAAGGTGTCGCGGGTGATGCGGGGCGCGCCGACGGCGCACGCGCGGACACGCCCGCCCGCTGGCATGCGCATGCGCCCAGTGGCTTCCCGCTCCAGGGGCCAAGCCCGTCCCGCTGTCGTCACAAGGCGGATGATCCGGGTGCGTCCGCCTTTTCCCGCCCCCTTCCGCCCTCTTCCCCTGGTCCCTCAGTCTTCTCCTTCCTTCCCCTCTCCCTGGTCTCCTGCCGACTTTCGCTTCCGGTCGGCGGCCTCTGCCGGGGACTGTCCCGCCCCTTCCGCCTCGACGCCGGGGGCGGGAGCGGCGGCGCTTGCGCGTCTCGTCGGGGTCGGCCGGCGGGTCCCCAGGGCTGTCCACCTGCGCGTCGCGAAGCCGCGCCCCGGGGTCGATGGCGATGAACTACAACGCCAAGGATGAGGTGGACGGCGGGCCCCCGTGCGCCCCGGGGGGGCCCGCGAAGACCCGGAGGCCCGACAACACGGCCTTCAAGCAGCAACGGCTGCCCGCCTGGCAGCCCATCCTCACGGCCGGCACGGTGCTGCCCACCTTCTTCATCATCGGCCTCATCTTCATCCCCATCGGCATCGGCATCTTCGTCACCTCCAACAACATCCGCGAGATCGAGGTGAGGGGGGAGGGCGGGGCCGGGTGGCGGCGCCTCCCGCCTCCCCCCGCGGGTCTCCCGAGGGTGCGGGGTCGCTCCGCCCGGGGTCGCGCGGCTCGAGGGGATCGGGGCGAGCCGGGAAGGGGGAAGACAGCCGTGGCTCCGTGGGCGCCCCCCGGGAGGATGGACGGGCCGGCATGTAGTGAGCCGCGCGGGGCTGGGCCCGCCGCTGGGAAGAGTCCTGGGGGTCCTGCCGGCGCTGGGGTGAAAGTTGTCGTGAAGCCTGCAGGGGATCTTTCTTTCTGCGCCCACGAGATGTTTTGGTGTGGAGCCCGACGGAGGGGGCAGGTAACCTGAGACTTCAGTTCTGCTTTTGCTCTCGGGCTGCAGGTTTTTTTCCTCCCCCCGTTGATTTTGAACTTGACCAAAAGAGCCCATGGCTACACGCAGGGATTAAGTCGTGCACTGGCTGCTGAACATCTTGCTGGGCGTTTTGCTCATCCCAGCCCCGAAAGGAAAGTTCTCTTCCTCCCTCCCTCCCTCCCTCCCTCTTGTAATTTTGGTGAGGTACTATTCAGGGTTAGGTATGCAGATGTTCATTGTGCAGGTACCCTTGTTGATGAGTTGTGCCTGGGAAGCATTTTGCCTTCTTTTCGAGCAGCAATCGCAGTGCCTTTAGCCATCTGCAGGGATGAGGATGGGTTGATAGTAGAATGTAAATACTGTGTAGGCGTTCAATATTTATCATCTGCTCATCCTGTTTTCTTGAGTATGTGCGCGTGTTTTTATCTGAAAGGGCCGAGACTGTTCCCACGTTCTCTTGATGCCTTCTCTTACACACACACACACTTTTTACTAAATGCTATTTATGTGGTTTAATGAAACTTTCAGAGTAATTTTTAACGACTGAAATAGGAATGGGGCACCTGTTTTCCACATACCCAGTGTTATCTCTAAAAGCACGATTAAAAAAAATTGTACAGTTCTTACTTTAGTGTTAATAACAGTAATAGGAATCGTATCTATAGCACAATTGGTTTTTAAATCTTTTTCTAACAAGTTATTTTCTGTGGGATAATTAGAGAAAGTGTCACAGTGTATTTTTTCAGGGTGTGTTTTTTTTTATCGTTTTTATCTCCCTAATAGTTCTGCAAGTATATAGTACGTCCTGTCCTCCTAGCCACTCTAGACTGGGATTACACATTATATAAGCATATGAGCAAAGTGATATCATGCAAGGAACGTGGGCTCTAACTGGGGTCAGGCCAAACTGGGTTTAAATTCCAGCTCAGCCACTAACTAGCTCAGTTTCTTGGAGAACTTACTTAATCTCTCTGTGCCTCAGTTTCCTCATCAGTAAAATACTTAAAATAATACATATTTTCTAAGATGGTGACAATTAGAAGCAATATAGATAAAACGTCTGCCACTAAGTTTTGATGATCCTTTGAAGATGAGAAATTGGTTGATTTGACAGTAAACTAGTTGAGTACCCTTGTACAGAGACTGAAACACAGATGTCTTGATTCCCAGTTTTAAACTTTAACATTGTGCTAAGATTTTTACTGTAATGTTAGTAAAGTAGAAGAAAATAATTCAACATTAGAAATTTGAATCATTTTATTTAAACTTAGTGAATTATTAAGATGAAAGTAGCAGTAACTTGGAATTTTGTATCAAAATCAAAAAAGAACTTTCCTTTCGGGGCTGGGATGAGCAAAACGCCCAGCAAGATGTTCAGCAGCCAGTGCACGACTTAATCCCTGTGTGTGGCCATGGGCTCTTTTGGTCAAGTTCAAAATCAACGGGGGGAGGAAAAAAACCTGCAGCCCGAGAGCAAAAGCAGTATTTACAAAATTATCAAAACTGACTTCTGTTAATATTTACTGTAGTATACAAATAAATATTTTGCTTTCTTTAAAACTTTTGAGTTTTGAAATAAAATAAAATCACTAAGTAGTTAGATGAGATGGACATTTCTTAAATAGTTCTGGTATATAATTCTGATTTCAAGTTGCTTGACAGTCTGCTGCAACTTAATGAGGTTAAAAGGGCACTGAAGCCTAAGGGCATTCGAGTGAAATCCCAGCTCTGATTGGAGGCGTAATTTTGAGTCCAGATCCTTTACTTGAAGAACTAAAAGATTCAGATTAGATGATCTGTAAGAGCCTGTTCAACTCCAAAATTCTATGACTTCCAGCTTAAATATGTTTTTTTAAAAATGTGTGTTCAAATTATATCTCACTTTTGAAACAAGAGGAAATGAAAGTTAAGAATAATTGGGGATTTTGTACCAATATTGACGTATGGTTGTGCAGAAAGAAGACACATATGTTTTTTAACCTTTTGGGTGTTAAATCTGTAGAGAAACAGTTCTGAACTGGGTTTATAGTTATTAGAAAAACCTCGGGAGATTTCCCCAAATGTACATACTTGTTTCTGCTTGTTCTCCACCCTTTGTTGATCTCTAGTTTAGATTAAAATATGCTGAGGGTTATTAAAAGTAAGTGGTTGATTGAGAAATTCTTGTCAATGTTCACTTCCATGCTGTAACTTACTTATAACTTTTCTGATTTTTTTTTCTTAATTTTAAAAACCTTCATTGTTAGATTAGTTTAGATTACTAGGGCAAAAGAGACTTGGAAAATCAGAATGCTTTTGTACTGTAGCTTAAAGTGCTAAGATCAGAAATCCAGACATTTTAATGTGTAAAATCAGTAGATTTTTATCATTCTCCCAGAATTGTTATACTAAAAAAATTACTATGTTGGTAAATTTTCCTGGATCCCGGAAAAGGTGTTTAAAAAGGTATTTTTACATTTTAATGCTTATTTTTGGCAACATATTTCCTCCCTTTCTTAGGTTTATATATTTAGTTTTGTAAGATAGGCTGTTAGAAACTATAGTTTTATCATTCACCAGAAAATATAAGTGTTTGGTATATTTAATACTAGGAAATTTTTTTTGAGTTGGAGTCTCACTCTGTCTCCCAGGCTGGAGTGCAGTGGCATGCTCACTTGCCACCACAGCCTTGATTTGCTGGACTCAGATTATCCTTCCATCTTAACCTTCCAAGTAACTGGAACTACTGGAGCGTACCACCATGTCCAGCTAATTTTTTATTTATTGTAGAGATGAGGTCTTGCCATGTTGCCCAGGCTGGTCTTGACATCTCTGGGCTCAGAGGCAGTCCTCTGAGTAAGGACATGCATTTTTTCTGAACCCAGTTCAGAACAGTTTCTCTACAGATTTAACACCCCACATATTAAAATATGTATGTGGATTCTTTCTGCACAACTGTATGTCATTGTTGGTACAGAATTCCCAATTATTCTTAATTTTCATTTCCTCTTGTTCCAAAGGTGATACAATGTGAACAACTGCTTAAAGGCAATCCTCTCACCTCTGCCTCCCAAAGTGCTGGGATTACAGACGTGAGCCCCCATGCCTGGCTTAACACTAGGATTTAGTATATCTGTTTATTATTAGGAGCAAGAAATGCATACTTCCTTGATTTGGCAATTGTAGGAGTCAGGCATGTCTTTCATAGGCAGTGATCTTCCAGTATAGGGCCATTGTTGGTGAGACTGAGATATAGAGCTAACTTGAAAAAAATAGGTTTTTTGTAACTTTTGCAAAAGCCTGGATTGGTATGAAGTTATATAGTTTTAAATTAAGCTGTATAACTAGTTAAAATCAGATAAGGTTGTTATTCAGTAATATTCAGAGTAAATGTAAGAACTAACCATTAATATTGCCAAAAGAGTTCCAGATACATTTTCATGTATCTCTCCTCCCCCCACATTAATAAACTCCCAATTTTCCTCCTTTTTATTTTTTTGTGAGTTGGAGTCTCACTCTGTCGCCCAGACTGGAGTACAGTGGCCACTCCTGGCCACCGCAGCCTCGACCTGCTGGGCTCCGGCGATCCTTCCACCTCAGCCTTCCAAGTAGCTGGAACTACAGGCACGCGCTACCACGCCCGGCTAATTTTTGTTTTATTGTAGAGATGAGGTCTTGCCAAGTTGCCCAGGCGGGTCTCGAACCCACGGGTTCAGGCAATCCACTCACCTCAGCCTCCCAAGGCGCGGTATTACAGGCTGAGGCACCAAGCCCAGCTCCTTTTTATTTTAAAGACAGCATCTTACTCTGTTGCCCAGGCTGAAATGCAGATTATAGCTCACTGCAGTCTCGAGATCTTGGCGCAAGTGATTCTTCCACCTCAGCCTTCCTAGTAGCTGGGACTACGGGCATGTGCCACCAAGCCCAGCTATTTTAAAAATTTTTTTGGTGGAGAGACACGGTCTCCCCTGTGTGGCCCAGACTGGTCTTGAACTTCTGGCCTTAAGCAATCTGCCTGCCTCAGCCTCCCAAAATGCTGGGATTACTGTACAAGAATGAGCACCTTGCAGCCCAGCTTTTCTTTTCTTCACCTTATTATTATTTAATGCACTGCCCTCCATTACTTAATCCTGATTATTTGCTGTTGTTCTAATTTCTGATAAAAAATGTATTTTTACTTATGCTTTTACTTCTGTATAAATTGAATTCTTAGATTTAAGATTTTTAAAATTAAATTTCTCATCTGCCTTTAGTGATCTTTAAGAGTCAAGGAAGACTAAGTTGCTCTGTAGAAATGATTAGGCATTTTATGTTAAGAAGTTTGACAATTTTAATATTCAAATTGATTTTAGTTACTTAGAAGCAGACTTGGAAATTAAGGTTTGTGGTGTTTGTTTTTTAACTTGTTTCTCAAGTAATTCCAGTACTTAGATCAGGGGATCACAACGTAAATGGCTGGCTGGAATGTTTTGCATGGTCCAAAACTGGGAATGGTTTTCCAGATGAACATTTGCGATCAATTTGATGATAGAGAGCACTAACTTTGAAACTCAATTATTTGCAATGTTATTTCCACTAGTAGACCCACACTATCAAAAAATTGTACACATTATTTTGTTTTGAATTTTAGCAATAAAAATGGGTGCAAATTTGGTTCCTCTCTTGTTACATAAGAACTTATGTATGTAGTATCCTTGACTTTGCCTCTTGGACTGCAAACCCTGAAATATTTACTTTCTGGCCCTTGACAGAAAAGAATTCCTGCCCTTGACTTAGAGTTTTAAAGAATCGTACTGGGAAATTTAGCATTTGCTACAAAAATACCTGTGTTTAATTTACACATTCTGGTCCTCAGTAATCATGCAAGGTAGTTGTAGTTGTAATGATCCCTGGTAATTGCTTATGTTTTCCTGTCCTTTGTACAGACTTAGTAGATATAAAATAGCAAAACTTACCATTAATTTTGGTTCAGGTAACATCATTATTCATTTCTTTGTCACAGTCAGATAAGATGCAAGCAGTGTAAACAAAGTTGCTTTTGAAAGTTTTACTTGGGGGTGTTCATTAGAGCCTCAAGAAGAGACTCCAGATAAATTCTTTAGTATGGAATAATTTGTTCAAGGGGGTACTTGAAATATCATTTTTACCTTTACCTTATTACTCAGCATTTTGTTAAGTGATCTGTTTAGGTCTTATATTGATTTTCTTTTAGACAAATTTACATTCAAAATGGAAGTTTTCCAGTTCTCCTTCTATACAGTGTAAAAAAAAAAAATACATGTCCTTCAAATTCCTCCTTTCCCACCACATTAAATTCCATCTGTTTCTTAGGAGTAGGATGTATTTTTAGAATTACCAAGAAGAAATGCCAATTTGATTTAGGCTAACAGTTACAGTGGTAGCAAAACAAAACAGAAGTACGATAACTCTTAAGCTGATTTACTCACCTGTAACTGTTCTATTCTGCCTCTGGTTCATTGCCTTGGATTTAAGCTAATGAGCAAGTCTCTACACTATCATTGTATTCTGCACTTCGCCTTCTGTGCTTTTGACATTTATTTATTTGTTTGTTTATTTATTTATTTGAGTTGGAGTCTCACTCTGTCGCCCAGACTGGAGTGCAGTGGCCGGGAGCGGCCACTGCAGCCTGGACCTGCTGGGCTCCAGCGATCCTTCCACTTCAGCCTTCCAAGTAGCCGTAACTACAGGCTTGCACTACCACGCCTGGCTAGTTTTTGATTTATTGTAGAGATGAAGTCTTGCCAAGTTGCCCGGGCGGGTCTCAAACCCGCGAGCTCAGGCAATCCACTCACCTTGGCCTCCCAAAGTACTGGTATTACAGGCTAAGCCACCGAGGCTTTTGACATTTAATTAGCATTAATTTTCTAAAATAAGAAAACTGTAGCTCCTCTTCTACTTGATAGCCTATTTTCTTTCTAAGATAAAAACTGTACTTTTATGTGAACTTTGTTTTTTGAGAGTTGATAGTTTGTTACACCCAAAAGATTTTATTATAATCTGCACATTAGGTCAGACTGCCCTTGAATTTTAGCTGACACAGGATCTTGTGGTTATTTGATGGTCAAAACTCATATACTGAGTTAAATTTATCAAATATTTTAACCAACATTGGGCATTTTCTATACAGAGTTCATCTCTAGGCATAGTGTTAGAAGGAATTTGGGGACAAGGCCTCCTTTCCCTGACCCCCCCCCTTTATTTTTTAGAGGTGGGACAGGGAATAGGCAGAATCTGCTGTGGTGTTCAACCCTTTTTTAAAACAAAAGGCCTTCCTTAAGGAACCTGGAATCTTTGGGGGAAGATGAAGCAAACACAATAATAGGAAAACAGCATTGCTGGGTGAGTGGCACAGACAGAATATGCTTTAGTAGTTCAAAGAAAGATACGAGCATGTTTGTCTCTTCTGACCGTGGAAAGCTTTGCGTAGGAAGTGGGCTCTGAGCTGAACTTGAAGGATAAATAGCACTTCTAAAGGGCAGGTTTGGGTTGGGCGCAGTGGTTCACACCTGTTACCCCAGCACTTTGGGAGGCTGACACAGGAGATCATTTGAGACCAGCCTAGACAACATAGTGAGACCTCATCTCTACAAAAAATAAGTTAGCCGGGCATGGTGGCATGCATCTGTAGTCTTAGCGACTTGGGAGCCTGAGGCGGAAGATTTGCCTGAGTCCAGGAGTTGAGGTTGTGGTGAGTCGTGACAGAGATCCCTGACTCAAGAAAAAAAAATTAAGAAAAAAGGAGAGGTCTGGATGCATCCCAAGAAAGGTGATTAATGTGAGCAATCATCTAGTGGCAGGAAATAAACAAGTATATAGATAAAATAGGAATAGAGGCGAATTAGCTGGTGCCGGTTGTGGATAGTTTTGGGTATTTGATAATGAATATATTAAACCAGAAAAATGATAGAATTGGGTTCAGCAATGAGTGCAATTTTCATTCTCCTATAAAATGCCTTAGGAACACAGTAAGAGGCAGAGACAGAAGCTCTGTTGCACTGAGTCCTCACTAGTCTGGGTTACTGCCCTGCCATTCTTAAGAGTTGTCTTTCATGCTCATGGTCCAGGCTAAGGTTCTAATTGCCTTTTCCAGGCAGCAGTGTGGGAGAAGGGATGAAGAACATAGCGGTAAATGCCTTTTCTTTCTTTCTTTCTTTTTTTAAAAATAAATAAAGGTCTTTTTTTTTTTTTGAGTTGGAGTCTCTGTCGCCCAGACTGGAGTACAGTGGCACACTCCCAGCCACCGCAGCCTCCACCTGCTGGGCTCCAGTGATCCTTTCACCTCAGCCTTCCAAGTAGCTGGAACTACAGGCGTGCGGTACCACGCCTGGCTAATTTTTTTATTTATTGTAGAGATGAGGTCTCACCAAGTTGCCCAGGTGGGTCTCGAACCTGCAGGCTCAGGTGATCCACTCACCTCAGCCTCCCAAAGCGCAGAATTACAGGCCGAGCCACTGTAAATAAAGAAGATTCTTGGAAGCTGCTACATACTACCTCTGCTTAATAACAAGGCCACTCTAACTGCAAGAGAGGCTGAAAATACAGTTTTTATTCTGATGACAAGGGTCTCAGCTAGTAAAAAACTCTCGTTTTATGCTATGGAAGAAAGGTAACATGGAAATTGGGGTGAGGGGTTAACAGTCCTTGCAACATAGGACTATAGGAAGATTGGTATGTCATTTGGGTGTGAGCTAGATCATCTAGATGTGAGAGTCTAATACTTTGGACACTGCAGTTAATAAAATATTGGGTTGAACTTGATTTCATAGTAAAAGACATTATGTGTAATGTGAAAAGCAAATTGGATGTGTGGCTTTGCAGACAAATTTTTTTTTAAAACAAGTTATAGGAGTATTGAATAGTATCACTCTCGTTTTCTTCAGCCTTTTTTCTGTCTCTGTTCAGCATGTAAATATGTTCTAGTTTCTCCTTAAAAATAAAAAATTTTCCATCTTAATTCTATTAAATTTTTTTTGAGACAGGATCTCGCCCTATCACTTAGGCTGGAGTGCAATAGTGTGGTCATAGCTCACAGCAGCCTTGAACTCCTAGGCTCAAGCGATCCTCCTATCTTGGCCTCCCACATAGCAAAGACTACAGGCATGTGCTACCGTAGCTGACTTGTTAAGAAAATAAAACTTTAGAGACGGTCTTGCTACTTTGGTCAGGCTGGTCTCAAACCCCTGGCCTCAAGCGATCCTACTACCTCAGCTTCTGAACTGGGACTTCAGATGCAAGTATTATGCCCAGATTATCTTAATTCTATTTCTTAATAAAACTTTGAATAATGATTAACAATTTTTGAGTGTTAACTCTGCTGAGAATTTAACATACATCATGTCAGTTGATATAGTGACCCTTTTTTTTTTAAAATGAGGGTGTTGAGTCTAAGGTTAAGTCTTTTGCTTAATCATGCAGCTGATATTCTTACTCTAGCACTCTGATCTCTTGTTTTGTTTCCTCTGGGGACTGGTTTGTATTCTCTTTCTATTCAATCTGTTTGAAAAGATTGTTGATAACGTCCATTCCTATCTCCAGTTAACTCACTCCTTAATTCGCTACGTCTGAAGCATGTTAGATGGTGGAAGGTACTATGAAGAAAAATGAAGAAAGGGTTGATGGGATTGTATTTGAGCAAATTTAAAAGAGGTAAGAGAGTGAACCATACTGATATTCGAGGGAAGAATGTTCTGGGCAGAAGAAACAGGAGGAGCATAGGTCCTGAGGAATGTGCTTTAGTAGGGTGTTGGAGGAACAACAAAGAGGCCAGTATGGCTGAGGCAGCGTGAACAGTGGAGGAGAAGAGTTGAAGATGAGGGTAGAGTGGTGAAGTACTGGGGTGCATATCACATAGGCCTCTGTAAGGAGTTTGGCCTCTACACTGGGTGTAATGGGAAACGATCGGAAGGTTTTGCATAGATAGGGGGCATGATTTCACTTATGGTTAAAAGGGTCACTCTGGCCTTGGCATAGAGAAACTGCCTAGGGAATAAGAGGGGAAGCGGGGTATTTCTGATGGGAAAAAAGCATCATTTTTCCTACTCGTACACCACTGGACTTTTCTGACATCAGATGTGTGGGGCTTTTTCCCCCCTATACCATCCAGTTCTGATATGAGATTCTCCAGTACACACCAGCCAGGATTGTATAATTGAGTTGAGTTCTGGTACTATCTATCAGGGGATAGCAGCAGATCCTTCAGTTAGGGGCTCAGTCCCATAAGACTACCCCCCAACCCTACACTTAAGATGCCATTTGCAAGTCCCAGATGTGACCTGTATATCTGACCGACATGCTATAAGTTGAGGTTCCCATGACCCCTCTTTGGGTTTGATTTATTTGGTGGAGTGGCTCACAGACCTCAGGGAAACCCGTTTATTATACAGAATAGGACACAGGACACAGATGAATAACCAGATGGAAGAGATGTATGGGGCGAAGGAAGGGGAAGGGATGTGAAGCTTCCACACACTCACTGGGGGCCACACTCCAGGCACCTCTACGTGTTGGGCTATCTGGAAGCTCTCTGAACCCTGTCTTTTTGGGTTTTTATGAAGGCTTCATTCCATACCCATGAATGATTAAATCATTGGCCATTGGTCAAGATCAACTCAACCTGTAACCCTTCTTCCCTCCTTGGCTGTTCTACTCAGGCCTTGGTCTTCCTGTTAACCAGCACCAATCCTGAAGCTACTTAGGGGGCCCCAGCCACCAGACATCTCACTAGCATGCAAAAGATACTCTTATCACTCGGGAGACCTAAGGGTTTTAGGAGCTCTGTGGGAGCAAAGATCAAATATATGTTTCTTGTTATAAATCACAATATCACTGAGAAACTGGTTAAGAGGATATTGCAATAATTCAAGCAGGAGATGATGATCACAGTGGAATGGTTGCAACGAAAATCAGTTTGATTCATGATTATTGTGGAAGGAGAGCTAGTAGAATTTTGTCATGCAGTGGAAATGCGGGGTGTGAGAAAGTGAAGAATCAAAGGTAACTTTAAGTTATTTTGGCTTCCTCTGGAAGGACAGAATTGTCATTTTTCAAGATGGAAAAGATTGCAGGAAAAGAAGGTTTTAAATGTGCCAGGCAGTATTAGGAGGTTGGGAAGTCGAACAGAACATAGTTCAATAGTTGACTTGCTAGGATGAGATGCCTTTAGACATCCAAGTTGGAAATAATGAGTAGGCAATTGAATGTATGAATTTAGAGTCCAGGGGGAAGGCTGAGACTAGAGTTCCATGTTTTGAGGGTAATTTCACATAGCTGGTGTAGAAAGGCAAAAGATGGGATGAAATCTTGAGAGTTACTGGTCAAAGGAAAATGAAAGGTTCACAGACAGCCCTGAGTCCCTCCAGTGTTTAGAGGCTGGGGAGATGAAGGAAGTCCAGCAAAGGAGACTGAAAAGGGGCAGCCAGTGAGGCAGGAGAAAAGCCAGGTGGCATCTTGGAAGGAAACCAGTGTCAACGAAAAGCATGTGCACACTGTGCCACATGCTGCTGCTTGTGGCTTACAGAAGAGCAGGACTGAGAACACCGACCTTTGATTTCGTGACATGAAGAGTGACCGTGAACCTGACAGTGAATGGCATTGCCATCCACATTTGCCCTCATCTCAGCTCTAGCCCTGCATCTGTAGGTTCTGCTTTCTGTCTATTTTGTGAAAAAATTCTCCTGCCATTCAACATTTCTCACCTGTATTATTGCAGTAGCATTCTATCTACTTTCTCTGTCTCTGGCCTAGCTTTCCCTTTAATCTCTCTGCACATGAGATCTTTTCAAAAGCTTAGTCTGAATATTTTATTCTCTTGCTTAAAGTTTATCCTCTGGCTGGCTCTCTCTAGCATTCAGGATACTGTGCAATTCCTTAACGTAGAATGCAGTTTTTTTCGTAGTAGGCTCCTTTCTACTTCTCCAGCCTCATCTCCTACCACTCTCCTTCCTTCTGCTCTAGCCAGAGCAAACTCCTGTAGTTTCTGGAATGTGGCATGCTGATAGTTTTGCCTGAAATGACCTTCCTTTTGTTATTCTACCTCGTTTTACAAATTTAGTTATTGTCAACGTGGAAAGTCTTCTCTGTTTCCTCTCTTTCCCCACCTGGTATATATGTTTCTCTCAGTTTCCGTAAGTGCTAGCTTACAGCCCATCATATTATCATATTATATCCTGTAATTTTGATAAATGTGACTTTATCCCGCTTGTCTATAAACTCTTTTGTGGAACAATGTATTTTTCTATTGGGTATTCCCATCCTGTAGCACAGTGCCTGGCACCTAATAGGAACTCGGGTTTGAAAGAATGAATGAGTGAAAGAAACTCAGTGGGTCCAATCAAGACATCTTAAAACAGTTTATTGAGAATTTATCATCAGAATGGTATTTTGGGTCTGAAGGAGTTACTGAAATCAGCCAAGGAAAATGTTATATACTTTAAGATCAAACTTGCGTAACTATAATATCTATCCATATCTAAAGGCAAAACAAGTTTGCCTATGAACAGTAATCTGGAGAGTGCTGAAAATTTAGTGAACAGGTTAATTGGCAAATGCTGCAGCAAACGGGGAGTACATTTTTTAAACGGCGTCAAGTACCCTTCTAAACACACATTTTTTGAGACTTATTTTAGAAGGAAAAGACTGTTGTACACTTATTAGTTCTGAAAAATTGGAAACCCTAGACCAGCGGTCCCCAACCTTTTTGGCATCAGGGACCGGTTTTGTGGAAGGCAGTTTTCCCACTGACTGCGGGGTAGGGGGGTGGGGGAGGTCATACAGTCAGACTTCACTATTGATGTTCATCTGTGTTTGCAGCTGCTCCCAGTGCTAGCTTCACTGCCTCAGCCCCACTTCAGGTCATCAGGCATTAGATTCTCATAAGGAGCATGCAGTCTTGATCCTTGATGCACAGTTCACAACAGGATTTGTGCTTCTTTGAGCATCTGACAGGTGGTGAAGCTTAGGTGATGATGCGAGCAAGCAACTGCCAATCCAGATGAAGTTTCGCTGGCTCATCTGCCGCTCACCTCTGACTGTGCAGCCCAGCGCAGGTCAGTGGCCTGGGGGTTAGGGACCCCTGCCCTAGACCAACCACCAATTACATCAATTTGTAGTTTAATTTCTAAAATGAATTAAAATGTAGGAATGTATGTGACATTTAAGCATCTAATGGCATTGTTTGCTAATATAGTGAACAAACTGGCTTTTGTTTTAAGTGCTCAGGTCTCATATACAATTATATTTAGCCTCTTAAAATGTTTAGAAATTATTTGTTTCTACTTGACTTTTTAAAAAGATACTTCTAAGAAAAGTACTTAATGTACTTTTTCTTCTCCCTTTTAAAAAACTGGCCCGAGATCTCCAAGTTTGAACTGTGGTGGAAGCAGAAAAGTCAAATTCAAGGATAGTAAGTATATTGCTGAGGAAGAATTAGCAGAACTTGGGGACTAATATCAAAGATGATGCCAAGGTTTGGACCTTGGTTGCTTGGTTTCAATGTCAGTATCCTTTAGAGGTATCAATCAAAAGACCACAGTTGGGTGTGAGGTTAAGGAATCCAATGAACTATCACTATGAATTTTTTTCTTTTGTAAGTCTAGTGTTTAGTAAAACAAAAAAAGTTAAACCAGATATGTAGGGCTTAATTTTTACAAGAGCACCGTGCATTGGAAAAAGAGATGGTAGGAGTTTCAAGTGGGAGGGAAGATGTAGTCAACCAAGTGAATACAAGTAGGGACATAAAAATGGGACTAGGAGTAGAGATAAGACCAGTGATGGATGACACATGATATGAGGCAACATGAGAATTTTGGTGGGAAGGAGCAAGGGATACAGAGGCAGAGGCCACTCCTTTGAGACATGCTTTATAGCTACATGAAAGCAGTGTTTCATACAAAACCCTACTTTCTTCATTAATTATTTGTTTCTTTGACCTACCCTGTCATATATTGTATGGGGGGGTGCATAATTAACAAAGCATTTTCCATCCGTTGTGTCATAAGCAGTTTTTATAATTTGGTACTTTTGTTAGACTTTTGAGGGGTAAACTCAAACTTCATGGTGGGATTTATTTTTTTTTATTTGTAGAAGTGAGTTAAATGCCATATGTAAAAACTTTGTGTAAGGAAATTTGTATTATGAAATCCAATTTCAGGCTGGGCTTGGTGGCTCAGCCTGTCATCCTGGCACTTTGGGAGGCCGAGGTGAGTGGATTGCCTGAGCCTGCGGGTTTGACATCAGCCCAGGCAACTTGACAAGACCTCGTCTCTACAATAAATAAATGAATAAATTAGCCAGACATGGCAGTGTGTACCTGTAGTTCCGGCTACTTGGAAGACTGAGACAGAAGGATTGGCTGAGACAGAAGGATTGCCGGAGCCCAGCAGGTCGATGCTGGAGTGGCCGTGAATGTGCCTATTTCAAACTAAATAATTAAGATGGTCCTGGGATGATGACTACGAATCACAACAAAGTTGTTGTTTTTCTTTTTTTGTTGTTGTTTGTTTTTTTTTGAGTTGGAGTCTCACTCTGTCACCCAGACTGGAGTGCAGTGGCTGCTCCCGGCCACCGCAGCCTTGACCTGCTGGACTCCGGCGATCCTGCCGCCTCAGCCTTCCACGTAGCTGGAACTACAGGCATGCGCTACCATGCCCGGCTAATTTTTGATTGTAGAGATGAAGTCTCACCAAGTTGCCCAGGCGGGTCTCAAACCCGCGGGCTCAGGCAATTCACTCACCTCAGCCTCCCAAAGCGTGGGATTATAGGCTGAGCCACCGAGCCCGGCAGTTGTAGTTTTTCACTTTTATTTTAGATTTAAAAAAAAGACAAGGATAGTATTATTTAAAATATTAGCATATTAATGATTGGCGCAAATTTTATTTTATAATTTAGTGTCTTTTACATTGAAATCCGTATACAAATTATTGTAGGGTTCATGTTATTTAAGATTATGGGGGGGGAAAGAAAAGATTATGGGAGGTGGTGGTGCAGTTTAATGGAAAGAATAGCAACTTTGGAGCTAAACTGATATGATTCTATCACTGAATTGTGTTCCCCCAAAAGATTTGTTGAAATTCTAACTTCTGATATCTGTGAATGTGGCCTTATTCAGAAATGGGGTCCTTACAGATGCAACCAAGTTCAGATGAGTTCATTAAGGTAGATCCCTATCTAATATGACTGGTGCTGCTTATGAGAAGAAATAGATACAGATAACAGTGGGCAGATGATGTGAAGACAGTGATGTACAGAGAATACCTTGCAACAGCAGAAGGAGAGATGGAGGAATACAGTGGCGAGCCAGAGATCTCCTAGGATTGTTGGCCGCTGCTAGAAGCTTGGAAGAGGCAAGGGAGTCCCTACCCAGACCCTCAGAGTTTGGTCCTGCTGACAACCTTGAATTTGGACTTTTGGCTTCCAGAACTGTGAGTGAATAAATTTCTCTTGTTTGAAGACATTCAGTTTTTGGTACAGCAGCCCTGAAAGATTGATGTAGTCACATACTAGCTGTTTGTAGTCATTTAACCTCTGAATCTCACTTTCCTCATTTATAAAAAACTAAGAACAATTCTGGCGTGGAGTATGTATTTGGGAAATAACAGCTGACCTTGCCTATTACTATCTTTTCTTCAAAGACAGTTTATATTTGTGGATTGATTACCTAATTCATTTGTCATTGCCAAGCTTGAGATTGTGACTTACTGATTGGATTGGAAGTAAATCCTTTCCTTATCATTCTCACTTAGAGACTAATTTATAGAAACACAATAGATTTTATATGACTTGTGGAATTTTTTGGGATATAAAGGATTAAACTTTTTTTTAGCTGTGAGTTTAGAACTAAGCTTTTGATAATTCTTTTAAAACTAATCTTCAAAAGCAAAATGATCTAGAGAGACTATGAGGTTTCTAAGCATTTATTTTGACTGCTAACTTTTATGAGGTTCTAAATAATTTAAATATGGGTGTTTCTTTTACCTCTTTTATTTGATGACTAGATCCTAGTTACCACGGCTTTTTAGAGCAGTTGAGTTAATCTGGTACTGTCCTGTGTATCTGTATTTGGGGGTAGGATATTTTCTACATTGATGTATTACCTGTTTAATAAAAAGGAGACATTTAAAATTATTTATTTATTTTTGAGTTGGAGTCTCACTCTGTCACCCAGGCTGGAGTGCAGTGGCATGCTCCCAGCTACCACAGCCTTGACCTGCTGGGCTCCGGCGATCCTTCCGCCTCAGCCTTCCAAGTAGCTGGAACTACAGGCGCTACTTAAATACTTGAAAGAGTGTTGTTCAGTCCTCCAGGATCCCTTGCTGCCTTAATGTGCCCCTTTTACTTTTCTCTTACTCTCAAAATTCATAGGCCTGCATTATACAAATTAATTACTTAGTCTACAACAATAGTAACCGGAAAACTTACGCTATCACTTACTTTTGAGTCTTGGGCAAGAAGCTATGTAACTTAACATTACTTCCTCTTAGGTATGAATAGCCTTCTCTTTTTTGCCTGAGATCTCTTAGTGACAATGAGAAATTTGCTGCTGTGATGTCACACTAGTGACATGAAACTAAAACGTGATCTGCTGTAGTCACCTAGAGCAGGGTAGTGCCATGATCTTCCTAGCTCCCAGCTGATGTCTGCTGTACCTGGTTGAGCTTTTTTGTTGTTTCTGGTGTTTCTGTATCCTGTATTCTGTATTCTGCACAGGAACCAGTATCTGTGTGAAGAGTGCCGTCTCCTGAAGCTGTCAATGCTGCCATTATCAGGAATCCTAGAGTAGTGCTGGAATGGTCCTCTCCACCTCTCATCACCTGGGTTGTAAGGCCCACATTGCTGTAGCTTAAAGTTGGAAAACCTATCCCTTCAAGCTACTACTCTGCAATCGAATTCCTCGTTTATTTTCCTGAGGCTTACGTTTTTAAAATTTATGATTGTGGGTGATTGTAGAAAAGTTAGGTAACCGGAGAACCTCTTATGGATTCTCAGATCTTTATCCCTAATTCAGAACTTTTTTTGAAGTCCTAATTTGTACCTTTTGGGTCTATTCACATGCTAAGCCCTCAGTCAGGGATGTAATCTCTGGTTGTGCTGTCTCCCTGGAGATAAGATCTACTCAGCGGCTCTCATGGAGAAATTTGCTGACTAGACTGGGTTGCGTTTCCATAGTACTTCTGTACTGCTGTTATCAAAACATCCATTTTAATGCCTGTTTCCTGTATTAGATACTGAACTCCAGGAGGTAAGGTACTAGGCCGAATCCTCATTGCCTGGATTACATATGCATTCAGTAAATACTAGGTGAATGAATGATTACATCATAATGGAGCATTCAGGAAGGGCATGGAGTGTGATTTTTTTTTTTTTTTTTTTAAGTAAGGGTCTAACTCGTTTGCCCAGGCTGGCATGATCACGACTCACTGTAGTCTTGATCTCTGGGCTCAGGCAATACTTCTGCATCAGCTTTCTGAGTAGCTGGGACCATAGGCACACACCACCACACCCGGCTAATTTTTTAAAAAATTTTTTTGTAGTGACGAGATCTTGCAGTGTTGCTTAGGCTAGTCTTGAATTCCTAAGCTTAAGCAGTCTTCCTTCCTTGACCTTCTAAAGTGCTGGGTTTACAGGCGTGAGCTACCTTGCCTGGCCTCTCTTCACCCTTATAATGTGCAGATCCTGTGTTTGTCCATTAGAAAGGACATGTCCATTTCCTAAAAGCGTATAGTATGGTGGAAAAGAGTGCAGGTGTCTGAGACAGGCAGGCCCGACACTCTTGTTTAGAATTACTAGCTGGGTGATCTTGGGAACATTATCAGCTCTTCCTAAGTGACAGTTTCTAGTTTAAAATAAGGAAAATGAAAACAAACTCGGGAGTGGTGGGGCTGTTGTACCTTGAAAGTGAGATGATGCATGTGTGTTAAGAGCTTATGATGCCTGACAGTATACACTCGATAAACAGTGATCCGTGAAACACAGTGTGTAATAGGGGCCTCCATTCACCTTCTTACCTTGCCTCTTTTCTTGCCAATGTGAACTCTCCATGAGTTTTAATATACCTTAAATATGCCTTGTGCTTTCTACCTCTTTCTTCTGTATATGTCCCCTCTTTTTCTTTTCTTTCCATCTTTCTTTTATGACTCTCTTCAGATCTTCACATCTTCTCCGTAGGAAAGTACTGGTCTATCTACTAGTTATTGTAGCACTTTGTATTCATTTTCTTGGCATTTGTATGCTATCTTTAGCAAAGTAGACTGCTAGAGGAAAAAAGGGACTGATTATTCTTGGGGAAAAAGAAATTTAGTAGAGAGAACTTTGGGCTTGAAGTCAGAAATCCTTGGTCCTAGCCTAGCACCAGCTATTACTGCTTGGGTGAAACTTGGGCAAGTTTCTGAATGTGTTCTTTTTATGTAAAATGGAGATGACACTATAGGATTTTGGTGAGGACTAGATGAAATATGTATATGAAAGGAAGGGCAGTATGAATTGTATAAAATATCATTGCTTTTGTATGTATTTTATACCTCATATCATGACTTATACATAGTAAGTCTTAATATGTTAATTGCAATAATTTTTTCTAACAGTTCTTTTTGATTTTCATGGAATCAGAATACATGTAACTTAAAAATACATTTTAAAAATTGTAATCACTAGATTATGATGAAGGTGTTATAGGTACTCTTTGATTTTATTCAGGTGTAATTTAGTATTCAGTGATAATTCTCGGTTCTAATAAAATATTCAGTTTTATTATATATGGTATAATTTATTAGATTGCAAAGTCCATCAAATTAATTATTTTTATTCAGTTAAGTAAAGACTGTATCTCCTTTCTTAGTCATAGCGGATGCACTCTTTTTCAGACATTACCATAGAAACTGATTCTAAAGAGAGTGGTTTGAGAGATTTCTGTTGAAAAGCATAGAACATGGGAATAGGCCCAGCTGGGAACTTTGTAAAATCAAAATGCTTAGATTAGTCTAAAATAAGAGGGAGAAAGTGTACGGCAATTTAAAAATATAGTTTGTTCTTTTTAATTGTCTCATCTTTCATCTCTTAAACGTTGTAAAACTTGGTGTTTAAGTGGAATGTGTTGCATGACTAGGCCCTGGGGGAAATGTCCAACGATCTGGTGAAAAATTATACAGGCCAAAATTATACAGGCTTTGTGTCTCCTTTTAGGACACCTGTGTTTTTAGTTCTATTTGTTATAGTTATGTGCCTAGCTTCTCTTAGATATTTATTTGCAGTGAAAGAAAATTTGGTCTAAACAAAGTTACACTAGTAAACAGATAAGCTTTAATGGAAAACATTTCTGTAGGAGATTATATCAGAATTTGATAGAATCAGGTTTTATTAAGCAAACTGAATGGTTTTTAAGAAGCAACTAAATGTTGTAATTAGATGCTGGCTTTATTTCCTTGATATAGATTTTGACCTTTTGTCTTTTTTCAATTATAGAGAGAAATTGAATATCTGTTTATAAGGTTTATATGTTCAGTTTCAGAAATAAAGATTAGATGATTAATTTTTTAATGTTATTAAGGTACAGATAATTAGGACTGTTCAGCATAAAATTCTCATTTACCAAGAGAATGAGAAGACAAACTGCAGACTGGGAGCAAATATTTGTAAGTAGTTTACTAATAATGGACTGTTATTCAAAATTCACAGCTCTTAATACTCAACCATCAGAAAGTGGACAACCTGGTAAAAAATGGACACAAGACCTTAATAGACACCTTACCAAAGAGGATATACAGTGTCCTCATCAGCTGGAGCTGCTATATAGCCTGGGTGATTTAAACAACAGATACTTATTTCTTATAGTTCTAGAGTCTGGGAAGTCCAAGATAAAGATGCAACTAGATTCAGTTCTTAGTGAGAGCCCTCTTACTGGCTTTGTCAATGGCTGTCTTGCTTTGTCCTCAGATGATAGGGTTTGAGAGAACTGTGGTCTTTCTAATCTCATCATGTGGCTTCTGTCTTCATGACCTCACCTAAAGCTAATCACTTCCCAAAGGCCCCACCTCTAAATACCATCACACTGGGGGTTGGGCTTCAGCATATGAATTTGGGGGGAACACAGATATGCAGTCTATAATGTACAGATGGCAAGTAAGCATATAAAACATGCTAACATTGTGTAACATTAGGGAATTGCAAATTAAAACAGCAGTGAGATACCACTGCATATCCAGTAGAATGGTGAAAATCTACAACACAGACAACACCAGATGCTGGGAGGCATGTCGAACAATAGGATCTGTCATTCATTGATAGTAAGGCAGGCTATTCAGTGTAGGTTAGACAAAGATACGTTTCTTGGAGGTAGTTTAAATTAAAATAGGGTAAGCGGTCAGACATCTTTCTTACTGGAACATGACCTTCACCCGACCCACCGGGCTCACCAGAACTGCAGGAAATCACAGAAACAACAGGGAATTACCAAAACATAGATAGGATGTTCTAAGAAAAGCTCAAGTCTAGTTAGGCAATAACTTTAATTATTTAGAAGGTCCTTGTGACCTTAGAGGGTTGAGAGATGGTAATCAAAATTCATGACCAGATACCTGCAGCCTGCAGCCTGCAGCCTCTTGTCAAAGGCAAGCATGTGCGCGCTCTTAAGGGTCCTATAATTCCTCTTGAGCATGTCTTTCCCTCTCTAATAAATTCTGTCTTAAACTATACTTGGGACTCTACCTGAAATGCTTTTCTGTGGTGACATCAAAGAACCCATGGAGCAACATACCACACATCTCACCTGGCGTCAGTAGTGAGAATGCAAAATGGTTCAACCCCTTTGGAAGACAGTTTGGCATTTTCTTGGAAAAGTAAGCATACCTTTACTATATGACCCAGCAGTTGCACTCCTGTTTACCTGAGTGAGTTGAAAACGTATGTCCACGCAGAAACTTGCTCATGGATGTTACAGCAACTTTGTTGGTAATTGTGATAATTTGGAAGCAACCAACATGTTTTTGGGTAGATAAGTGGGTAAATAAACAGTGGTACAACCAGACAGTAGGATTATTATTCAGTGCTAAAAATAAATGAGCTATGCATCCATAAAAATACATACAAAATCTTAAATGCATATTATTAAGTGAAAGAAGTCAATCTGAAAAGACTATTCTGTATGATTTCAACAATATGACATTCTGGAAAAGGCATAACTATGGAGACAATGCAAAGATAGTCCTTGCCAAAAGTTAGCAGGAAGAGAGGAATGAATAGACAGATTTTTAGAGCAATGAGACTATTCTGTGTGATACTATAATGGTGGATACATGTCAATATGTTTGTCAAAACCCATAGATTATACAACACCAAGAGTGGCCCTAATGTAAACTGTGGACTCTGGGTGGTAATGATGCGCCTGTAGATTCATTTGTGTAACTAATGTACCATTGTGGTGCTAGATGTTGATAGTAGAGCAAGTTGGTTTGGGAGGGCAGAGGGTATATGGGAACTCTCTACTTTCTCTTTAATTTTGCTGTAGACTGTGAGGATGATAGCTGTTGGCTTCCTAAAAGTTTGCTGAAAATTTCCTGGCATGAGGCAGATCGATTAATAGAGTAAAAGGCATACACATTTTATTTGATGTGTATAAGAAGAAACCCCAAAACCCGGAATTTTTTTAGAGGGTGGACCCCTTGTAGTACAGGCTTCCCCTGCCAGGTAAGTATTCTGGGAACCCATCGTCATCAGTGCCAGCTAGTATTGTGAGAGGCTGCATTCAGCACCAGTGAATTTTTTGGAGAGTCAGCGTATTTGCCCACACTGCACTGACTGTTCAGTGGTTTTTGAACAAAAAATAGCATGACCCCCATGCCCCCACCTTTCTTATTCACCCAATCTTGCCCCAGTGACTTTTTTTTTGTTTCCCTGGATGAGAAATATCCTCAAAGGGAAACGTTTTGCCGGTGTGAAAGAGGTGAAACAAAAAATGGCAGAAGCACTAGAAGGCATCGAAATTGACAAGTTTAAAATCTGCTTTGAGCAGTGGAAAAAGCATTTCGATAGGTGTATTGCATCAGACGGAGAGGACTTTGAAGGTGGCTGAATAAATGCAAGAATAAATACAAAATTGCAGTTTTTTTGGGTTTCCCCTTGTGTACACTGGAGCCTTCAGAATGAGTTACAGAAACTTAAACACCTTCTAGGTCACAGAGAGAATGGGGGCTTGCATTCCAGTAAAACCGGTTATGGGCAGGAGAAGAAGAGGAATTTTTTTTTTAGGTGTGAAATCAGGGTTTATTAAGAGGACAGAAAAGCTCCCACAGTGGGAGGGGACCCGAAGAAGAGGAATTCTGTCGTGGGGCAAGAAGTGACTGGGAGAATGAATGCCTGGGGAAGCAGAATGACTTGCAAATAGTTCTCTGGAAGCTGAATGAACCCGTAAGACAGGCATTATCTTGACAAATGGCTGGGCCAGTTCTGATTACATTCTTCCTCTACTTTCCTGCAATGGATAATTTTAACCTGGAGAAAAAGCAGTTAAAAAAGGGAGAGACCTTGAGGCAAAATGCCATATTTGGGGGTGAATTTCCTTGTACCCCTTCAGAACCTAAAACTATCAAAAATAAAGTATATTTTAAAAGTTTAGCTATAAGGCTAGGTCTTTAGAAATCAACCACTATGCTGTAATTCAATTCTGACACCAGCTACCATTAGTGTCGGACTCCACAGGTTGAAGGGCATGGTCCCCAACAAGACTGTCCCCACGTCAGACACCAGCTGCAAGTCAAGCCCCCAAGGTATCCACACTTATTAACAACTGGCACTACCCAGGGGGTTTCCAGACTCTTCTGATTACCTCCTGTAAGACTTTCCTCACTTCAGTTGCCAGTTGCAAGTCTGGAGATCTCCAAGGTGACCCTCACTTCTGACCATCCTGACCAGCAGGTTATGTATGCAGAGGGGTTCCTGGAAGACACACATGGCAAGACTTAGGAGAGTCCTGGATGCAGAGCCGAACACTCAGAGCACGGCCCCTGCCTGCCACAACCGTAGGCTCATCAACCAGAAAGCTGTCCTCCATCCTCCACCACAGTGTCCACAGTTGTTCTTGGGACTTCATGATGTAGGCATGATTGATTGAACACTGACCAACTGGTTGAACTACATTTTTAGCCCTGCTCTTCCCAGAGGTTGGGCTGGACCAAAGCTCCTAATCACAGGATTGGTCTTTCTGTGACCACAGCCATCCTGAACCATCTTGTTAACATAAGCTCTGGTGTAAGAGGCTTGTGAGTGGCAGCGATATAATCCTGTCACCCGCAAAGCTCCCAAGGTGAAGCTCCCTGCCAGGAACCCAAGACAAAGACAGACAAATTCAATACCAGTTTAAAAAAAAAAAAAGCCCTTGAAAACCGTATATGTATGTAGATTTGAAAGTCTATCATTGAAAGCGGAGGTGACCGAAAAGTATTTGAAATTGAAAGATTTAAGAGGAAAAGCTGATTGATTGATCCTTATTAATCTTGTATCTTAGTAGTTTGGATGCTTTAGCTATTTAAATCTTTATACATCTTGCAGTTTTGAATTTTATATTTATGATTTTATGCATAAATGCATTTCTTTTGGTAAAAAGGAGAGGACTTTACTTGGAAGGTCAGCAAGTAGAACAGCAGAGGCCGTTTCTGGGTTTTTTACCACCTCACATTGTCAAAACAAACAGAAGACCTAAAAAACAGGTTTTGTTTGGCCCTCCAGGTTACTTCATGGGATTTATTTTTGCCTTTAATAGCAAGTTATTTCAGAATGTTTAGGTATTTACTTTCTCCAATGACATGCTTAGCTGTATTTTTCTCTTGCAGATTGATTATACCGGAACAGAGCCTTCCAGTCCCTGCAATAAATGTTTGTCTCCGAATGTGACACCTTGCATTTGTACCATTAACTTCACACTGGAAAAATCATTTGAGGTCTGTGTTTTCAAGTAATTTGCTAGAAAAGCCATGCTTTTAGAAATATTGGTATGGTAGTAAATGTTTTTTACTAGGCATTTTCTTTTTATAGAGAAGTTAATTTGTTGGAGTCCATACGCTTTTGAGGAAGATTACTTTATATGTTTGGCTGTTGCATTTTATGCTGTCTGGTTAATAAATACACTTATTTGAATGGTTTAGTCAGTATTTTGTAGACTAAAATTTGAAGCATTATATTTTATCCTTTCACTGGAAAATTTTGTAACTGTGCAAATAAATTTTGTATTAAGTTTATATCTTCATGTATTTTTTAAAAATTATTGCTCAAATTGTATACTTTTAATACTAAAACAAGTTTTACTTTAGAACATATTACTTCTCTCCGTCATTTAATTGAATTGCTTCTTATGATATATAAAGCATTACAAAAAATTCAAACACACATTAGAACCTTACTGGTCGTTTGTATTTTGATAAGTTAGAAATCATCTGTGAGTGTCTTTTGCATTCACATTAACCTGCCACTCTTCTTGGTAACTGAGCACATGATAAAGGACATAATGATTCAGAATAGGCTAAGACTGGTTTGTACTCTCCTCTGCCTGAAATTGAGCTTAAAAATCTTCTTCAGGGAGCAAAAGCTTTCTCACCTGCCAACTTTTCAGATTTTCTGCACTGATTTTGTAAAGGACTGATGGCTTTGCTAGTCCACGGTGGTTGGTTGCCATCTAGTGGTTATAGATGTTCTTGCACGAGTGAGGATAGTGCTGCCTTTGGGAAAAAAACAAGACAACAAATTTGGCAGAAGACTGAAATTTAATGATTTGACTTTGTTTCAGCAGAAATGAAATATAAGCTTAAAAGCATCTTTAAAAGTTCACCGTTGTTCAGTGTGATGGGAAAACTATAAAAATGCAGTAAGTTCGACGTTTGTCAGAACAGGTAGACTTGAGGAGGTGAGACTTGTAATGACCTAGAAGCTCCACGGGTCTCCTCCATTCAGAAAACATTTCAGAGCTACTTTTCTGTCAAGGTGCTCAACTTCAGATTGTGAGTTCTGTTTTTTCACAAACCCTAAGTTTAAATTGGAATAAAGCCTTTTCAGGAACTTCAGTAGGTTATTTTGTCTGAATATTCATCGAAAAGGATCTCTCTTTCAGTGTACAAATTCAATTTACTGCACCGATTCTTCACTGAGATAAAACTTTTTAAAATAAAGCCTATTCAGTGTTTTCTATGGTGTCAATTCGGTATTGCCCTCTTTCCCAAAAAGGTTTTCATGTGCATTTTTTTATATAGAATGGGAGAATTTGCTTGGTTTGACATGTGAAAATCAAGCTTTAAATATATGGTGATGTATATGAAAGTAGCAAATCAAACAAAGCATACTTATATGTTACTACATTTCTTTTAAATGAGGATGATAGTATAGAAAATAGAGATAGCAACCAGAAAGGAGGAAATAGCTTAATGTTTTGCTGCTTCTAAACATTTTAGTCATTCAAAATTGCTTCTTAGCATTTTCTAAATAATTGTAGTGTCTATAGATTACTCTTTTTTCCCAAGTTATTTTGAAATTGGCTCTAGTAAATAGAATACTTTTCTTGGTTATTATTAATGTGATTCATTATCTTATATACTTTACTAATTGCTAGCTTATTAATTGGTAATATTATATAGTATCTTATTGAAAAATTCATATCTCAATTCAAGTTCAAAATTTACAAAAAAAAATGATCATTTCAGCTGGACACGGTGGTGCATGCCTGTAGTCCTAACTTCTCAGAAGGCTGAAGTGGGAGGATTGCTTGAACCCAGGAATTCAAGGCCAGCCTGGACAATGTAGTGAGACCCTGTCTCTTTTATTTTATTTTTGAGTCGTAGTCCTACTTTAACCCAGGCTGGAATGCAGTGGCACACTCACGGCTACTGCAGCCTTGACCTGCTGGGCTCAGGCGATCATTTCACCTCAGCCTTCCAAGTAGCTGGAACTACAGGCATACGCTACCACGCCTAGCTAATTTTTCGGTTCACTTTAGAGACAAGATCTTGCCAGGTTGCCCAGGCTGGTCTCGAAACCCTGGGCTCAGGCATTCCTCTTGCCTATACCTCCCAAAGTGCTGGGATTACAAAATTCTGAACTACAGAAAACATTTTTTTTCTCTTTTTTCTTTTTTTTTTTGAGTTGGCGTCTTACTCTGTCGCCCAGGCTGGAGTGCAGTATCATGGTTACTGCAGCTTCAACCTGCTGGACTCAGGTGATCCTTCCACTTCAGCCTTCTGAGTAGCTGGAACTATAGGCGCATACCACCACAGCTAGCTAATTTTTAAATTTATTGTAGAGATGAGGTCTCGCCAAATTGTCAGGCTGGTCTCGAACCCCTGAGCTCAGGCAATCCTCTTGCCTCTGCCTTCCAAAGTGCTGGGATTACATGTGTGGGCCACTCTGCCTGGCATTTTTTTTCTTTTTTTAATTCACCCCATACAGACTTGTGAGAGAAACTTTTAAATTGAAAGTAACGTAGAGTAGGCTAATAGATCCTTAAGGATTATTTTTTAGTGTAAATGTACTTCTCTGAAGTCTTTAAGGATAGTTTTAAAGTTTACTCTTGGATTTTTTAACATTATTTACAGTTGTACCATTTTAGATTGCTAATACTGGTAGACTTCACCCTTTTATCACAAAATGTAGACTTATGAAGTCCAAATTACATAGTTTTTATATGCTCCTGAAACAAATTTGTATGTAATAGCTTCTACATGAAAATTTTTTTCTATCTGTTTCTCTAGGGTAATGTGTTTATGTATTATGGACTGTCTAATTTCTATCAAAACCATCGTCGTTATGTGAAATCTAGAGATGATAGTCAACTAAATGGAGATTCTAGTGCTTTGCTTGTAAGTAAAATGATAAATTTGAAAGCGTGGCATCTGAAATAAGAATATGTGGTAACTATTCAGTTATAATCATTAAAGCATTTAATAATTTTAGGATGACGTTAAAGTGTTTTTATAGTATATACAGTGAATGTTTATAGTTAAAATGCTTTTTCCCTATAATTTGCACAGATTAATAACTTTTTATAGCCAGAGGACACATTACTACCTGCTTGCTTCTAATAGTGGTCATTGGGATTTTTGCTTCATTAATATGTTTGTAATGGAATTTTGGTGAGTCTAGCATTCTGTGTAATATAAATGTGTTCTGTTTGGGTTAGTTCATTATTACTACACTAGGTAGCAGTGTGTAAGTAAGCTGCTTTAATTTCTGGAGTTGTGTTTCAAAACTGAACAACCTACACTCTCCAATTTTTAACTTGTGGGAAGACTAAGCTGTAAAGTCTAAAAAGTTGGCTACTGAAAAGCTGTTTGAGGAGCTTTTAGAAAGTATAGATGCATGAATTCTCCTAAGTCTAATGTGTCAGTGTATGCAGGAGTGGAACTCTAGACTATCTATTTTTAATAAGCTCCCCGTATTTTAACCAGCTGGTTTGGGACTCTGTTGACCAGAGTATCTTAGTTTCTTGTCTATTGTTCATCTTTCTATAGTACCTAAGTTTTTATATTATTATTGCCAATGCAGCAGACAGTCAGAGGCCCAGAGCAATTTAGGATCTCTTAGAATTGGTGAATCTCTTAGAGTGCAAATTAGTACTATGTTGTGACCAGAATGGGCCCAGAAAACATGTAATATAACTGTCCTAGGTTATCCTAGCTAATTTTATTGCTATTTTCTGATGTGTGGGATTTTAAGAAATACAAGTCATTTAAAAATTCGACAGCGTTCACAGGGTTCTGGTTAGATCTGTAATATTCAGAATTCATGTGGGCTCTAATCTGTAGGAGCCACCAAGTTTCTAGAGCTTTCTGAAAGTGTTAATCTGGGACTGTAGATTGGGTGTATTCAGTGACCCAGAAACGGTGGTTGATGTACAATTCTTTTATTCACATGAATGCTCATCACTGAGGGCAAAGGAAGCTGAAACAGATTCTTTTCTTACACACTGCAAGCAAAGATTTTAGGCCAGATTGACAAACTTTTTCTGTAAAGGGCTAGACAGTAACTGTTTTTAACTTCGTAGCTCAGAAGGTCTCTGTCACAGCTCCTCAGCTCTGCTGTTATACAATGAAAGTAGTCATACATAAAACCTAAATGAATGGGCGGAGCTGTGCTCCTTCAGCCTGGATTTACAAAAACAGGTGGTGGGCAGGATTTGGCCTGCAGGCTGTTTCTTGATCCCTGGACTAAAAAAAAAAAGTATGACTTTTAAGACCAGGTGGCTTTCAAAAGTCTTAAAGATTTCAGCTATAGACAGATCGAAGTCCAAGTTGCTTAACACTGTGTGCGAGGCCCTTCCCAGTCTGGTGTCAGACTGCTATTCCGGCCCCATTGTGGTATAGGCTGTCTGTCATCGTATTGAACAAGGCCGGTTGCCCTGGGCCACGTTTGCTGCTCCCTCCTTATGCATCGGGACACAAGCAGTCTGCCCTTCTCGCCGTTTATAGTTTTGTTTGCCTAGAATGGGATTTTTACTCTTTCCTTGGAGGTCTTATCTCAAGCCCTGCTTTTTTAACCTAAGTGTGCTTTGATATAAAAAATATACTTATTCACAACTTTATTTCCTGTTCCAAGTCACTCCCGTTTTTGCTTCAATGAACAAACTGGCTTTCGTGTCATCCAGTCTTGCCCCTCCTTTCCAGGCCATTCTCCACACAGCAGCCATAGTACTCTTTAAACGTAGACAAATACCACTTTCCTACTTAAAATCTTTCAATAGGTTATTATTACTGTGAGTAAAGTCTCAGGATGATCTGAGCCAAGCATAATCCTCCAATCTCGTCACATATCATTCTTTCTCTTGGCATGCTCCAGCTTTATTCATCTTTGCCCTCTCAGAAATAACAAATTCTTTCTTAGTGGCATATTCTGTTCTCTTTGCGTAAAACTCTCTTTTGTCTGCTCTTCACGTGACTGGCTCCTACTCTTTTTTTTTTTAGGTTTTAATTTACATGATACTTTCTGCCAGAACCAAGCTTTTTCTTGCCATAGGTTCTAAAGTAGTTCCTCTGACCCTCTCTCCAATAATCACTCTCACGTATCTTCATAACACTTAATTGTAATTATATATTTGCTTGCTTATTTATCTCTTTCCAACTACACTGTAAGCTTAGGAGAGCAGGGAGCATGACTTTCTTTAATTACTGTTTACCAAGTATGTGGCTAATGCTTAGTATGTGGAAGGCATTTAATAAAGGTTTGTTGAATCTTTACCTTTAGATATCTTTATCATGGCTCGTATTTTATATTATAGTTGGTTATGTATGAGTCTGTTTCCTCTATTACACTGTGAGTTGCTTAAAGGAAGGGATTGTGTTGTTATCATTTTTCTGTTTCTGGCACCTAGCATGGTACACAGTACATATTAGGTAATCATTAAATAGCTTTCCTAAGCCACTTAATGCAAAAGTACCTAACATTGCTTAGTTGAGTACTCAACATATAGACAGTAAATAACATTCTCTTTTCTTTTAAAACTCTCTTAAGAACTTAATGTTCAGAAAATATATTTGCCCTTCAGTTGCTAGCTTTATCAATATAGATGGCGTAGGGATCAAAAAGCTGAGAAGTCAAATATTGAGAGACGTTATGAGATCCCTGCCATGTGTTTATTTAGCTTCTCTTGTCTTTTCCATTTTCACAACTGTTTTTTCAAATCTAGTCATAGACAATGTAGATACAATTCAAGGTTGCTGGTAATAAAATAGTCCTAAGAGGTCTAAGCAGGATCTGGTTAATTTCAAATGAGATTATCTTGGTCTGCTTATGTGTTTTGGGACATGGCTTCATGTAGCCTGTGAGTTCCAGAGCAACTCAGATATGCACATGACCTCTGACTTGCTACGGTCTCTTGTTTGATTCTGGGATGGTCACATCTCTTTGAGATCTCCAGTAAGGATTAAGTCAAAGCCAAGTCTGGAGGACAGGCACATGTTCTGCCTTGCCAGCATTTTTGCTTCCTTTGTACCTGGATGCATAATTTAAAGATCGGTATATTCTAGAATCTGCACTCAATTTTTTCCTTCCTTCCTTAGACATGGGATTTAACACAAAATTATAAAAATTGAGAGTATATAGTTAGACATGTCCATTTCATAAGTTAAGATCCAGTTAAGTTAAAGGTCTTGCTCCAAGGAATTAGAACCTCTATTCTCTTTACTTCCAGTTTAAGATTTTTTTTCCAGGTTAAGACCATTTCTTAATTTTTCTTGGGCAGAAAACTCTTTGTGGTTATGTTTCTATGATATGAAAATCAAAATGATGTTAATTTGATCCATACATATATGACAAGACATATGCAAGTCAAGGTTACATTAATGCCATAATGTTAAAGAATACATTTTGAATATTTAAATGTGGCATTATTTGTAGCCTGTTTACACTACAGATTTGTGTACTACAAGTGAGAAAAATTGGGGTGTTTGAATTCTTTTTTTTTTATTTTTATTTAATCAATACTTTTTATTATGATGTTGTGGGGTACAGTTAAGGGTTAGGTATACAAATACGTTTCATTCAGGCACCCTGTTGATAAGAGGTGTTTCCCCGTCCCCAGACAGATACTTGCTACCGTTAATCCCATCTCCTCCCCCCGCCATAGTTTCCCACTACTGTCAGTCATTTGTGTTTGAATTCTTAATCAGTAATTTAGGGATAGCTCATAGTTCTCCCAGAAGTCTGGATAGTAATTTCTCTGTCTTTTTCCTTCTAAAAACCAGAATCCTAGTAAGGAATGTGAGCCTTATAGAAGAAATGAAGACAAACCGATTGCTCCTTGTGGTGCTATTGCCAACAGCATGTTTAATGGTATGCTACAAATACAAACATAGGCATAGATGTAGACATACATGATAGGACAATTTGTATAATCTTATTATAGACTTGATGGTTTAGTAAGCATGAATGAAATTGAGAAGTTCAACAACTTTAAGATAAATATATCAGTTAGCTATTGAATAGGGTATTATGAAGCTTTGTAGTTTTCTTTTGAGCATACTTATATTTAAGAATGGATTTCTGTGTCTGAGAAAAAAGGCAGAGACATTCTGCCAACCTTTGTATTTCATGTAAGATAAAATAAAAGCAAGGCTGACCTTATACCATTGAAAAAGAGCTGTAGTTGTCCATTTAGAGCAGCGTTATCGGATAGAAAAATAATGTGATTCATAAATGCAAGCCACATAGGTAATTAAAAACTTTGTAGTAGTCACATAAAAAACCATTAAAAAAAAGGCAAGTGAAATTAATTTGAAATTTTTATTTACCCAGTAATGTCTAAGATACTGTCATTTTGGCATCTAATACTATATAAAACCTATTGAGGTGTTTTATATTCTGTTCTTTGTACTAAGTCTTTGGTATCTGATGTGTATTATACTCTTAGAGAATATATTCATTTGGGCCAGCCATATTTCAAGGACTCTAGCCATGTGTGCCTAGTGGCTGCTGTATTTAGATGGTGCGGATAGAGAAATGGGTAAGCCAGAAGCTACAGGGGTGCATTACTGGAAGAAAGGGAGGAAAGGCAGATTTACCTTGCAAGTATATTTAGGTTAATATTAAAACATTTGTTTTTATCACATACCAGCTGACCATGTAGGAAAGTAAAGTAGAACTCCGTTGAGGAAAGAGTATTCCATGAAGAATTAAAAAGTTGCCATAGTTAGCCCCTAAAACTATTGAAATGAAGAAAAGATAAGCATAAAAAAATTAAAAATATTTTAAAAAGCATTGCCGGTTAATCTACATATGAAAAACAAATGGCTATCACATACCTGCTCTGTTACAACCACTTTGGGGAGCAAATACCTGATCCGTGTTTCCCACAGAGTTAAACAAGTGCTATGAGTTTTCAATAGATATTCAGTAATATCATCCTTTTCTCATGTTTAGATACATTAGAATTGTTTCTCATTGGCAATGGTTCTTATCCTACTCCTATTACCTTGAAAAAGAAAGGTATTGCTTGGTGGACAGATAAAAATGTGAAGTTCAGAAATCCCCCTGGAGGAGAAAACCTGCAAGAACGATTTAAAGGTAAAACATTACTAATAACACTTTAGAAAATAAACTAGGAGTCTTAATGGAGTATCTTAAATTTTCTGTCTTAAGAATCCTGAAAAAGTTTATGCTTTAAAAAAAAATGTTTCCTTCTGCTTTCTAAGTTAGGTGAATGTTCTAATGTATTTAAAATTCTAAAGGAAGCGTATACTTTTAATTATGAATGCAGGTTCTTTGGTGTTTTCTTATAAAGCATTTCAGCTATACTCTTTTTAAAATTGTGGCAAAGTTTCTTTTAAACAAGCCTCTATTATTTATTATCCACATTTTTTCTGTACTACCTTAATTTTACAATATAATATATCTTGACATTGTATCTTTGTATTAAGTAATCTGCCTTTTGATATATCCTCAGTGTCCTACTTTTAATATTCTCTTAACTGAGGTATCAACCAACTCTTTTAATGTTTTGGTAAGTTGTTTTATAAGGAAATGGTTTAATCTAGATTTTAAGACCTCTTAAATATAAATATGTTTGTGCCTTTAAAAATAAGAAAAATTAGCCGGGCTCGGTGGCTCAGCCTGTAATCTCGCGCCTTGGGAGGCTGAGATGAGTGGATTGCCTGAGCCCGCGGGTTCGAGACCCGCCTGGGCAACTTGGCGAGACCTCATCTCTACAATAAATCAAAAAATTAGCCGGGCATGGTAGCGCATGTCTGTAGTTCCAGCTACTTGGAAGGCTGAGGCAGAAGGATTGCTGGAGCCCAGTAGGTCGAGGCTGCGGTGGCCGGGAGTGGCCACTGCACTCCAGTCTGGACGACAGAGTGAGACTTCAACTCAAAAAATAAATAAATAAGAAAAATACTCAGAATGTGTTTTGTACATCTTTGTTTTAGTAGAGTGTGTATTTTCAGTAAAACTTGTGGTAGAATTGGATATTTTGTCTCCTTATTCCTTCTCCTCTCCTTTTAAGGTACTACAAAGCCAGTGAACTGGCTTAAACCAGTTTACATGCTGGATTCTGACCCAGATAATAATGGATTCATAAATGAGGATTTCATTGTTTGGATGCGTACTGCGGCATTACCTACTTTTCGTAAGTTATATCGTCTTATAGAGCGGAAGAGTGATTTACATCCAACATTACCAGCTGGACGATACTATTTGAATATCACATACAGTATCCTTTTTTGGTCATGTTTACAGATTCATAGCGCTTAAAAGGAGTCTGGGCCAACTTTATCTGTTATGTGGCTTGTTTTTGTGCTTTAGTTTGATCCCTGCATTTTTACAAGAGTATGTATGCGAATGTATCTTTTAATTTATATCCTTTAGAAATGTTTTAAATTTGTATATACTTTGTATTGGAGTTCCAAGCATATCATTTGGCAAAGTTACTTAAAATGTAGATGCTCGATTTATTAATAAGCTAGATATTTTTTACAAGGGAGATTGTAATTGAGCTTAATGCAAAGGCCAGCAAATGCAACTAATACTAAGTAAATTTTGGTGGTACTGGGCTGTTTTCATATGTATTTTAGTTATTAAAAATCAGTGGATGTAATTCACATCACTATAAGTGTTTCTAATTATTGATCTGTTCATAGTATCTAAGCATTTTATATCATTAGCTATATTGTTCTACATTAATAGCTTAGGCTCACATTCAGTGCTGATAAATATCATTTATTTCACTCTGTCTGTATGTCAACACTGTGCTGAGTGCTTTTCACTCATTACTTATGTCAAGCAGTACGGTGTCTCCATGTTCTAGACAAGAATACAGAAATACAGGAATATAAGCATTTACCCAGGGTTACATAGGTCATAATGCCAAGTGTCAGGGTTCTTAGCCAGGCTGTCGACTCCAAAGGCCGTGACTCCTATCAGCTCCCAACAGAGGCTGCATCTCCAGCTAGTTCATTCAGGTAGTCAGATCAGTCTGTCTGCATACACGCAAAGTCTTTTTTAGGCGGGAAATGTTGAGCAATGTATTTCTTCCCTCCCTTCCTCTTTCTCTCCCTCCCTCCTTCTCCTTCTCCCTGTCTCCCTGTCTCCTCCCTGCCTCCTTTGTTGTCGAAGTCTCATTCTGTTGCCCAGGTTGGAGTGCAGTGGTACAATCACAACTCATCATAGCCTCAACCTCCTGGGCTCGGGCAGTCTTCTGCCTCAGCCTCCCAAGTAGCTGGGACTATAAATGTGCGCCACCATGCCTGGCTAATATTTTTATTTTTTTTAGAGATGATGTCTCATTATGTTGCCCAGGCTGGTCTCGAATTCCCGGGCCCAAGCAAAATTAGAATTTTAAATGTTTGCTGATCTTTGCACTTTTCAATTTTCCTAATCTGAATGAATCAGAATATAGTTTTTGTTTTCTAATGGATTAGTAAATGGTTAAATTAATAGACCTAACTTCAAAATAAGGTGTTTTGGGGCTGTGCGTGGTGGTTTATGACTGTAATCCCAGCATTTTGAGAGACTGAGGTGGGAGGATTGCGGGAGCCCATGAGTTTGAGACCCACCTGAACAAAAAAAAGAAAAAAATTAGCCAGTGTGGTGGCGCATGCCTATAGTCCTAGCTACCCCAGGATCGCCTGAGCCCAGGAGGTGGAGGCTGCATTGAGCCCTGATTGTGCTACTGCACTCCAGCCTGGGTGACAGAATGAGACCTACCAATTCAAATAATAATAGTAATGATGTATTTTTGGGTCCTAGTGTTTTGATGTTGCACCTGAATCCACAACTGAATGTGGACTGCTAGTGGCAAGCTGAAAGTGACCAGTTCTTGAAACTAGGCCCGTGCAGGAGCAGTTTTGGACAAACAGACCCAGTTCAGGTGCTGGTAAAAAGGGCATTATCCTGAGGCATAGCCAAAATAGAGGGCAGCTCTGATACAGTTCGTGTCCAGAAGATCTAGTAGAGAGTAAGGGTGAATCCTGATCTGTGGCCGAGGGCACAGTAGAGGGAAGTCTGCAGAGCCCGGGGAACTCATTTGACAGACACTTGGTTGCCAGGAAGTCTGTGGCAGGGCCTGTCACTCGGGGGAACTGTTAGGAAGGATGCAGTAGATCTCACAGGTAGAGAAGACAGGGGTTTGAACCTGCAGAACATCAAGGGCTAATGAAAACTGGGTATAAAGTGGGAACAAAATATTCAAATTAAGGCAGAGGTCCATTTTTTAGGGTTGGGATACCCAGAGAGAGTAGCATGGGTGATTTGATGCTGCATCTCCCAGGGTGTGGGTTTGGTTAGTTAGTTAGTTAGTTCGTTAGTTAGCGCTCACAGTCATTCCTTCCTCAGGTAGGGTTGATTTAAGTCAGCAGAACTGAACCTGTCTTTGGAGTCTTAGGCCCCATGTGTGGGAATGAAGAGCTGCAGAAGCTAGACAAACAGATGCAGCTTAACCCTTGATTCACAGGATCCTTTTGAAACAGTTGCAAACTTTTTGCCTAGGGACTTAGTTTTATTGTCTTTGTTACTCTGCCTTTTGCCAAAATCCTAGAACTGGTCCATATAGATGATTCGTCTGATACATTGGTGTCCTGTTTATGAAATCTCCCTAACAATCTACACTTCGCTTCCTCTCTGTTTTGGCTGTCAGCTCGGTGTGATAGCATAAAGAGATTTGCTCCAGATTAGCAGCTTTTGTGTCATCTCTTTAGCCTTTTGCTCAGAGCCCTCTCAAAGTCTCATAACTGTGCCCTTGCTGTAAGTCCTCTTTGAGCTTACAGAAGCTTCCATTTCCTCCTGGTCTGTCAACCTCCTCTTCTTGTGTGGGCTTCATTGCTGTTCATTTGAAGTATGTGTTCACATTACATTCCTTTGGGGCCTTTTGTATAATGAGGGCAGAAGCACCTTAAAAACTAACCCTTAAATTTGGTGGTTTTACTAAAACATTTTGGCTTTTACTACTAACATTTAATTTGCTAAATCAATCTTTCAAGATAATGGTATTTTTTTGTGATTCAGAATATATGAGTGAGGTGCCTGTATGTCATACAATTATACAAATGAATTACAAGCAACTAAATGCCAACTTTAAAAATTGTATTTCAAACATCAAGTCACCAGAGATGGAAAAGTCTTCCTTTACCTGATCTTCAGATTACCCTGTACATTCTTTTGATGGACGAAAACGGATGATCCTGAGCACGATTTCATGGATGGGAGGAAAAAATCCATTTTTGGGAATTGCTTACATCGCTATTGGGTCCATCTCTTTCCTTTTGGGAGTTGTACTGCTAGTCATTAATCATAAATATAGAAACAGTAGTAATACTGCTGACATTACCATTTAATTTTATATTCTGGAAACAGATCTACTGCATGTGCATCAAGGCCAGTCCTAGTCAACTTAGCTTTCAAATGCCGATATCTGGTTAGTATGTCATTTTGGAGTTGGCACATAACTTTTTTTTTTTTTTTTTAAACAGCCTTTGTCCTTTGCTTCTTCCCTATGGGGGACTTATGAAAATATATGACGGGTATCAAAAAATTAGCTGTATGGATTAATATCAACACTGTAACTGCTAAAATGGCATTCTTATGTGTGCTTATTAGTGGGACAGGCCACCTGATGCATAGACCCTCTTTCACGTGACATGCGTCTACTGCTTAAATGTTTATACCGTGCCGTTGATGCGAATATTGACCTGTGATGCTACATATGTGTGCCTATTGTGTGAAGAAAGGGATTGCAAGATGTATGAGTATAATGACTCGCTAACTTATCAGGATTCAGAGCCACGGAAAGATGAAGAAGACCAAATCTAAATAAAACACATCATTGTTTTCACATGTTGTGTGTAAAGGCTTAAAGTACCATCTTTGTTGATTTGGTTCATGTATTTACTTTGTCTAGTATAGTTCTTTGTCAAGCTTATCTTTGATTTCAAAGGACACGCTTACCTTGTCTGGCATAGGGATTTAGTGTTCATGTTTGTAAAAGGTCCCAGGCAGGAGATTTAAAAATTCCTCTTTCCATTTGGTTGAATGCTGCAGTCAGCATTCCTGACTCACTTGGAACTTTTTTTACATGTGATCATTTCCCTTGAAGTTTACACTTTATAAGGGAGGAAAGAATACAGGTGAGATGGGCAAACTGCTTCACCTTCTGCATTTACAGATGTAAATGTTCAAAGGAGACGGTTTTCATTCTTGTGGTATTTAACATTCAGAAAATTACTTCAGCATTGGAAATACCTCAAGCTGTTTTTATTTTGCAGGTAAGTGTTTTGACTTAAGTACTAATATTTTATCCCAGAAATTATTGAAAGCAGTGACCCTAATTTCCTCTGGATTTCAGTTTTTGCATATAGGTCAAATGATTATGTGTATGCACATTCCCTTTACTTAAGCTACCAATTATTTTGGTTGGTTTTCCTAAGACATACTTTAAAAAGATGTTCTATAAATTTCCTAATTAAATTCTGGAGACTTTGGAGTATGTATATGATAAATTATAATATATATGGTTGAAGTTATTTTATTTTTTACTAACTGGAGTTATTTTAATATTTCTTATTGAATAAATGCTGTAATTTGTTTGCTATGGAACTTATTCTTAAAGTGAATGTAAACTTATTTTTCCACATGCATGAAAATGTATGTATTAATCAGAGGTGGCTTAAATGCATTAAAATTGCTTTTTTTAAAAAACTATATTTAATTCATATGTTTGTGTAGAAGAATGCCTGTTTCTTCAGAGCTTGTAATGTTTTCCTTTAATTCTATTTTAAATCAAAAGGTCTGGGTAATGTATCAATTTTGATTAACATATGCTTTTTAAAATAACAAAAAACAATGTAATGGTTAACAGTAGAAATGTGCCACACTTCTTAAGTTTTGTATAACATAAAATTCAGTTAAAAGAACATGTAATTCATAATGACTTTTAGCTGATAAAAATATTACTCGCATGAAGTACTTGATGTATAGCTATTCTGAAATTTCTGAGTATGTAGGATATTCTTTGTGTAAAAATATTCTTTGTTTTGTCAGTCTTTCATAATGTTATTTGCTCTGAAAATTGTCTCTCTTGCATGAGGCAGTTTAATTTTCTGGGATGCACCATTGATGGAGGAGTTTTCTGCCAGACTTTCCAGATAGAGCCTGCACTGTTTAAGGAGAACTGTCATCCTGCAACTCTTTTCTAACTGGGGGACGAGGGTGTTTCTTAAGAAATGCTCAAGTGCCCTTCCGGCGCTTTCTCATCTGTGGAGAGGATGGAATCTCAAAATGTATTTGGAGTTTTGTCTATTTTACAAATATATTGATGTCCCATGTTCCTCCCTGTTTTTTGCCGTTTGAACTTTAAGGACTTCTTGTTACTAAATATGAAGAGTGTGGAACATTCGAATGGTTTCTGTGAAGCACGGTGGGGGGCATTACTTTTTCTTTCTTACAGGCTTTATACCCGTCTTTTGGAAACATTGATGTCATATCAACCTTCAGAGAATCATATTGCATTTTAAGACAGCTAGGTTAAGTAGAAGGCATTGAAGAAGGCATTAGTTTTCAGGAAGTATTTTGAGGTATGAAAAGTTTGCCAATTGAAGAAATTATTCAATAAGTAAAAGCTAAGAAATTTCCTTGAAGTTATAAGGCAGTTTAAAAATAAATTGATAAAAATAACTGTGTACTACTACCTAATAGGGAATCATTCAGCTAAGAGGAAAGTCAAGTGAATGTTATTTGTTTATTGGTTAGTGACAGAGATTACTGGTAACCTTTAATTATATTCAAAGATAACATTCTGTTAGTATGTTCTGTATTAATAAAAATGAAGAAAATTAATTTTGTTATGTTGAAGTGTCTCGCTAAGATAACAGTACCCCAGTGTTGTTGCTTATGTTTAGCTTAAATTCTGACCCAGGGTCAGAGTGCAGGTTCTGACTTCATGGCTAGATCTGTCAAGTGTCATTCATTGTTAAATGCATGAGCATATTTGTATTCAGGAATCGCTCTGGCAACAGGAACCATCTGTTCCTTTCAGAAGTGGTCAGATTGTCATCTGAGTTAGAGAGAGACTGGCCGAGTTTGGTGTGCAGCCCAGGGGACGGTCAGTAACTAGAAATGATGAAGGTAGGGAGGGGGTACGTGGGACCAGCCTGGCTAGGGGAGGAGGTGCTAAGAGGTCAAGCTGGTGAAGCTGTTCAGCCTGCATCCTCTTGTCCTCCTGGAGACGCTGCCTTAGAATTCTTGTGTGGCATATCTTTGCTGGCTGAGCTGTGAAGTGCTGTTTTTTGTGGACATGGCTATTTGGGGGGGGCAGTGTGGAGGGAGTAAGAAGGCGCTGCTTTTACCAGAATTCCAATGCCTGAGAGTTCAGGTGACCTAGCAAAGCATTTAGCCCATGCATCATTCAGTAAACATAAAAATCACATTTCTCTGAATGTCATTGGAAGTTTCAAAATAAATATGTTGCCGAAAAACAAATCAGAACATGGTGGCCTTATTTGCTTTCTCATATATGTAACATTTTCGAAGTAATATGTACACAATTTTAAAAAATCAAATAGTAAGTTCTAAAGATGGTATAAAGCAATAGTCCCTGCCTGAACGCTTCTTAACTCCCCAGAAACAACCAGTTTGACCCTAAAAGTTGTTTCTTCTGTTATTTATCTCAGTATATCTAAATAATATGCCTGTTCGATCACTTAATTTAACAGTTTTAACTGTCTTCTTGATTAACATTACGATTTAGTTCTCTGACACATACTTTGCCTTCCACTGTGTAGCTAAATCATAATATTTAGTGAACACATTAGTTATTGTTTAATTATGACTATATAAATACTATATACTGTAGAGCAAGGCAGTGTACCGTGATTGATTTTCTTTTGCCTCATTTCATTTTTCTTGGAATTAATATTTGCTTCATTTTTAATACTTACATAACTTTCTACAAGCCTGTCTTTAAAAAATTCTTACAACTTCTCTGTCAGGTCTGCCACGTTCCCATCACTAGTTTTGAAGGGCTTTTGTGCCCAAATATCAGATAACGTTCCTATTTGAAAGCTCTGTGGTCCCGTTTTTACTAGAGAGGTCTGTTTGTAGTTGTCCTTCTGTGCCCGTCTGTGCTGGCTGCTTTCTTGGCTTGCTACATGGCTGTCATCCCATGACCTCCCTCGGCCCACCCGTGGTGGACCTCCTGTTTTCTAGTTGGCTCTCTTGTTTGCTAGAGCACTTCCTGAAACACTCACAGCTTCCAAAGAAGTAGGATATGAAAGGTAAGTTTTCTGAGTTCTCACATGTCTAAAATGTCCTTATTCAACCCTCACATTTTAAGTTAAACAGAATTTTGCCTCCGAGTTTTGAAGGTATCACTCCACTCTCTTCCAGCTTCCATTGGTGCTCTTGATAAATTTGATCTTATCTCAGCTAGAGTTAGATCTCCTAGGTTGATACTTAGTTTTCCCTTTTTCTCCAGTTGTTTAGATGCAGTTGTCTCTGTTCTTTCTAGGAAAATTCTTCAGTTGAATTTTTCAACATCGTCTTCCTTCTATTGGATTTGTAACATATATCTAAAAGTATTTTCATTTCTAAGACTTCTTTCTGTTCTGTTTCCAAAATATCCCACTTTTAATTCATAGATAGACTATCTTAGTTTTCTGAGTATATGTATGCATACATATTATTACTTGTGTTTCCTACTATATTATCACCAATAATTTTTGTTGCTATTTAAATTTTTTTCTCTTGTTCATTTAGACTCTCCTCATATTTATGGCTAGTCTTAGCAATACATGAGTAGACCCCAAAACACCATTTGAAAGCTCTGTGTTGATGGGCAGTGCGTGACAAGTGATAGGTATCACCAGCACGTTGCCATTCAGTGGGTTATTTGTTACCTTGTTTGTAATTAAAGAAACAAAACAAAACCTTAGACGGGTAATAGTTGTTAGCAGGCAAAGACAGGCCACATTTTGAGAACCACTGAGCTAGGGATGATTGGAAGGAACCAGTCCTTTGTCTAGGGGCCTTTTCTCTGGAATGTTCAGTTTCTCTGGGAAGAATTCTTGAGTCTTCTGTAGAAGAAGGACACCAGGGGGATTCTGTTTCTTACTGCTTTTAATGTTCTGCTTCCCTGTCCACCTCACCCCTTGATTTTTACTTCACACATATTTCCCTTTATCTCTTTCTCCTCCTATTCCTTCCACCTAGTTATCCCATTAATTTCTCCAGATCAACATTCCCTGGCCTCCTACATGTGGGAGACAGTGGTGGAGGTGAGAGCTCATCTGTGTGTGACTGAGAGGGCAGGGCAGAGGACGTGGGGGGTTGGCCATTCTGTTGAACATACTTCAGCTAGGCGTGTTCAGGCTTATCTCGGCCTCAACTCCCTGCTGTACCTTTTACACTACAGCTGAACTGCTTGGAGGTTGTGGAATCGAGCGGTGTGCTTTTCACCTCCCCTGTAGTCCTGCGGGTCTCACCTGCTTTGTCCATCAGGTTCCATCTGATTTCTGTCTTCCAGGAGTTTGTTGAAATTGCTTGTCTGTTGCTGTCCTCTCTCTCTCCAGATTTGGGGCTCATCTATTTCTTTAAATTGTTTTTTAGATTATCACATGATAAACTACTTTTTTTCTGTGGTGTACAGTTCTGTGAGTTTTAACTCCCAAGATACAGAGAGACACCATCACCCCCTAAAAACTTCTTGTATAATCACCTCACTCATAACCCCTGGCAGCCACTGATCTGTTTTCCACCCCATAGTTTTATCTTCTACAATGCTATAAATGGAATCGTATCATATTTAACCTCTTGCAATTGGCTTATTCAACATAATGCCTTTGAAATTTCATCTAAGATGGTGTTTTTCTATCAATAGTTAATTTCTCATACCTTTTTGATTTACTCTAGTGGGGGAGAGGAGAGATAAACTCCTGGGTCGGTCCATTATTTTAAACCAGAAATACCTTGAAGAAAGTAGATCCTTCACCTTTTGGTGTTTTTGTAACATTGTAAATCTTAAAAGATAAACATGTATTAACAGGAACTTGTCTGCTGGTATATCACAGGCTTTTCTATCCAAGTTAATGTGGGAGAAGATTGAATTTACCATACGTCCCTTTCAAGCTTCATATGCTGTTTTGTTCTAAGCACCAGAATTGCAGACAGAATTGCTTTCCAAATATATGGTAGATTGCTATTGAACTACACCGCCCCCCCGCAAGGCTGCCCTTGAAAATCAGTGACCTAAAATAATCGCTAGGGCATATTGTCTTTCACAATATAGCTCGTACAGCTATTTATTTATATTTTACTGTCATCGCTTCAGTCAGGCTCTTATCTCAAGATGGCACTGCACTCTGCTCGCTGCCACCTGTGTCTGAAAGATGCAGTACAAAGTGTGGGTTTGAGGACTAGACTGACATACTTACAAACTGCACCTTCCAGTTGCTTAATCTTCTGAGCCCTTTACTATTTCCTTGTTCATAAAATAAGTATTTCAGTACCCACTTGACAGATTGTGTTTGAGGAGTAAGAAAAGTGACAGACAACATTTAGCGCAGAGCAGGACAAAGAGAGTATGACAGTTCCCATTCCTTCCTGTCAGTTGAGAGAACTCTTTGCTCTTTGAGAGCATTTGCCTTTCCTCTCTATCCTTGGCTTCTGGCTTCTGTAAAGAGCTCTCCCGACTTCCTTCTTACTCGCCTGTGCCTCAGTCTCCTTATATGTTCCTTAGTGATGCTCCACATACAAAATGTCGGGAGTTGTGTGCGCTGACGTTCTGTGCCCTTTTCTTACACACACTCCTTGAACAATCCTGAGTTCCTTATTTCTACTACTGTCTTTACACTGGCTTCTCCATCTTTTCTTGTGCCTTGACATCTCTCCTGAGCTCTAGATTGTTCCCTGTTCATCTCTTGAAAAATGAACTTTATTACATTAATAAAGCCAATGCCAGGCACCACTCCACACAAGCCTGGAGTTAAAATGAGGCCCAAACAGAAATTATTCCACACTAGTCTGAGATTTCTTATCATCCTCGTTATGGTGAATGGTGTGACCATCTACCTTGACGTAAGCCAGAAACCCTAGCTCTCCTCTCCAGCTGCCCAGTCTAATAAATTACGGTGTTCTGCTGTAAAGGTACTTCCTTTCAGCTGGCTCTCTCATCCATCTTATCTACACCTCTTTTTTTAAAAAAATTATATATATCTTTTAAAATTGTGGGGTACAGTCCATCAAAAGAGGACTGGATTAAAAAATGTACCTATACACAATGGATTATTACGCAGCCACAAAGAAGAACAAAATCATGAATTTTGCAGCAACCTAGATGGAATTAGAGAGTTTACAGTACACCTCTTTTTGCTGCAAATTTAGTTCAGGTTTTCCTTCTCTCTTGGATTACATGAGAGCCTTCTAACTGACTCTCTGACCCAGGTAACGCTCTCTTTTCTTACTAGTAGAGTGACCTTGAAGTACAGCCCTGATATTAACCACTTGTTGCTTGAAGTAGCCCTAAGGCACCTTCAAGATACTTACATTCATGATGAAATCAGCCTTCTGCCAAACCCAACTATTTGCAGCTCTCCAAGACATAATGCTCACCGTCTTTGCCTCTGCACACACTCTAACTTCTGCCTATATGTTTCTTCTGTTGACTGCTTCTCAACCAGTCTTCCCTCCCATAAGAATAGCTAACATTTATTGGTATTTTTTGGCATGCACAGCCACCCATGCTATCATCTCTGTTTTAAATGAGGTGTAAATAGATTATGTAACTTGCCTTCAGTTATCTGACTTCTAGGATTTCAACTTCAATTATATTTTTTCTTTTCATTCCATCTAGGCTTCTGTTCCCTAGAGGAATATCCAAATTCAGATTGCTAATCATGTTCTTGTCTTAAGTCTGGAATGCCTTTTAATTTCTGCTCCATTTTAATTCGACCGGACCCTGCTAAAATTCTGTCTTCAAAACCTTAGCCCAAGCCAGGCTCGGTGGCTCAGCCTGTAATCCCGTGCCTTTGGGAGGCTGAGGTGAGTAGATTGCCTGAGCCCACGGGTTCGAGACCCGCCTGGGCAGCGAGACCTCATCTCTACAATAAATCAAAAAATCAGCCGGGCGTGGTAGCGCGCGCCTGTAATTCCGGCTACTCGGGAGGCTGAGGCGGAAGGATCGCCGGAGCCCAGCGGGTCGAGGCTGCGGTGGCCGGGAGCGACCACTGCACTCCAGTCTGGGCGACAGAGTGAGGCTCCAACTCAAAAAAAACAAAAAACAAAAAAACCTTAGCTCACAACTTTTCTTGAATTTGTCACAGCAACTTTTGTTGTACCAGTTACCTGGGGAGTCACTTATGTCTGCATCAAATTTATTGTTCTGTGTGTATTACATTCCTAATTATAGTCTCCAGAAGTTCAGGGACCGAAAAGTATTTCCCTGAGTATACTGTGAAGTGTTACATTCATAGTAAAAATATTATTGTTCAACAGAGAGTGTCTCATGTTCTTTTTTTTTGAGTTGGAGTCTCACTCTGTCGCCCAGGCTGGAGTACAGTGGCACGCTCACAGCCACTGCAGCCTTCACCTGCTGGGTTCAGGTGATCCTTCTGCCTCAGCCTTCCAAGTAGCTGGAACCACAGGTGTACGCCTCCATGCCCAACTTACCATGTTGATATGTTTTATGAAATTGTTATTCATACATAGGGTCTTTAGAGCCCGAGATAAAGATCATTGGTCCAACCTATTCACCTTAATTATGGAAAGACTGAGGCTTGAAATTAGATACATTATTTAGTAATAAATAATACAACAGCTAAGAGAGCAAATGCTTCCTGATTTCCAAAGATGATCCATAGAACTGTGTGATAAAGAGAATATGGAAGCATACTGAAATTCTGTCTCTTATCTAACCAGTAGTTTTTACACATTAAAATTCACATGAAGCTGTTCTACTGTTATTTCTGTGAAATTAGAAGCAGATTAAGCATGGGCCCAGAATTACCAGACAAACACACATCCAAGTCATACAAAACTCTATTCTGGCTTCCTTCTGTTTTTTGTGATATATGGATGCTATAGGTAGGATCAAAATCAGGGTTACCATCTTGTCTGTCAAAGGAACAAAAAAGATTGAGTAACTGCTTTGGTAACTTTACATCAGTAATTATTAAATATTTTCACTCAGTGCTTTTCACATCTCATGTCTATCTTATTGACAAGACTTAAGTTGGCCATTACTGACCTCATTTCCCACACATCTGTAACATACTGCCAATTCTGCTACACTGTTACAGAACCCTCTGGAGGAAGTATTTTTCGAAAGAGGCATTTTCTAATTTTTTTAATATTAGAAAAGAACTCGGATGAAGGAACCCCAAGCAGATGTTTTAGAAAGTTTCCTATTTTGAAAGTAACTTTTTATGGTTCAGAGGATGAATGAGAAAGCTGGTAACAAATTCCAAGTGCGCCTGGGAAGACCCAATAAAGATTGATAAGCATGCAGGCAAATTTCAGCCATATTTTTACGTCAGGACAAACACAATTTACAGAATAGGACCAAGGAGACAGTGAACGAGAAGCCCTGGGACTAAAAAATATTTGGGAGGAGTATGAATATTAGGAAAGATTTTTTGAATTGTTATACTCAATAAAATAAGTTCATTCTTTTGTGCGGCTTGCAGGTCACTCATTTAACCTATGTTTATTGAGCATTTTCCACGTGTCAGTTACTATTCTAGGTGCCAGGGATATACAAGTGAACAAAAGTTTGGAGCAGAGGCTTATTGTCTGACTACGTTCTTAAAAGGTGTGGAAGATCTAGAAGACAGGAAATAGAGAAATGGGTTAAAGAGACTTTTGTCATAATCTGAGCCAGGGATGACGATGGTTTGGCCTGGAGAAGTGTTGGGAATAATGAGAAGTGGCCCGACTCTGCTAGCATTTAAAGGTGGCAGCCGGCAAACTTTGAAAATAAATTGGCTGCAGGTAGAAAGAAAACAAAGCTTAGGACTTGAAATGAGAAAAATTGCAGAGAGAAGGTTTGGGGACAGGGATGGAAAGTAGCATTCGGTTTTGCCTGTTAGAGATGCTCATCAGACAGGGAAGGCCAGGCTGGAGGTGGGTGAGAGCTCTCAGCAAGTGATTGGCATTTCACTTGTTAGATGAGAACATAAAAGGGATGAAAAAAAGGTGAGATACTCTGAAATGGAGACGTTGAAAGGATAAGAATCCCGGAAAGGAAACGAATAGCAGCAGCTGCTAACATAGAACTTCCAGAAGAGTACTGAACGGAAGCACTTTAAGACCGTGTTTCAAACTGTCCGTCGTATCACACATTATTGCATTTATGGTTTATCTCTACACTAAAATATTGGGAGGGGAGTGATCATGTCGCTAGATGGAGAAAGTGAAAACAGAGCTTGACAGTTTATTTAGCAACGTGGAGGCTATTGGTGATTCTAGCAAAACCAGTCAAAACCCGCCCAGAACAGAATTTAAAAAAAAAAAAGGTGGGAGAGAGGAAGGGGGAGACAACAATAAAGAAGTGTGGATGTATCTTATTTTGAAGGAGGAGAGAAACGGAATGGTAGCTGAAATTAAAGGCGGTATGTATTTTTTAAATTTGGGAATGTGTTCATCGATGATCCAGTAAACAGCAAAAGCTGTATGGAGCTAAGTCAAATGCACACCGAGATCTACATCTGTTTTAGGATCTATTAAACGTGAATCCTTGTTGTTGTTTTTTTTCTGGACAGTCATAAGCCTCTTAGATCTGTCGCCCAATAGATGTATCATTAATTCATGTGTGGGTTAATTAGGAATACCTGCTTTAAGCAGTGCTGGGAGATGGGTAAGAAACAGAGCACATACAAACGTTAACAAATCAAAAATGATAGACAATTAAAAAAAAAAAAAAAAAAAAAAGGCCCCCACGCCCCAGCTCCTGGCACGTGATACCCAACCTAAGAAGTCATGAATTGCGGTGTTTACAAACCTTGGTGAAAAAGAAAGAATCTGAGCTGGGGCTTGTCACTCGGGGCGGGGGGGGGGAGGTGGTGGTGGTGGTGGTGGTGAACAACAGAGCGTGAAGAAGAAAACCCCACGGATCCCAAGGAATACTTTGTCCACACATCGCACCTTTGTTGAGTCCATGCATACATCGTCGGTTCCTGATGGAAATGGCCATGGAGTCACTTGCAAGAGCGTGCAGAAAGATGATCGCTGTCGCTGGGGCAGTTTGTGTCTGTGCACCCCGGAGGACGCACATGGGGGTGCCGTGGGGATCGCCACCCAAGGCCGATGCGAGGTGCACCGCCGCCTCTGTGCCACCCAAGCGGTGCCCTTGCCTGCGGCGACAGGGACCCCAGGGACCCTTCGCCCCCTTTTAGGCTTCGACAGACTCGAGCCGAGGCGCTCTGGCCACTTCGAGCGCCCAACTTTCCCCGGTCGCATCCCGATCTCATCCAGGCGAGCAGTGAGACGCATGTCTCTCCGTCCCGGGGTTTCGGGGGTCGCTTGCTTTCCCTCAGCCTCCGTGCCAGGCCGGCAGTCCCGGCGGCCGCCGGAAGGGGGAGGAAGGAGGTCGGGAGGGGGCAAAGACGGCGGGCCGGCTAGAGCGGCAGGGCCGCGCGGCCCCCTCGCTTCCGCTCTCTATGGTCAGGGGAGCCCGCCTCTCCTCCCGGAAGTGGCCGGCTCCTGGACGGTTAGACGCTTCCGGTTCCGGTGGTGGCGATTTTTTTTCCTTTTTTTTTTCTCGCGGGAGGTCTCGTCGGCGCGGCCGGGGGCGGTTCAGCGAGTCAAGATGCTGCGGGGTGTGCCGGTGAGGCGCTTCTCGGCCCCAGTTCTTGATGGGGGGCTGGGGGGCGGAGGCTGGGGGCGTGTGGACGGCAAGTACCCGAGGTGGCTTCGGTCGTGTCCTTCCCCTTGACCTTCCCTTCGCGTTCTCGCCCCGGGGCCGTTGCCGGGTGTGCGCGTGGGGTGGAGCGGCTGCAAGGTGACCGAGGACTGGGGCCCCCGGCGTCTTGCGTGCCCCGCGGGGTCGTCGAGGAGCTCGGGGGCCCTGCCAGGGCTTCCGCCGAGGACCCGGTTCCCCCGTGCCTGTAGGGGTCAGGGTCCCCGCTCAGCGAGCTCGGACGGCCTTCCCCTGCGCTTTCGGACCAGGCCTTCCCCTGCGTGGGCTGGCCCTTAAGGAACCGGGCGACCCGGGTTGCCCTTCACCCTCCGCCGACCGAGCCCGTGAATTGCTTCCCCATCTCTGCGGAAGAGAAGAGGAACACGGGAGTGATTATTATTGTTTGGAGTCGGAGTCTCACTCTGCTGCAAGCTCCCGGCCGGCCGCCGCAGCCTCGACTTACTGAGTTCAGGCGATCCTTCCGCTGGAACTGCGGGCATACAATGCACCACCACGCCCGGCTAATTTTTGTGATGTCTTGTAGAGATGAGGTCTCGCCAGGTTGCCCGGGCTGCTCTCGAACCCCTGGGCTCGGGCCATCCTCTCGCCTCGGCCTCCCAAAGGGCGAGCCACCACGCCCGGCCTTGATTATTTTCTTTGGTCTTTTTTTTTTTTTAAATAAAGATGTGGGGTACATTTCAGGGTTAAGTATACAAACACTGATCATGCAGGTGCCCTTGTGGATGAGCTGTGCCCCTCCCTCCCCTGGCAGTTTCCCTCAACTGCCAACCCCAACCTCCCCTTCCTCTTCTTTGGTCGTTTTTTAATGAAGTTTTCCTTAGCTTCTCGATGTCATTCATTGTAGAAAGTGGAGTGCTTGTTGGTTATCATTGAGTTCGGCTAGATGTGTCATATGAGCCTCTCTTTAAAAAAAAGGTTTATGCCCTATTAAAAATTTCTTCGGGGGGGCCCCCCTCCCACTGTGGGAGCTTTTCTGTCCTCTCAATAAATCCTGCTTTCTCAAAAAAATAAATAAAAATAAATTTTTTCGGAAAAAGCATTTTAATTCAACAGGACTCAAGCCGGTGTATTTGGCTGTTAGGCAGTTGGTTTCTAATAATAAGGTTGGGTACTGGGGACATCTTTGAGCTTGGGGGTATTTGGGCTAATTGTTATTTTTGTCATACGTGTGTCACTGTTTTCCTCAAGAATTATGAGATGCTACTGGTTCAGTTCGGGTAAAGAGCGTGATCTTTTTGGTTAGAATCTGTATGGACTGCCTCTGGAATGTGGCATTTGGAGACCTCAGAATGTTCTGTGAAGACCAGAGGGTGGCCGACAAATCAATCGACCTGGGGGCTGGTCCATGGCTTTGCTGCTGACAAATCAGATGTGCTTCAAGTTTCAGTTTCCTTCTCCTGTAAAAGGAACACTTGAAAATGGTTGGTTTGGAAGGTTTCTTTAGCTCGAAGTCTGTTTGATGCGAGAGTTCTTTCGTTGCAGGCTCTTCGTCGGGTTGCCCAGAGGACCATCAGCACTGCTTCTCGCAGGCATTTTGAAAATAAAGTTCCAGAGAAACAAAAGCTGTTTCAGGTACCGAAACATTTTGCAGATTGTCGCTTGTAATAATTGTGTTACCAAAAGATGGAGCGAGGATAAATGTGTGGACAAATTTAGAAGACATGACAATATACACATCTTTACGATAAAAAGTAGGGATGTGCACCACATTGTTGATCGTGGTTGCCTCTTGGGAGCAGACTTAGAGGAGATGCACAGTTTACCTTTATGAGTGGTTTTTTGTTTTGTTGTGATTTCTGGTTTTTCCCAAATAAAATTCCAAGTGATTAAAAAAAGTTGTGTCATATATGCTATGTAAAAATAAAATACTTTATTAACAGGTATCCTAAATACCTATTGTATGCCAGGTGCTGGACTAGATGCCGGGGATATAATTTAGAATTGTAAACGAAAAATCTCTTCTCCGTTAAAATGTTCTGGGTGACTAAGTCTAAAACGTGATGATGATTTTTTTTTTTTTGAGTTGAAGTCTCACTCTGTTGCCTAGACTGGAGTGCAGTGGCCATTCCCGGCCACCGCAGCCTTGACCTGCTGGGCTCCGGCGATCCTTCTGCCTCAGCCTTCCCAGTAGCCGGAATTACAGGCATGCGCTACCATGCCCGGCTGATTTTTTGATTTATTGTAGAGATGAGGTCTTGCTGCCCAGGCCCTAGTACGTTTTTTATTGATGCATTACTGTTTGTATTTACCACTTCTGTGTGTTTTGAAGATTTCAAGTATACAATATTTTGTTGTTTTTTTCCTAAATTTTTTATCGTAAAGATGTGGGGCATAATTCAGGGTTAACTATACAAATGTTCATTATGCAGGTACCCTTGTTGATGAGGTATGTCCCCCTTCCCTGGCAGATTCCTACTACTGCCAATTCCTTTTCTCATAGTATTACAATAATTGTTCAAGGTCTGCTTATGAGTGAGAACATGTGATACTCAGTTTGTTGTTTCTGTGAAAGATCACTCAGTATTGTAGGCTCTAAGTCCATTCAGGTTGCTGCAAAGTTCATGATTTTGTCCTTCTTTATGGCAGTGTAGTATTCCATCGTGTATATATACCACATTTTTTTATCCAGTCCTTTTTTGGAGTTCTTATTTTAAAAGTAGTAGGAGTAGAGAAAGAATCAAGAAAACTGTAGGTCTTTTTAATTTTGAGATTCAAAGTATTTAATTCTAGGGTTTAAGAAGTTATTTCATATTGTAATGAATGATTGGTTTTTTGAAACTTAGTTGGAAACAAGTGAGTAGCACATCTAATTATTGTTTTTGTTCTTTATCCAGGAGGACAATGGAATTCCAGTGCACCTAAAGGGTGGGGTGGCTGATGCCCTCCTGTATAGAGCCACCATGTTTCTTACAGTTGGGGGTAAGGCGTCTGGCACGTTTGAAGGTCGATAGAAAAGTAATAGCGATAACTAGCACTTTCATTTTAAAGATGAGGAGATTATGTTAATTACCTGTTTGAGAAAAACTCTCAAACTGTGTTTTTCCTCTGCTCTCGCACCACAGTAATCAAAGTAGTAGACTTCTGTGACCAAATGTGGGGGTGCTTTCCCTACACATCAAGCGGTGGACCCCAGCTGGATGTCCCCAATTCACTTCTGACAAAGTCTGCCTGGGGATAGTGTCAGGTCCCACAGGCTTAGAGCTCAGTCCCTCAAGACGACCGCTTCCTTCCCACCAGCCGTAAATCTGGGCCTCAGACTTCTCACTGGCTCACTTTAGGTTGGGGTACCCACAAAGATGGGTACCCATCTTTGGGGTTCAGTTAATTTGCTGGAGTGTCTCACAAAACTCAGGAAACTATTTCCTTTCAAGTACTGGCTTATCTAAAGTATATTACAAAGGATAACCTGAAGGGATGCGTAGGGCAAGCTCTGGGGGGTGGGGCATAGTGCCTCCTTGCCCTCCATGCCCTCCTTGGGCCTCTACCCTCTGGGAGCCTCCAGCCATCCAGCAGCGCCCTAGCCTGTGCTTCTGGGTGTTCATGGACGCGTCATTACCTTGGTATACCCACAGCCGGTGGAAATGTGACTGGACAGAAAGAGTATGATCTTCTTTTCTCTCTTTTTTTTTTTTTTTTTTTTTTTGAGTTGGAGTCTCACTCGGTCGCCCAGACTGGAGTGCAGTGGCTACTCCTGGCCACCGCAGCCTCGCCTGCTGGGCTCCGGTGATCCTTCTGCCTCAGCCTTCCAAGTAGCTGGAACTACAGGCGCACGCTACCACGCCCGGCTGATTTTTGATTTATTTTAGAGATGAGGTCTCACTGCCCAGGCGGGTCTCGAACCCGCGGGCTCAGGCAATCCACTCACCTCAGCCTCCCAAAGGCGTGGGATTACAGGCTGAGCCACCCAGCCCGGCTTTTTCTCTCTCTTTAAACACATGAAGTTTAGAGGGGGAAACGGGTATGATCTTATACTGAGAGGCTCAGTGTTTAGTTTCTCCTTGGCTTCCCTGGGCAGCATTTCTTCCTGCAAAGTGTGGGACAGGAACCTCTCTGGAATGAGGTTCTTTGGACGCTCTGTCAGATTAGAGTTCTGCCCTGGGCGAGTGAAAGGAGGACAGGAGAAGGTCAGGGAGGGATTTGGCTCCCCGAGGCCTGAAGCACCTCAGTATTGTAAGGGAAGACTGTGACAAGGCTGTGGGAATTAGGAGTGGAAACGAGGGAAACACACCCACGCACACGCATGCGCAAAGTCTTAATGCTGCCTTACCTGAGAGTGTTGCTTCTCTGCGGACAAGCTGGGACTTGAACTCCAAAGTTCATGCCGAGGAACTTCTCTATAAGGACAGCCTGCTGTTCAAGCAAAAGGGGCATTTATGGATCAGGGCAGCTAGGGAGTGACATTTGGACATCGAGCTTGTCTTTTTTGCTTTTGCATACGAGGTTGACAGATACATTATTGTGCCATGCCTAACACTTTGTATAAAAATAAACTAACATTAAAACTAAATTAAATGTAATTTAAGGTTTTGCCAGCACCTATCAAAATACTTTTTTCCAATTATGACAGTCTTCATGCAAACCTTGTCTTGATCCCATAACCTTAGGGCTGGAATGCTAAGTCGGTACAACTAAATTTCAGATTTCTGGTAAGTTCCTTTTTTGTTTTTAACTTCAGGAACAGCGTATGCCATCTATCAGCTGGCTATGGCTTCGTTTCCCAAGAAGCAGGACTGACTTTACGCACCAGCAGTGGCTTGGATCGGTTTTGTTCAGCTCTCTGTGGACCAGTAACCTGACAAGGAGCTCTTCTTTGGGGATCAATATTTATTGACTTATGCTAACTGCCACCAATAAAGCAATCTTTACCATGCTTTGTCTGATTTTATCAGTCAGGATTCATTACACCAATAGTTTCAGCTTTTGGTCCGCCTTGTAAATCTTACATAAGGTGCAAAAAAAAATGACGCTTTTCCGTTAAACTTGTATAGAGCACCATCATTGTGATATTTTAGTGAAATTTTACTTGAAGCAGCTCAGAGTTATTCTTGGATAGTTTCGGCTTCACTTGAGCTTGGCACTTGAAATCATATTGCTTTCTTCCCCCACCCCCAGGCCAGCCAAGATGTGCTCGAATCTGGGTGCAGTGGAGCAGGTTCTTTGGCTTCTGGGGTCTAAGTTTCTTTTTTCTCAGCTGTGAGAGAGTTTGCTTAAATATTGGATGTACCCACAGCTTAGAATGGCAAACTAACTCAATATTTGTTCACACTCAGAATGGATTCAGGGAGGTGTCTTAACCAGAACCAGCCAAGGCGGGATATCCTGGGTTTCCCAGCTGTCATACCATCTCCTGGGACCACAACTCTCATTTGCCCTAAACTGAAGTTGGGTGCTTAATAAATGGTGGCCATTATTGGCTTCTCATAGCAGTAATATTTAAAGAGACCTTCTTGGGGAACACAAAATGCAAGTAGAGGGAATATAAGAATAATAAAAATAAGAACTAGAGTCCTGGTGTACACAGGTTGGTCAAGCCTTCTGGCTGGCTGAGGTGGCTGTGCACAGAGCTGGTCGTTTTAGAAGCTTCCCATTTGAGATTCTTTACTGGGTCTGATTTTATCACTTAAGATTCGTTACACCAATAAGTTCAGCTTTTGGTCAGTCTTGTAAATCTTACATAAGGAACACAAAAATGGTACTTTTGCCATTAAACTTTTTGTACAAAGTACCATCGTGATACTATTTGATATTATTTGATATCGTGGAGAGCAGCCTCTTGTGAACCACTACCTGGGACTTATATGTATATACATCATGATTGGTAATTCAAGTCAACAGGTCCTACGTGCTGACTGTGTACCATAAACTGTTTTTGTGCCTGCCCTCGTGGGGCTTATGTTGTGATGGCAAGGAAGACAGTTAATTAAAAAGTCATTTGTACAGTATGTTAGAGTCTGTACTGTGGAAAAAAGACCAAAGGGGAGAACTGGTGTGGCTGGTTGGTTGCAGTACTAAGTAGGTGGTCAGTGTTAGACTTCAACTGCCAGGTCAAATTTGATTTAGAGACTAGAAGGTGAACTAGTCAGTCAGATAAAGTTATCCCTTTGTATCTGGGGGGGTTGACTCCAGGGACCCCACAGATTTGAAAGTGCTCAGATGCTCAAGTCCATAATAGGAAATGGCACGGTATTCGCATATGACCTATGCACATCCCCCTGTAGGCTTTAAGTCACTTCTAGATTACTTAGGATACCTAATAGTGTGTAAGAAAACAAAAAAGTCTGTTCAGTACAGGTGCTGATGCAAACATTTTTTTTTTCTCACATTTTTTCATCTGTGCTTGGTTGAGTCCACAGATGCGGAACCTACAGATACCAAGGCCAACTGTATATGGGAAAAGGCATTCTGGAAGGAAACAGCCTGGAGTTAACGCCCGGGGTGCCTGCTGTGCTCAGAGAATGGGAAGGCAAGAGCAGATGCCACAGAGTGGGAGAGGGAGAGCAGGTGAGAGCCCTGCAGGCACCTCAGAGAATGGGAAGGCAAGAGCAGATGCCACAGAGTGGGAGAGGGAGAGCAGGTGAGAGTCCTGCAGGCTAGTTAGTGTAAGGACCTTGGCTTTTTCTCTGAGTGATACAGGGAGTCATCATGGGATTTCTCATGGAAGAGGGACTTTGCCTGCCTGTTGTGTTAAAGTAGACCACAGGAGCCAGTGGTAGAAACAGACTCGTTTAGATGCTTATGCAACAATCTAGGTGAGGTGAAAGCTAAGAGCCTGTGTTAGCCATGAGGTGATTAAAGTAGATTAAGATCAGAGGAGGGCCATTGCCAAACCATCGCCATCATTGCCTTGCTAGACTCGGGTGTAGCCATGTGCTTTTTGAGCTATGGCTGTCGCCATGTTTCCTGGCTTTTGTCACCTTCCCTACCTTGGGGAGGTGAGTCTCCTCTTTCTCTCTCTCTAATTTACTTTTAAAATAAACTATTTTCTAATCTAAAAAAAATCAGAGGAGGATATTGACATTCCCTTCCTCATCTGTCCATCCATACATCTATCTGTCCATCTCACACTTATTAGAAGTCTACTTTGTGTCAGGCACCAATCGGCTGAGAGGACACAATTGTGAAACAGACCAACAAGCCCCTTCGTGAAGCTTGCATTCTGTCATTGGAGACAGGCCACAATGAATTCAGAAGCAATGGTGATGTCCTGTAGCGGGAACTATAGCCAACAGGGTCATCTACTAGGAAAAATAGTAGCTGCAAGCTAGAAAAGGGCTCAGTGACATCTGAACTGAGACCAGAAACAAAGGAGCCAGCCAACAGGAAGAAAGCATCCCAGGGGATGGGAGGTGAAATTGCTGTGCTGGGTGAAAGATTAGTGTTGATGGAACAGAGGAAGCTTGAGAAAGCAACTCTCATCTATTGCAATGACAGACACCACAAATGGCCGCGCCCTGCGCTCAGGCTCTAAAGCGATCTCTCCCGGTTTCATAATATTTTGAAGCACGGTCTGATAAACATTGATTTAGCAGGAGTCCCAAACATAAACTCTACATGTGGACATTCCGTCCATCAGTTATCGTTACTATTATTAGCAAGAACTAGAAGCTGAGAAAATACAAAGAGAGATCAAATGCACAACGGTGACGTTTGGTGTTCAAACCCAGATCTGTCTTGCTCCATAACCCACTGTGTGTCTGGTATGTCCCTCGTCACCTCCTACTTGAAGAAAGAAGGAAAGTGCTCAGGATAACCTCCCCAGCTGGTTTCCTGACAGACTTCATTCCCTTTAAACATTGCTGTATCACGATGCTGTCAGATGGATTGGTATCAAACAGCTGTCCATTTGCGAACCCCTCTTCTCTCAGGTTCCTGTGAACCTGGCCGTGCACCTGCTGTGAGCTCCTAAATCCACTGAAAACTGTCTCCCAGTTGCTGCTCAGCATCTTAAAAAAAAAATAGCTACTACAAGTCAGAGATATTTTGAAGGACTCCTTTAATTAATGAGGAAAGCCAATCAAAACTCAAGATACCTTCTAAATTTCTATCCTAGTATAATAAGTATACCAAAGGGGAAAATGATGAAGTATTTACAATGGGAATGCATGGAAACTAAGAACTGCCCACTGACATGGTCACTTTTGAAGCCTACATGAAGTCCGCTGAAGGAAAATTGACTCCTAATATTAGATTTTGTGGACTAGTCCTGTAATACGTGTGTGGATGAATTTAACACTGGACTTGAATATTGATTCCCAGTTATAAGTGTTCCGTTAACATAAAGAAAGATGAACCACATCTTGAATTCTGAGATCATGCCAAATCCCTGGTGACCCCTTGCAGGAGGTGTCACCTTCCCTCGGGGAGCTGCTAAAAATATTCTGCGGCATTATTCCTATGGTTAAAGGCCAACACCCCTGTTTGGCCCTGTTTTTCTTTCCAGGCCATTTTATCTCAGTGAATGCAATCAGCAAAACAGGCCGTGGTCACTCAGGCTTGGCTGCCCTTTCCACAGAGCTTCTTCCTAAAACAGGCTCTGCTTTGGGATGGCAGGATGCGAGGAACCATCTTGACTGTTTTGGTGACATAGACATACCTTTACAGCATGCCGTTTTCCCATCTTAATTCCATCCTCATGGCACTGAAAGTCATGTCAAAAGTTTTCTTTCCACTTTGGTTGGAACAGAGAAGGAATAAACAGGAGTCAGTCATGGATGAGGAGCTAAGAGTCTCTTTTGCTCACCTTTGTCTGTGTTGATAAATAAAATTCCAGACAAAAGGCAACTAGCAGAATCCCTGCAGGGGATTGAAAGACAGAAAAACTGGCAAAACAAAACAAAACGTAAAGAGACCTTTCTCAAGAGGTAATTTTGACCATCAGTTTGTTTCTCCAGTCTTGAAAGATTCCCCATCTCATCCCCAAAGCTACAGCAGCCTTGCTGAAGTAATTACATTTATGATAGCTGGTTTCCAGATCAAGCCTTTGAATGGATATAATTTTTTTGTAGGTGATTTTAAGTATGCTGAGAAAGAAAAAGAAATTGACTTCTCTAAATCCCTTAGTAAGTACACCATACATTTATTGTATTGGCATTTAAAAGCCATTTACTGATTATAAAACTCATTCTTACATATAGTCGGTACAAAAAGAAATAAAGAATAACTGTCCTGATGGTGTTCTATGTTCTATGTGTAAATGACAGGAGCACGGGAGTGGTTTTAGGACTCTCTCTCGTCTTGGCTATGCTTTTATTTTATTTGTAGAGATGAGGTGTTGCTATGTTACCCAGGCTGGCCTCGAACTCTTGGGCTCAAGTGATCCTCTTGCCTTGACCTCCCAAAGTGCTGGGATTACAGGCGTGAGTCACTGCGCCTGTCCTTGCTATGCTTTTAAAATCCTTCTTCAGCGTGGCACAAATGCATCCCCTGGTAACTTGCCCTTCCAGCTTCACCACGATATTAACTGACTTGGGTTGCTGTAACAACACAGACTGCACAAGCCATGGGGATCGAGTTACCACAGCTCTGAAGTCTTGGAGTCCTGTATTAGAGTGTTGTCACTGGGTTCTGGTGAGAGCACTCTTCCAGGCTTCTTGTCCCATCTTCATGGGACTACCTGGGAGAAAATAAGGGTTGTTTCTGGTTCCAAGTCCAAAGGTTTCCAGAAGGATCTTTTACTGGTCCAGGCTTTGTCGGCTGGAGGGCACTGCTGTGGCATCACTCCTTGCCAGTTGGGCAGTACCTTTTTTTTTTTTGAGTTGGAGTCTCACTCTGCTGCCCAGGCTGGAGTGCAGGGCCATGCTCCCGGCCACCACAGCCTCAACCTGCTGGGCTCCGGCGATCCTTCCGCCTCAGCCTTCCAAGTAGCTGGAACTACAGGCATGCACCACCATGCCTGGCTAATTTTTTTGATTTATTGTAGAGACGAGGTCTCACCAAGTTGCCCGGGTGGGTCTCGAACCCGCGGGCTCCCAAAGTGCTGGGATGACAGACTGAGCCACCGAGCCCGGCCAGGCAGTACCTTCTTGTATTCAAGGAGTTCATGTTCTGGAGAGTTCCTCAAAAGAGAAGCTTCTGGGCACTCGGTGTGTTCGGTCAAGTGCGAGTAGGAACCAAGCGCATTGAAAGACGTTTGTTTTCTAAAACAGCAACTCAAAGCTGTGATGTAGATGAGAGAGTTAATTCTGCACGTGTGGGCCAGTCTGCTCCAAATATTTGTGGCAGGAGAAAGAGAAATTCTGGAATGTACGGAATCTGAAATGGGTGGCATCTTGGCATATGACGATCCATCGCAGCAGTTTTTGGTTTTCTGAGGAGGCATGATCAGGACAAGGAGAGACATAGCTGGAGGCCTTGGGGTCTCTAGGCAGTGGTGTGCACGTTGGCCTGGGTAGGAGGTGACACGGCGGGTGCGGAGGACGTCATCAGAGACCAAGTGAGGTTTCAGAACATTGAGGGGATGGATTGTGGCTTGGTGATGCGAAGGTGCGGGATGCTGGCAGTGACCTCATGTCTCATATGTTGGATTCTGAGAGAAGGGGAACTGGATTGTGGGCAGCTCTGTGACGAGGGTGGGCTCTCACCCTTAGCTCTCCACCACCACCGTCGGGAAGGCAGGAGGCCGGTGGTGGTACTAATCTAGGTCGGTGGTCATCATTCATGTCACTGCATCTTCCTTATGGAGAGAGACATAGCCTCCAAGACGCTTGCTCAGAGATGAGAACTGCAGGACAGAGAAGGCGCAGCTTGGAGATGGAGGCTGGTGATGCCGGGTTGTTCTGGTTGTGACGAAGGCCACACTGGTTTGGGAGCCAGCGGAAATCACAGCCAACCAGCACCCAAATAACCACGGTTCTCAGCTTCCATGTGTCCCTGCAGGAGCATGCACTCTCCAAAGCCTACCAGTTTAGCACACCACATGCACCGTGACATGAGCCTCCATACGTTGCCCACCCTCTGCCATGTCCCTCCTTGTCAACTGTTTCAGCAAGGCACAGAAATCAACATATTCAAGTTCTGCTTTCAGACACCCCTAAACCTGGAACTTCTGTCCTAGGGCAGCAGTGGTCTGTAAGGAGAAATGAGAAGCACCTTTTCCTCTATATTCATTCAACAAACATTGAAAAGTCTCCTATGACCCAGCCAAGTTTCTAGACCCTGAGGGACACATCCATAAGCAAGAAAGGCAGAGTCCCTGCTCTCAGGGAGTTCCATCCTGAGTCATGCTTCCTCAGTGAGGCCCTGGAACAGCAACTTTGGAGGCCAGAGCACAGCCTGCTCTTTGTTTCTGCAGGCCTAGCACTCACTGATTCAACCAACCGCAGTTCGAAAATACGATGTTTGAGGAGCCCGTGGATACCGAGGGCCCGCTGTTCATACCTGTGAGTTCTTCAGGGCCACCCGTGGGACCCGAGCATCTCTGGATTTTGGTATCTCGAGGGCCCTGGAACCAACTTCCCATGGATACTGAGAGATGACTGTTATGCAGAGTTCCAGCTTTGGGCTTTTTTGTTAACTCCTCTGTTAGTGTCTCTTCAGTTAAACCGTCAGGTGCCACAGAAAGCGTTTTGGGGTGTACAACGCCGCAGTCAGTGCTTAGGGAACAATCTACATTTTTCTCTTGTTGGTGGGACAAAAGTCTCCGAAGATGTAGCTTTGTCTGTGACACTGACAGCCTTCGCCAGACTGCAAAGCCCGGGCTTCTCCCTGGGCCTCTTGTGAGGGTCTTCCCAGAGCCAGGTAAGCAGCGAAGCTGGTACCTCTCGCAAAACAGAAAACAGCTACACTTTTGATACAGCAGGATTTTTGACTCTTGATGAGTGCATCTAGTTTTCAAAACTCTTAGGACTTTGCTTCAATCAGATTCAAACTTCGGATCTGTGAGTGTCATGGGCTTCCTCTTCCACTGACAGTCTCTACAAAGATGCGACCCCCAGCAGAGCTTGGGGACAGGAATCGGCGTCTTCATGAGAGTACCGGAAGGTCTACTTTTTCCTTGGGTATCTTGTCTTTCAGGGTCCCAGGGGATCCCGTGACAAATGCTAGCATTCCACACTTCGTGATCCCTTTATGACAGGGCAGTGTTCTCCCTTGAAGAGAACAACAAAGGGACAAAGGGGTCGCTTAGGATGGCTCAACTTGAGACCAACGTTCATAAATCAGTGCAGATCCGGTGGCAATTTTTTGATGAAGTGGAAGTTCCCAGTTCCCTTTCTGGGCGCCCCTAGGAGTTGGGAGGCATTGCAAGGGCACCGTGACAACACAAGAGGGCAGTCGTGGATAGGGAGGACAAGCAAACTCCCCATTCCTTCTGTTCCCGTAATTGAATACTGTTATCACGAAATCCGCAAGGTAGCTGTCAGGACCCCATGATTTGCCGGTCAGGAGTCATCTGGTCCTCTGAGCAGTGGCTCGGCTCCCACATGTCACGGCAAGCTTGCTTTGCATTTTGGCATCTCTCCCGTTCAATGGTAACGTCCTCGAAGTATAATATAAGGGCTATTTTGGAATTCTTCCCTCTATTATATGATATTTGCTGAAGAAATGAATCTTTTGTGAGCACCCCCTGAATACAGGCTGAGTTCTTAGTTTTTTGAGCACAGTTTTACAAAAACGCAATTTTAAAGGTAGGAGGCTGAGGTGAGTGGATTGCCTGAGCCCACGGGTTCGAGACCCGCCTGGGCAACTTGGTGAGACCTCATCTCTACAATAAATAAAAAATTAACCGGGCGTGGTAGTGTGCACCTGTAGTTCCAGCTACTTGGAAGGCTGAGGCAGAAGGATTGCCGGAGCCCAGCAGGTTGAGGCTGTGGTGGCTGGGAGTGGCCACTGCACTCCAGCCTGGGCGACAGAGTGAGACTCCAACTAAAAAAATATATAAATAAATAAATGACAAGTAAAAATGGTAACTGAGGTGTGTGACATGGTGTCTTGATATATGTCTACCTTGTGGGAGGGTTGAATCAAGTTATTTATCTATTTTTACTTTTATTTATTTATGTATTTTTAAATCAAGTTATTTAACACATGCATTACTTCACATACTTTCTTTTGTGGCGAGAACACTTAAAAATCTGCTCTCTTCACTTCTCAGAAGAAGATATACGGGCAGCCAACAGACACATGAAAAAGTGCTCAGCCTCACTCATCGTCAGAGACATGCAAATCAAAACCACATTGAGATACCACCTAAGCCCAGTAAGAATGACCATCGTTAATAAAACAAACAACAACAGATGATGGCGAGGACGTGGAGAAAAAGGAACGCCTCCACATTGCTGGTGGGAATGCAAACTAATGCAACCTCTTTAGAAGACAGTGTGGCGAATCCTGAAAGAACTAGAGATTGACCTTCCATAGAACCCAGCAATTCCCCTATTAGGAATATACCTGGAGGAACTCAAATCATTCTACCAAAAAGATACCTGTACACGTATGTTTGTTGCAGCTCTATTCACAATAGCAAAAACATGGAACCAACTGTGCTGCCCATCGAGGCTGGACTAGATAAAGAAAATGTGGTCCATATACACAATGGAATACTATGCAACTATAAAGAAGGACAAATATATGGACTTCGCAGCAATTTGGATGGATTTAGAGTTGATCATAGTGATCTATCACAGAAACAAAGAACAGAGTACCATATGTTCTCACTCATAAGCAGACCTTGAACAATTATAATACTATGAGAAAGGGATTGGCAGCAGTGGGAAACTGTCGGGGAGGGCAGTGGGAGTGGCAGTTGAGGGAAACTGCCAGGGGAGGGAGGGACACACCTCATCAACAAGGGTACCTGCATGATCAGTGTTTATATACCTAACCCTGAATTGAACCCCACATCTTTATAATAAAAAATAAGTAAAAATAAAAGAAAAAATATGCGCTCTTAGCAATTTTCAAGTGCACAATTTATTGTTTTTAACTTTAGTCACTTTGATGTGCAAAGGGCCTCTCGGATGTATTCCTCCTGCATAACTGAAAAATGTTGTGTCCTTTGATCACCATCTCTGCGCAGTCCTAGACCCCAGCCTTTGTAACCATCATTTTACTTGCTGTTGTGTGAGTTCAACTTTTATCCATTTCAAGTGAGTGTGGGATCATGCAGTGTGGGTCTTTCTGTTCCTGTCTTATTTCACTTATGTTAAGTGCTACTTAGTTTCATTTCACATCTTGACAATCATGATTAATGCTGCAAAGAACATTCCTTTAGATGAATAGCCAATGGTGGGATTGCTGGATCATATAGTGGTCTATTTGTGATTATTTGAGGCACTTCCCTACTATTTTCCATGATAGCTATATTAATTTACATCCCCACCATCAGTGTACAAGTGTTCCCTTTTCTCCACATTTTCACCAACACTCGTTATTTTCCATCTTTTTGATCATAACCATTCTAACAGGGATATAACTCACTGTGGTTTTATTTTGCATCTCCCTGATGACGAGTGTTGATAATTTTTTTTTACATATTCCCGTTGACCATTTGTAAATCTTTTGAAAAATTTCTATTCAGGTCCATTGCCCACTTTTTATTTGGGTTATTTGTTTCCTTACTATTGAGTTGTTTAGATTTCTTATATAGTTTGGATATTATCAGGTGTACGGCTGACAAATATTTTCTCCCATTCTGAAGGTTCTCCCTTCACTCTGTTGATTATTTCCTTTGCTGAGCAGAAGCTTCTTAGTTTGATGAAATCCCATTTGTCTAGTTTTGTTTATGGTATGGCCGCTTTTGGTGTCAAATCTAAAAAAATTAATTGCCCACATCAACGTCATGGAGTTCCCCACCCCCCCAAGTTTTCTTCTAGCAGTTCTACAGTTTCAGTCTTATGTTTAAGTCTTTAATCCATTTTGAGTTGATCTTTGTAGACAGTGTGAGATGAGGGTCTGATTTCTTTCTTCTGCAAGTGGGTATCCAGTTCTCTCAACTTCATTTATTGAAGAGACTGTCCTTTGCCCATGATGTTTTCTTGGCATCTTTGTTGAAAATCAGTTGCTTGTACATGTATGGATATATTTCTGGATTCTCTATTCTGTTCCATTGGTCTATGTGTTTGTTTTGATTCCAGTGCCTTGTTGTTTTGGTTATATAGCTTCATAGATTTTCAGATCAGCTTTCTTCTTTTTTGCTCAAGATTGTTTTGGCTATTCAAAACAATCTTTGAATTTGTTTTGGTTCCATTTTAATTTTAGGATTGTTTTTTCTATTTCCGTGAAAAATGTCTTTGAAATTCTGGTAGGAATTTCACTGAATCTATAGATTGCTTGGGTAGAATGAATATTTAACCATACGAGTTATTCAAATCTATGAGCACATACAACTTTCTTCTTCTTTGTGTCTTCTTCAGTTTCTCATCAGTATTTTATTGTTTTCTTTTTTTTTTTTGAGTTGGAGTCTCACTCTGTCACCCAGACTGGAGTGCAGTGGCCGCTCCTGGCCACTGCAGCCTCAACCTGCTGGGCTCCGGTGATCCTTCTGCCTCAGCCTTACAAGTAGCTGGAACTACAGGCGTGCACTACCATGCCCGGCTAATTTTTTATTTATTGTAGAGATGAGGTCTCACCAAGTTGCCCAGGCGGGTCTCGAACCCGCGGGCTCAGGCAATCCACTCACTTCAGCCTCCCAAGGCGTGGGATTACAGGCTGAGCCACCGAGCCCGACTTTTTATTGTTTTCAGTGTACAGTCTTGCCCCTCCTTCGTTACATTTATGTCAAAAAATTGTATAACTATTTTTAGCTATTATAAATAATTTGTTTCATTGATTTCTTTTTCGGATAGTTAATTGTGAGTGTATAAAAATGCTACTGAATTTTGTATGTTGGTTTTGTAGCTTGCAACTTTACTGAATTAATTTATTGGTTTTAATAGTTTTTTATGGGAATCTTTAGGGTTTTCTAAATATAAGATCATGTCATCTTCAAACAGAGACAATTTAACATCTTCATTTCTGATTTGGACATCTTTTTTTCTTTCTCTCGCCTAATTGCTCCGGCCAGGGCTTCTAGTACTGTGCTGAATAAAAGTGGGGAAAGTGGGGATCCTTATCTTGTCTCTGGTTTTCGAGAAAAAGCTTTCAACTTTTCACCATTGAGTACAATGTTAGCTGTAGGTTTCCAAAACAAATGTTTATAACATTCAGGTTGCAAATAGAAATCCTTGAAACTAGTAAGACAAATTTTTAAAGTTTATAGGAAAACACTTTCCTTATCTTAGTCATAGAATTAGACAGAAACTCAATTTTGTGATGGCAAAACACGGTATAAGTATAGATTTCACTTATATTTTCCGATAACTAGATGTCTATACTTGGTTGTTTCATATTGAAACAAAGTAGTTGTAAATATACTTTGCATTCTTAAAAGTACCTGCAAGCCAGCATGGTGACTCATGCCTGTAATCCCAGCACTTTGGGAGCAGAGATGAGAGGATTGCCTGAGTGTGGGCGTTCGAGACAACTTGGCAAGACCTCCTCTCTACAATAAATCAAAAAATAAATTTAAAAAATTAGCCAGGTGTGGTGGTGCATGCCTGTAGTTCCAGCTATCTGGAAGGCTGAGGCGGAAGGATTGCCTGAGCCCAGCAGCTGGAGGCTGTGGTGGCTGTGAGTGTGCCACTGCACTCCAGCCTGGGTGACAGAGTGAGAGTCCTACTCAAAAAAAAAAAGTACATGCAAAAAATAACCTCCCATTTTTACTCACCATTCCTGTTTAAAACAAAACAAATGACCAAACAAAATAACGGTGATAATAACTTAAGTCTGGCTCAGAGATGTTGGGGCTTGGATGACTTGTTGCTACCTAGTGCACTGTATGTTTGTAACTGAGCACAACTGCATTCCTTTCCTCTCCTCCTTCTAATATATATTTTCCTTTTCTTTACAATTTCCTTTCCTTTTAAACCATTTACAAATGGTTAAGCCGTCCCTAAGCAGTTTTCTTTCATTTTTCTCTGTGAACTTGTTTTGAGAAATACTCATACCAGGCTCTCCCTCCAGTCTTTCATTCAAGAAAGATCGACGTGACTGATGTGGCTCCCGAGCACACAGGTGTTCAGGAATGAATGAGACATGACTGCCCACACACATTGTTTTTCTGGACGGGCAAAACAACATAAGCCACCCCTCCCCCTGCAGAGGGGTGGGGGAACAGGCCTATCCAGGCAAATTTCTTTGCACTGGCCTCTCTGCTGTCTGTTTCTCTGCTCCAGTCTGTTGGAGGGAGGGACAGACCAGTAGCCAGGTAGTCTCGGGCCTCTTTAGTGTCGGACAACCTTCCACATTGCTTTTGGGATATTTTTGCACCTTACTCCTCCTTTGGCGACCAAAAAGTGTGAGAAGAAATAAGGCCTATATACCCTTATGAGCCAGAAACACTGGTTTTGAGAGGATTTGTCTTAGGAGGGTGGATTTTGGCTTTGTCAAAATAACTAAAGGATTAACTGGAAGCCCTGGTCCCAATTCACAAAACCATGACTCTGCCTTCCGAAAGTCCACCCTTGGAAAGGAGGCCTGTGATGTGAAATGGGAATTATTCACAGGGGAACGATGAGAGAGGAGGGATTGGATGTCATATGACCGTGGAAACCAGGTTCAGAGCAGTCACCAGTGGACTGACGGCAAGTCGGGCTGGGGCGTCACCATGAGGGTCAACCTCTGAGGGGTGTGGCAGTGTCAAAACACATCCCTCGACTCCTTGACTGTCCTCCTACCAGGAGGTGGAGTCTATGTTCTGTTCTCTGGAACCTGGGAGGTCTTGTGGCTGCCTTTCTGAATAGAGGCAGTGAAAGTGAAGATGGGTAACTTCTACGGCTAGGTTAGAAAAGGCCACGCCGCTACTGGCAGTTTCTCCTGGGACACTCATGGGAACCTCAGCTGCCACATGAAATATCCACCCCCTTGAAGTCACCTCCTAAAAGACAAGAGAGAAATGTCCAAGGAACCGTTTTAGCCTGAAGTTGCTGGAATCTTCCCAGCCCCAGGGAGGTGTCAGACATGGGGTGAAGAAGCCTCCCAGGTGACCTCAATCCCATCCACTGCCTGAATGCCACTGGATAGAGACCCTGAGTAAGCACTGCCTGAGTCTATCCCACCAAAACCAATGAGAAAAATAAGCAAAGAACTCTTTTAAGCCATGTTTGGGGGTGACTTTTGTGTAGCAATAGTTAAGTTGACCAAGGCCCCAAGGCACACTGCAGAATACCTGGAAAGCCTGATGCTGATAAACTCAGTTTCTCTAGTGAAAACTTGGACAAGATGTCAATGGAATGCCTTCATGCTGAAGTAGATGGTGTCCATGTGAGGAAACGGTAAAAGGGCACTTCTCTCCAGCATGTGTCCGTCTCTACTGTGCATCGGTATGGACAGCAGTGAAGGAAGTGCTTTTCTCTTCCCCAGCATGGCCTAGGACAGAAAGGGGTCATGTGATGCATGGGGTCATCTTCTGGGAAAAGTCTTCCTCCTCGATTAGCAATAATATATATTTGAGAGGATCAATGCTTCTCCAGTCTCTGGATGCATTTATGTGAGGGGTGATGCCTGCATTCACCTTGTCGCCGTAACAGAAACCAACTCCTGACACGGCAGAGGGGGAAATGGAAGCCACTATCTCATCTTCATTTTCCTTCAGAGTTGACCAACCTAGAATTGCTGGTGCTAGCTTCTTGGTATAGAATAAATGTCCCTTTTTCTGCACATAGCTATCCAATTTTCTCAGCACCATCTGTAACAGGTTGTCCTTTCCCCAGTGTGTATCTTTGTCTGCCTTGTCAAAGGTCAGTTGGTTGTACGTATTTGGGTTTATTTCTGGATTCTCTATTCTGTTCCATTGGTCCATGTGTCTGCTCTTGTGCCAGTACCATGTTGTTTTGATAACTTCAGCCTTGTTGTATAGTTTGAAGTCAGGTAATGTGATGCCTCCAGCTTTGTTCTTTTTGCTTAGGATATCTTTGGCTAATCTGTCTCTATTTTTGTTCCAACATGAATTTTAGGATTAGTTTTCCTAATTCTGTGAAAAATGACATTGGTAGTTTGATAGGTATTGCGTTGAATCTGTAGATTGCTTTGGGTAATACGGTCATTTTAATAATGTTGATTCTTCCAATCCATGAGCATAGGACGTTTCTTCATTTGTTTGTGTCCGCTACAGTTCCTTTCATCAGTGTTTTGTAGTTTTCCTTGTAGAGATCTTCACCACCTTGGTTAAATATATTCCTAGGTATTTTAACTTTTTGGCTGCTATTGTAAATAGGATTGAGCTCTGGATTGGATTCTCAGCTTGGTTGCTATTGGTGTATAGCAGTACTACTGATTTGTGTGTGTTGATTTTTTATGCTAAGACTTTACTGAATTCATTTATCAAGTCCAAGAGTCTTTTGGAGGAGTCTTTAGGATTCTCTAGGTATAAGAGCATATCATCAGCATACAGAGATAGTTCGATTTCTTATTTTTCAGTTTGGATACCTTTATATCTATTTCTTGCCTGATTGTTCTGGCTAAGACTTCCAGTACTTTGTTGAATAGGAGTGTTGAAAGTGAGCGTCCTTGCCTTACTCCAGTTCTGAGGGGGAATGTGTTCAACTTTTCTCCATTCAGGATGACATGGCTGTGGGTTCATTATATATGGCTTTTATTATTTTGAGGAATGTTCCTCTGTGTCTATTTTGCTGAGGGTTTTTATCATGAAGGCATGTTGGATTTTTATAAAATGCTTTTTCTGCATCTGTTGAAATGATCTTATGATTTTTGTTTCTAATTCTGTTTATGTAGTGGATCATGTTTATTGACTTGCATATGTTGAACCATCCTTGCATCCTTGGAATAGAACCCCACTTAGTCATGGTGTATTTTTTTTTTAAATATGCTGTTGAATTTGGTTTGCTAACATTTTGTTGAAGAGTTTCACATCTATGTTCATAAGGGATTTTGGTTTGTAGTTTTCTTTTTTGTTATTTATTTTCCTGGCTTTGGTATCAGAGTGACACTGCCTTCATAGAATGAGTTAAGGGTGGATTACCTCCTCTTTACTCTTGTGAGATAGCTTCAGCAAAATGATCCCTATCTCTTCCCATATACAAAAATTAACTCAAGATGAATCAGAGACTTAAATGTCAGACCTGAAACCATAAAAATCTTTGGAAAAAACCTAGGAGAAACTCTTCTGGACATTGTCCTAGGCAAATAATTTATGGCTAAAACACCAAAAGCAAATGCAACAAAAATAAAAATAAACAAGCGGGACTTAATTAAACTAAAAAGTTCTACACAGCAGAAGAAATAATCAACAGAGCAAATAGGCAACCAGAAGAACAGGAGAAGATATTTGCAAACTATAAATCTGGCAAAGGACTAATGTCTGGAAGCTACAAGGAACTCAAACAAATCAGCAAGAAAAAAGCAAATAACCCCATTTTTAAAAGTGGGTAAATTACATGAAAAGAGAACTCCCAAAAGGAGATATACAAATGGCCAACAATACATGAAAAAATACTAAACATCACTCATTATCAGGGAAATCCAAATTAAAACCACAGTGGGATGCCACCTTACACCAGTCAGGATGGCCGTTATAAAAAATCAAAACAACAATAGATGCTGGCACAGATACAGAGAAAAGGGAAAACTTATACACTGTTGGTGGGAGTGTAAATTAGTACAACCTTTATGGAAAGTGAGTGGTGTGGAGATCTCTCAAAGAACTAAAAGTAGATCTACCATTTGATCCAGCAATCCCACTGCTAAGTATCTACCTTAAGGCATAGAGGTCGTTATAACAAAGATACCTACCTGCATGTTCATCACAGCACAAGTCACAATTGCAAAGATGTGGAATAAACCCGAATGCCCATCAACCGTTCAGTGGATAATGACAATGTGGTATATATACACCATGGAATACTTACTATTCAGCTCAAAAAGAATGAAATAATGTCTTTTGTATCAACTTGAATGACATTGGAGACCATCACCTTAAGTGAACTAACTCAGGAACAAAAAGCTAAACACTGCATATTCTCACTTATAAGTGGGAGCTAATCTAGGAATCTACAGAGACATAGAGAGTGGTATAATGGACAATTGGAGACTCAGAAAAAGGAAAAGGAAAGAGGTAAAGGGTCAAAAAAATCACCTACCAGGTACAAGGTGCACAGGTGGGGGTGGTGCGTACATTTAAAGCCCAGACCAAAACTATTTGCATCCCACAAAGGTATGGAAATAAAGATAAAAGAATAAATGTCCTTATTGTTTAAATCCCTGTTAGTTAAATTTTCTATTATTTGTAGCCCAAACCACAGCTGATACGCTCGACATAGTGTTTCTCCCAAGGAATGTGTGCTTTTTTGAATTTTCTTGATTTTAAATCATTTAGTGCATTTCCCATGAGTTTGCCTGATTTGCAAAGGAAAGCTGAGGAGACAATTAGTACTTAATAGAGGCAGGGAGACTGGTTTGCTGAACTAGTACTTAATAGAAGCAGGACTGGTTTGTTTTCGTCTTTTTGCCACTCAGGACTCTGTCTTTACTTTGGCAAGATGAGTAACTGCGTGTTTTGTTTCTTCTGTCTTTGCAAATTGTCTTGTGTGGAAAATGGTTTGCAGTCCAAAAGTGAGGTATGAAATGCCATGTCTGATCATTGTCTCTGATCGTTTTTGTAATCAAAGTTGTCGAGGTTGGAATAAGGCCCTTCCCTGTTTGACTTTAATATTCTACGATGGTCAGCTGCTATGGGCTGAATTGTGACCCCACAAATTCATGTGTTGAAATCCTAACCCCCAGGACCTCAGGATGTGACTGTATTTGGAGAAAGGGCCTTCAAGGGGTAAAGTTAACATGGGGTCATTAAAGTGGATACTAATCCAATATCGTTGGTGTTTTGGGACACAGAGAGACATCAGACACGCACACTCACAAAGGGATGACCATTATGTATAATCCCAACATTTTGGGAGGCCAAGGCAGGAGGATCGCTTGAGCCAAGTAGCTTGACACCAGCCTGGGCAACAAAGTGAAACCCTGTTGCTACAAAAAACAGAAAAATTAGCCAGACATCGTGGTGCACGCCTGTAGTCCTCGTTACTCAAGAAATTGAGACAGGAAGCAGTCATTTGCAAGCCAAGGAAAGAGACCTCGGAGGAAACAAACCTGCAATATCTTGACCTTAGATTTCCAGCCTCCAGAATTGTGCGAAAGTACCTTTCTGTTGTTTCTGCCACCCAGTTACTGTATTTTGTCATGGCGACCCCAAGAAGACTAACACATGAGCTATGTGATATTTAAAAGTAACAGTTCTGTCATCCCTTGAATCTATAAAACTGTAACTTAAGGGACACTTCCAAATAAGCTAAAATGCGATGCTCTATCCAAGGCCTTTACTTTTGAAGGCGTATACCATTTTTATTAACAGATTATCACAATTTCATCCCATCGGCACTGTACGTTGAATACACTTCTGAAGATCATGGTGGCATTAAATTGTTAGGCACCTTATTTGCTCACAGTTCTGTCTAACTTTGAAAACAGTAAGGAACGTGGGAAAATAAAGATTGAGGTGAGAGAAGCATTTTTCACGGAAGAAGATCTTGGAATCTTTTTGTGATCATGCTGTGTGTGAAGGAGATGGAATAAAATTTGAGTCATTGATTATAGACTGCTGATAACTGTGTGACAAAGTTGTCGGAAACACTATCACTTTAAACGTGTTAGTGACTAAGGGTACACTTGCCAGATTTTACTTTTGCTCAGAGTTTCCAAAACAGTAATTAGACCGTTTCCTAAAGAATATGACCCCCAGCCAGGCTCGGTGGCTCAGCCTGTCATCCCAGCACTTTGGGAGGCCGAGGCGAGTGGATTGCCTGAGCCTGCAGGGGTCGAGACCAGCCCGGGCGACTTGGCAAGACCTCGTCTTTACAATAAATCAATATAAAAAATTAGCCAGCGGGTCGACACTGGTGGGGCTGTGAGTGGCGGAGTGAGACTCCAACTCAGAAAAAAAAAAAAGAATATGACCCACGATCTATTCGATTAACTCATTTTAAAAGTTGTTTGGAGTCAAGTTTGTTCCCTTTGTATAATAATTCACATGATTAGTTTTGTGGCCTAATTCCAAATTCAGCTCATGAAACAGCCTGTCCCTAAGTAAATGGCAATTCTATTTTCCATTTAATTTCCTTTACAAAGAAACCCCAGTGGAAAGTCCTTGCTAACACTTATTTATTATTATATGGCAATTCATGGCAATCTGTAGTTACTCCGCTTTTCTCCCCGGGACCATTTTGATACTACGAAAATCACCAGGATATTTTCTAATAAAATAAAATAACAGACCCACAAGCATATCTAGGTTTTCTCAGGCCTGCTTCGGATAATAGCCATTGGGAAATATCCACCAAAGCAGCACACGGGTCTCTATAACAAAATGGTATTTCTTAAACTGTAGTTCATAGCAAAAGATACATAGAAAGCAGAATTTTTTAGTGTTTTCTTGCTCAGTTTTCAGTGGCATTCTTGAAAAGAAAAAGCTAAATTTATAAAACAAAGTCAATCGCCTTTGACATACTGATATGCAAATTAGGGAAGGGTGATCAATAGGTGCTGAGTAAAAACTGGAGAAGGGAAGTGTCCTTTATTTTTGAGTCAGGGTCTCAGCTTTAACTTCCTGGGGTTGGGCAATCCTTCCGCCTTAGCCTCGAGTAGCAACACATGCAATTTTGTTTTGCTGCCAAGAATATAGACAATTTATTTAAAAACTTGCCTGATTATGACACATTAATGATCAACTGCTAGAAAAGTAAACATATCAAATATAACTTTTTCTTTGGAAAATTTGGGAGCTAGTGTATATATGAACACAATTTTAACCTTTGCAAATAAGAAAATAATTTACACAAAAAGTGGCAAGTTTTAGAGGCAGTAAGCATATTGACAAACAGTCTGCCACACAAACTTTAAAGTAGTGCCAGAACTTTTGGAGGCTAAGTCAGGAGGATTGCTTGAGCCCAGGAGCTCAAGACCAGCCTGAGCGACATCCTGAGACCTCATCTCTACAAAAAAAACAGAAAAACTAGTCAGGTGTGGTGGCACATGCCTGTAGTCCCAGCAACTTGAAAGGCCCATGAGTTTGAGGATGCAGTGAGCTGAGATTGTGCTACTGCACTCCAGCCTGCACTCCAGGTTTTACTGTGCAACAGAGTAAAACCCTCTCTCTCTCTCTCTCTCAACAAAAGTAATAATATAAAAAAAGAAAACAAAACTCTGCAAAAACATTTTATCATTTTACAAATATTTTATTAAGTGCTACTTGCTTTCATATAGCACCAGTCTACAAAATTCTTCCTATTTTTAATTAGATTGCCAAGACTGCAAATGGACATCTGTGTGTGAGGGGAAGAGGATTAGATTCAATGATCTCTTTTGCAGCTATAAAAGTCTGTGGCTTTATTACAAATAGATCATGACTTTAATAACTGAAATTTATCTAGCATTTAGATAAGTGGAAGGCACTGCCCTCAGTGCTTTGTAAAGGAGCCTGTGAGGCTACAGGGTTATGTTGAATAAAAAAAAAATAGCTCCAAATTAGGAAAAAATTTTGAAGATTAAAATTTAAGTTTATATTAACTAGAAAATGCATTATCTCTGTGGTTCAAATAGTCTCAGCTAAAAGAGGGATCTCATCTCCAACTCAGGGACTCTTGGTTATCCTGCAATACCCATTCTTTCCTTTTCCATCAGTCAGGAACATGGCTGCTTGGAATAAAGACTACATTTCCCATCCCCCCCTTGTGGCTAGGTACAGCCATGTGACTAAGGTCTGGCCAATAGAATAGAAACAGAAGTCTTGTGGGATAACTTACAAGCATCAGCTTTATGAGACTGTGTACATGCTTTAGTTAGATCATCAGATTCTACTGTTTTTGCTGTTTCTTTGGGAAGGGTGTTTTGTTTTTGTTACTTTTGAGTCAGATTCTGCCCCGGATGGAATGCCGTGGCACGATTATGGCTCACCACAGCCTCAAACTCCTCGATTCAAATGATTCTTCTGCCTTAGCCTCCCAAGTCGCTTGGACCATAGGCGTCAGCCACACCTGGCTAATTTTTGGATTTTTTCATAGAGACGCGATCTCACTATGTTTCCCAGGCTTGAACTCCTGGGCTCAAACAGTTCTCCTGCCTTGGCCTCCCAATGTGCTGGGATTACAGACCTGAGGCCACCACGCTGGCCTGGGAAGGGATTTTTTTGTACCATGAAATAACATATCCTGCTAAATGATTTCTGCATGTCCCAGGATAATACAGCATGAGTTTTGTGTACTTATTATTATTTTTTTAATACTGAAAACAATAGAAAGAAGAACGTTGGAGTCAAGCCATTGGATTTTAACGGATGTTGTGAACAAAAAGTTGCAAAGTAAACAGATAGGACACGAAGACGTAAAGTAGTGGATATTAGAAATGAAGTTGATTGGTGAAGTCTGTGTTCATTCTTGAACCATCAAAGGAGCTGTCAGCATGGCAAGCAGAAATGCTTGCTTTTACTATGTAACAGCCCTGTTCATTTATGACCTTGATTTTGGGATTTTCAAGCTCATGGGCCACTTCCTCAGAAAAAAACAGCTCACAATTTAATATGGCTCACTATCACAGAATATATTTTCTGACATGTCCTCTAGATTTTTCTCCTTTTCATTTGTCACATCATTTATTGAGGCAACTTTCAGAACTAGAGCTGACCCATGAACTCTGCCGCTTTTCTACCTCTCATTTCCTTTGCCAAGGATATCCTTATCTTGCTGGACGAGTCCTGCAGAACCATGGCTTGGTTCACATATCGCTCTTTCGGGAAGTCCATCATCTTCAGAAGCCTGGCTTAGAGACCCACTGTGCGCCCAACCCCCACACACCCCTCTGCAATGCACCCATCACTCTGGGTTGCAGCTTTGCTGTACTGTGAGCTCCTGAAAGCCACGAGTCATGTCTTTCATCTCTGTCTTCCCAGATTCCAGCAAAGTGCCTGTCTGACAGCAAATGTGCAACAAGCTCTCTTTAATTTTTTGAACACATTTTTCTCTGATCAGATGAAGGAAAAAAAACCCCTCAAACCACATGTTTTTTTAATGCACTTTTATTTATTTATTTATTTATTTTTTGAGTTGGAGTCTCACTCTGTCACCCAGACTGGAGTGATGTGTTGATGGCTAATGTATTTGGTTGCCGGAGTATAAAAGAAACCGAACAGTGTTCATTTCTCTTCAAATAATTCCTCTACTGTTTTAGTTAGTGACCCTTCAGATTCCTTCATGTGGCAGTGTTCTTTTTTTTCCAAGTAATGTTTTCTGGAAATGCTTGTTAGAATTCAAAGTCCCAGGAAGCTGACTTGGTAGGATTACCTCATCAGCATCAACCAGGGCCATTTTCCAATGGCCTCCCCAAGAGCTGGGTGAGGTGGGCCTTCAGAGTGTGGGGAGTCCAGGGGCTAGGCTGGAGGGATCCTTGGTGGGGGGGAGGCAAAGATGGAAAGAGCAAAGTGCCACGATGCGAGAGGACCCAGCAAATGACCAGCACCCCATCTTGGTGGATATCGGAGCTGGCAACTTTGCTTCTCTCCCCAGGGTGGCAGTAGATCTGGGTTTTAGTGCCATAAAGTCAAAGCCACATAGCTCTTGTGTGTCCGCCTATTTAAACATCAGCTGTCGCAAACCTGGGGTGCTGAGGAAATATTAGCTTTATGTGCATCAAAGGATTATTGTGGGCATTGCATTGAGCAGTACTAAATGCAATATATACATATTTCATAAATGTCTTCTTTCATTGGTCAATTTAAAAATTATTTTAAAGATGTGGTGTACAATTCAGGGTTAGGTATACAGATATTCATTATGCAGGTGCCCTTGTTGATGAGGTGTGCTCCCCCACCGCAGGATCCCACTCCTGCCAATCCCATCCCCCATCCCTGGCAATTTCCCACGACTGATAATCTTTTTCTTTCTTTCTTTCTTTCTTTTTTTTTTTTTTGAGTTGGAGTCTCATTCTGTCACCCAGACTGGAGTGTAGTGGCTGCCTCCAGCCACTGTAGCCTCGACCTGCTGGGCTCCGGCGATCCTGCCACCTCAGCCTTCCAAGTGGCTGGAACTACAGGCACGCGCTAACAGGCCCGGCTAATTTTTGATTTATTGTAGAGATGAGGGCTCGCCAAGTTGCCCAGGCAGGTCTCGAACCCGCGGGCTCAGGCAATCCACTCACCTCAGCCTCCCAAAGCGTGGGATTACAGGCTGAGCCACCAGCCTGGCTGATAATCCTTTTCTTACAGTATTATTGTCCAAGGTCCGCTTATGAGTGAGAACATGGGGATACTCAGTTTCTGTGAAAGATCACTCAGTATTATAGACTCTAAGTCCATCCAAGTTGCTGTGAAGTTCATAATTTTGTTCTTCCTTATGACTGTGTAATATTCCGTCGTGTATGTGTACCACATTTTTTTTTTTAATCCAGTCCTCTTTTGATGGGCAGCGCGGTTGGTTCCATGTTTTTGCTATTGTGCACATTGCTGCGATAAACATGCCTGTGCAGGTATCCTTTTCATAGAGTGATTTGAGTTCCTCTGGGATTGCAGGGTTGTATGGATGGTCGATTTTTAGATCTTTTAGGGATTGCATTGGTTAATTTTTTTTAACTTTTAATTTAAAGATGTGGGGTGCAATTCAGGGTTAGGCATACAAACGTTCATTATGCAGGTATCCTTGTTGATAAAGTGTGCCCCTGCCTCCCCTGGCAGTTTCCCTCAACTGCCAATCTCACCCCTTCTCCCCTGGCAGTTTCCCACCACTGCCAATGCCTTTGTTATAGTATGATGATAATTGTTCAAGGTCCGCTTATGAGTGAGAACATGTGATACTGAGTTCTTTGTTTCTGTGAAAGATCACTCAGTGTTATAGACTCTAACTGGTTGATTTAAAAAAATGATTTCCCTTCCTTTAATTCTTTCCTGCTTAACCTTCTTTTGACTGTTACTTTGTACCTACCATATCAGTACTGTTCCTCCCTCAGAATATTTTCATCTCTTTTCCCGGTGTCTTAAACCATCCTACCCACTTTGGGGTAGTGATCTGTGGCATGGTCATAAGTTCCTCTCCACTATTGTCCATCTCAGACCCAGAGAACAAAACCGTGAGGACTTAGATGTGACTAGGATGTGTCCTTCAGTTTCAGGCTCGTGATATGTCAAAGAATACTTGCGATACATTTCAATGGACTTGAAGTGTTAGAAGAAGCCTTCTTGCTTTTTTGAGAGGATACAGGGGTCCTTCTGTCACTTCTTTGCTGTTTATACGATATGCAAAGGCATCTTTTCATGAGAGCCCTGCGGTCGTAGCCACTTACAAAATGCCCACCTTTTCCTGGAAGCCTACATGTTCCTTCGATTTGTAACTGCATTCCTTTTGCCTTCTTTGCTTTCCAGCATAAAATCTGTCTATAAAAAAGATGTCACGTAACCCTTTGAATGCTCTCTACGACAGGAAAGAGGAAATGAAATTTGATATGCATCTGTGAATGAAGGAAATGTGTTGCTAGGGACACCACTCCCAGGCAGTGACATCATCAGCGAGGAGTCCATGGCCCTAATGACCCCAGGGTCCTGCTCTTTCCCTAGGTCATCCAGTTCACAGGAGGGTTTTGCCCTCAGGTAAAGAAAGTTCTACACCACGCTAAGTGTGATGGCCAGGAGCTAAAAAACTTCTAGAGACAGCCAGGGCTCGGTGGCTCAGCCTGTAATCCCGCGCCTTTGGGAGGCTGAGGTGAGTGAATTGCCTGAGCCTGCGGGTTCGAGACCCGCCTGGGCAACTTGGCGAGACCTCATCTCTACAATAAATCAAAATGAGCCGGTCGTGGTAGCGCGCGCCTGTAGTTCCAGCTACTTGGAAGGCTGAGGCAGAAGGATCGCCGGAGCCCAGCAGGTCCAGGCTGTGGTGGCCGGGAGCGGCCACTGCACTCCAGTCTGGGCGACAGAGTGAGATTCCAACTCAAAACAACAACAACAACAAAAAACTTATAGAGACTGTAGCACAAAGGAGATTCCCCTGTGCTTGGCAACTGGTTGTCCAGACAGACTGGAAGGAGTCAAAATTTCAATTAAAGTGTGTTCAGTCTGATGTCTGTCAATAGCAGTATTTGACACATCGAATAGGGCTTGGTTTAACTGGCTTTTTAGCTACCAAGCACCGAGCACAGCACACAAAAGGTGAGCAAATGCTATGTGCTGAGGAAAGGAATCCATGAAAACAGTTTTCCCAATCAAGAAGCATAAAGCACGTACTTTCTTAAAGGGAAAATGTTCCTGCTAGGGGTTGAAAGTGTGTGTCCTTCACAAACTCAAGTGCTACAGCCCTAATCCCCAATGGGATGGTATTTGGAGATGGGGCCTTCGGGAGGGGATTAGGTTATGAGTGTGAAGACCTTGTGAATAGGATTAGTGCCTTTATATGAAAAGACACAGTGGCTGGAGTGCACGATGGTTGCAACCCTGAATTGCCACTGCATTCCAACCTGGCAACACAGTTAGACCCCATCTCTAAAAAAAGGAAAGAAAAGAAAAGAAAATACACGAGAGAGTTCACTTCCTTTCTCTCTCTCTCTGCCGTGTGACGATTCAACAAGAAGACAGCCATCTGCAAATAAGGAAGAGTTCCCTCACCCTCTGCCAGCATCATGATATTGCATTTCCAGAACTGTGACTGTGAGAAATAAATGTGTTTAAGCCATCTAGTCTATGGTATTCTAGTTATAGCAGCCTGGACTGACCAGACAGTTTCTAAGTGCTTCATAGGGACTTACTTGAAAGGTGGTACCTATAGAAACCTAGAAGAAACTTAGCTTATTCTTAGTTTCGTCTTTTTGCCTCAGCATAGCCATTAGGACAGCCCAACCTTTTAATTAATGGTTTAGCATAATAATCTCTGGTAAACTTTAACTTTTAGGTTCCTTGTCAAGGCCTAAGGTCAAAGATCACCCTTTGTCTGGCCAAAGTCATAAAAGTGATAATAGGACCACCTTTGGTCAAGGAGTTTGTGAATTGCAAATGTCTAACAAGTCTCTTGCAGGAAAAACCCCTCCAGGCCCAAACTCCCCAAGTTAACCAATCCAGCCCTGGGTGACCCACATGACACAGGTAGACCCCCCATGGCAGCAATCATGTGAATAACCCACACTTCTGCCCGCTGTCCATCACCTGACGTCAGTGCCTGCACTTGCCTGCCCATCTACGTGATGACGTAGAGCAGCCCATCACATGATGACGTGATGACCACCCAAGCACCTTCTTAGTGATCTTCCCCCATCAAGGGGAATGGTTAAAAGGACTCAACCACAAGCAGCCAGCGGCCATTGCCTTGGTAGACTCTGGTGTGGCCATGTGCTCTTGGAGCTGTGGCTGTCGCCAGGCTTCCTGGCTTTGGGCCCCTCCCCCACCTTGGGGAGGTGAATTTTCTCTCTCCTTTCTACGTCTCTCTCTAATTTACTTTTAAATAAACTTTTCTTTTTTAACTTCTTTGTGTGTTGCAGTTCTTTGCATTACTCAGATCTCTGGGTTGCGCCTCTCACCTCTCAATCCATCCATCCACCCTTACCCTATCCGTGCCCCAACGTGACTCATTTACCAACAGTGTGAGCTGAGCTGGTATTCGATATACAGAGGGTGCGAAAAGATAAATATAGGTCATATTTGATTTCTGCAATTACAAGAGGTGCTCAAAGTGGTTACCATCAACATCCAGGCACTTCTGATTATGGCAAACTTTTGCAGAACTTGTTGCTATGCAAGGCCTCAGGGATCTTCCTTTGCGCACATCACACACAGTACCACGGGTCTCAAACTTATGAATGCATACAATTGTTTTTTTTTGAGTTGGAGTCTCTCTCTGTCACTCAGGCTGGAGGGCAGTGGCACGCCTCTTTGGCCACCACAACCTCAACCTGCTGGGCTCCGGCAATCCTTCCGCTTCAGCCTTCCAAGTATCTGGAACTACAGGCGCGCACCACCATGCTCAGCTACGTTTTTGATTTATTGTAGAGATGAGATCTTGCCAAGTTGCCCGGGCTGGTCTCGAACCTGCAGACTCAGACAATCCACTCGCCTCGGCCTCCCAAAGTGCTGGGATGACAGGCTGAGCCACTGAGCCCGGCCATACTACAAAGTGTGTTGGAGAGTCTGTAGCAGAATCATGCCTTCATTGTGCTTCTACAACCTTCTCGAATTCCAAGTACCACTTCAAAATGGTCTTGCGCTCTTCGAACAAAAACCATGCCCCCGCCATTTTCTTTGACCATCCCGCTGGTCCCATGGCGACACTAGCATTCATTTGATGAATGCCATCTTTTGAGAGAACGCCACACTACACATTGCTACTGTAATTCAATTCAACTTCGAAAAGCAATACTTAGATAGCATTGCTTGAAATGTGCATACATTTTTTTGGCACCCCAGTACTTACTAGGAGTATTTCTTGACTGTGTCTCCACTACACGATGTCTGTTGGCATCGTTCTGAGTTCTGGTGTGTATTTAAAATGAATAAAGTGGCTCCTTTAATTATATTGTATAACTCCGATTTAATCTGTCATAATGACGTCTCCTCCACCACTCTGAATTAATATCATTTCATCCATCCATGCTAAGCCAATCTGATCGCTTTGCTTTTCGTGGGACGGCACAGATGTTGACCACTGAATTGCTATTTATCCATGGGAGAGTCACTATCCCTTCTCTCCTGCTTCCAAAGTAATGGAAGCTCAGATTTTTCGATGGACACACGGGTAGCCAGAAGAAATGACATCTCCAGGCCTCTCCGTTGCAGATGGATGTGTACATGTGACTAAGCTCTGGGCAATGAGATACAACCACAATTTTCAAAGAGCAGCTTGTGAGAACCTTCCTTGAAAGACAATGAAGGACACCACCGGTGCCCCTTCTTTCTTTTTTTGTCTTTTGTTCTTCGAGCAGATGTTTGTGTGTCATGTCTTGCATTGGAGCAGCCATCGTGGATGCTACGATGCCTCAAAACAGAGGCCTTATCAGTGGAAGAACAGGACAGAAGGAACCCGGGTGTCTGAGGACGCCTGAAACCTTTCACCTGTTGATAGCCTGCTCCTCGATTCTTGTGAGCATGTTAGTCCCTGTTGCAAGTGGCGGGAGCCTGTGGCCAAGGAGGGTGACATCTTAGGGGGCACGGGCAGCATCCTTGCAGTCTTGCAAGGTGCATGCAGGACGACAGCAGGCACTGCTTGTCGAGGGACACAAGCCCACCCTGTTGGGTCTGCCCCTCCCCCTTCCCTCGGGACACATAGACACAAATCTGGTGTTGCAGAATGTCACAGCAATGAGACACAGATGTGTGCCCTCCCACCCTTCTGGAGCCGAGACACACAGTCTTCTCAGAAGCTCTGTCCGCTGTCCTGGGGGTGCAGGGTGGTCCCCCAAATCCAAGCCATCAACACATCTATTTTAACACCTGTAAAATAACTCAATAATATAACAAAGATCAAGCGAAAAGCCTAGTATGAGTATATCCATCCTTATGACAGTCTAATGGCACATCCAATGGCACGTGTCACTGTCACTGGGACTAGTTTACTTTGCTTGACTTTCTCTCTTTTTTTTTTGAAAGCAGGATTTATTGAGAAGACAGAAAAGCTCCCACAGCCAGAGGGGACCTGAAGAGGTTGCCCTGCTTACTATCAAAAGATTGCTGATGTAAACATGCAATGCCAGGCAGCAGCCGTTCATGGCTCTGTGCTAACTCATGCTGGGAGCTGGGACGTAAGAAGTCTAACCTGTTCTGCAAAACTAACAACATGCCCAGAAATAGAGGGCCCGGAAGAGCAGAAAGAAGACCTACTGGGCCCCTGGCACCTGGACTCCACTCCTAGCACGGCAGAGAGGCAGGACACTGGGCACGCGATTTAGCTGCTCTGCCTTTCGGGCTCTGTAAGTGTGAAGCAAGGGTGCTGGTTCCAGAATTCTTAAGGCCCTTTGAAGATCCATCACTTGTCATTAGATCAGCTCAGCCATGGTCTCTTGGCTTTTTTGTAAGTGTGCAACGCATCTGCTGAGTTTACATACAGTAAACAATATTGCCTATATTTCATCAGAACAAATAAAGCAAAGACTTCTCATCTTTGGATGTATATTTTAGCATCCACACTCGTAAGAACAAGAAGTAAGTAGCATCTTGCGTGCTTTTTGGCAAATGAAATGGAATGTGAACAGAGGTGGGCTTGTGAAGCCAGGATGGTCCTCACCAGTCCTGCGACCCTGCCCAGTTGGCTTTTCTCTGTTTTCAGCTTCTTCATTGAGGTTTTCCTAGTGACTGCGGGCTGGACTGAACCCACATGTGAACATCCACTTGGCCATGGCCATTGATTTGGGCCCCTGGCCTCCAGGTGGCCATCCCTTACCTGCCAGTCTCCTTTATTTTGTTGAATGCTGGATTTTCCCCAGTGGTTGAATGCTGGATTTTCCTCCCGCTTTATTTTTATTTTTTATTTTTTGAGTTGGAGTCTCACTCCTTCACCTAGGCTGGAATGCCATGGCATGCTCACGGTCACCCCAGTGTTGACCTTCTGTGCTCCAACGATCCTTCTGCCTCAGCCTTCCAAGTAGCTGGAACTACAGGCGTGCACCACCACGCCCGGCTAAATTTTTTTATTTGTTGTAGAGACAAGATCTCACCAAGTTGCCTGGGCTGGTCTCGAACCCACGGGCTCAGACAATCCACTCACCTCGGCCTCCCAAAGTGCTGGGATGATAGGCTGAGTCACTGATCCCGGCCACCACTGCTAGTCTCGATGATTCCTCTTGACCTTCTGGGTGACGACTGAGCTTCCAGCATGCCTCAGCACAGCTTTCAGGGCTTAGGCTGGCGTCCACACTCACTGGCCATCTGGAGGATTTCAAAATACACAGATACCCAGGACCCACCCAGGGGTCTGATTTAACTGGTCCGAGGGTGGCACTCCTACATCGGGTACATATGTTTTTCAGTCTCCTCTATGATGTTTTTCATGCAGTCTGGCTTAAGATCACCAGGGCCACTCAAGCCAAGCCATACGGTGACCTCCAGGTGGGTAGATGGAGGTGGAAGGAACTTGGTGAGACAGGCACAAAGCCCACACTACTGCTGTGTGGTGATATTAGCGTGTCTGCTGAGATTCACATCTTGCTCCTGTCTGGAGAGTTGAATGAGTGCTGGGCAGTGCCCTGAGATGCAAGGCCAGCCATTTAAACTCCACTTCTGTGAGCTGTGACAGAAACAATAAAGGCACAAGACATCATATCAAAGCGCGTATAAAAACACTCATTGCCTGGTCTTCTATCTAACTGCATGTACCTCTCTGTTGTGAATGTGGCTTTACGTGTCCCTTACATCCACAGCATTTTATTTAGGGGGCAGTTTGTGGGTTTTGTTTAAAGCTATTACTACCAAGAAAAAAAAAATACGAGAAAATAAGCCATTCTATGCATAAAGCTACACTTTTTTTTTCCTTTTTGGAAAAGGTAGACCGCGTAGGAGAGTTTGAAATGATTCTCTCAGTTTAAACAAAGAGTGAGAACTTAATATCCTTCCAGCCTGACAGCTGAGCGTGTGGGAGGCAGCCAGAGGGAGGCTGGAGGAGGCTGTCAAACCTTGCCCAGAGGCTTCCACGTTGTGTGCAGTGCACCTACTGAGCCACCCGCCCGTGAGCAGGAAGCTAATTCTTGGAAAGCCAAGATGAAACAATGCTGCCGTGCTCCCTTCACTGTCCACACACAGCACTGATGTTTGTCTTTCGTAACTTTTCCAGGCGTGCAATTTCCTAAAAAAAAAAAAAGCCAAAGCAAAGACAAGAGCACATCTTTCTTTCTATTTATTTTTATTTTAAAATTTATTTTTTATTATTATAAAGATGTGGGGTACAACTCAGGGTTAGGTATACAAAAAAGGGTACCCTTGTCGATGAGGTGTGTCCTTCCCTCCCCTAGCAGTTTCCCTCAACTGCCACTCCCACCCCTCTCCCCTGGCACTTTCCCACTACTGCCAATCTCTTTCTTTTTTTTTTTTTTTTTGAGTTGGAGTCTCACTCTGTCGCCCAGACTGGAGTGCAGGGGCCACTCCCGGCCACCGCAGCCTCGACCTGCTGGGCTCCGGCGATCCTTCCGCCTCAGCCTTCCGAGTAGCTGGAACTACAGGCGTGCACTACCACACCCGGCTAATTTTTTGATTTATTGTAAAGATGAGGTCTCGCCTGCCCAGGCGGGTCTCGAACCCGTGGGCTCAGGCAGTCCACTCCCAAAGGCGCGGGATTACAGGCTGAGCCACCGAGCCCGGCCAATCTCTTTCTTATAGTATTATGATCATTGCTCAGGGTCTGCTTCTGAGTGAGAACATATGGGACTCTGTTCTTTGTTTCTGTGATAGATCACTGAGTATGATCGACTCCAAATCCATCCAAGTTACTGTGAAGTCCATATATTTGTCCTTCTTTATGGCTGCATAATATTCCATTGTGTATATGAACCACATTTTAAAAAATCCAGTCCAGTTTTGATGGGCAGCATGGTCGGTTCCATGTTTTTGCAACTGTGAATAGAGCTGCAACAAACATGCATGTGTAGGTCTCTTTTTGGTAGAATGACTTGAGTTCTTCCGGGTATATTCCCAATAGGGCGATTGCTGGGTCATAGGGAAGGTCAATTTCTAGTTCTTTCAGAAACCGCCACACTGTTTTCCAAAGAGGATGTACTAGTCTGCATTCCCACCAGCAGTGTAGGAGTGTTCCTTTTTCTCCACATCTTTGCCAGCATCTCCTATTGTTTGTTTTATTAATGATGGCCATTCCAAGCTGGGCTCGACGGCTCAGCCTGTAATCCCGCGCCTTGGGAGGCTGAGGTGAGTGGATTTCCTGAGCCCGCGGGTTCGAGACCCGCCTGGGCAACTTGGCGAGACCTCATCTCTACAATAAATCAAAAATTAGCCGGCGTGGTAGTGCGCACCTGTAGTTCCGGCTACTCGGAAGGCTGAGGCGGAAGAATTGCCAGAGCCCAGCAGGTCCAGGCTGCAGTGGCCGGGAGTGGCCACTGCACTCCAATTTGGGCGACAGAGTGAGACTCCAACTCAAAAAAACAAAACAAAACAACAAAAAACAAAAAGACAATGATGGCCATTCTTACTGGGATGAGGTAGTATCTCAAGGTGGTTTTGATGTGCATCTCTCTGATGATGAGTGAGGCTGAGCACTTTTTCAAGGAGCACGTCTTTCCTTCTTTTTTTTTTGAGTTCTCACTCTGTCGCTCAGACTGGAGTGCAGTGGCACGCTCCCAGCCACCACAGCCTCGACCTGCTGGGCTCAAGCGATCCTTCCGCCTCAGTCCTTCCAAGTGGCTGGAACTACAGGTGCGCGCTACCACGCCCGGCTCATTTTTTTATTTATTGTAGAGATGAGGTCTCGCCAAGTTGCCCAGGCGGGTCTCGAACCCGCGGGCTCAGGCAATCCACTCACCTCAGCCTTTCAAAGCGCGGGATTACAGGCTGAGCCACCGAGTCTGGCGGAGCATGTCTTTCTAAAAGCAAATCTTCTGTATTTGAATCTGAGATACGATCTAAACAGCGTTGATATAGTAGAATGTCCCCCATAAACCTTATTAGGAACCCCCTTCCCGGATTTTGATTACATACAAGCGCATCTGAGTCCTCTTGGACACGGCCTCCCCCGCCGTTGGAGGGTTCCCCGTGGCACCCTCACCTGCTTTTGGCCACCTGGCCCTGCTCGGGCCTCGTCCTCACTTCCGAAAGCCGGCCACCCTTCTCCTTGTGTGCCATGAGGCGGGCACCCTCACGTAGAGTCTCAGCGCCTCTTGCGAGGCCCCCGGGGCCTCCTGGTCAGGCTGCCTCCCTGGCAGGACGCCCCAAGCCCTGTCGCTGGAGCAGGCAGGCCATCGTTCCCCAGCGTCAGCACAGAGGAAAAGTGACGTTTCCTGGGCTGACACGCAAAATGCTGTGTGGAGTGTATGGACCAGGGCGAGCACTCTGCCAATCATCGTTTCTGAAGGACGCCTTCCAGATTCTCCGCCGTCTAAGCCCCGTTACTATTCGGTTGTGTTCACAAGCCTTCTGCGGACACCACTCTGCTCCAGTTCGTTGCCTAAGACATTTCCTGCTCTTTCATTTCTTCAGCTTTTCATTTTGAACTCTGTACTTAAAATGTGCACTCCTAGTCCTGTAGAATCTTCCTTTTCTTGACATGTTTTAGGGACTGCATCAACAGGTAGTGCTTTTTCCCTCCCAAGAACTCTAGCACATCTTTTTAAAAAATTTTATTATAAAGATGTGGGGTACAATTCAGGGTCAGGTATACAAACGTTGATTGTGCAGGTACCCTTGTGGATGAGGTATGCCCCTCCCTCCCCTGGCAGTTTCCCTCAGCTGCCGATCCCACCCCTCCCCAACAGTTTCCCACTACTGTCAATAGCTTTCTTATAGTATTATAATTGTTCAAAGTCCACTTATGAGTGAGAACATATGGTACTCTGTTCTTTATTTCTGTGATAGATAACTGAGTATGATAGACTCCAAATCCATCCAAGTTGCTGCAAAGTCCAAATATTTGTCCTTCTTAATGGCTGCGTAATATTCCATTGTGTATATGAACCACATTTAAAAAAAATCCAGTCCAGTTTCGATGGGCAACATGATTGGTTCCAGGTTTTTGCTGCAATTCTTAAGGTCAGGAGGTATTCATGGGTCTCAGGCTTCTCTTACTGCCTGTGTTCTAGATGACCTTTCCAAGGGTGTTGGTACATTCAAAGCTTATTTCTGCCTCCGGAGCAAAGGACAGGCTTGTTTATGGTCCAACACAACAAAACGATGTGTCCCTGTAGGGCAAAGGCCAGTTGTCCTGATCTCACGATCCTTTCCTGTAATGCAACCCATTGTCCATGTAGGGGTCACTCAGTTCTCTCTGTATTGCCCTGTAGGAACCGGGGCTTGGGAACTGGGGTAAATGGTGACACTTTGGTGACTGCCAATACTATGAGCAATAAATCCATGCATTTTTTTTTTTTGAGTTGGAGTCTCACTCTGTCACCCAGACTGGAGTGCAGTGGCCGCTCCCGGCCACCACAGCCGCGACCTGCTGGACTCCAGCGATCCTTCCACCTCAGCCTTCCAAGCAGCTGGAACTACAGGTGCGCGCTACCACGCCCAGCTAATTTTTGATTTATTGTAGAGATGAGGTCTCGCCAAGTTGCCCAGGCAAGTCTCGAACCCGCAAGCTCAGGCAATCCACTCACCTCAGCCTCCCAAAGGTGCGGGATTACAGGCTGAGCCACCAAGCCCGGCTATTCAAAACATTTCTTGTGTGATCAGACCTCATTTAAGAAACCATGGCAGGCTGACTTCTTACCTTGCTGTAGGATAATATCTCAGATCCTTTGCGGTTATTGGCAGCTATAATTATTACTGGGTTGTTTGAACTCCTAATTTTTTTTTGTAGCAATTTATTTTTTCTTCCCTTTCTTTGTCATTGACTTGTGGAGAAACTGGGTCATTTGTTTTTTTCTCTGCAGGAGGGTCGGTGTCCTGGATTGAGCTGACTTTTTCCTGTGATGTCATTTATCTGTCCCTTGGATTTCCCCCAAATTATTTTCATATTGTTCTTCCAGCTTTCAGTTACACTGTCTCCAGGTCGCTTTTGAGTCATATTTGACTTTCATGTATGTGTGTTTCGGGTCTTTGTTACTACATTGAAGTCTTTTATGGGCAGGGGTTCTTTTGGTTTTCCTTAAAACAAACAAACAAACACTCCTGCAGCTCCTACAGTAACAGCATTTGCTGAATGAATGTTCAGGATAAAAATGACTGGCCAGGCTCGGTGGCTCAGCCTGTCATCCCAGCACTTTGGGAGGCTGAGGTGAGTGGATTGCCTGAGCCCAGGAGTTCAAGACCAGCCAGGGCAACTTGGTGAGACCTCCTCTCTACAACAAATAAAAAATTAGCTGTGTGTGGTGGTGCGTGCCTGTAGTTCCAGCTCCTTGGAAGGCTAAGGGGGAAAGATCGCCGGAGCCCAAGAGGTTGACACTGGGGTGACTGTGAGTGTGACACTGGGCAACCGAGTGAGACTCCAACTCAAAAAAAAAAAAAAAAAAAAAAAGGTTGGGCTCGGTGGCTCAGCCCATAATCCCAGCACTTTGGTAAGCTGAGGCTAGTGTATTGCCTGAGCCCGTGGGTTCAAGGCCAGTCAGGGCAACTTGGTGAGACCACCTCTCTACAATAAATAAAAACTTAGCTGTGTGTGGTGGCGCGTGCCTGTAGTACCAGTTCCTTGAAGGGCTGAGGTGGAAAGATCGCCAGAGCCCAGGGTGTCGGCGCTGGGGTGGCCATAAGTGTGCCACTGCACCCCAACCTGGGCGACCGAGCGAGACTCCAACTCAAAAAAAAAGACTAAAAAAACACGAGTCATCCTCTCTTATTCTTCCCCAGAGAGCACAGTGCACACATGCAGAAGGAGTAACCCAAAGCCTGCCGCAGAATACCTGGGATGGGTGCTTCATGTGCAGGATGAACCAGAGAGACATGCAAGGTGCTCGCAGTGGGGGCCCTGGTGTTGGGTACATGTCACCCTACACAGGGGCTACGATCGAGAGCTGCGTCTTTGTGACTCCATGCTCCCTGCCGCTCTACGAGGTCAAATGTTGGAAAGCCAAGACCAGATCTTAAAAAAATGGCTTCCCATGGTCCTCCCCGCCACTGTCAGACCCAAAGTGTGTCCATATCCATACACACCAATGCAGAGCAGGGGACTTGGGGAATCCCTCACCTTAGCGATGGGCAGTCACATACACAATGCCAATCCCAAGTTCCCCATGGTGCAAAGGGGCACGCAAACAGAGTTGCATTTTTTATTTTAATTTTTTCTTTTTGAGTTGGAGTCTTTTTTATGGCAACAAGGGAAGACAGGGCAGAGGGCTGCAGTCTGAGCTCTTAGGTGAATGTTTTGCCTTTTACCTTTTACCCTTTGCTCAAGGAGGTCAGAGCTAACCAAAAACTCAACTCCCAGCAGGGCCTGACTTTTGTGATATCTAAATGGTTTACCCCGAGAAGAGACTGTGTGTGGGCACAGCGTTTTTTTTTTTGAAATTTCCTAGTTTCTTTTCTTTTTTTTCTTTTTTTCCCTGCTTTTCAAGGAAAGCAAGAGTGCAGTGTGGATGCCTCTGGTCTCGGGATTCCTAACCCCTGGGGGTGCAGAGGGTGGTGTCTCCTGCCTCCGCCTTCCAGTGTTGAAACAGTTCGAGAGCAGATCCTCTTGGGGGGTTTAAGCGAGCCACACGATGTTGCTTCCGGGGTCCCAAGGTGTCACCTGGCAGAGTCTTGGGGAAAGGCCTCGTCCTGATGCCACCTGCTCTGAGCCTGGCCCCGTAGAGGGGGCACACACAGAGCTGGAAAGGAGAGGGTTCAGGCACCCTGTCTTCGGCTCTCACCGGCCAGGCTGACTGAGTAGGGGGACTGCCACCTCTCACCACACCTCTGTCCCAAGGGCTGGTGAGGACTTTCTTCCCCGGGATCCTCGAGCCCACCCTGGGGACAGCCAGGCACAGCCTTAAGAGCTTGGAAGGTCAGTGTGCGCTCGGCATGTTCCTCCCTGGAGGTAAATCAGCTTTGGACCCCCTCTCCCCTGGGGCCAGGATCCCTGCCTCAGTTACCCCAACACATCAGGGAAGAGGCCCGAAGGCCTCTGAAGTCCAGACTGCAGAAGCGAGGGCGACGCTGCGGCCTTGACTTCTTTCTGAAATGAACACCTCCTTCCTTGCCCACCCACCCTTCTCTGTGGAAAACTGACCAGACCCTTGCAGCCTTGGGGCAATCATTTCTGTAATTAGTGGGCACAAAGAAAGGGTCTGTCTGACCCTGTACCCCCTCGCTCTTCCATCCTGTCGCATCTCAGTCAACCGTGAGAATGACACATTTTTCTTTTCTTTTTTTTTTGAGTTGGAGTCTCACGCTGTCGCCCAGGCTGGAGGGCGGTGGCACGCTCCCGGCCACCGCAGCCTCGACCTGCTGGGCTCCGTTGTCTTTCCAAGTAGCTGGAAATACAGGCGTGCGCCCCCACGTCCAGCTGATCTATTTTATTTTACCTTTTTGATCGATGGGAGAGCCGAGGTCTCACCAAGTTGCCCAGGCGGGTCTCGAACCCGCGGGCTCCGGCCATCCTCTCGCCTCGGCCTCCCCAAGAGCCGCGTTGACACATTTTTTCCAAGACTCGCCCCAAGACCTCGCGGTGTGGACCCACATCCCGGTTCCGCGCCCTAACTCGCGCCTACCGCTAGATGGCGCCGTCGGACAAGCCATCTGGGGCCGGACCCGCCGGGCGCCCGGGGCCCGAGGGTGCAGAGGTCGGTGGGCGCAGCGCAGGGGGGTGGGGAGGAGGAGTACCCGCGATGTCGCCACGGGAAGCCACCCGACTGGATGCATCCAACAGGCTCTACCTCGGTCGTCAGATGCCATCTTTTCTCGGGGTGCCACCCTTGATGAATGCCAGCAGGTTTCAAGGCTCGGACCACCCCTGGAAGGAGCGGGACCCTGGAGGGCGACCACCCCGGGGCATCGCCCCCGAGTCCCCGGGAATGCGTGTGCTTGGATGCGTTCGTGGCTCTGAGTCTCGGGGTCCTCCCCAGCCGGCGTCCCCTCCCCTCGCGTCCTAACCGGGGACGTGTTGCCCAGGGGGTGGGCAGGGGGCGTTAGCAAGTGGTGCGTGCTGCCCACGCGCCTTGACCGCGACTGTGGTCCAACGCTGGTATCTAAACTTGGGACGGGACGCGCCGAGCAAGGGAAGCTTGGGCTGGAGAGCGCAGTGCGCGTCTTCTCCCTCCCCCCCGCCCCTCGCGACCTCCACTCCGACGTGAACCTGGCTCTCGGCTGCCTGCAGGGCTCATTCGCAGCTCGGCGCCAAACCCACGAGGGAGAAGATCGACAGTGTCCCACGCTCCACAACCCCGTCTCACAACGTTTTAAAGAAATACACAGCCGAGCTCGATGGCTCAGCCTGTAATCCCGCGCCTTGGGAGGCTGGGGTGAGTGGATTGCCTGAGCCCGCACGTTCGAGACCCACCTGGGCAACTTCGCGAGACCTCATCTCTACAATAAATCAAAAATGAGCCGGGCGTGGTAGCGCACACCTGTAGTTCCAGCTGCTTGGAAGGCTGAGGCGGCAGGATCGCCAGAGCCCAGCAGGTCGAGGCTGCGGTGGCCGGGAGCGGCCACTGCACTCCAGTCTGGGCGACAGAGACTCCAACTCAAAAAACAAAACAAAACACAAACACAAATGCACGCGCGCGCGCCACACACACACACACACACACACACACACACACACACACACACTCGTCCGGTGCGAGGCACCTGGGCCTGGCTGGCGCGCAAGGCAGCGCGTTCCGCTGCCTTTTCTGGACGGGGTTGCTCACGGGCTTCCTCGCCCGTCGCAGGCCCGACGGGTGCCTGGACCCGGCCCGGGGTCTCATCGGCGGACCCGCCGGGCGAGGGGCTGGGAAGGCCCGTCGGGGTCGGGTCCGGGCGGCGTGGCTGCAAACCCGACAGGGCTTTGTGACCTTCCGGGCCGCGCGCGCACGTCGGGTCGCCTGGGTGGGGGGCGGGGGGATTGTGCCGCCCGGGAGGCCAGGACTGGCGCCCTGTGTGGGCTCCCCGTGCGCGCGGCCCGGCGGGGCCTCGAGTGGGCCGAGCGCTGGGGAATGTGCAGCCGCGGCGATTTCCATTGTCCGCCCCTCCCGGGAGCCTCGCGCTTCCGCTGGGCCGGCTGGAGGCGGCTGCGCGTGGGGGTAGGGCGGGACGCGGCGCCCGGCAAGTTCTTGTCATTCTCCAGGCCGGGTCGGAGGCCATCGCGCCTGGTGGCCGGAAGGACGTTTGCGGGCGGCGGAGCACGGAGGGCGGAGGGTTTACCGGGGACGTGTCCCCAGATTCCCCCCTGCGGGCGGTCAGTGCCAGGGGCCACTCTCCGTGCCTTCCGCGGCCCTTGGCCATCCAACCCCCCCCCCCGCCCCAGGGGAGGAGTCCCTGGGCTTCGAGGCCACAAGCGCTCAGGGCCTGTGCTGAGCACACACGTGGGTCAGCAGAACCTCTCCAAGCGCTTTTCCGACGTCTTGGCATGGGCGCCGGAGGCTTCCTGCTGTGCGCGCGCGCAGGAAATACACGTGGGGGGCTAGGAGGGCTGCACACGGGCGAAGGAGCCAACAAAACTCCAGGCCCCCCTATATGGTGTCCCCAGGAGTGTTTGTGGAGCAGCGCTGAGGGCTGTCCAACCTACACCTCGCGGTGCCCCTGACCCGCGCGCTTCCCGGGCAGGACTCGTGGTCCGCCCCTCTGCCCGGGCAGAGTGAGACGTGTCCCCGATGGAGGAACTTGCTCCTGGGCGGCCTCCTGCCCGGAGGACCCTGGGCTTCACAGCTCCAACGAGGCTGCCGGGTCGCGTCCCGGAGCCGGGAGCCAGACGGCACGGGCTCAGCCACAGCCCGGGCCCCGCGCGCGGCCGGCCGGGCTTCCCGTCGGCGTCGGGGATCGGCCGAGACAGGCGCGCCGCGAGCGCAGACGGTTAGTTCATGGAAACCCTGGAGGTGGCTCTCCGTGCACCCAGGACGGGAAGGTGGGGGGGGAGGTGGGGCGGGCGGGCTGAGTGGGGGACACGGCCTGCCGCTCCGAGCGGGCGCTAACTTAGGGAGATTCGCGCTCCTAACTTAGGGAGATTCGCGCAGGGACGCGCGCGGGCGGGGAAACCCGAGCGCCTCCCCGCCGGGGAAGCCGCCGCGGCCGCCGCCCCCGCGTCCCCTCCCCCTGCCCGCCCCCCGGGGCGGCCCGACTACGCGATCGCCACCTCACGCCGAAGGAATGCTCGAAGTATGCGCGCGCTCCAAGCGGCCTCCTTCCCCGCCGCAGGAGCATACATCACCCGTGGCAGCCGTCCACCTTCCCAGCGTTTCGTAACCGAGTCAGCCGAGAGCGGGAGCAGCCCTCCGTTAAGTAGCCCGCGGCGCGGGGCCCTCCGCACTTGGCGCCGGCGAGCCTCCCCGACGCGTCCGCACCCGCCAGCCGCGGGGCCCCGCTCCCGCCGGCCGCTCCTCCCGGGCCCTCCCGCCGGGCTCCCCCGGGCGTCCCCGCCGTCGCCCGCCAGCGCCCCCGGAGCGCAGCGCCCGTCGCCAGGGCGAGCGGGGGTCTCGCCGCCGCCGGGACGCCACCGTCGCCGCCGCCTCGGGTCAGTCTGAAAGCCCCCTCCCCGACCCGCGCCCTCCGTCTCTCCCTCCCCCGCTCCTCCTTTCCGAAGAGCTGGGAAAGTCGCTCCCAGTGCGCACCCGCCGGGCGGTGGAGACCCCGGGGCGAGGAACGCGTGGGCGCGGAGCGGGGGGATGCGCGTGGGACTCGCTCCGGCCTGCCGGGGACTGTGGTTCACTCGTGGTTTTGAGAAGGAAAGGTGCTTTTTCTTAAAAGCGGGCGCACGACGGCTGTGCGCCGGGAGCATCCGTCCACGCCGGTCCGTGGAGGCGTTCCGTCCAGGGACGCGGGGATTTCGGAGGGCGCGCGCCGGGCTCCGGCCGGCCCCTCGTGGTCTCCCGCAGCGGTGTGGCCCTGCCGGGTGCCCGGGCTGCGGCGAGCGGGCGCTGGGGACGCGCGGCGTGGGGCGCCGTGGGCTCCGGGCGGCTGCTGGTCGAGGCGGCGCGAGGGTGAGGCGTCTACACAGTCCTCGTCGGGTGTCCGGCTCCTTCCTTCTCGGCTTTTCAAAGCGTCCGAGAGGGTGAGTTAGGCCAGCTCCAGGGGACTCCCCCTCGCCCACCCACCACCCCATTTCTGGAGAAGCTCTCCAACCCTCCCGTGCAGTGACCGAGGCCCACCGGGGGGGGTAGGCCTCCTGGCGTCGGTGGGCCCCTGGGGGACCCCAACGGCCGTCCTAGACTGGATCAGAAATCGCAGGGCGCCGGCTCATTTATGGCCAGGCGCCCCGAGGCGGGCGTCCTTGGGAACTCGCCGGGACCTGATTCGGGCTTCCTGCACCTCTGGCCCCGTTGTCCTCGAGAGCGCGCTGGGGGTGGGAGGACACCAGGGGTGGGCTCCGAGCTTGCCTGGGCCAGGGCCAGGGCCCGGGCGGGCAGGGGCGGAGTGGGCGACACCCCGGGGGCTGGGGGGACCCTTTGGGCGCATGCAACTCTTTTTGGCCGAACTCCCCGCGGGAGTGAAGGAAGGACGCTCGGGCCGGCGGCGCTTGGCACAAGGGCGGAGGGCGGGGTCCCGCTGCCCCGCGGGAAGGCCGCCCTCCGACACGCCGGAGGGTGCCCAGCGCGGTGCTGCTAGCCGTTCACACGAATATTCTGGCCGAGAAGGAGACCAGGCTTTTTCGTTTTTGATCCCCTACGGACGGGGGATGCCTGGCAGAACTCTTGCGTCCAGACGTCCCGAGGCGGTGGATTGGCTTCTGTCGTCGACAGGCGGCGCTCTCCGCCCAGACAAAGAGCTTCCCCGCCTTTGGTTTTTGTGGAGTTCAACTTTTTTAAAAAATCTGCCCACGGCTTTTCGGTGGGCCGACCGTCAGCCTTTAACTTTTCGCGAGCACGTCTGCCAGCTGAGTTGGAAATTATTATAGCAAAGCCAAGGCCAGAGGATGGGAACAATGGGCCCGTCTCACCTCCAGCTTTTCACCGACGAAGAAAGGGTTAGAAATGTCAGAGTTGTTAATTAGGAAGACAAGAAATGGCTGGAGCCCTTAGATCCCCCAGGGCAGCGCCCAGTTTTAATCTTGGCTTCATAAAAAGGCGCTCCGGGCAATTTGGCACGCCTGCTCATCAGACATTTAAAATGCAATTTACACTCAGGCCCGGGAAAACTGCCTTGGATGCTTTGTGCCAGTAATTTGGAAAGACATGGTTGGAGTTCGTCCGTTTCTTTTCTCAGGGAGGCCTCGACCTTTGGTTCATTTTTGGATTCCCAAGCGCAACAGTCTCCCACTCCTCCCATCTTTCATGAGGCTTAGCCTGCTGTCTTACAATAATTTATGTATCTCAGTGTTAAGTCTCTTTTTACGTTTTTACTCCTGGCGGGGGCTTACCAGTCCAGTTCATGGCCGGTAGCTTTTGTTTCTGGGCTGAACTTCATACTATTTTAGGAGATTCCATTCTGCGGACACGGGTGAAGCACCTACTGTGTGCTGGGAAACCACAAAGGTGAATAAGACTCTCTACCTTTGAGAGATGAATAGTCTGTGTCAGAATCAGGAAAAGAAGAAAAAAAAAGACATAATCGCCTCTGGAGCATGTAGACCAGTTGGTTATCCTCCAGGATTAATAGTTGGAATCAAAGATTATTCTTGATAATTTTTATTTTTAAAAAACTTGGAAAATCAGACAAGGGTGTTGCGCTGCTTCTTTTGCGCTGGCTCTTTCTGTTATGTGTCTCAGGGCTGATTTTCCCTCATCCAGGGTAAAGGATTTATCAGATGTGAAAACAACACAGCAGGAGGGTCAGGTTTCAGCTGTCCCTTACATTTTTCTGCATAATCCATTTCAGGCCTTAAGGAGTTGTTGCCTATTCGCGGGCAGGACGAAATGAAGGAAAAAGAGTCAAAGACATTTATTATACTTTTCCAAATCACCCCGAGACCACTAAAGCACAGTTACCTGAAGAGTTCAGCAGCTAGGAAAGAACAGCCAAAGGCAGTCCCCAGCTGGAAGAGACGACCTCTGCGCGCGCCCTGGCCCAGGCAGGGTGCGGTGGCGTGGGCGGGGGAGGCCTTCGCTGGGAGGCTGAGCGGGCCGTCTCCGGGGGCCCGGGGCGATCTCCAACTTGACCTCCCTCGCAGCGCCACGGCTCAGCTCGCGTGGATGAACTTGATTCCCCTCGCTCCCCGACAGGCTGGCTCTCAGGCGCCGCCTGGGCCCGTGGTGGTGCGGGCGGGGGTGGGGGGCGATCTCCAACTTGACTTCCCGATCCCAGCGCCACGGCTGGACTCGCGTGGACGAACCTGACTGCCCCGCTCCCCGACGGGCTGGCTCTCAGGCGCCGCCGGGGCCCGTGGTGGTGTGGGCGGCGGGGGAGTGCGATCTTCACCTTGACCTCCCTCCCAGCGCCACGGCTCAACTCGCGTGGGTGAACCTGACTCTCCCCGCTCCCCGACGGGCTCGCTCTCAGGCGCCGCCTGGGCGCGTGGTGGTGAGGGTCGCGCGGGGACCATGGGGGGTCCGGGGTGCCCGCGCGGTTCTGACGCTGGCTGCTTCCTCCGCAGATGTCCCCGCGGCTGTGAGTCGGGCGGAGCATGCGGACCAGGCTTCCCCCAGCGCTCGCCGCCCTGGGCGCGGCCCTGCTCCTGTCTGCCGTCGAGGCCGAAGGTAAAGGCGCTTCCTCCCTCGCTGAGTGCCGCGCGGCCTCGGGAGAGGAAGGCACGTGTGTAGCCTCTGTCGCTTGCTGTCCCCGCGCTCGCGCTGGCCCGGGCCTCTCCCCGGGGCGGCGCTCCTCTCCGCCTGTCCGCTCGCGGCCCCCGGGTCGGCTCTGTCGCCTCTGTGCTCCCCGTCTCGTCCGGCGCTGTGTGGTCTCCTCGCGCTGTCCCTGCGGTGTGCTGTCCACACCGCAGCCGTCCACGCGGCCGGCGTCCCGGAGGACCAGCGGCAGGGCGCGGCTGCACCGGCTCGGCGGACCCCGGGCGCGGCGCCCGCCCCGGCGGCGGCGACGGCACCAATAAAGGACTCCCCCAGGGCCGGCTCTGCGCGTGTTTTGTGGGCCGTCGGGGGGCCGCGGACCACGCCGGGGCAAGGGGCGGCCGGGGTGGCCGCGGGGCTGCGAGGCGCGCGTCCCGTCCTGGCGGGTGGGGCCCGGGCCAAGGTGTCCGACCTGGGGCGCCCTCCCCGCGCCCCTCGCGCCTCCCCGGAGCCCGGTGCCCACCCGCCCGCGGGGTGGGGCCGGGGACTGGACTGGGTCTAGGTCTGGAGGTGGGGTGGGGTGGGCTGGGCTGGGCTGGGCTGGGCTGGGCTGGCCCCGCCCTTCATGCCGTCGAGGGCGTTGGCTCGATTTCCAACTTCCTTTTCTTATTGATTTGGCGTGCACACCGGACGCCTTAAGTTCTCGGCATCCTCCATCAAGACATTTCTATGTATCAGCCCCCCCCGGGGGGGGGCTTCCGTGTCCCCGCAGTTACCAATGGAGACCTGACAAATTAGGTTAATTATTCTAGAAGGTAAATGAGGCTCATGTCATAGAAGGCTTCTTTAAAAAGTTTTTTTTTTCAATGCATAAAACCCCCTGAGGAAGTCAAGGGAGGAAAGAAATACTTCCACGTGCGACAATCGTGGGATTTCCAGGGTGGCTTGTGCTGTGTTAGAGGTTGTGGGAAGGTAGAGCCCTTTCGTGTTACTGTCGAGGCTTTCAAAAAGTTTCTAGTATTTTATTTTCTACCTCATGACTGCAGGTGCAAACAATTGGATTAAGGGCAGTAGAGTGTCCCCAAAATGAGTGACGTGTTTAAGAAAGTGACAGAACCGTGTTGGCTCTTCTTACCTGACTCATATTTTATGAATGCAGAGACTTCCCAAAGAGTGTCCTCTGTGAAGTCATAGGCAGACGAGCTTGCCTTTGATGTCCTTTCTATGGCGCCCTTAGGAAGGAATTTTGTTTGAGGAACTCCTGGAGGCCCTGCTGGAGATATTTTTAGATAACTCACTGAAGTGGCCAGTTTATTGCTCATTAAGAAAATAGTTATTTGGAAATCAGAACGGTTTGGGAATTCTTAGGAAAAGAATGAGGCTGGAAATGAGTGGAAAAATTAATTCTGAATTAATGACTGGTTAGCAAAGTGCACTAAAAAAGAGCATTTTACCATCTATGTTTCTGATTATTTCCGTATTTCTTATATTTTATCTTTTTAATTCGCGTTTTAAAAACGGCACCTTGCTTCCTTTTGCTTTCTTAAGCTGTGTCTTTTCTTATCTCTGATCCTCTTAAGTTCAGTATTTATCGGTTACATTTAATAGAACTTTTTTGCCTTGTTTTCTGAGTGACTCATTTCTGTTTGGCAGCATCAAATAGAAAGACGAGTCACAAATGCAAGTCACATATACAGCTGATCATTTTTCTGGTAGCCACATTAAAAAAGGAAAAAGAAACAAGAAAAATTAATTTTTTAATGTATTTTATTTGACCGAATATTGTTGCTTTATCATGGAATCAATGTACAAATTATCAGTGAGATGTTATACGTCTTTATACTAAGTCTTTAACCCTGGGCGTGTATTTTATACTTGCAGCACGTTTTATTTTGGACTGGCAGCATTTCAAGGGCTTGATGGCCTCCCATGGCCGGCTGCTCCTGTGTTGGACAGTGCAGTTGTGGTGTTAACCACCAGCTAAGTGGTCCCATAAGCCTTCAAAGGCCTAACAAAATTTGTGGTACAAGGCTTTCTGGGGTCAGTGGGCTACACGCAGAATTTTCTTTGAAAGATTTCTGGTGGGGGCATTTAAGAATTTTGATTTGTAGTTGTGCTTTGTGCAGTGCCATTTTTATCTTAGTTCTAAAGTGGCCACAGTTACTGTTTTCTCACTATTTTCTATTGACTTCATTTTTTTCTATGTTGAAAACCCAATATCATTGGGATATTAAGTGGAAGGTTTTGGGATTCACTTTTTACATTTCCTCTTTTTCTTTTTCTTTTTTGGGGGGGGGGTTCTTTCTTTCTTTCTTTCTTTCTTTCTTTTTTGAGTTGGAGTCTCACTCGGTCGCCCAAACTGGAGTGCAGTGGCCGCTTCCGGCCACCGCGCCTCGACCTACTGGACTCCGGCGATCCTTCCGCCTCAGCCTTCCAAGTAGCCGGAATTACAGGCATGCGCTACCATGCCCGGCTGATTTTTTGATTTATTGTAGAGATGAGGTCTCGCTGCCCAGGCGGGTCTCGAACCCGCGGGCTCAGGCTCTTTCTTTCTTTTTTTTAAATTGGAGTCTCACTGTCACCCAGACTGGAGTGCAGTGGCACGCTCACGGCCACCGCAGCCTTGACCTGCTGGACTTAGGCGATTTTTCCGCCTCAGTTTCCAAATAGCTGGAGCCACAGGTGCATGTCACCACACCTGGCTGATTTTTTTGATTTATTGTAGAGACGAGATCTTACCATGTTGCTCAGGCTGGTCTTGAACCTGTGGGCTCAGGCAATCCTCTCACCTCCGCTTCCCAAGTGCTGGGATTATAGGAGTGAATTGCCTGAGCATAGTCTTCATTAGTTTTATAACTTGAACAGTGCCCTGTATGGCCTAGACTGTATAAACCACTTTTGGTTCATGTATCATAGGAGTGGGTCACTGTGTCCAGCTGTTTCCTCTTTTCACAGAACTTTTTGTTCTGTTTTCCCCCCCGTCTACTTGTATGAGAAGTTATATTTTCATACTGTGTTTTCTTGCTATAAAAGTTACAAGAGGCCAGGTTGGGTGGCTCAGCCTGTCATCCCAGCTCTTTGGGAGGCCGAGGCGAGTGGATTGTCTGAGCCTGCAGGTTCGAGACCAGCCCGGGCAACTTGGCGTGACCTCGTCTCTACAATAAATCAAAAATTAGCTGGGCGTGGTAGTGCACGCCTGTAGTTCTGGCTATTTGGAAGACTGAGGCGGAGGGATCACCAGAGCCCAGCAGGTCGATGCTGGGTTGGCCGTGAGTATGACACTGCACTCCAGCCTGGGTGACAGAGTGAGACTCCAACTCAAAAAAATAAAAAGTATTATGAAGTAAGTGTGAAAATGATTTTTTTCCCCTATTTGTAATTTGTGGCCATAGCATAGACTTCATTAGTCTTATAACTTGACCAGTGCCCTGTATAGCCCAGAATGTATAAACCACTTTTGGTTCATGTACCATACAGTATTTCAATTATCCTTTAGGAAATTTAATATGTTGCATTTGAAAGTTAGTGGCCAATATTCCCTGAGAATTGGAAACCTTTCTAATTAATCTAGAATTTGAGATGAACACAAGTTTTTTTGAAAAACAAGCTTTTAATCCTGTTATGTCTAGTTTATAGTTTATAATATATCATGAATAATTGAATATTATTAATTTATCAACAAGACCATTAGCTTCAATTGTCTTGTGCCTAGATTAGGAGGCTAGTACATATATATATATATTTCTATGTCACTTTATAGCAGACATTTCCAACTAGAGAAGACTTAGAGGTTGTCTATTCTAATTTTCTTATTTTCCAAATGAGAAAACGAGGCCCAGAAAGGCTGAATAACTCAGTCAACTAATGCAGTTACTTAGGGACAAAACATATACAAGACCCAGGTCTTCTGGTTCTAGTTGACCACTGGTGGCCACACTAGACTTCCTTTTTGCTTGACAACTGATTGACCCAGTCAGTTTCATGAGATAACACATTTTTAATGTGCACAAGACAGTTTGTTGCTTGTCTGAGATATGAACTTTTCAACTGGTTCATTTTGGTGTCTTATAAACACAAATGAAATTCATTTCAGTATCATGGCAAAGATCATTAAATTTTTACTAACTTTGGAAAACATAAATTAACGCCTAGTGAATATAGTGAATAATGCATCACACTTTGCACACTTCTGAAGGTTTCTGCCATTAAGGTAGTGTCCTTTTCAGTATAAGCGTCACAAATATCAGACTGCAGGTCCTACTACGTCATCAAGATGATATATATATATTTTTTAGTTGGAGTCTCACTCAGTCGCCCAGACTGGAGTGCAGTGGCCGCTCCCGGCCACCGTAGCCTCGCCTGCTGGGCTCCGGCGATCTTTCTGCTTCAGCCTTCCGAGTAACCGGAATTACAGGCGTGTGCTACCACGCCCGGCTGATTTTTTTATTTATTGTAGAGATGAGGTCTCGCTGCCCAGGCAGGTCTCGAACCCACGGGCTCAGGCAATCCACTCACCTCAGACTCCCAAAGGCGCGGGATTACAGGCTGAGCCACCGAGCCCGGCTATCAAGATGATATTTTAAAAGTGTGTTCTCAGCTTTGATTTATCCATAACACATTTTATGTATTTACCACAATGTATTAGACTCATCCATTTTTCTCTCCATACATGCATCCATCTGTCCATCCAACCAGTCATCCTTCCATGCATTCCCCTCTGCCCCAGTTGCTAAATTCTTGGACATAACTTCTTTTTGCATGCTCTAATTTTTAAAAGGCGTTTTTCTTTATTATATATCAAGATGGAGACTTTAGCTTTAAAATTGGTTGAATAAGTGTATAAAGTCAATATGGCAAATACTATCTATATCTGAATTGGAGATATCCAAATACCACATATTTATTATTGATTGGGCATCACTTGTTCTCATAATGGTTTTTCATAGGGTAGAAAAATGTGTATGTATATATTAACAGAAAGTTACATACAAATATTAGCTTCTAAAGTTAATTTTGGACTGAAATATTTCTTCTTTTTTGCATTTAATCCAGTATAGTAAAAACTGAATACAGTCAGTTTGTAGGATCCAAGATTTGCTGCCTGTTAGTTAGCTGTGTTGCTTGTGTTAATCTCTCTGAATTCCATGAACTCATCTGTAAAACAGGGATAACAAAGCCCACCATTGGGGTGTTTTTTTTAATTTTTATTTTTTTGAGTTGGAGTTGCCCAGGCTGGACTGCAGTGGCACACTCAAGGCCACCCCAGCGTCAACCTGCTGGGCTCCAGCGATCCTTCTGCCTCAGCCTTTCAAGTAGCCAGAACTATAGTTGCGTGCTACCATGCCCAGTTAATTTTTTATTTATTGTAGAGGCGAGGTCTTGCCAAGTTGCCCGGGCTGGTCTTGAACCCGCGGGCTAAGGCAATCCACTTACCTCGGTCTCCCATAGTGCTGGGATGACAGGCTGAGCCACCGAGTCCGGCCAAGGTGTTATGAAGAAGAAAAGAAACAATCTACAAGTGACCAGCTCTCTGTTGTAGAAGACACTCAACAGATGTTAGCTATTGTTGTCATTCCTTAAATGTCCTTAGCCCTGCCAGTTTATGTAACAAAAACCTCATCAGAGTGAGGCTTTTATAACACAGTGCTTTGTTAATAAAAATCACTATTCATAAATATGAAATAAACCACTAGAGTTACAAATACTTAAATTCTAGTCTCTTCACTATCAGTATTTGGGTTTCATGAATACACAGTCACTTATTATTTATCATTTTAGTTCTGCTTCTCTCAGCTCAGATTCTTTTTTCTATGCTACCATGGCTCTTTGCAAGGATAATCCATATGCAACGAGTCCTTATTAGAAGTATTCCAGCATCCGCATTGTTTTAGGGACCACGTAGACTCCAGGACTACACAACCGTGGTTGCGAATTCTTTTTAGGCAAAGTAAACGTATCAGAATGAATCAAAGGACACCTTGGCATGGATTTGTATTGGCCCGGGTCACACTCACACTTGCTCTGTGACTGTTTCTCATGAAACAAACAAAGGTCTAAACAGAAGTAAGGACAGGCCTGCGAGGTAACATGCATGGCTGAACCACAGGAGGGTAGGCAGTGTCCTCTCTTGATCCCCACGTGCCCCATCGGAGCTTCTGTGGATACCTTAAAGACCTCTGAATTGTTAAAGACTTCTCCCCACAGTCCATTTTTCAGTCTATCTGGAATCCCGGTCATTTGGATATCAACAAGGGGGGCTGCTGGTGCCTTTCAGCAGTTTTAACCTAATCCTGCTGCTTCAGGTCAATTGCCTTCCAAGGTTGGTGGTACTATTTTTCCATGTACTGGTTGTTTTTTTTTTTTTTAAAGCATGCTCAGGCCAGTTGTGTCTGCCTTTGCATTAAATTTGTCCTGAGCCACTGCGATTGGGATAATATTTTATAATGATATTCTTAATACCTTCCTCCTGTTAACATCTGTGGCTTGCATGTTTTACTAAGTGTTGGGTACAGTAGAACCTGGAATGACGGTGATAGCTGGAAGAATGTTGAATAATGAAACAATGCATGTGGTTTAATAATCTAATCTCACTGCCTGTGTATGGAGAGTAAGAACGTAACAGTTATTCATTCATTTATCACTAGTGTATCGATACAAATAAAAAGCCATCTCCTACAGGAGGGGGTGCAGTTTCATGAAAGCGAATGTTTGCTTAATTTGTTCTATTTCCGTTCCAACATGCTATTAATATTCCGTCAATATTTAACCCCGGTTAAATTCTGTGACTCACGTCTCAAAGCTACTAGATTTTAATTGACATTTGTAAAAATCGAAGAGATCGTAATCTCTCAAAACAGATGCAAGGATTCTGACTCGCCAGAAGTACTTTCAGGCTAAAACTTTTAAAGAAGAGTATGGCTGAAAGTCACCTTACTTGGTCGAGGGACTTCCAGAGTTCAAGAGTAGTCATTTTTAATGTGTCGACCATGCACTGACAGTGAGTCAGTACAATGCTGCATGGTGAGACATGAACATTGCCGAGAGAATATCATTATAAAATATTTCAGAAACGTCTTTGTGTAATGACTATTGTACATGGAGGCTTTTGTTCATTGTGGGAAACTAAAATCAAGCCAACATTTCATTGACACGTGCATGACGCTGTATAGTTTTATATGTAAACTTTTCCTTTCTGTACTTTTCAGTTACTTCTGTCATTGACTTTCCCAAGTTTTTATGCACAGTCGTCTTCAGATCGCTGACCCTTCTTCACTGTTTTCTTTAAGTTCTGTAAATAAATGTTCATAGATACACATCGATGTTGTCTTTTCATAATTAACCATTGTTTTATAGAGGGCCATACTGGCATTTTAATCTAAAATGCCATCTCTAGTATGGAATATACCTGCTTCAAAGGACATAACAGTGTCTGTTTATACCATGGAACAGACAGCAAGTTGGTATAAACGGGCAGAATATTGGTTTTATAAACACCTGAATATCACCGTTTATATACTCATAAGTTATCAACGCCCTTATTGCTATTTTTGAATATTTTTCTTCATGAATGCGACCATACATTTAAATGTATATTTCCTTGTGAGATACAGCTAAGTTTCCCATTATTCTTCCTTTTATTAACATACATTTTTCATCTCTGCCGCAGATTGAGATTTATTAAAGGACAGTTAATAACAAGGCAACAATGCAGAGAATGAACCCAAAACATCACTGATTCTTTTCTACATTGTGGGAAAAAAGAGTTATGTCAATGTTCCAAATTAACTCTTATGGTTGTGATCAGGCTGTGATTTGGCATGCTTGTTCAAAGTGCACTCGGCATGTATTGAAATCCCTTTAATCGTTACGTGAATTGTTTGCATATGTGGTTATTACATGTGACTTCATTGTACTTGTATGTACTTGTATCCAAATATGTTTCTATTATGCTTGATTTTGCTGGCCATTCTCAAATGACCAAGCAACTCAAGGATCCAAAGTGTATTGTGCTGTCTTCTGTAATATGTATGCTCTCTGATGTTTCGTCATATCTTGTCTCTTTTAATTTTATTCTTATCCAACAAGATATCCTTTATGTTTGTTGGAAACAAATTTATGCAAAGACAACTTTAGTAAGCTTTGCTCAACACAATTCCTTGTTAATTAAATTGACCATCTCGTGACCTTGGAAAAGAGAACTAATACCAACTCTCTCTTTTGCAGTTGATCCACCTTCAGACTTGAATTTTAAAATTATAGATGAAAATACTGTTCATATGTCATGGGCAAGACCAGTTGATCCAATTGTGGGTTACAGAATAACGGTGGACCCTACAACAGGTGCGTTTCGAGATGTTGACATTTGAGGACAGACATTAAGATCATATAATCCCTTCTCCCTTTCTCCCATTTGGTCACAGGAAGCTGAGATTTAGATGGCCTGAGGGATTGGGTCTATGTCACTAGACACTTGGTGGACTCCGGTTTTAAGTTTCCAGCCTCGTACCCACTGAGGTATTTTGATGGTGTTGAGACTTATTAATTAACATGGTTTATGGGCCTCAGCTGTTGTTATTACAAAGGAATTTTTTTTTGTTTACCCAATCAGAATATTGTTAGTAGTCTTAGACCTTATAAAATAGAATTCTCCTTCCTTGACTTTCTTTCTGGAATCACTTCATCTTTTCAACACTTAAAGTATCAAGTGATGAAGTCAGTTGTTACCCTTACCCAGTGTTTTGTGCATTTCAGTACTCAGGAAGCAGCACTCTGGGATGATAATGAGCAATCACCATGAGAGCCAAGAGTTTACTTTGGCTAGGTGGATTCCGTAGACACGAGGCTGCATCCTTGGAAAACAAAACAGAACAAAAAAACAAACTTGTTTTGCTTGTTCTTAAGCGTTATCGTTAGTGTTAAGGTTATTGCCCAACTGTGGAGAATCAGTTTATGTGGATTAATTTTTAGTTCTAAAATGGAATGACAAAAAAAATAACCATTTCCACTAACATTGGCCAAATGGTAGGAAGAAGTCTTTGCTGGCTGACAGTGGAGATAAGTGATGCTGACATAATTGATCACTAGAACTGTGTTTACTTATCTTCTGATCTTTAAAATTATCAGTCATTTTGAGTAGTGATTTATCAGGAAACAAGTGATTAAAAAAAATAATCTGAGAATTTTAAAAGGGTCCAAGAGTCTATTTTTTCCTCTGTGAATCTTTTACCCAAATATATTTTTAGAAAGCAAATTAATTCATTCCAAAGCAGAAAATCAATTCAAATCGAGTCTATCCAGTTTCCAGATGTTGGGGATTACTGAATTCCATTATTTCCCGAACTGACTCCCCAAACTGGCCACCCAACCCAGCAGGACCCCAGTGTCTTGGTGTCCTCTAGAGGACCCGGTAGGTTTACACGCATTTTTCAGGGGTCTGTTACACCTATTACTTTCCCTAATTTTTTATGTTGTGATGAAAATTTAATATAATCAAAATATTAACAGGCACTTAGTCCCTAGGGACCACCATGTTTCTTGATTGAATTGAGACTTAACAGAATCTAGAAGGAATTACATGATTGTCAACATTGAAGTAAACACCAGGTACACTTTACCTTGAAATGTTTGATACCCAGTTAAGTCACTTCAGAGGTCAAGGTTATCCATTAAGGTATGCATTCACTGAGTGTGGGCAATACACTGCTTCTGCACAAATTGTTTATTAGGGGTTATCTCAACCTATGGGGCTTATTTTCCTTGTGCTTATTTTCTTCCCCTATTCTTTTTTCTCTGCTCTCCTCCAGTGCATAATTTAAAATTAAATTCTTTTCTGCTTTATATCTCATTTTAAAAAATGTTGCTATCTGCCATTAGTCTTCAGAAACAAAGAGAGGTTTTTGGTTTGATATGCTGGTGTAGTTTTAATCTAGAAAAGTCTCGAATCTTCAAACAAGTCTTAAATATGATTGTAACAAGTAAGGGAAACGCCAGTCCTCTCACTGGAGTTCTAAAATTCCAAGTTTTAGTCTTGGAAGACAGTAGAAAATAATGTTTGGATGTCCTGAAAAAACTGTATATATTGAATTTTTCAGATTTTGAGTACCTCTGGGAACTGTAATACATTGTGTTGTGCTATATGGGAAACACGTTTTGCTGCATTCATGTTTTTCCTTTCTGTATTTCCAGATGGGCCCACTAAAGAATTTACTCTTGCAGCTAGTACCACTGAAACTTTGTTATCAGACCTTATACCTGAAATAGAGTATGTGGTGACAATAACTTCGTATGATAAAGTAGAAGAAAGTGTACCAGTTATTGGCCAACTAACAAGTAAGCACGTGTATAAATTAAAATTCCTTTATATTTTGCAGAAGATTTTTACAGCTTCAAATTTTTCTCTTATTACGCAGTGTTAATTTATATTAGTATATGCTATTCTTTCTGCGATCCTAGTTACTAGTGGATATGAATAATTCATTCCTGGTTTGTAACCTTGGTCCCTGGAAGCAGCGGGAATGTTGCGAATGAGAACTATTAAAGACATTATATTTTTTCTGGTGACCAATGTTAGTGTCTTTTTTAATATCTCTAAAATCTCACTAAAGATTATTTATTTGCAGGGGAATGCTTATTTGACGATACTTGCTGAGCAGCTGGGAATGGGTCATACATTTAAAAGACAATGGCAAAAAGCAAATACATTTATTCTTTCTTAAAGAAAATGTTTGTTTGGGTTCATTTCTTTTTGTAATAACTAGGTTTTAACTCAGTTCAAACAGGTAGTTCGACGAAGCCAGGAGAGAAGAAACCTGCAAAAACCGAGATACTAAGTGAGTGTATTTTTGCTTGGATTTGTAGACGTCATAGATGTAGGCTATAGTAGATACTCCAAGTAGATACACAGATTGATGCTATTCGTATATTAATTTTTGTAAGCTTTATCTAGGACAACAGATAATATAAAAGTAGTGTATAGCTAAACAGTTACACTAAGTTCTGTTTTTCTAGACACTTTTTCATTCTATTTACTGAGTATTCTTTTTAATGGGAGTGTTTTGAATTTGTGTGTGTCCAAACTTTCCTGCAGGATTTTGGCAGTAGGTGAAAAAAAAAATCCATCTCTGAACTCAACTTATTTCTCAAAGGCAAAATTATAGAAATAGGGGATACTTAGAGATAGATGAAAACTATAAGGCTGAACACAAGAGAGATGCCTCCAGTTGGTGTTGGAAGCAATTCAACTGGCATGAAAATGCATTTCTAAGTCTAGTGTATCTTGCGCTCATCTCCAGGGTATTTACATGGCCTTAGTTGACAGTAGTGTTAATCTTTTTCCGGAGTCTTCCTAAAAGCATCTCTGAGAAATTGGTGCATTAGATGAAAGCAGTTTTATTTAGTCTAGGTTTTGTAGTTACTGGCCTTCTTTTGTCATATACTGCTTTGTCTGACTTACTAGAATGAACCCTTAAGGAGTTTCTTGGGCTTCTGATTTTGTCACCTTGTAAAAGTTGAATTTATGATCCAGAAAGACAATAAATAGGTTATAAACACAAAGTTCTTGCTATCTGGAAATTTCCCCTCTAGATTACTGTTTATCATTCTTTCAGATGTTGAGTAATCTGAAATGCAGTTTATAGTAGGCAGTCCCAATGCTAATATTTTCCCCACATCATCAATATTCATTCTAAATCAAAGCATTATGCCAAATATTGACTTTTTAATAGACTTAAATTGGCCCATCAAATAGCGTGCAAAAATTATTTAAGCATGTAACTTGTATTTGGCTTGAAAAGTTCCCAGGACACTTTCTTCTTCTTCCTAGCCAAATACTTCTTTTATTACCACCAGCTAACTGCAAGGACAAAAAACATCTTCAGAAAATTCACTTAATATTGCCTTACACACAATTTTCATGAAAATCAGCCTGACCCCATCACAGAGAGAAGGAAGGATAATATATTCAATTATAAAATGGCATTTTAGGAATTAAGAATACATGGATTTTCAAATTTTGAAGTTAAATGATTGTTTACTCTCTTTGTTTAGTAAAAGTAGGTTGTAGTTATGAAATTTAAATACATTGATAATTAGGATAAGATATTTTGACTATTTTGCATCATTTCACGCTTTTTCTTTATTTTTTAAATTTCTGTTAGACTTCATCAACCCCCTAGTATAACCCTATAGCAAGTGTTAGACAATTACATTAAAAAGTTGAGGAGACTATTTTAAAAAATTGTTCTTTTATTCAACTCAAATTGTACTTGCTTGAATGGTACAGCAGTTACTTTGTATATATTTGTTGATGAACATGAAGGAAAGCAAAAACTTTACTCACATTTCTTTTGTATATCTCCCAAATTTTTATATAATTTAATTTGAAAAGAAGAGTGAGGATATCACTTATATAATCAGAAAGGTTGAAGGCACAAATACTTGGATTGTGTGTCCCATGTGTAAGTCATATGTATGTCCTATATAGCAACTTAAAGACATCTAGTTCCATTAATGCATCTTGATGAAGGTATTGAAAATACTTGTGTGCTAATAAAATTTTACATTATTTTGTGCATACGGATGAAGAACAAGGGGTGAATATATGTCAAGGAACAGAATCATTAAAGAACCAATATTTTTCAATGTTAACTTGCGTGTCTTGATGATGGGTTGGTTTAATAAAGCATCATTTAAAAATATATCAAATGTGTTTCAGAATGCTCTGTCAGCGCTTGGACTGATTTGGTTTTCCTTGTGGATGGCTCCTGGAGTGTGGGGAGAAATAATTTTAAGTACATTTTAGACTTTATTTCTGCACTTGTGTCTGCTTTTGACATTGGGGAAGAGAAGACAAGGGTTGGAGTTGTTCAGTACAGCTCTGATACCAGGACTGAATTTAACTTAAGTCAGTACTACCAACAAGATGAGCTTCTGGCTGCAATAAAAAAAATCCCATACAAAGGTGGCAACACAATGACAGGTACGTCCCATGGATGTTTTTAATTGAAAACAAACGTCTGTTTCAGAAAACAAATGACACATTGCAAAATGATCATGCATTAAATAACTTTGAAATGAATCACGTAGTTTTTGACTTTGGCAACATTGTCTAGTTCAGAGTGAATGAGCATGTTTCTTTTTCCCTTTAGGGGATGCCATTGATTTCTTAGTTAAAAATACTTTCACGGAATCTGCTGGTGCAAGAGTCGGCTTTCCTAAAGTGGCAATTATCATTACGGATGGCAAATCTCAGGACGAAGTGGAAATTCCCGCAAGAGAGCTTCGTAATATTGGGGTTGAAGTTTTCTCTTTGGGTAGGTTCAATATTTTCGTTCAAGAACTCCTTCGGAACACTCAATGCTTGGGAAGATGCAAGACTGATCCCTCAAGAAGGATGCTATTAGGAGTGTTTACTGTGTTTTATAGTGTAGTATTAAGCCACATCATCTTTAGGTAACAATTTTGCTCATATCTTTGCCTCAAGCAACTCCCTGAGCACATGCGTCAGGCAAGGTGGTAGCCACCTTCTTTGCCAGCTCTCTGCTTTTCCGAGCATGCTGGGCCCATGATTCTAATAAAGCTCCTCCTTGTATTACCATTAAGTTTTTTTAAATGTGTTTCCTAAATTATGTAATACTTGAAGAATTTGGAGGCTCCAGCCCATTCAGGACTCTGGAAGAAAAAAGTATTATCTTTACAGATGGCAAAGACATGTGATGGCTTGGTTGGGATGAAAGCCCACTCTGTTCTCCTAACAATTTGTGCTCCTCTTTGGCTGGCCACTTGATGTGGAATCATAGAATGCTTTTGTCATCTAAACAGTGGCATGTCCGTCATGAAGCAGAGCAACTCTGGCTTGTGACTTAATAAGGATTTGAGCATGTCTTCATCCTGAGAAGGCAAAGGGCTTCTCTAGTCAGCGGGCGCATTTCCCATTTCAGGGTATTCTTGTCTTTCGTTTTCAAGGCATTAAAGCAGCAGATGCAAAAGAACTCAAACAGATTGCCTCCACGCCTTCACTGAGCCATGTGTTCAATGTGGCCAACTTTGATGCGATTGTGGATATTCAGAATGAGATCATCTCCCAGGTGTGCTCAGGTGTTGATGAACAACTTGGTGAATTGGTTAGCGGAGAAGAAGGTGAGTGGATTGTGTGCTGAGTGCTCCCATGTCTCAGCCCTTCCCACTAGTTGATAGTACCTACAGCTTTACAGGTATCTTAGAAGTAGACACGTTTATTTAAACATACCCGTCAGTGAGTCTCCAATTGTATATTCCATTTGTGTTGTTTTTCTTTTCTTTTCTTTTTTTGAGTTGGAGTCTCACTCTGTCGCCCAGACTGAAGTGCAGTGGCCGCTTCTGGCCATCGCAGCCTCGACCTGCTGGACTCCGGCGATCCTTCCGCCTCAGCCTTCTAAGTAGCTGGAACTACAGGCGTGCACTACCAGGCCCGGTTCATTTTGATTTATTGTAGAGATGAGGTCTCGCCAAGTTGCCCAGGCGGGCTCGAACCCGCGGGCTCAGGCAATCCACTCACCTCAGCCTCCCAAAGGCGCGGGATTACAGGCTGAGCCACCGAGCCCAGTTTATGTTGTTTTTCAGTAACTCAGTCTGTTGATACCATGTGTATTGTTTTTCCCTCCAGTGGAACATTCGATAAAATATTTATATTATTGTACAGTTGTAAAGTGTTGTTCGGGACAGGTTTTGGTTTACTCTTTTCTTTAAGTGCACATTGAATGTCTGTGTATAACCATGCTGTTCTGGTCCCTGCCTTAATTCTCACGCTGAATTAAGCATTGGTGGGCTGCAAAGACATTTATTTTAGCATTCTCCAACTTGAAATAAGATTATAGCAACCTTGTTTCTATGAACCAGCTAAGGACAAAGATTTTCCATCATTATACTCTGCATAACGTCTTCAGAGCTTTTAAGAATCTTTTAAAGATCAATCAGTGTGATCCTTTCACACCTGGAACATTTTCCATTTCTATTAGTTGTTACTTCTGAATACCTGGGAGAAAGAAAAGGCATTTCAAAAGATGTCTCATAGGCTTCCTTCTGAACATTGACAGTCACAGTTCAAAGCCACAGTGCAGCCTGAGAATTGACAGGTGATTAAACCTAAATTCTAAATAGCCGCATCTTCAAATCTTCAATAATATAATCTCTTTAATCTTAAAACTTGAGTATTTTGGTAGTGCTCATTGGCCCGCATTCTGTTTTTCTTTTTTTTGAGTTGGGGTCTCACTCCATCGCCCAGGTTGGAGTGCAGTGGCATGCTCACGGCCACCCCACGTCAACCCTGCTGGGCTCAGGCGATCCTTCGGCCTCAGCCTTCCAAGTAGCCGGAACTATAGACGTGCGCTACCACGCCTGGCTAAATTTTTTTTGATTTATTGTAGAGACAAAGTCTCGCCAAGTTTCCAGGCTGTTCTCGAACCTGTGGTTCTCAAGCAAGCTCCTCACCTCGGCCTCCAGTGCTGGTGCTGGGATTACAGCCTCGAGCGCCTTGCCAGGCCTGGACCCCATTCCATCTCAGAACTTTTCACTACTTCATGGGCTCTGGATCTTTGTTTTACCACCTGATGTCTAGATTTTCTGCTCTGTATTATTATAAAGTCCATCTCCCTGCCTTCCCTTTTCTCTGCTTACTACTCTTAATCATTTTAGACAGTCTGATTCTTTGCTGGGGTGCCCTTGCATGTATGGAAGGGAAGTCCCAGAGTTTGTGTGGCCTTCTTTGAACTCTCCCAGGGGGTGGGGAGATTGGACTGCATGCAGTCACTCCTGCTTTTCCTCAAAGGCTTCTTCCCGTGGGCCAGCCCATACTTTCTGCTCCCTGCACTGCCTCTGCACCACTCAGAGGTTTTGCCCAACCTCCACTTGGTGCATGTGTGGTTTCCCTTCCACCACTTTTTACAGAGACACCATTTTTGTGCACTACACCTGATTGCCTTTTTGAGGAGGCAATGTGTATACGTGTACCGATTTTTATACCTCCTTCTTGTAGGTTGATTTATAAGAAGTTAGAACTGTATCTTCTGGGAAGTTGATTACATGGAAAAATCCAGAATTTTGACTATTTGTTTGAAATGCCTTAAAATACTTATGCAAACTGTTAAATGCATAACTATGTTCCACACTGAGTAAGGATAAACATTTTTTCGATGATCGATATTTACGTGTCAATATGTGTGTTATAAACAGTTGTTTCAGCTCTGTTTGGTGGCACTCTGATCAGAGTTGATCTTTTTTTTTTTTTTTTTACCCTGAAGCTAGTGAAAATACAATTGTTTAAAATTATGAGAATCCATCTTCAAATGACTTTGAACTTCTAAATGCTTTCTCTTTCTTGGCATATTATAAAGTATCTTTTAAGGATTACAGTTTTTAAAAATTATTTATTTAAAATTGTGGGGTCCAATTGAGGGTTAGGTATACAAATATTCATTGTGCAGGTACCCTTGTTGATGAGGTGTGTCCTCCCTTCCCCAGGCAGTTTCCCACTACTGCCAATCCCACTTCCTCGCCCCCCCACCCAGTTTCCCACTACTGTCATTCCTTTTTTTAAGGTATTATGATAGTTGTTCAAGGTGCACTTATGAGTGAGAACATGTGATACTCAGATCTCTTTTTTCTGTGAAAGATCACTCAGTATTATAAACTCTAATTCCATCCAAGCTGCTGCAAAATTCATGATTTTGTTCTTTTTTATGACTGCAAGATACCTGCACACGTTTAAACAATGTTTATCGCAGCGTTGTTCACAATAGCAAGATCATGGAACCAACCGTGCTGTCCATCAAAAGAGGGCTGGATTTAAAAAATGTGGTCCATATACACAATGGAATATTATGCAGCCATAAAAAAGAGAAAAATTTTCTAAAGAATTGAATGAAACATTGATTTAACAAATATTTATCAAGTGCCTACTTCGGTCACATGAATGAAAACAATGAACGAAATACCAAAACCAGAATGGAATCTTGGGTTAAGAGAATAATTAGGCATGATGTGTCCTAGCATTAATTTCTTCTAAAGCCTTTTTTCCTCCATAAACTTCTCAGCTATTTGAGTAAAAGTCAAGTGCTAAGTCACTTGTAGTTTGATAGAGACAAGTGGCATTGGGGAAAGAGGAGGGTGTTGGGCAACTCTCCTTGATGCATTCAGAATTCATTTGAATAAGGAGAATTTAAGGTCCAAACCTAAAGACTAAGTTAATAAGGTTGCATCTCAGCATTATTAATAACCAATATTTCTTTTAGTTGTTGAACCTCCTTCAAATTTGGTTGCCACGGAAGTCTCATCAAAATACGTTAAGCTAAGTTGGAGTCCACCTCCTAGCCCAGTGACCGGCTATAAAGTCATCCTCACGCCAATGTCAGCAGGAAGTCGCCAGCTTGCTCTGAGTGTGGGACCACAGACGACCACGCTCAGCGTCCGTGACCTCTCAGCAGACACAGAATACCAGATCAGTGTTTCCGCCATGAAGGGAATGACAGCCAGTGAACCCATTTCAATCATGGAGAAGACTCAGCCCATGAAAGTTCAAGTGGGTGAGTTATTGGGTGCATTGCTGGTCTGGACTTAGTTTTGAATGAATTTTTTTTTTTCTTTTTAAAGAAGCACGCTTGCTAAGAAAGCCAGATATCTATATTTTAATGATCAATCAATATGTGTGGAAGTTTAACGTGCTTTATTTCCCTTGACAGAATGCTCACGTGGTGTGGATATAAAGGCTGATATTGTGTTCTTGGTGGATGGTTCCTACAGCATCGGGATTGCAAACTTTGTTAAAGTTAGAGCATTTTTGGAAGTTCTTGTAAAAAGCTTTGAGATTTCACCAAATAGAGTCCAAATTAGTCTTGTCCAATACAGCCGGGATCCTCATACTGAATTCACTTTGAAAAAGTTCACCAAAGTCGAAGATATAATCGAAGCGATAAACAGCTTTCCCTACAGAGGGGGGTCTACGAACACTGGCAAAGCAATGACTTATGTCAGAGAGAAAATATTTGTGCCTAGCAAGGGTTCAAGAAGCAACGTCCCCAAGGTCATGATTCTTATCACTGATGGGAAATCATCAGATGCTTTCAGAGATCCTGCTATAAAACTAAGAAATTCGGATGTGGAAATCTTTGCAGTTGGGGTGAAGGATGCCGTTCGCTCAGAATTAGAAGCCATTGCCTCTCCTCCTGCCGAGACCCATGTGTTCACAGTGGAAGATTTTGATGCTTTTCAGAGGATATCTTTTGAACTCACACAGTCTATCTGCCTTAGAATTGAACAAGAATTGGCAGCTATAAAGAAAAAAGGTTAGTTGACTTTGTAGAGTAAAAGTTATTTCTTCATGAACAACAGCATTTTTGGTTCTAAAGTTGTGGGTAATGTTCTCTATCAAGTCTTTTTATAGACAGGTACAGGTAGGTTTCCTATGTAATTAAAAACTATTTTGAGATATGAGATATGACTTTCTCTAGGTAGGGATCCAATTTTTGTTGGTGAAAAAGCTGCTTCTCCCCTAAGAGTCATGAGATGTTTCTGTTCCCAGGTCCTGAAGCTGGTCTAGGAATCAGCCTTATCACAGTTATTTGTCATATGCAAGTCAAAGACCACTTACTGGGAGTTATGTGTCAGATACTGAGTTAGGGCCTTGGATCAAACGTGGCTGGAATATGGTGTTAGATCTTTGATGTCTTTGCATGCACACCCTTCTTGAACCTTGTCGGGCATCATTCCTCTCACCCGGCATTCCCTAAACCTCTTTTCTTTACTTGTCTCAAATCCATTTTTCAGTGTTTAGTTAGGGGCCCCCTCCTTTTTATTAAGCCTTCCTTAACTGTTGCAGCACTGTGACACTGTCCCTTCTGCCCATTTGGCATTCATGTCTACTGCTTTCTGTTAATAACCTTGCATTGTCCTGTCTCTCCAGTTTGATTGAATGACCCCTGTGGACTCCAGATGTGTGTTAAACATGATTTATTTCTATGATTTAGCTTAATGAATATTCTATTATTAGGAAAATTTCCATGATCATTACTTTGATGTATCTCTCCACCTGCCAGCAAAGGCTCACATTCCGGTACTGAGGATATGGATGGTTCATTTTTGGCTTACTACTGTTTAAATATTCCAATTACGGGCAGGACCCTTCTATTACTTTGTCTTAAGAATCTCAAATTTCAAATCTATTTTATAATAATAATAATTATTATTTTTTGAGTCGGTATCTCACTCTGTTGCCCAGGCTAGAGTGCAGTGATGTGATCACCGCTCATCATAGCCTAAACCTCTTGGACTCAGGCGATCCTTCCGCCTTAGTCTCCTGAGTTGCTGGTACTGCAAGCATGTGCCACCATGCCCAGATAATTTTTAACTGTTTGTTTTTTGAGAGACGAACTCTCTTTATGCTGCCCAGGCTGGTCTTGAACTGCTGGGCTTAAGTGATCCTCCTGCCTTGACCTTCCAAAGTGCTGGAGTGTCATTACCTGTCTGTTCTGTCTCCTTGAACTGCGCGGGGGGGGGGAGGACCGGATACTGAAGGCGTGGCCACTGCATCCAGCTCAAATTCAGTCTTAGTCAGTCATTTAAATAACCTAACTTAGTACTATGGATGGTCAAGGCAGATAATCAGGTTGTTCTTGTCGGGTTGTAAGTGGGGTCCTTTTCTCAATGGTCAAGTGCAGGAGATGTACTCAATACAGTGGCCTTAGTGGCCATCCTTCTTGCAAATCAATATCACCCACTTGAGAAATGTACTCATTGGGCCCATTTTTGTTTGATAGGTTTAAACATTTTTAATGGTCTCTCTTCTTTTTAATAGCTTATGTACCTCCAAGAGATCTTAGATTTTCCGAAGTGACTTCTTACAGTTTCAACACCACGTGGTCTCCAGCTGGAGAAAATGTCTTTTCATATCATATCACCTATAAGGAAGCTTCTGGGGATGACGAGGTCACAGTGGTGGAGCCAGCATCCAGCACCAGTGTTGTTCTCAGCAACCTGAAGCCAGAGACCCTCTACCTAGTCAACGTGACTGCGGAATACGAGGATGGCTTCAGCCTACCCCTCACTGGAGAGGAGACCACTGCAGAAGGTGTGATAAACTTCTCACTATTTTCCAGAAACTAGTAACTTACTGTAGAACAAAGTGACAGTCTGTAATCACCATCTGCTTTATAGTTCAGTATTGCAAATGCCTTTGTATAGTTCAGTATTGCAAATGCCTTTGTAAGACTTGGCCTCTCTAAAGCACAGCTTTTCGTAAATCTTTTCAAAATGAGAAAAACTTTTAAGTAAGAAACCTTAGACTTATTTTGGTGAGTTTGAGGTTAAGAGACATAGAGAACTCTTAATAATTGTGGAATCAATATCTGAAATACTGCTTTTCCATCTTTTTCTGTCCCGTGTTTCAGGAGTGTCATTTTTAAAAAAAATTATTTTTATCGTTTTTACTTTAAAGATGTGGGGTACAATTCAGGGTTAGGTATATAGATGTTCATTATGCAGGTACCTTTGTTGATGAGGTGTGCCCCTCCCTCCCCTGGCAGTTTTCCTCAACTGCTAATCCTACCCCCACCCCGGCAGTTTCCTGTTACTGCCAATCCCTTTCTTATAGTAATATGATCATTGTTCAAGGTCCGCTTATGAGTGAGAACATATGGTCCTCTGTTCTTTGTTTCTGTGAAAGATCACTCAGTATGATAGACCCTAAGTCCATCCGGGTTGCTGCAAAGTCCATATTGGTCCTTCTTTATGGCTGCATAATATTCCATTGTGTATATGTACCCCATTTTGAAAATCTAGTCCAGCTTTGATGGGCAGCATGTTTTGTTCCATGTTTTTGCTATTGTGAATAGAGCTGCAACAAACATGCGTGTGCAGGTATCTTTTTTGTACAGGAGTGTCATGTTTTAGATACTTCTGAAATTGCCTTGCTGTATTTATGAAGCTGACGGCAAATATATATTACCACTGTTTTTTAAAAAATTGTGGTGAAATATACATAACATAAAATTTACCATTTTAACCATTTTTAAGTGTGCATTTTAGTAGCATTGCATTCACCTGGTTGTGGTTGCCATCACCACCACCATCTTTAGAACTCGCAGAACTGAAACTCTTTACCTATTAAGCAACATTCCCCATCCCTCATTCCCCTGCTCCTGGAAACCACCATTCCATTTCGTCTCTGTGAATTTGATGAACTGCCTCACTTGGTAGAGTATTCAAACTACCTGATTTGAATAGAATCATACTGTATTTGCCCTTTTGTGACTGGCTTATTTCACCTAGTAAATGGCCTTGATGTTTCTCCACGCTGTAGCATGTGTCAGAATTTCCTTCCTACTTAAAGTTGAATAAAATTCCATTGTATATACACACCAAATTTTTTTAAAAAGATGAGATCTTGCTATGCTGTCCAGGCTGGACTTGACCTCCTGGGCTCAAGGGCTCCTACTGCCTCGGCCTACAGTGTAACTAGGACTACAGGCATGCATAATGACACCCAGCTCTGCATTTTGTTTATTCATTCATTCATGGGCATTTGGGTTGCGTTTTCCTTTCAGCTATTGTGACTAGTGATACTGTGAACATGGGTTATAGGTCTTACCGAATGTTTTAAGCAGTGTTTGTTTAGATGTGCTCTCTTTCCTGGAGTCAAATACTTTCAGACACAATTCACTACATTTGATATTTAAAGGACACCCATTTAACCTAGCTAACAGAAGACTGAGGCAAGGCAACTACTCTTTAACATAAGCATATTGACTATTCCAGGAGATGTCAGTTGCTTTTTGACAGGGATAGGAGGGAGAGAGGCTGAAAGAACCATGTGAAGAATTGGAAATAATTAGTTACAAAGGGGTACTTGCCAGTAGGAGTGATGCACGTTGGCATACCTTACTGATAAAGGCTAGAGAACCTTTTTTTTTCCTTGAAATGTTTTTCAAATAGGGTAGGGGTATTTCTGCCTGGAAGCCAGCCAATAAACGAAATGACTTGAGACATGCTTTGGGGTCATGTGACCTAGAAATCCATAGAAATCCATACTTAGACATTTCTGATCTGGTGATTTCCTGAGATGCCCACACTGCAGCTGATGGAGATGGCCTTTCTCTCCTGGTCTTTGGGACAGGGATGGGAAGTCCATCTCAAGAGGAAGCTTGGTTAACACGAAGGCCACTGCATTCACACATGCTCTCATTTTTGGCCATTGAGTTACGATAGTAGAGTTCAATTCTGTTGTCCATGGTAACATCTGAGATTTAAAATTTCTTTCATCAATAAGGAAGTTTCTGACTTAATACTTCATTAAGCTCACAATGATTGTGCTCCTGCTGTGTGTCGGGTGCTGTGCTAAATGTTTTCTGTGATTATTTCATTTAATCATGTCAGTAATCCTATGAGTAGTCACGTTTTGTGGCTGGGTAATCCGAGGACAAAATTGCATATCTGGTCGTGAACCAGGATCTATTATGAGCCATGTTTTCAGAGACAGGATTCTAGCTCATCAGTCTCTCTGCTATTTGTTCTGATTAGTTTAATCTTTTTTCTTGCCATACACAATGAATCATGGTCACACGTCAGTCAACTACCATTTCTTTCTTTTCTGAAGTGATGCACTTCCTTTCTCTCTCCCTGGAGTGATCAGTTGATGTGTTGAATATTTAAGTAAAGTTTTCATTGTTTATGAGGTCCATGCAGGCACGAGGCATTAGATTTTCTCCTCTGTGGGCTGAGAAGACAGCGGCTTCCAGTTCACCTTTCCTGAATGCGTTGTCTATATGGACAGTTCGCCCCTTGAATAAATGGGTCATTAAAATATGTTTACTGAACCCAAAGCCAAAGGATGTTCTCATTTGGGCTTAATGGACATTTTACTTAAAACTGTGATCTTATGGGGGTTACCCACACTGCAATTTGGTTTCAGGATTTAGATCTAGCATTCATTATGTACCTACCTGGTACTTGCTTTATGGTCCGGTTATCTTCCAAGTTAAATGACCGTATCGATAAAAAGTGTGAGACCGACTGGGTAAGACAGTTCGGTCAGGTGGGAAAATATGGTTGACCTGGGTATTAGGCATGATTTACTTATTTTTCTGAGAAGGAATTAGTATGAGTGGAAGTCTCGGTTACTTTTTTTTTTTTTGTAGCTGAGATCTCACTCTGTCACCCAGGCATAGTGCAGTGGCATGATCACGGCACACCACAACCTTGACTTTCTGCTTAGGTGATCCTCCTGCCTCAGCCTCCCAAGTAGTTGGGACTACAGGTGCATGCCACCAAACTGGCATAACTTTTTGATTTTTTTGGAGAGACAAGATCTCACAATGTTGCCTAGGCTGGTCTTGAACTCCTGGGCTCAAGCAACCAAGCCGGCATTAATTTTTTGATTTTTTTTGGAGAGACAGGGTCTCACAATGTTGCCTGGGTTGGTCTCAAACTCCTGGGCTCAAGCAATCCTTTCACCTCGGCCTCCCAATGTGCTGAGATTACAAACATGAGTCACCATGTCCAGATGGTCTTGGTTATTTATATTCAGATAAATGAATTGTTTTTATTCTTGAATTTTATAGCAATATAAATTTATCACTTAAGGATATATTTATGATTTTAAAAGTTTACTATTATGTACTTAGTTTCTTTCTGGATATTGTAGAATACGTATTTGTTCTTTCAGAATCTAGTTAATCTCTGGTTAAATGAGTGCAGTAACCAGGTTGCTTGTCAAAAAACTGCTCATGGATTTGCTTAGAGAGATGCTATGATTTAGTAATCAAAGATAGTTTTTGTATTTTTCATACAGAGCCAATCAATTTACGCTTTAACATTTTTTTTTTAATTTCAGTAAAAGGAGCACCTCGGAACCTAAAGGTGACAGATGAGACGACAGATAGTTTTAAAATTACCTGGACTCAAGCTCCAGGGAAAGTTTTAAGGTATCGAATCATATATCGACCAGTTGCTGGCGGAGAAAGCAAAGAAGTGAGCACCCCGGCCAATCAGCGGAGGAGAACACTGGAGAACCTGACTCCAGACACAAAATATGAAGTCTCTGTGATTCCCGAATATTTCTCAGGGCCTGGCTCTCCATTGACTGGCAATGCAGCCACAGAAGAAGGTAGAGGAAGTTGGGGGAACAGCAAGATCTTAGGCCAGAGGGGCAGAGTGGGCAAATTGTCTGGATAAAACAAGTCACGAAACACTTTGTTCCAGTTTCTGAGTATCTTAGACCATAGTTCTTTCATATTTGCGTTATTTAAAGTTTTGACTTAATCGTGATGTTGTTTATTTGTATCAGTAGAACTTGAGTGCTATGCTATGGTCTCAATATTTTTTTAAAATTATAGAAATCATATAAAATGAACAATGACGAGGGATTGAAAATCAAGCTGCTGGGCACCGTTGAAACATTGCATTTTTACTCTTTATTTCATTGGGAAGGATAGGTTCACAGGTTACGTTCAAATGTATGCTATAAATGATTAATGCTTAATATGTTTTTTCTTGAGAAAAAATAAGGCATTCATAATTTTCACTTTATTTCCTATCTTTAAAGTTTTTCAAATAGTAAAAGTAATGCTAAGAACACGTTAAGAGCAATGAACATCTATCAGCGCCTCTTTGTGTCAGGTTCTGTACAGAGGAGTTTTCATCTGTTGTCTCATTTAATCCCTGCATAGGCTTTATGAAGTTATTATTATCACCTCAGCTTTGTAAGGGAATTGAGGCTAAGGAAATTATGTGATAGCTCAGAGTTGTGTAGCTAGAAAGTGGTCACTCTGGGTTTGTGAGCCTCACTGTCCTTCTGCACATACTTACAAGGGATCTCCATTACAGCCCAGCTATGTCACTCTCTTCCCTCCTTCTTTCCCCTCCCTTTTCCCCTGCATCTCCCCTCCCTCCCTCCACATCACTCACTCACCCTCCTTTCCTGGGCATCAGCTTACTTACCCTCCCTCCCTACCTCTGTATCACTCTCCCTTCCTCCCTCTGCCACCTAGATCATTGGCATTTTCTGCTCTCACTTTCCACCCATTTTCTTCCTCTTCTGTTTTGCTTGGGAAGTCATGACTCCATTTTTCTTTATCTTTCTGGGGACCCAGGACTGTTTGTGCTGGGCACCATGAAATAACCCAGTGGCCCTTCATCATTTTCTTTTCTGGAGCACAACTGGCTGGCTGTTGTGTACTCAGTGGGGAGTGACATAGGGTGACTTGAGACCTTTCAGAGGTGACACCACCAGGAAAGTCACGAATTATCAGTCATCGCTGTTGCAAGGCGCTGAAGAGTTGTGCCCAAGGCTGGATCTCATTTGGACTGTTTCTTTTCTTACTTTTCTTTTTTTGGGTGGGGGATGGAATAATTTTTATCATTTATCATTTTTGTTATATCTGCCTTATTTCCTGTCTGTTTCCTTTAGATGTTCAGAGCGTTACACCAATGAACTGTTTTTTACTGAAGATTTCTTAGAGAAATTAACATCTACATTTTAGGCAACCCTCTTTCTGGTCCCCTCCAATTGTGGGAGCTTTTCTGTCTTCTTAATAAACTCCTGCTTTTTTCACCCCCCCAATCTACTTTGTAATACTAATCAATATGTATACATTTCGTAGTGCTTTGTTAAGGAAAATTTAAAGCAACTATTTTACAGGAAATATTCTATCATGAAGGATTTTACATGAGAGATTTGAAACACAAAAGAGGAATTGGATGTCTTTTGCTTTTTTTCTACTAATATGCAGGGCTGATTCAGAAATGCTTAAACTTTGTTGGCTGGTCAACAATTAAAATTGCCATAGTCTCATCCAGTGTATAAATTTGATATAATACGCACACATAGGTAAAGTGAATAAGTGTTTTTCGAGTCATTTTTCTAAATAATAGGTTTTAATGTTATTGTTGCCTTTGTTTTTTAATGAAGTTAGAGGGAATCCAAGAGACTTGAGAGTTTCTGACCCTACGACATCTACTCTGAAATTGTCTTGGAGTGCGGCCCCAGGAAAAGTGAAACAGTACCTGGTGACATACACACCGGTGGCAGGGGGCGAAACCCAAGAGGTCACAGTGAGAGGAGACACAACCAACACCTTGCTGCAGAGATTGAAGGAAGGGACTCAGTATGCCTTATCTGTGACTGCCTTGTATGCGTCTGGGGCTGGGGACACCCTTTTTGGAGAAGGAACAACGCTAGAAGGTAATTCCTGTTATATTTTCTGGGACTCCCTGAGCTTGTTTGTGATTCTGAATTTAGAAAGCTAAAATGCGTTCAGAGAATGAAATCCAGAAATGTGCTCTCTTTTCTCTTAAAAGGAATTTATATTGAAAAGCAAATAACCATAAAACGGTCAGTTATTCAGAGGTATTGAATGTAAGCAACTGAAAAACTCTACCTTGATAAGGAAGAAGTGTCTTGGGGAGATGAAGCCATAATGAGGCCATAGAGACGTGTTTGTTAAATTAAACTGGATTAATTTAACATGGCTGTGTCATGGGCTGATTAAATGGAGAGCAGGTGTGCTACATTCAGAGTGGGAAAGATCCTTGGGGAACAGAGATGAAGAAGGCTTGGATTGCCCAAGGTGGTACATCTGATTCTGCCACCCAGGTCTAGATAGGAGCCATTTTGTGATTTTTGTCAAGTGCTCGCTGCATTTGCCATGCATAAAAGCATTCATACTAGCTTGAGAAAGACAAAAATCCAAGTATCTGTTTGTTTTCTGAGTGACCTCTAAAATCCAGTTCCGTGTTGGAAGTTCAAAGTTAATGCAACACAGTACTTAGAAACATCAACAACAGTGGAGCTTTTGATGGTGACCTTGGTTGTCTAGAGTTAATTGTCAGAAGGCTTTGTATTTCCTTAGGATCTTTTGAGATGCAATTGCAGCTTAGTTTTAACTCATCACAACTACTATGAGGGGCAAGGGAGAGAAAACACAAGTTTAATTTAACCACAGTGTTGACTCAGTCCTATGCTTGAGGCCCAAATAGGCTACCAGGCAGGAACGTCTCTTTTCTGTGTCATCACATTTTATGTGACTTATGTTAACTGATCATACAAAGAAAACGAATTTAAAGTATTTTTTTGTGGTGGGAAATCACCATGATAGCAAGGAAAATACTCACCAAATTTGATAGGTCCAGGAGCTCAGAGAATTGGAGATACTGTAATTGGCAGGATGAGGCCTGCAATACACAGTTCTTGGAAACTTCAAAGTAAAAAATGAAAAGCAAGTAGACAAAGAAATCCTAGCCAAAATCATATCCATCAAGAGTTTAATCCTCATAGTCGGTGAAATCTGTTTCTAGAATAATTTAAATAAAATATTAAATACCAGTGTGTAAAGTCCTGATAACCAGAGGAATCCTGGTTGTGCTACTTAGCTGTGTGACCTTGGAATGATCCCTTAACTTTTCTGAGCCTCAGTTTATCCATCTACAAAGAGGGGATGATTGTCCTCCCCTCCTCCTTCCAGGGTTATTATGGAGACCAAATGGAAGAATGTAAGTGGAACCCTTTGGGAACTGTCAGATACTACATGCGTATGAAATGCATCAAGAGGAAGTAACTTAACTTTAGAACTGACAGCTAAAAATGCAGTTTCTCTCGGTATACCCGAGGGGGCGATTAGTCCCAGGACTCCCACATATACCAAAATCCACTTATAGTCAAGTCCAAATGTCAGCAATAGGGAACCCATGTGTAGGAAAAGTTGGCCTTCCATACACATGGATTCAGCATCCTGGAAATCCCATATTTGCCATCCACATTCGGTTGGAAAAAAACTGGTTAAAACTCATGTTGTTCAGTGATCAACTGTATAGCTCAGTATTTCAGATAATTGATTGGTGACATGAACATTTTGAAAATAGTAAGTAGAAACAAGAATTGCCTTAACTACAGAGACATGAGCTGAGCAATAAAAGCATGTGCTTTTTTACATCCAGACCTTCTGATGTTCTCTTTGCCATATCTTTCCCGCAGGCTTTTCAACATAGGTTGTTTGTAAGATTCTTTTCAAGGATGCATATGTGATCTTTTGCTTTTTATAGAATAGGCATAGATTATACTTGTGGGAATTTCTCCTTTATAAGGAGTATCTTGGAAGTAATTGAATAGTTTTACTTCTTCTTGTGCCTTTTAATCTTCTGATATTCATTTGTATTTTTCTTGCTTTTAAACACATATTCATGCTTAGCTAAAATCTTCTTGATTCTAAAAATTAAGACGTTTTTGCCAAGAATAATATATCAAAATTTTTATATAACAAAATACACTGTAAATTTTATAGCACATTCTGTGATTTTTCTAGACCAGATGTAGAGCTAGATTGTTTATAGTGTTATAGGATCTGCAAAGCAGTGTAAAAAAAACCTACCAACTTGGATGTATATGTGAGTGTATACACACATGTACACGTCTTTGATGAGAAATAATCTCTAAGGGAGATAAATAAGTAGTAAGATATTCAAAACTATTGTTTTCCATTTCCTGAGAAGGAAGATAGCTAGATAATTTACAAGGTTGCTTAAAGATACAGTTTTTTTTTTGCAATAACAAAAAAATTTCCATTTACACTAAAGCACTTTACTGCAGTGAACGACTACAAAAAATGCCGCCAGCCTGATTTTATTAACATATTGATCCCATTTCTTTATGTATGGTAAACTCGACAAATATGTGAAAGCATAGTTGTGACTAAATTAAAATAATAGAAGATTTTTGCCCCTGGTTATTCCATTTCATTTTATTATATGAACTCAGCCAAATCCACATACCGTATACAGGAATAGGGTATGATGGTAAATTCAGGGAGTGGAAAGCCCTGCAACAGAGCCAGGCAACTGCTCTTGAGTGCTGCTGTTGTTCTAATTTCTTTTTCTCCTGGGAGAGGAGGTGGTAAGAGCTGAACTTGAAGGAATGTGTCTTCTCTCCAGAGGCGTGGAATCAGCCAGCAAGAGCCTTCTGTAGGTTGGACATTTTATAAATTATCTCAAGTGCATTATAAGGCTTTCAATTCAAAAGGAAAGACAATTTAAAGAGAGAGAGAGAGAGAGAGAGAGAGAGAGAGAGAGAGAGAGAGAGAGACAGAGACAGTGTGGTCTATAACCATCCGTAACCAGTCCTTTTTTTTGAAATGCAGCCAATGATCAGAAAATTTCCCTGTCTCTGGAAGAGAGATTTATTAGCATTGGCTTTGGGAAGGTTCACAGTTGGCTGTAGTACTGTATGCAAAAGATTCACAAAGGCAGAGTTTATTACTATTTCAGATCCAAACTTCAGGGGGATCTGAGCTCAAACCATTAGCTTTGATTTACATTGTTTTTCCTCCGTTGTTGTTATTGTTAAGGTACATAGACTAAGTGTAATCACTGAAACATTGCTGTTTACATTAAATGCACTCTAAGTCTTGATAGAATTTTTGGTTGTCACCGTTAGTGCTTAAGAGAAAGGAAACCCTGTTTTTATAAACATTTAACTAAATCATGCCCGTTTTTTATTTGGAGATCCATCACAAATGAATGAAAATTTCAGTTTGGGAATAATAGGGTTCTTTTTTATTTTCGAGTGTTTTTTTTTGGCTATGGAAAATATGACTTTTTCAAAATTTCCTTTGTCTTGGTTGCTGTAGCGACCTGCCAGTGTCCTAGACATGAATGACTTCCTACAGATCCAACCAGGCTAACTCAGTTGACATTTTGTGACAATGAGTTTTTTTAGCATGTCACAGGAATTCTGCATGATTTTGAGTAACACGGGCCCCTCCAGGACTGACTACACAAGGCCTCTGTGTTTTCCTAGACTTACTGCTGTCTCATAACTTGAAAATCATACATTCTGGGTATAGCAATGCTGACATTGCCAGGGAACTTAAGCACAGTCACCAAACAGTGATTCTTATTTCCTGTTCTCTGAATGGATGGCTCATTAAGAAAAATCTAATCATTTTGGAGAGGTCAGAATTATGGAGGAGATCTTTTTTGCTCAAGCAAGCTTTTAAGTTGAATGATAATTTTATTGTTAAGAGATATTACAGATGTGAATGCAGCCAGTGATGCATAGTTTAAAGTAACTGAGTTAACTTATCGATAATGAACTTTGTCCTTTGGAATGGTGGCTCTGATTCACTGGTTATAAATCAAGTGTGTTTCCACATGGACGTCATCCAGAAGCAGTTCTTCTGTATTGCTGTGGAAAGTTGGATGACTTTTGAGCAGAGCTCCAACGGAAAAGACAAATTGATTCAGAAGAGAGTTTACCTTACATTTTCAATTTAACTTCTATTTTTGAAAGTGGCATGTGAGACTCAGTGAAAGCTGGCTGGAACAATCTATAAGATGAAATACAGTTTTGTCTCATGATTAATTTTTCAGTTATCATCATTGGCTAATTCGCATTATAATTATATTTGAATTGGATGCTAATTTGCTTTTCAGAAAGCAAATGGAAAAGGGCTAAGGAAACATAGGAAAGTTACTTAAATGAAGCATTCATTCTTTGGCCTGGTATGTGGAAAAAAACAGCATAGAATCAACCCCTTGTGGATGTTCAGATCATGAGAAAGGTACCTGTCTAGAGCACTTCTTCCCAGCAGCAGCAAAGAGACACGTGCAAGCAGGCACTAGAAAAAAATGGCTTAGAACATGTGTAACTAGGTCTTATAATTAGGACAGAAATGCCGTACACCCAGATTGCAATCGAATTTTGTGCCTTTAGATTCGTGACAAGTGCGTTGTTATTTCTTATGCCTGTACTGGAACTGTCCTGGGAAGGGGACATGGAAAGCTATTGAGATGGACTCAAAGGAATAAAAATGAAGGCATACATCATCACAGATGACAAGTTGTTTGACATGATTGCCATAATTTCTGTTACCAGAGATTAAAAGGATTGCTCAGATAAAAACCCGAACAGACCCCACCACCATAAAACATGCGTTTGTAAGGCCTGGGACACAGAAAGAGAAGGACTTCAGAGAGGCAGGGAACTTCTTTTGGAGTGGAAGTGGACCCAGGTTCAGGAAAAAGTGGCAAACAAGTCTACAGAGTTGGTTCATTGCTATGCGTCCTGCATCCCCTCTTCTGGGGAGTGGCTGCAGACTGGTCTTATGATGCTTTACTTCCTTAACTCTGGCGCTTTTCTCTTCCCTCTTAGAAACTCTACAAAGGGACTCTTGCCCAAACCCAATCTGCTCAAATAAACCAAAACAAGCCAAGGGATCTCTTCCTGTAGTTGTAGATCTCCGGGGTTCCTTAGAGTGAGGACCAAAACAACAATACATTAAACCAAGCAAATGCCTGTCTAGGTAACACTTTCAACCTCATTCTTGTGAAAATGTGGTCAACTCTTCGACAGGAAGCATGCGTTCAGAGCCATTGCCTGTTGAGACAGGATGGAGGGGGAGAAAAGACCTATGAACTTTCCGCACGTGCAGAGGATGGGGAGATATGATGAAAAGCTTAAATCAGCTTCTCAGTCCCCTGAGATTCAGCCTTGAGATCGTTTTGCTACCTACAGGAGTGAGTTGCTGGACAGGGCGATATAATTTCGCAGTGTACAAACCATCCAGCTGTCCTAGAAAGCATTTCATATCTAATGATTTTGACCAGTTTACTCTCACCCTAGCTGTCTTTTGAAGGAGCCCCATTTCTAAGTGAGAGCAGGTGTGAGGGTTCCTTTCCACACTGACCAAACACGTCTCCCAAATAAATGCTTCTCTAGGCCTCAAAGAGGAGAAGCAGAAAAAATAAAAGAATGAATTGCAGAGGCATTAGAATCCATAGGGCAGCTTTAAAAGATTTTTAGAAAGTGCCAGGACCTTGGTACATCCACAGATGATTCCAATTTAATTGATTTGGGCAGGGCCTCACCTTTGGCTCATCAGACAATTCTGTGTATCTGTTCAGGCCCAGTCCAGTTACTTTGTTGCTGCAGGCCCCATGAGGTGAGATGGCCAATTGGTGGCTTGCTCAGCTGCTTGGACATCTAGCCCCAAGACCGGCTTGACCACTTGCCAGTCCACATTCTGCCAACTGTACTACAAGGTATAGTCCAGTTGCTTGCAGTTTTTGGCAATCTAATGTGTGGTCAAGCCAAGATCCCATTTTTTTCAAGAATTCAAGGGCTCCAGGTCTGATCCAATTTACTTGTCTTGAGTTTATTCTCAAAATTCTGGGGTGTGATGCAACAGATAGAATACTCAGCTCCCCTTCTGCTTTTTAGGAGACAAAGAAATTATCAGTGAGTTTGAGAACAGTATCAACTTAATATTTAAGAATATTCTTATCAAACTGGCTGACATGCCAGAAGCCCACATGAAGCTGGAGCTGACACTTTCTTCCTTTCTTTGGAGTACTTACTTGTCACTAACATGGAATGTTTCCATATTGATGGCTACCGATAGCCCCTTCATATACCAAAGGCAGAGACTATTTGTTGCAGAGGGTTTTTTTTTTCTGTGATTGAGAACTTAGTTGGTGATCACTCAAATTAGCATGTCGCTAATTAGAACTCAGGACTATTTTTTAGCTGATTTTGCATCTGCATCTTAAAAAGTGCTCTTGGGGTAACCCCCTCAGGTCCCCTTCCACTGCAGGTGCTTTTCTGTCCTTGTAATAAACCCTGCTTTCAAAAAAATAAAAAGTGCTCTTGCAGGTTATTTTTAGGATATTGATAAACCTAGAAAATGTCTTTATTGCAATTTGACTAGTATTTTATTCTAGCTAGCTTTACGGGTCGTGAGGTTGTTAAGATAATAGATTAAAATCCATGGATAGACATGGCTGATGATCTAGGATCCTTTTGGTTTGAGCTCCAAAGTGTCTTTGTGAATGTATTTCTGCTTCACCCACTATTCTCTTCCTATTATTTTTCTCACAGGGAAATCTTTAACCTGTGTTTGTGAGATTGGTGTCTGTTGTCATGGAAATAAACAATTCACAAAGTTAATGCTGTAGAAAGTTGAAAAAAAAAACAAAACAGGCTGAGCAGGGAAAACTTTAGGGGAAGTAGAAGCTGAAATTGTTTTAAAATTACTCTAGTGTTAAGTTGGAAGACAATACGCACATTTTAGGTGCCCTTATTTGTCTCATGCTTTTTGGGAATGCCATTGACACAGTATTTAGCTCATTTATATTCAGAGTTACTCTCAAGTGAGGTCACTGCACAAGGCAGTTTCTGACTGCAGTCTAGGAGACGTAGGAGAAAGGCACATATGGAAAATGGTGTATATCACGAGAAAGAAAACACATTGTACCTTTAAAACTCAGAGGCCAGCTGACGGGCTATCAATTATTAAAACAAACCCACAACAAAACAAAAAAGACCCAACACTAAACCAAACCAAATGAAAAAAACAGACAACTTAAATTGTACTTTTGTATTCCTGCAAAAAAGGTATACAGACAACTAAAGAAAACTTCCAAATGGAGAATTGGCCTCTAGTGCAGAGGGAAAAAACTCAATGTGTTCTTGAAAACACGTATTCTTTGTTGCAGTGAAATATGTAACTAATTTCCTTCCAGGGATGGGATGTGCTGTCAGCAGTTAAAGTTATTTGTAATAGAATTAGAATTTTCCATTTGGACTTGGGGTCTGGGAGGCTGCCCAGCTTCTGTTTTATTTATTTTTTTCCCTCTAAATCCAATCGTATATGATGGGTTTTTGTCTGTCTAGATTTCTTTCACATTCATTGTTATGTTTATTTTTGTGCTGAACTATAATTGTTCAACTATGAGTCATTTTAAGACATTCATTTTAAATCTTTGAGTCAAGTGAAACAAAAACTTTGAAAATTCTTTTAAGAGCACTTTATATCATTTGCATGAATATACAACATTCACTGGTGAAATGCATGCTGGATAAGTAGATCATTTTATATTTATGTCATACTATGACATAAACACATAAACCCTAGTAAAGGTAGCCAATGTAAAGTGACTTGTATATTTATCTATATTTAAAATACGGAAAATTCGAATTTTATTGGAAGACAGCTATGCCTTCTATTACGTTGAGGTCTCCATATTTTTCCATTTGTGTTGTCTTTTTTTTTTTAATGGAAGAGTCAAAATTTAGTAGCAGAGATTTTCAATCAGCTAGAACAAGCAGTGTGTTTTATTTTGATGACTAATTGCTTTTAAGTTTTCCAGAAGAATTGGTGGTTTTTAGTTTCACTGGGGTTAAACTACATTGAAAGTTTGCGCTTCTAGTTTTTAAACTGTGTGAGCAAATAAAAGTTTTAACAGAAAACAATAGCGGGAATTAAGGCTTTCAAGTGCTAGGAGATTATTACAGTTATGATAATTCATATATTGAAATTGAGCTTATTTAAATTAGATCAGAGAGGAGAAGATCATGGTAAGGAAAAGATCTCTGTGAATCATGGGCTGTGTCATAAGGCAGACTAAAATGTGATAAAATTTGGGAATTTAAGAACTTTTTTTCTTATTAGCAAAAGCTTTTAAGGCACACACACCTTCAAATTTGGAAGTCATTCTTGTCCTGAAGGACCTTAAAATCTGACTGGACATATGGGGCAAGGATGATACGTAGGAACAACGATAATTCTGAATTTTTATTCCATCCATCTGTTTGACTGATAGAACAGGACAGTAGTGCAGAAAGAAGAAATGGACAATTTTATACAAGTCGAGTTTGGGTCCAACAAGTCAGAATGTCTACCAGGATCAGTGAGTAGTTCAATACCTACTGGACATTTAAAAAAATGATTCCCTTTTGATCTCTATCCTAGAACGTGGTTCACCGCGAGATTTAGTGACTAAAGACATCACTGACACATCGATCGGGGCTTATTGGACATCTGCTCCGGGGATGGTTCGTGGTTACAGGGTCTCGTGGAAATCGCTTTATGACGATATTGAGGCTGGAGAGAAAACTCTTCCTGGAGATGCAATTCATACTATGATAGAAAATCTGCAGCCAGAGACCAAATACAGAATTTCAGTGTTTGCAACTTACAGCGGTGGAGAAGGAGAACCTTTGACTGGAGATGCCACAACCGAATGTAGGTAACATTGTATGTGTGTCTGGGTGTGTGTTGCGACTATCCAGTTCCCTATCCGCTCAAGTGACATGTGGGTTAACCACTTGCATTTTTTTCTTTATATGATACACGAAGACAGAATAGTCGGATCTTTAAAGAATTTGGCTCAAATTTAAATTAGGCTAAATGCCTATAAAATATGTCAGTTTTTGACATTTTGAATCTCTTTCAACTACTTATATTTGTCTGCTTCTTTTTATCTTTTTTTCTGGTGGAATGATCAACCAGATAGGATACTCAACTAGTAAAAAGACCACGGTAATACAGACTTTAGGCATATTTATAGCTGCATGCTCTTGGTTATGTGACCACCTTCTTAGAGTTAATTATCAAATAACCAAGACTAATCCCAGACTTAAAAAAATTTTTTTTGGTTAAGTTAAATAAAAAACCCACTCCATTTCTGGTGGCCCAAATATACCTCAATCTTATTAATATTCTTTCTTGTAAATAATTATGAATGGCCTCTCCTTGCCGCCTGGCGGCTGAAAGTGGTGTCTGGGTTTCTTGTTATTTGCTTTGCACCTAAAAATGCTAGAAAAAAAGTTTTTTCAAAAAACAAAAGAAATCACACCAAACCAACACATTATTTGTTAAGCATGGACAGTTCTAAGTTTTTGTAAGAGAAAACTTAAAATCCTTTTGTTTTGGGAGGATTTTAGAATAAGGAAAGAAGGGGGTGTTCGTGTATTCCTTCTATGAGAAAGAAGAAAGGGAATTTAGTGATTTTTCTGGCAGAGGAAGAGAGAGAGAGGGAGGAGTGCAATGAGCAATTTCATTTAAGTCCTATATCCTGACTTCAAGTTGTCCTTAAACTGATGTCTTTTTGCCAGTGTTCTTTTTTCTCGAACTTCTGGCCTCATGGGATCCTTCTGCTTTGGTCTCCCAAAGTGTTAGGATTACGGGTGTGAACTACCAAACCTGGCCTGAGTTCATTTTCTTTTTTATCATTAGCAAGTTCAGTTGGATGTTTAAGTTTATATTTGTGTCTAAGTTAACTAAAAATTTTTTAAAAAGCTCCTTATAGGACATTCAAATATGTGAAAAGGCTTATTTTTCAGGTACTCGCATGATTGATTTCCATGGTAGTATATGAAATCTTGTGTCTGTAATACATTGGCCAATGTAGTTTCAGAACCTGGCAGAAATCCATTCTGTATTTCTGGGAAAATTCATTCGGGGTAAAGAGAAGCTGTATTGTAAACTTTGGCCAGATAGGACACAAACAGTTAAATTTATTTGTAGGAGTAGAGACAATTTGTGTGACTGAAGAGTTATAAAGGAATTTGTATTTGTAAGGAATTTTTTTCTAATTTTCACTCCTGTCTTCCTCTATACGCTGTCCTAAGAGTTATCAGCTTGCTTTTTTGGCCAGGGGAACATTCCAGCTCTGTGGAAGATCGAAAATGACTCCTTCTGCTTTTGTTGGGTGGTTCCTGCCCTGGGGACATACGTGGGGTAGTTTCCTCACATGTATGCCCTGATAAGTACTGCGCTGAAGACTCAAGTGTTAACTCTCTCTGTGACTGCTTTTCCTTTGTACACTTTGTTCTGTGAGTTCTATTGGCCCAGATTCTCCAGAATTGCAACTCATTGTGTTCACTGAGGGGGCCACCAGGCTCCATCTGGGTCCCTCTTCCCGTGTGGGGCTTGCAAACTCCAGCAGTGAGCTGGGGTTGTCTTCGAACCTGTTCCCAAGTGTCCTCATGTCCACAGGGATCTCTGTGCTGTGCTGACTGAGGCCTGATGTCTGAAAGTTGCTGCTTCCTTTTTTTAAAGTTATTTCAAGTGACTCTTGCCCATTTAAACATGAAAACTACTTCTCCTCTCCCTCTTCCTGCTCCTTCTCCATTTCTTTTGGAGTCACTCAGACGGGAGTGGGTGGTGGTATAATCGTGACTCACTGCAGCCTTGACCTCTTAGGCTAGGCGATCCTTCTGCCTCAGCCTCCCGAGTAGCTGGGACTACAGGTGTGCACCACCATGTCCAGCTTAGTATTATTATTATTGTTATTATTAGAGACAAGGTCTTGCTGTGTTGCCCAGGCTGGTGTGGAACACCTGGGCTCAAGCAATCCTCTTGCCTCGGCCTCCCAAAGTGCTGGGATTACAGGCATGAGCCACTGCACCTGGCAAAAACTTCTTTTAAAATCAGAACAGATTTTGAATTTACTTCAGCTTAATCTCTTCCTGTAGAAAACACTTTTGACCTTTTGAAGCCTAAGATTATGGAACTGAATGAAATTATCCTGCTTACAAACTCTAATTATGTGTAAAAAAGAGGCTGCTGTTGGCTGTGTGTGGATGTGGTGCCCTGTTTTGGGTAGAGTTATTGATGATTGTGAAATATTAGTAATGATAATTCCATGAACAATATTGGTTACCTGTGAAGCAGACACACTTACATACTGTGCTTTCTGGCATACTCGGTGTTTGCCAACTTTTCTCTAGAGCCCTGAGGTCTTTGGACGTGTCAGAATTTCCTTCTTTTGTGCTTACAGTGGTACTCAGGCAAACACAGGAGAAGTGGAAGCCACAGTCAGGCACTCTGGTAGTCATTTGTGAACTGCCACTTTTCCAGAAAAGGCCCAAGTAAAATTTCCATCCCTTCATCCGCGACATTGGTACTAAAGAAATTATTTACAGATGGAAAGATATTAAAAATTCTAAAACCTGATCTCGGGAAATGGATGTTTTCTTTACTAAAGTCTTTAGAATGCAAATAGGAAATCCTTGCGATACAAGCTTCGAACTTCCATTTTTTAGTATTAGCTAGATAAAACGAAATCATCTTACTGAGATCTCACTGAGATTAGGCTCACACGCCATCCTGTGCTTAGGAGAGATCACAGTGCTCAGCGAGAGAATAGCACAGGTGCAAGAAGCCACAGATGTTCTTCTTCCACTTAAGTGAGAGGTGGACATCTATTGTCTTTCAATACGGTATACACTTTAGTATTATTATTTTTTGCTTTTTATTTATTTATTTATTTTTATTTTTATTTTTTGAGTTGGAGTTTCACTCTGTCTCCCAGACTGGATGCAGTGGCCGCTCCCGGCCACCGCAGCCTCAACCTGCTGGGCTCCGGCGATCCTTCTGCCTCAGCCTTCTGAGTAGCCAGAATTACAGGGGTACGCTACCACGCCCGGCTAATTTTTTATTTATTGTAGAGAGGTCTTGCCAAGTTGCCCAGGTGGGTCTCGAACCCGCAGGCTCAGGCAGTCCACTCACCTTAGCCTCCCAAAGTGCTGGGATTACAGGCTGAGCCACCAAGCCCAGCTACTTTTTATTTTTTAAATTTTTATTATAAAGATGTGGGGTACATTTCAGGGTTAGGTATATAAACATTGATCATGCAGGTGTCCCTGTTGATGAGGTGTGCCCCTCCCTCCCCTGGCAGTTTCCCTCGACTGCCAATCCCTCCCCCGCCGACAGTTTTCCACTCCTGCCGATCGTTTTCTTATAGCATTATAATTTTTCAAGGTCCGTTTATGAGTGAGAACATATGGAACTCTGTTCCTTGTTTCTGTGATAAATCACTGAGTATGATCGACTCCAAATCCATCCCAAAACACATCTCAGATATCATCCACCATGACCAAGTAGGCTTCATCCCCAGGATGCAGGGCTGGTTCAACATTCGCAAGACCATTAATGTCACTAAATACATCAACAGATATAAAAGCAAGAACCACATGATTATCTCACTAGATGCAGAAAAAGCTTTTGATAAAATCCAGCATCTCTTCTTGATAAAAACCCTCAAACACCTAGGTATAGAGGAAACATACCTCCAAATAGTAAGTGCCATCTACGACAAACCCACAGTTAACGTCTTGCTAAATGGACAGAAAGTAGAAACGTTTCTCCTGAAAACTGGAATACGACAAGGCTGCCCACTTTCACCCCTCTTGTTCAATATTGTGTTTGAAGTCCTAGCTCAGGCAATTAGACAAGAGAAGGAAATCAGGGGTCTCCAAATAGGAAAAGAGGAAGTCAGGCTATCCCTCTTTGCTGATGATATGATCATCATTTTGCTGATGATATGATACCTTGAAAATCCAAGGTATACATTTTAATCTTCCTTTTATCCCCCAGTGTCTCAAGACTCCAAGCTCTTGAAGGTGGATGAAGAAACAGAAAACACGATGAGAGTGACGTGGAAACCGGCACCCGGGAGAGTGGTCAACTACCGTGTGGTGTATCGGCCCCGCGGGGGAGGGAGGCAGATGGTGGCCAAGGTGCCACCAGCCGTCACCTCAACCGTGCTCAGGCGCCTTCAGCCCCAGACCACATATGACATCACGGTGCTCCCTATGTATAAGACGGGGGAAGGGAAGCTGAGGCAAGGATCGGGTACAACAGGTAACCAAGAGTCATTGTCCTTCTGAGGGGAAGAGTGTGTTCATGTTTTGCAAGAGGGCTTCTGTGTGTTTATTTCATTTGTAAATGTTTAAAACGGAAACTGTGATACACTAAATCATAATGACTAGATAGGATGCCTAAGTAACATCATTTTTTACCAATCTTGTTTCTGGTACAGTGATTCTACACATTAATGCTCTAATATGAGTCCAATCTGAATTGTGAAAATTAAATAAATTCCACTTAGGGGGCATTCTGTTATCAGGACTTGAATCAGACATGATATTGTGTGTCACCAGACTGAACTCTCTTTATAAATATGCACTTTGGGAGTGGCTACTTAAAAAGCCCCCCAAACCTAGTCTTATGGATAATATCATATCTTTTTTTGTCTTCCAGCTTCTCGATTTAAATCGCCCAGAAACCTCAAAACATCTGACCCAACCATGTCAAGCTTCCGAGTGACCTGGGAGCCCGCCCCTGGGGAAGTGAAGGGTTACAAAGTCACATTCCACCCTACAGGCGATGATGGAAGACTGGGGGAATTAGTGGTTGGACCCTATGACAACACAGTTGTTTTGGAGGAACTTAGGTAGGAATGAACTACATCTGTGTTAAAAGATCGCCCCAATTTGTGTTTTTAAAAAATTGAATAACTTTGGTAAATTAGGTCTTACACAAATGATCATTCACATGTCTGTTTTCCAGCAGAGTATTTAAAATCAGCTAGGCTACTTTCTTATGCTTGGTGCTCCCGGAGTTGAGATTAGGGTTCAAATGTTAGCAACAGAATTTAGGCCTGAGCAGGATTTTTTTGTAATGTTTTACTGATTTTTGTCATTAAGTGATCAAGAATGGCATTTTTTTCATTAACACACTGCTTTTGAAAAATTAACGTCTGTATTACACGATTTCACCATAATGTTAGCTGTGTGGAAATGCATGGGTTTCTGTGCCTTCAGGAAGGACTTCAGAGACCCATGCTGAGGTCCTGGGTGTGAATCACCCCAGTGGGATTCCCAGGAGAGGTAAGGCAGGGCCGGCTGGCAGGAGAGGGCTGGGCTGGGCTGGGCTGATGAAAGGCCTCGCTTCAGCCTTTGCAGTGGAAAACAAGGAAGTCTGAATTTGAACAGCACTCTACATTCATGATGGTGAAAATAATGGACTACTGTGTGTGGCCTTCTGGAAAGCTTGTTTTGTCAACCATTCATTCAACAGTATTGAAATCTATGTAAATGCTTGCTATTCAATTTTTCCAGAGTAGGGGGCATGACACTGATCCACATTTTACTGTGTGTCAGGCATCGTGTGAGATGCCCTATGTCACCTTGCAAGGTACAACGTTTCAGTCATTTTCTTAAAGCTCATTGCATAGAAGCAAGTTAGAATTAAAAGCCTGAGTTTCCTCTCTGACATACACAATAGGGACCCTGCATCTGCTGGAAAGACAAGGCAGAAGCTGGTGCAGGGAGTCCCCAATTTTGTCTGGGATGATTGCAGTCTAGGGATACTTGATCCTCACAGGGTGAGCATATGCCAGAATGCAATAGAGATGATTGCTCGTTTCTATGTTGTACATTATAAGTTCCTCCGTGTGAAAGTTTGTAAGTCAAGATGAATGTCTTTAACAAAGCCAAAACACGCTACCAACTTGAGCCAATGGTTCTCACAGACCATATACTTTAATATTTCAGGGCAGGTACTACCTATAAAGTCAATGTCTTTGGAATGTTTGATGGAGGAGAAAGTTCACCACTTGTTGGACAAGAAATGACAACGCTTTCTGACACAACTGTAATGCCAGTTTTATCTTCTGGTGAGCGATTCAGTTACATTCCCCTAGGAAAACTTGACATGATGAAACTATTTCAAATGTGAACGGGCAGGTTAACGTACAATGACAAACAGTTCTAGAAACTTGACGCTAAAATTTGTTTCAGTAGTTTGCATACTTAGCAAAGAAACTTCAAACAAATAGTCAAGCATACTTTGGACAGCATTTTTGTATGTGCACCTTATCAGCAATGCATTAGTTCGTGGTACTGTGTTATGGAAAGATGAATTTCTACTGAGTTTAGTCGTTGTATCTTTTTTTCTCTCAGTGACTGAGATGCAGGTTTTTGTTGTTTTTGTTAACACAATTGCAGAAACGATCTGTTTGGGCTGGGCTTACGTAGGTAGCACCCACCTCTTGGGAAACAAAATGGGATCATAACCCCCTTCAGGTTTTTGCCTCTGCCACAGTTATAGCCTTGATGTACACAAAGCCAGTTTTAAAAAATTCTTAGCGCTGGAAGGGGTGGACAGGGCGCACTTCTAACATTTGTCATTATTTAGTAAAAAACAGTAGACCTGGGCAGAGCAAGAACAAGCTTGCAAAGGCTTTGGCTCTTGAAACAGTTTTTGGGAATCCTCAGACCTAATGTAGTATGTGATGCGTAGTTTGTAGTGCTGTGAGTATCACAGAGCGTTTTCTCAAAGTTTTTTGGGGGTGACATACTGGTCAAATGCTAACATTGCAATCACTTGGAAAATGTATAGCTGGTAACATGAGCTCCTGGGAAAGAGAACATTTAAAAATGGATGTGGATAAAATAAAGTGTCAAGTCTTGCTATTTTGATTAATGTTCTGTTGTTTCTCTTATGATGATATTAACTGACTTATATTTTTATTTTGTAGCTTGTACACTGAGGATATTGGGAATATTTTCTCTTTCCAAAGCTTTTTCTTTGTATCAGTGTTTGTGCATGTCTCTGCAGCTCTCAATTTGTGTATTTGTTTGCATACTTTTCTAAATTATCTCCCTTCTTTCTTGATTCTTTAAATGTGCAACCTTCACCATTTGTATTTAACCGATTTTTATACATAGTAGATCATAAAGTTAAATAATCAACAACTAAATAATATAATAGTATAGCAGATTTAAAAAATATATCTTTACTTCAAAAAGGTCTAATTTTAAGAGTCATCTGTCTAATCCTTCATAATAGAATTACCTGGGTGCTTAATTATTTTAAAAGGTGTTTTTTGGTCCACTAAACCCTTTCTAGTTTGGGCAGTTTATCATTTCGTCTCATCATCATTGTATATTGTAGAAGAAAGCAACATCTAGTCTTTAGATCACATTAGCATTTTTGAAAATTTTTACTACCTTACAGCCAGATGGTTACACATTCTCACTTAATATATTTTAGCTTTTGAGTTTGTAAGACTATCGAATTTTCAGCGAAGGTTTGATTCAAGTCCCCAGGTCCTATGAAGGTGGGCAGAAAATGTAGTTAAAAATGAAGAAAAGATTAGTCACTGAAATAATCTTTGGAGAGATTGACTCTTGTGACTGTTAATTGAGGTTAATAAATTGGATGGACATATTTTCAGAGTCCTGTACTCCAAATCACTGAGTAAACTGCAGAACTGAGACAGCTAGGCAGCACTGGGCATCCAGGGAGTGGCAGAGGTGTGGGTAGGCAGTGCCCTGCCCACGACTTTCTTCTCACCGTCTGCCTTTATGGTTGCTGTGTCAGGGATGGAGTGTCTCACCAGAGCTGAAGCAGACATCGTGCTGCTGGTGGATGGATCGTGGAGCATCGGCCGGGCGAATTTTAGAACTGTGAGGAGTTTCATTTCTCGTATTGTGGAAGTCTTTGAGATTGGCCCCAAAAGAGTCCAGATTGGTAGGTTCTGATGCCATTGACACCATCAGTAGACGATCATTTTGTGCTTTTATACATTCTAATGCCAGTGGTGTGATTTCAGCCCTTGCTCAGTACAGCGGGGACCCCAGAACCGAGTGGCAGTTGAACACTCACAGAGACAAGAAGGGCTTGTTGCAGGCTGTGGCCAACCTGCCGTACAAAGGAGGCAACACTCTCACAGGTGAGAAAGGACCGTCTGGGGCTCCCAGCTCCGCTTTGCTCAAAGCATTAGCTGAGTGGTGATGTGACTGACTTTCTTTTAACAATCCCACTAGGCATGGCTTTGAATTTCATCCGCCAGCAGAATTTCAGGACCCAGGCTGGCATGAGGCCCCGTGCTCGCAAAATTGGTGTTCTCATTACCGATGGGAAATCGCAAGATGATGTTGAGGCGCCCTCCAAGAAACTCAAGGATGAAGGCGTGGAACTGTTCGCCATAGGTAGGCGTGGAAAGGCAGCGATGGGTTGTGCTGAGGATATTTTTGCAGTTAATAATATTATCTAAAGCAGGAAACAAACATATTCTCCCTATCACATAATTTATCAAAATGATGTTCCAGGAATTTAATTCATTTCTTTCTTTTCTTCTTGTGATGAGACATAACTACATGATTTCTTAAAAGAAAATTAATAGGCCAAGAGGAACGATGTACTAATAGGATTCAGAACAATTCCTATTGGGTTTTCCACAGAACCATGTTTATTTTTTATATCCATTATTTTACTTTCCGGAAAAAACACTGACAAGACACTTTTGGGTGGGAACTTGGTGCTAGAAGCTTTTAAAAGAAGATGACTTAGAATAGTTTTCGGTTCATGTAATTCTTAATTTATTTCTATTTTTAACTGTGGATAAGTAATTATCCTATTATTGAGAAGATAATGTTTTAGTTAGTAGATTATTATGCTTTCATAGTTGGCTTAAAGCAGCCGTGAGTCAAGAAAGCCCTAACACATCTGCTTTGTTCCATTTTTTTCCCTGAGAAGTGCTTTTAATTTGTATACATCCATTTTTCAAGGTATTAAAAATGCTGATGAAGGCGAGTTAAAGATGATCGCCACAGATCCTGATGACATCCATGTATACAATGTGGCGGATTTTGAGTCACTGTCCAGGATTGTGGATGACCTCACCACTAACTTGTGCAACAGCGTCAAGGGTCCAGGTGCGAGCAACCCGGGGCTTTTCACTCTCAGCACTGTTGAAGCTTTGGGCCAGATCATTCGGTTTGGGGCAGGGTCGGGGACTGTTTGTGCATCGGAAGCTGTTCAGTGGTGTCCTGACCTCTGCCCACTGGATGTCTGCAACATTCCCTGAGTTGTGACAACTAAAATCACCTTTGGATATGACCCAGTGTCTGCTGGGGGAAAAACTGTCCTAGTTGAGAATCTCTGCTTAAGTCTTGGGTGTTTTTCTATTTATTTCTAGAAAGTGACTTCTAGCTTATCGAAGAGTACATCTAGTTTATATGTGCCTGCATACCCCATAAAACATATATGTGAATGGGGGGGCCAGAAGAGAGAGAAAGAGAGATGCTTTCTTTTCTGGAGTATATGTATTATCTGGTCAAGCATCTTCCCTCTGTTTAATGCCTACCTGTTTATTAGATCGTTGTCTCAGACTTTTGTTTTCTGAAGTCTGGAAACTTTTCTTGGTTTCTTAATACAAGTAGAACTGGAAGAGAGTCTATGGATTTGTACTCACAAAGGGTGGTTACTCTCTGTGTAATTACGACAAAGCATGGTAAGCACCAAACTTGAAGGTTTTTGGAAAATTAATGACAAAAATCGTGGCCCTTGCTATATGAGAAAAATTCCTTTTAAGTACATTTGGATTATGGTAGAAACTATCCTTCATTAATTCATTTTGGTTTTGGAAAAGTTGGTTTAACAAATAATGTGGTAAAATGGTTCACATGCTTTGAGTGCTAGGGATATATTTGTTGGAATATTCCTTCTTGGATTTCTTTCTCCAAACTTTTGCAAATTTTCTTTTTTGTATTTTGAACAACAGATTGACCTTTTCCCTAGAGAAATAGACCAGCCGGGCAGCCAGAATTTGTAGGTCCCTGGCTCGGGATTAGCTGAGAGCAGTGTAGTTTTATTCAGCTGGAGAGGACTTTGAGTGGGGCTGAAAACATCTTTTATCTGTTTTCCTTTATTTATGTTTTTAATCAACGATGTAACCGTTGCATTCATTCTAGTTTCCCAGACAGTAAAATTGCTTGATAATTTTGTAGGCTTGACTCTGACCCAAGTACAATAAAGGTTAGGATACTAAGAATAGAAAGGCTTTCCCCAGTTTTGGCTCGCAAAGAAAGTAGAATAAGTTTTTATGAGAATGATTTGCCATGCTCTTGGAGCTGTTGCATTAATTCTTTGCTCTTTAAGTTACTATTTGGGACATCTTCCTGTTGGCCATATTGAGCTCATTATTTCTGTTTTCATTGATGTTTATTCCAGATACTGTTATGTATTAATTATTTCACCTGTATCCACCCACAGAGAGCACAATCACAGGTAGTAGGCTGTTTCCAGATGTAAAAACACTAGTTTGTTTTCATTCTCTTTTGAGTGATAAAGTTGTTAGCTTTTCTAATGTGATAAAACTAGATCCTGTAACAGAACTAAACATGAATACAAAAATCAGCTCTGTCCTCACAGAGTATAACCATTATTTAAGGAGATGAGACATAAATATATATGAACGAAGTGATGGTGATGGAAGCAAAGTTAGTTGTGTGGTGTCGGTAGTGATAGGGGCAAGAAACTGAGCTAGCAGCCCCCCAATTCTTATTTATTGATTATATATAAGGGTAGAGAGGCAGAAAGTACCTAGAGGTGATTCAGAAGTTTTGAACCTAAGTGATTTATAAACTGGTAACCTCATAAGGAAAAGGATGATCAAGTTTTAAAGAGAGACAGCGTGAGCTCTGGTCTAAATCTTCTGCAGCTAAAGAACCCGTGGGCTACCCATTCAGAGAGGTCTTATGGTCAGTGGGCCTCTCTACAGATTTATTATAGCTATTTAGAACGTGAAAGGAAGTGTGTAAGGGCTGGGAATATGGAGAGTAATACTGTTTCAGTCTAATTTCAAATTTCCTCACCGTGTCACCATAATGAAAAGAGTATATGCACTTTATTTCCACACCTAGGTGACTTGGAAGCGCCCTCTAACTTAGTTATTTCTGAGCGAACCCATCGTTCTTTTAGAGTGAGCTGGACACCTCCTTCTGACAGCGTGGACAGGTACAAGGTGGAATACTACCCAGTTTCTGGAGGGAAACGTCAAGAAGTGAGTAGGAATGCCTGCACATCTCTCCTTCCTGATGGGCTGGGACTGAGAATGGTGTTGGGTGAGGGGCAGGAGGAATGCACCGAGATGCGTAGCTGAGTCAGAAATGGTGCTTCCTATCCTTGACTGTGCTAGGCAGCCCCTTCCATTAGGCTCAAGGGCAAAGAGCTTTACTTGACTTCTCATGGTTTCTAAGAATTGCAGAATATCGCTTTTTTAAAAACTGACATTTAATTAGAAGATTCTTGATTTACTCACGCATTTGTAGTGGAATCATCGAGTTGCCAAGGAACATTAAAGATCTATTTTTTACCCACAAGTTTTACAAGTAAGGAAACAACATCCGGAAGAATAAATTATGTGAATTGTTTCCAAGATCTCATCATAATTTGGTCGTTTTCAAAAACACAGAACAGTGGCTTCATTGAAATATAATTTATAAGCTCATTGCAGTTAATTACTTTGTAAGTACAGTAGAAAAAAGAGAACTGATTGTACAAGAGCTATGATTGTGGTTTTTTTTTCTCTCCTAGTTTTACGTGAGTCGGCTGGATACTAGTACAGTGCTGAAAGATCTGAAGCCTGATACTGAGTATGTTGTGAATGTCTATTCTGTGGTAGAAGATGAATACAGTGAACCTCTGAAGGGCACAGAAAAGACCCGTAAGTCAGATTAAAAAAAAAAAGTTTCTCATTGTTTTATTTCCCAGGATAAAGAGGTGATAGCCCATGCGGAAATTTTGCCAGCCTTCCAAATAATTTCTTTATTCAATATCCACTCGAAATGATACTTACTGAGGGCCTTCTTGTGCAGGTGATCAATAGATCCTCAGTGGTTTTTATGCTCTTTCTGGCTGCGTCTGCCCTCATGGGACCCCCACTGGTGGGATAAGTGGGCACTGCCGTAATAATCTAGTGAAAAACTACCTTTAATAGGGTTCTTCACTTCTTAGGGTCTCTGGACTTTTGCTTTCAAGAAAATATCTTAAAATGTAAATATGCCTTTCAGGGATAATGCTTTCAACCCGACTCTGGTTGTTACATGGTGACATTTCACTGAGGAATAAAGCTTCTCAGGAGGAAGATACGAGAAAGGGACCCTGTGGGGAGTAGGACTGAGATTAGGAAGAGAAGGTGTGTGGAGACGACCCTCCTTACATCTGCTGATGGTCAGCTCTCTCTGCTGGCAGTGAGATCACCCCTTTCTCTTCTGGTTTCAACTTTTCACCTCTTGCCTTTACAAGAAAAGCTCCAAGGGCATCAACTTTGTGTAGAGCTTTTGGGGGAGGGGTTCCTTATTCCTATTGCTGGCAGGGTGTCCAAGGCCATGTGAAAACCCTCTTTTCTTCTTCTTGTTTTTTACTTCGGCTACAGGAGGAGAAGGAAGGCACTTATAAGAGGAAGGAGTGAGCGTCACTCTTTTTTTTTTTTGAGTCAGAGTTTCATTCTGTCACCCAGGCTGGAGTGCAGTGGCACGCTGCTCATGGCCACCACGGCCTCAACCTGCTGGGCTCAGGCGATCCTTCCACGGTCCTTCTGCCTCAGCCTTCCAAGTAGTTGGAACTACAGGCGCACACCACCACGCCTGGCTAATTTTTTGATTGATTGTAGAGACGAGGTCTCACCAAGTTGCCCAAGGCTGGTCTCAAACTCCTAGACTCAGGCAATCCTCTTGTCTCGGCCTCCCAAAGTGCTGGCATTACAGACTTGAGCCACACTCTTTCTAGGGCAGGAAACAACTCATTGTACTGCTGAGTTTTTAAGTCCCTTCTCTTCTTCCTTCATGCTGAACCATAGGAAGTAGGAAATAATGTATTTTATAATTGCTAGGATTAACGTGATAATGTCTTACAACTTTAAACTCAGTCTTTGAATAAAAAATAATGGAAAGTGATATGGTTGTTAAGAAGAGATTGTAAACTTTTTTACTCTGCCTCATGGCAGAGTCTTCAAAAAGCCCATAAATCTCCTGTGTTTTAGTTATTGATGTAAGACATTCTCATTAAAAATCTTGGCTGGGCTTGTTGGCTCAGCCTGTCATCCCAGCACTTTGGGAGGTTGAGGCGAGTAGATTGCCTAAGATCGCGGGTTCAAGACCAGCCCAGGCAACTTGGTGAGACCTCATCTCCACAATACATCAAAAATTAGCCAGGCATGGTAGCGCGTGCCTGTAGTTCCAGCTACTTGGAAGGCTGAGGCAGAAGGATCGCTGGAGCCCAGCAAGTTGAGGCTGGGGTGGTCATGAGTGTCCCTGCACTCTAGCCTGGGCGACAGAATGAGACTCCAACTCAAAAAATAAAATACACTAAAATAAAAATTTTTTTAGAAGAGAAATGAAGAAAGTACTTTGTTGGTTACTTATGCATGAAGTACTAGTATTGAAGAATAAACTAGTAAAACTTAGTGATGGTCCAGAAAAATGACAGTCCCAGAGAGGTGGTATTCAATTGACTTCCATGTAGACTCACTCGAATGCCATTTGCAATCTGAGAGACAATGTTTTCTTCTATGACATTGCTGTGACATGCGGTCCTGAGTATGGGGTGAAATGAACAATGAAATTGGATTTTTTGGGGGGGAGGGTGGAAGGATTACATTAACGCTCATTGATTTCTCAGCTCAACTCACTCTTTGTTTAGTGTGTGTAACCATCAGTCATTGAGTGGGAAACACGGTTAAAAAATTACATGGCATGAAAGCAATCAGACTGACGTTTGCTTTCACAATTTGACAGTGCCGGTCCCTGTAGTGAGCCTGAATATTTATGATGTCACCTCCACCAGCATGCGCGTGCAGTGGCAGCCTGTGGGAGGGGCCACTGGCTACATCCTGTCATACAAGCCGGTTCTGGACGCAGGACCCACGGAACCCAAAGAGGTGAGCGATGTGTGTGAACCATTGGCTTCTCCAGAGACATTACAGTTTCACGGTCCCCACAGCACTGTGGCTACTTGTGAACTCATGGATAGCTTTACACACAAAATAAGAAGATGGAATGTTAGGTCTATGGCCTGTGACCCATTTTAGGACACAATGGCATGGGAAAGCACGTGCCGTTCTTGGAAATGAGAAAGAACAGTTCTGTTATGATCTGGTGGTTTTAGGAAGGCTTCCCCTGGCTATACCCTGTGAGTGGATATGCTTGAGCTTAATGTCTTATTTCTGTCTGACACATCATTGCAGATGCGTGTGGGGCCCACGGTGACCGAGGTGCCACTGACTGATCTCTCTCCCAATACTGAGTATGCAGTCACACTCCAGGCCGCCCTGCACGACCTCACCAGCGAGCCCGTCACCGCCCGGGAAGTCACCTGTAAGTTCCTTGCTGGCTTCCTTTTCCTACTTATTGCAGTGAACATGACATTCGTGAGAGTATTTCTTTCACATGATGCTAACCATAAGTTGAGAATGTGTGTAAAAGCTACAGTTATCAACTTTGAGAATGAATATCTTAATCCTAGACTTATTGGAAGCATCTTAAATGAATTCTAAGATGTGCATTTTTTTTTCACATTGGACACGCCTGACATTGAGATGTGTTACAGTTAATGGTGTCTTCCTATTGCTCTTGGCGAGGTGTCAGGGCATAGAACATGAAATAATGATGTGTCTCATGACTGATGTTGTCCTAGATCCATGAAATACAGTATATGGCGAGGGTGAGAATGGGAGTGCTGGTGAATGTCGTTTTGGAGGAAGATACTAGGTTTAGAATAAAGATGCTTCAAGTCCCCGAAGTAGAAACTCTATGGTACATATGAATAAGTCTGTTTCAATCAAGTGAATTCATCACTTTGCCCAATTCAAAAGCATATTGATCACCTACTATATGCCAGTTGCTGGGCAATGTGTCAGTACCAAGCAGTGTAGAGCACACAGACTCCCCCATGGTCTGCATTTGTCTTGTGTCTGTTGATCAGACTCTTTTGCACTTCCACCTTGTTTCACTAAGCATTTAGGTGTTTTTTTTTTTCTTGAAAAGTGACAATATTGAACTTAGAACCCTTGCCCCACTCGGCTGATATTTTCTTTTGTGCTTGGATTGGTTGACACGCTGAGACAGATGACTTGGCTTATGTTTGGCGAGTCTTGGCCCACATTTCTTTTTTTCATATATTTAAATATTTTTATTTATTGTATACCTAACCCTTAACTGTACCCCACAACTTCATAATAAAAAATAAATAAATAAAAAAATATTTTTATTTTAAAGATATTTTTATAAAGCATAAGGTTAACAAAAAACTTGCTCACAAACAAAGGATACTATAGGTATTTCAATTCTATTTTTCTGGGCCCAGAATCAGAAGAATAATTGATAGGTGCCAAAACACTTGACATCAAGGTTGGCCCTGGGAAACATGGGTGTTGAGACTGTTATACTCAAAGGGCCTATTGTGTTCAATGGAGAGAACTTAGGGCATCTTCCTAACCAGAGAAGTGAAAGATCCTTACAATGAGAATTACAAAACACTGCTCAAAGAAATCCAGGAAGACACAAACAAATGGAAAAATATCCCATGCTCATGGATAGGAAAAATCCATATTGTTAAGATGTCCATCCTACCCAAGGCAATCTACAGATTCAACGCAATACCCATCAAGTTACTGATACCATTCTTCTCAGACCTGGAAATGACAACACAGAAATTCATATGGAAACATAAACGACCCCGAATAGCCAAAACTTGACCCACATTTCTAAGGAAGTTAAGGAGTTAGAAGGAACTTAAAAGGGGGAGAAAGGGGGTCTGAGGAGACACAGCATGACAGGGCAGAAGAGAAAGATCCCCCTGCAGGGTGGTCAGAATAAACTCATTGACAGCGAATGCATGTTTGCCAATCACCTCTTATACGTTTGAGCCTACCTGGAGCTGCTGGTGTTGTGAGGTGGGGTGGTGGCAGAGGGAGGAGATGGGGAGTCAGCCAGGGATGGAGACACATGTCCCCAGAGTGCTGTGAGACAGGACCGAAGTTGCAGGGGATGAAGGACGGATGTGGTCACAGATGTGGGTGTGGAGCTGTACCGTAGCCGTGGAGGAGGGAAAGGCAGAGGGACACAGAGGGATACAAGCATCGAAGAGATGGAGATTCAGGAAGAGTGACACAGGAAGGTGCTCAGGTGTGCAGCAAGAAGGAGGGAGCGACAGCTCACAGGACAAGAAGAAATCAGTTTCCTCTCCTCCTCCTCCTCTTATGAAGGTCAAGTTTTGTGAGACTTGGCAGAAATCCATCACTTGGATTTTCTTTTCTTTTTTTTTTTTGAGTTGGAGTTTTACTCAGTTGCCCAGGCTGGAGTGCAGTGGGGCATGGTTATGGCCACCGCAGCCGCGGCCTGCTGGGCTCCGGCAATCCTTCTGCCTCAACCTTCCAAGTAGCTGGAACTACAGGCGTGCACTACCACGCCCAGCTAATTTTTTGATTTTATTATAGCGACGAGGTCTCACCAAGTTGCCCGGCCGGGTCTCAAACCCCTGGGCTCAGGCAGCCCTTTTGCCTCGATCCCCCAAAGCGCTTGGACTACAGGCTTGAGCCACCACTCCCGACTTGGATTTTCTTTTAACCATTCAACTTCTGTGGGCTTTTTGATGAGGGTATTGGCTACTTAATGTTGGCCCATCTTCATTCTTTACTCTTGTAACTATTTTTCTAACAGATTCTTAAGGGAGCATAGCATAACACTATTGATTTTGTTTTCCATCCTAACTGACTTAAATATCTGATAAAGAAACATGAACTATACATTTAGGATGAATTATGATATATTATGGCTGAGTAGCAAGAGATTCTTTAAACAGGGTGGAAGAAGATTAACATATAAATGAGAAGTTAGACTTAGGATAACAAACAATTAAATATATCCTAATTTCAAGACCTTTTTTTAGAGATAGGGTCTCGCTCTGTTATGCAGACTGGAGTGCAGTGGTGAGATCATAGCTCACTGAAGTCTTGAACTCCTGGGCTCAAGTGATCCTCCTGCCTTGGCCTCCCACGTAGCTGAGACTGTAGGCACGTGTCACCACACTCAGCTAATGTTCTCATTTTTATTTTTTGTAGAGATGGGATTTTGCTATATTGCCCAGGCTGGTCTCAAACTCCTAGCTCAAGTAATTCTCCTGCCTTGGTCTCCCAAAATGCTGGAATTGCAGGTGTGAGCCACTGTATCCAACAATAGATCCTATTTTTTAAAATTTCTTTTTTTGAGAAAACAGGATTTATTGAGAGGACAGAAAAGCTCCCATGATGGGAGAGGACCCAAAGGGGTTGCCTCGATCCTATTTTTTTTAAACCTTCCTAAAAAGAATTTGGCTCTATCTGGTATAAACATGGTACTTTTTATCACCATAGTCATTTTTTCAGTTATTTTGCCATGTGTCTTTAACACCTCTCCAAACAACTTCTTGAAAGCTTGTGTGGACATTTGAGAGCTTCGTGGTTGAGAACCGTGTCTGGCTCTAATGCCTTGTGCTTCTCCAGTGCCTTTACCCAGACCTCAGGATCTGAAGCTCAGAGACGTGACTCACAGCACCATGAATGTCTTATGGGAACCTGCACCTGGCAAAGTGCGGAAATACATGGTTCGATACAAAACGCCGGAAGAGGAGGCCAAAGAGGTAGGTGGGAGACCAGGATGGACCCGATAATGCTTGCTTTCCTACTTAGGTTTAACAAAATAACTCATCAATGTAACAAAAGAACTTCCTATGATAGCACGTTTTCTTCATAGAGTAATGCACACATGTGGCATGAATAAAGCATTTTTAAAAGAAGTCAATACTATATTGGACTGTCTTGTTTTGAGTTTAAAAATAGTTTGCTGGGTGACATGAGTCTCAAACACATCATTCCTTAGTAGATAAAGAGTTAGAGTCTAAATGGTGTGCTTCCTTCTTATCCAGATGCCTTAGATGATGCGCTCCATTCTTTGAGTCACTAGGAAATGTCATACTATTTCTAAAAATCAAAGGTAGCAAATATATGCAGGAAAGAGGAGGGGGAGTTTGTTGGATGCCGGGAGGGTGGGACAGTTGACAGGATAGAAAAGAGGGAACTGTTGTTGGATGAGTGTCCCTTTAGGAGTGGACATCCTGGGGAAGCTAGACAGCTGTTTCCATGGTAACCCAGTTCGAAGTAGGAATCCCTGAAGGCACTTCGCCAGCAACATGTCGAAAACTTGCGTGCGCTTGAGGGAGTGTGGATGTCAGAGGCTCAGAGACACTTTCGGAACTTAGAAATTGCTTCTCTGAGCGCCCAGGGACTGAGTCAGCATTTGCGGATTGTACAAGAGCTGATGTACGCACATGCATGCATTTATTTTGCTCTGGGTTTTCATCCAAATGGGGTGCAGTGCCCAGTGGATCTCACAAGGCTCTGTGCATGGCACCGGAATCACACTGTGCACAGAACATTCTGAAAGGGCTGAAGCAGTGATGCAAGGCGAAATTTGAGAAGGTTAGGTTGTTTGAACCCGCAGGCAGTCATCACATTAGACAAGCTTGCCAACATCGCTCTAGCATGTATATTTGTTCTGCTTTGGAAATGTTTAAACAGCATCCAGTGTCTGGATTATTGTTATGCTGATTGGAAAACACTGTTTTTCTCTTGTCACAGTTCTTAGACTGAGTGGTATAGTAAACAGCAATGTCAAAACCAAACCCTTTGTGCGCATGGTTCCACTACTCTGTCATTGCTGTAGGTGGAGGTGGACAGATCACGGACCAGCATCCCCCTCAAAGACCTCTTCTCGCAAACCCTGTACACAGTCAGCGTTTCTGCAGTGTACGATGAGGGAGAGTCTCCTCCAGTGATGGCTCAAGAAACCACCCGTGAGTTGTGCTCTTTGCTCTGTCGAGGAAGGGAAACAAACAGCACTTCATAGGCACATGCATCTCGACTTCCTGGGTCATTTTATTTCCTAACGTGGTTGTTGCCCGTTTTTAATAACACTTGGATTTGTAGATTGTTTTTCCGCTTATTATTCTTTGTATCTAAGTGTCCCCTTTTCTATCTTTGTGTCCAATCCTTTATGATACTTTCTGTCAGCCACTGTGGCTGATTCACCTTCCAGCCACTGTGTGTGTGTGTGTGTGTGTGTGTGTGTGTGTGTGTGTGTGTGTGTGTAGGTTGGGGAAGTTTCCTTGATGTATGATGGACATTTGCTCTGGAAAAGATGAATTAGTTTCAAATTTTGGGGGATTTTACTACATATAAAGTGTTATCAAAGGGCAAAGTACCTCTTTGCCCTCCACAGTTCATGATTTAATTGTGGAGATTAAAAAATTAACAACATAGGGGTCATGTAAGGAATGTCAGGAGACTTTTAGACTCTGTGGTTGGAGGGAGGGGATACTGCCTCAGGAGTGGGGCAAGGACCCTGGGCAGCCTGCCAGAGACCTAACTTCCGGCTGTATTCTGATTCTGCTTCCAGGGATGTCAGTTTCCCTCCCTCTCATGTATGCCATAGTATTCAACTCAATTATTATTTTCTGTTGGTCTTTTTCTCTCTGTTCTACTACTTTCCTCCTCCTCCTGCTGGAGACAGAGACATTTATTTTGCTCAACTTTGTATGTCTAGCACCTGACACTTAATTATTTAATGCTGCGCTCAGCACATAATTACTTAATCCAGTGCTCTGCATATAGTGACCTAATCCAAATAGTGATTAAAAAAAAAAAAAGGTCTAGAGCAGTATTCCAAACGAAAATAAGCAGAGCTGCATAGTAGGTTACAATTTTCTGGCATTCACATTAAAAAAGGTCAAAATAGATTAAATTAATTTTAATAATATTGTATCAACACAGTATATCCAATATATCATGTCAACATGAATTAGTATAATAATCATTAGTGAGATTATTGCACTCTTTTCCTGTGATAATTCTTCAAAAACCAGTGTGCATTTTACACTTATAAGACATCCCAACTCGGACTAGCCACGTTTTAAATGCTGAATAGCCACATATGACTGGTGGTACCCATGGTGGACAGCACAGGTCTAGAGAATTTGAACGACTTGCCTAACCTCATCTAGTAACCGAGTGGTGGCATCAGTGCTGTGGTCTGGAACTTTTACCTCCCACCAGTAGATTCCTCTCCAAAGATTCGTCAAAGCTTTAGCGCCCAGCATTTGCACTTAACCAGGGCATCTTGTCAAATGTCACAACCTTTCCCTTAACTGTAGGCATATCTGCTTCTCCCTTTTTGACTGCTTTTTTCTTACTGTGTGAAATCTCTTAGCACTTTTCAATTGTCTTCTTGGCATCAGTTCTTACCTGGTAAGGGTCGTGGCTAGAGATGAGAATGAACGCCTGTGCATGAGTAGACTGAGGGATGACACAGGCATAGTAAAGAGAAAAGGAAGACAGAAAAAAGGCTAGCGAAGTGGGTAGGTTAGCATGCTAGATTTTCAATATATGTTCTTAAACCTTAAGATTTCTGCTTTCTTTGACTCAGTGGGCTTTTTCATTGGAATTATTAGAACAAATTTTCGACGACTCTGAGTTTTGTGTAGTTGGCTTTGGTTACCAGGAGATAGAGGAATCATTGTCAATACAAACCCAGAAGTGGTCGCAAATGTTAAAAAACAAAGGTACTGCAAACCAACCAGAGTACCTGGTCAGTGGAAGGGCTGGGAGGTGAGATTTCAGCAGACACCTGGGTCTCTAGGTGTTCTGTTCTCCAGACGGGGTCAGTACATTCTGCTCCATGTTGTGTTTAAGGTTAGTAGTCTATGGGGAAAAGCTTATGCATGGATTGCTTGGGTCATGACATGCTCAGTATCCCTTTCTTGTGCTAATACTCCTAGTTTGGAATTCACTGTATGTTGAGGCAGGTATGTTTTAGTCAGTTGTTAAAATGTAATGCTTTCAGTGTTGTTTAAAGTAAGGTGGACTTTCTCATTTTTAAACTCTAGGGATATGTGTCTTTTTAAAAATAAAAATGATACTCTTTCCTTTTGAGTATCAGATCAACAAATTCTGAACAAATGAATAACTATTTCCTTGGGCACCATCTTGAATACATAATATGGCAGCATGCTTTCTTTGTGACATTCTTGGGTACAAAGGAAGTTCTCTTAACCCAGGGTCTCTGGGTTAATGGTGAACTGGAGAAGGTCCATGAACTCTCTATATGTGCCAGCGTTTACACTTTGAGTACCACTGCATGAAAGAGTTCATGGTTCTCATTAGACTCTCAAAAAGTTGGAGACACAACAAAACTAGAAAACACAGAGTTAAAAGGTCACTATTAAATAGTATCTTTAAAAAAATCATCACTTCAATAGGATACTGGTATAATTGATTATATTCATACAATGCTTGCAGTTTTCAGAGCTCTAATTCATTTTTCAAATGAACTGAGTTGGTGAAATACTTGGTTCTAAGCAGTATGTTCCATCAGTTTTTCCCCTGCCCCATAAAATAAAACAAGGCAGTTTTACTATGTTAAATTAAATTTGTAGCTCACATTAAAAACTTAGTCTTGCCTTTTCTTGTGGCAGGACCAGTGCCTGCCCCGACAAACCTGAGGATTACCGAAGTGACACCAGAGAGCTTCAGAGGCACGTGGGACCATAGTGCCTCCGACGTGTCTCTCTACAGAATCACCTGGTCACCTTATGGAAGCTCAGATAAGATGGAGGTGGTGTTACCTCTCTTTATCACTCTCTCTCTCACTTTCATGTCCCATTTTATTGCATGGAATCTTGCTTGAAATACGTATTGCTTCTGTTACCAGATAAGCATTTTTTCCTCCTAATGACGTGAGCTCAGGGCACATATCAAAGCTGGAGGAACTTCTGGCTAACTGATGTCAACAAACTGCCATAATAGAAGTGGAGACTTAATTTTGTGTGGGTATGTCCTTTTTCTTCAAGACCATCTTAAATGGAGATGAAAATACTTTGGTATTTGAAAACCTGAATCCCAACACTCTCTATGAAGTTTCCATTACTGCCATCTATCCTGACGAGTCTGAAAGCGAGGACTTGAGTGGCAGCGAACGCACATGTAGGTGTTTGGCTTTCACCCTGATATTTTGAAGTTAATTTTTCAGAAACTAGAGCTGCAGCTATATAAGTAATGCTTCCACAAATTCTGTTTTATTTCAGTGCGTTTGCCACCCTTACCAACACAAGGTAAGAACTTATTTTGCTGGACTGTTTGAGTGAACAGACAACAAGTAAATGAATGGACGAGTGAATGAAAAATACCATGAGATAATGTTGTGAATAAGCCTTCTGATTTTAAGTTGAAAGTGTTGATTAGTGCCTCTTCTAAATAGGCCTTTCTTGAAAGCCTTTGTTTTGCTACTACTTGCTGAGGAGTGTATTAGTCACCTTGGCTGCTGTAAAAATATATCTGACTGAATGGCTTAAATAGCAGGAGTTTATATTCTCACAATTCTGGAGACTGGGAAGTCCAAGATCAAGGTGCTATCCAGTTCAGTTCTTGGTGAGCATCCTCTTCCCAGCTTGTAGACAGTTGCTTCTTCTTTGTGTCGTCACATGGCAGAGAGAACAAGCTGTCTCATGTCTCCTCTCATAAGAGTTAATTCCACAAGAAGAGTTCCACTCTCTCGACCTCATCTAACTCCAATGGCCTTCTAAGGGCCTCATCTCTAAAGACTGTCACACTTGAGGTTAGGGCCTCAGCATATCATTTTTTAGGGGAACATGAACATTCAGTCCATACTAAGGAGTCATTTAAGATTCAGTGACCATCTTTATTAAGGAGTCTAATTTAATTTTAGGTCTAGAGATATAAATTCCTTTGATTTCTTTGGGAACCGTGTCTATTTTAGGAGGAAGCATTGCTCTGTGTGCTTACTTTGTTTTTTGACAATCTTCTTTCAGCTCCAAAAAGTGGCCCACGGAACCTTCAAGTGTACAACGCCACTTCTCATAGCTTGACTGTCAAGTGGGATCCCGCTGTTGGCCGTGTGCAGAAATACAGAATCATCTACCAGCCTTCATCAGGGGAAGGCAATGAGCAAACGGTAATTTGTTCTGTAGAAGCTGTAACTTGGCTCAATTCTGCCCATTTCCCTCCAGACCCTCTCTAGCCTCTTTGCCCTCAGTGTTTCATCAGTCATACTTCCTTTCGTAAGGGGTGTGAATTGTGCTGAGCAGGATGGAACCATCTGATTCTAGCTGGCGCTCCATCTGCAGGGCCGTCATGGAGATCCAGTGGATGTTTTTGTGGGAGATGTTAGTTGCTCTTTACTCTTTATAACAGCTTCAAAGCATTGGCATTGCCTCAATGTATCCACATGTTCCTTAACAACTCTTAGGGCTGGATTATCTAGGAAGGTGTCTGGATAGTTTTGGGGTCTCTGTATCTTCAGTCCATCTCTCTAACTTCATAAAGTACTGAAAGTTCTTTTTTTTTCCTTTTTTTGGGAATCTTTGCATGTCATAGGATATCTCCTAGATCTGGGAGCCCATTTGCTTAATGCACACTATTTCTCACTTTTATTTTGCCCAAGTAGAGGTACCCAAGAAAGATGGTAGGGCTGGAACTCAGCCGTCATCTTTTCTTCCTTACCTTTCCCTTATTTCATGTAACCTTGGTCTGCCCTTGAGTTTTCTCCAGTTTTGCTTTTGTGAAGTGTGTGACTAGAACTGCACACATTATCCTAAGTCAGGAATTGCCATGTTTTTTGCACAGATAGGATTATGCTTTCTGATTTATTTCAAATAGCTTTTTTTGGCGAGGCCCAGGATTTTATTGACTTTTTTGCCTGTCATAGTTCCCTGTATAGGCTTAGAGACACATGTGTTATTAGCCTTTAATCAATCAACTGACTTGCTGAGCTCCAGCTGGTGGGTCATATCTCTTACCAATCTAGTGGAGTTAGTCGAGGTAGAGGCTGGTGGCGGTGAAAGGTGTGTGGTTCAAGATCTCTGATACTAATCATTAAGTAAGATCAAAACTGTCCCACCCCTAGTGTGAGGGTCTTTTCAGGTTTCCATAGACCCAGTATCAGCTCATATAATGCATTTGAACTGAGAATTTGTTTTGTCTAAATTTGTTTTGATATTTTGTTTGTTATCAATAACAAACAAAATATCAACTGTAATTAGCTGACTTTTGTATAAAAATAAGACAAAACAAATTACATGATTGATTATTTTGTCTCAGAAACAGAGCTTCTTTTCTTCTGTGCAGGCCAGATTTTGGTAAACAGAAAAGCAACTGTGCTTGTTCTGAGTGTGTCCCTCCTTGGTGACACGGATGCTTTAACTGCTTCTCCCATGTCTCTTTTACTCTCCCTTAGCTGCTGGTTATCATCAGGAGTCTCATAAACTTATCATCTGTATAGTATTAAACCTCTTAAGTTTTCTTATTCTTAGAAGTACTTGCATTTTTACGCTAGTCCATGAAATCACCAAAGTAATGAGTCAGTCATGCTAGAATTATTTTGGAGAGTTGGGTGAGAGAACTAGGCAGATACCCCTCTGCTTACTGGTAAGGCTAGATATAGTGATCCTAAGTAGATGCTTTCAGTTTTGTTACATATCGAAGTTTTATAAAAATGGCATATATTGATACTGAGAGCTTTCTCTCATCTCCTCAAAGGTGACATTGATCAAAATGAGCACTATAGTTCGATTTGTCACATTGAGGATGACTCCAGTGATTCGTTGACCCTCCTCTGAAACCTAGGCTGCTTGAGCTGATGTGTGCTGAGATGGAAACATCTGGTCTGTCCTAAAGCTTCCAGCCCTCCACAAGAGCGCTTGTACTGTGGGCCACAAGCCGTCTTCATGCGATTATAATTAGTATGGCATAAACATTTGAATTTGGTAGACTGTTAACAAATCGTACAAATTTTCTTTCAACAAGATAGCTGGATGGCCTCCATCGATGAATAAAAAAACTTCCAACTCCCTAATTGGAGGAAATTGAAAAGCTTCATACCACAGGGCTGGTGTCATGGAGACAGCTGGGAGCCCCTGCCCAAGTGTGGCCTGGCAGAGGGTCTGGCCACGTTGTTGACACAGCTAATGCTATTAGAGAGACAGTGTTTTGGGGGAAACACCAAAGGCTTTAGATCTCTTGCTGAATCATCTTAATGTGTTTCTAAAGCAAATAAAAACCATCTGTCAAAAAAGTAAGAATAATACTGAATGGGGTGGAGCCTTAAATTATGCAATTATTTGGTATCTTTAAGTCCCTTTGTAGTTCACTTCTGATTACTGCCTTTTTTTTCAAGAGTTTTGTGAAATATTTTGGATGACATTTTGCAGTCTTGGTGGCTAGCAAGTTGAAATATCTCTTTGGGGCCACTAGTCCAAAGCTTGGAATCCTTTTTATTATTTGAGGTTCACGTTTTACATTTAAAATTGTACCATAAGTTATATTTTAAGCCTTCACGGTGGTACACAATTTGAGAGCTTGGCAAGGTTCTCAAACGATGTCCCTGCAGAACGAGGTTCATCTCACAGATTAACAAGGATGGAGAGAACAAGGCTAATACTTACCAAGGCCTGTTTTGCTCAAGACCACAATAGGAGGACGACAGAACAGCGTGATCCTGCAGAAGCTGAAGCCTGACACGCCTTACACAATCACTGTGTCCTCTTTGTATCCCGATGGTGAAGGAGGTCACATGACCGGACGAGGCAAGACCAGTAAGTGAAACCATGGTCCCCGTGGCTTCTTTAATAATCACTGTTGAAACGGAATCATATCTTTACCTGGAAACCCTGGGCGACACAGAGTTTTCCTAATGGCTTAAAATTCCTTAAAAATGGGTATTAATCGCTTTAAACATCTTTGCTTGGAATGATCCGTCTCTCTTTGTGGAGAAGGATGCTATTACTTTTGGGGATCAAAAAGTGTCTTGAGGCCCAAGTGTCTTGTGGGTAGATGAGACCCAGGCGCCGGACCACACGGACACCCGAAGTGTGCTGTTTATTTGCTACTTTAGCAAATGAGTGTGGGGTGCTTGCTGTGTTCGCGGTGCCTGGGAGCCATCGTGAGCCTGTGTTTCGTGTGTGCGTGGCTGTTGGCACTCTAATGCGTGTGACGTCTGTGCATTTCAGAACCTCTGAACACTGTGAGGAATCTAAGAGTGTATGATCCTTCTACCAGCACCCTGAATGCTCGCTGGGACCACGCAGAGGGAAATCCTCGCCAGTACAAGCTCTTTTATGCACCCACAGCAGGTGGCCCAGAGGAACTGGTAATTATGTCCCCTAATGAAAATGCTAGTTTGTTTCAGCTGTAGCTAAGGGACTCAGAAGTGGAACTACAGGAAGTAACCAGTTTGCTTTAGAGCTGAAGAAGCTCGTATTTGTTTAATGGGACTTGACAGAGGGTAAAGTGTTGTGCCTTAGAGCCTGGGTGGCAGAGGACTTGTGGGGCTGGGGACGAGAAGAGAGGTCACTCAAGGACTTTCTGCAAGAGGAGCATTGGGTGAGCGGAGGGGTGTTGAGAAGTACACAGTTTATGGGGTGGGCTGAACACATCATGACATCCTGTGTTACGAATCTGATTCTCGACTTGTTTTTGCATTGGTGTTATGTGGTTTGAAGTATTATTTGTCTTGCAAGTTTTTCCAAACAAATGCATTATGTCTCATTTCAATCATTAGGTGCCAATCCCCGGGAATACCAATTATGCCATTCTCAGGAATCTGCAGCCGGACACCCCATACACGGTGACAGTAGTGCCTGTTTATACTGAAGGTGACGGAGGGCGCACATCAGATACTGGAAGAACTTGTAAGTCCCAAAGCAGAAGGTTGAGTTTTCATCCTAAATTTTGCTTTTCGTGATAAAGGCCGTATAAGCTTATCAAAGAAAATTTGGAAAGTTTAGAATGATAGGATACAAAACATGAAAATTAGCTGTAGTTTATCTCCCAGACACCACCATCAAGTGTTAACATTTTGGTATGTAACATAACAGATGTATAAGGGCATTCTTTTGAAATGATGATTTAAGGATTTATAAATGTGTATATAATCATCAGTATGCTGCTTTAGTTATTCTCTTTCACTGGCAAAAATTCATTGAGCTTTGCTTTGTACCTTCTAAATTTGTATGAAGCCGTGTTTATAATTGGCGTTCATAGTGTGAATTGTTAAAGTCTGTTCAGCACATGACGAAATTGCACAGTTTCTGGTTTGCTGAAGTACTCTTTTGGTCTGAAAAGTCTGTGCACTTTTTTATTTGAGTTGGAGTCTCACTTGGTCGCCCAGACTGGAGTGCAGTGGCCGCTCCCAGCCACCGCAGCCTCGACCTACTGGGCTCTGGCGATCCTTCCGCCTCAGCCTTCCGAGTAGCCGGAATTACAGGCATGTGCTACCACACCCAGCTGACTTTTTGATTTATTGTAGAGATGAGGTCTCGCTGCCCAGGCGGGTCTCGAACCCGCGGGCTCAGGCAATCCACTCACCTCAGCCTCCCAAAGGTGCGAGATTACAGGCTGAGCCACCGAACCCGGCTAAGTCTGTGCACTTTTATTTTTTATTTTTTTTGAGTTGGAGTCTCATTCTGTCACCCAGACTGAAGTGCAGTGGCCGCTCCTGGCCACCGTAGCCTCGACCTGCTGGGGTCCGGCGATCCTTCCGCCTCAGCCTTCCGAGTAGCTGTAACTACAGGCACGTGCTACCACACCTGGCTCATTTTGATTTATTGTAGAGATGAGGTCTCGCCAAGTTGCCCAGGCGGGTCTCAAACCCGCGGGCTCAGACAATCCACTCACCTCTGCCTCCCAAAGGCGCGGGATTACAGGCTGAGCCACTGAGCCCGGCCAGTCTGTGCACTTTTATTTGAGAATCCAGGTTATAGTGATTTTAATATTCTTTGTAGCAATGCTTACAGGCTTTTGTGCAGACTTATAAATACTTTTTTGGCTTTCAAAACATACTGAGAGTTAAGAGGAAACAAGTCTTAATGTCTCTTTTTGGTAAAAAAATAAAAGATTAGTGGTCTAGGAAGATATTATTGGCCGGACTGGTGTTTGGGACCAGTACACGGGTTTAATTTGAAGGTTTTTCTAAGTCTCGATTGCTGCGGTTAATTGACAACTGATAATATTTTATTTTTTTCCTTTTCCTTTTCTCTTCATTGCAGAAGGTACTGAGTAGTTATTTGTTAAATGAAGAAGGAATGAATGGTTGAAACCAGCTAACTGAATTAGATGGACTCCATAGTTGTCAGGTTTTATTTAGAAGGCAGACTCAAAATTTATCTTCTTCTTTCCATTACCTGTGTTGGAAAACTGAAGCGCCTTTCCCAATTCTTTTTCCTGTCCCATGTCCCTTTATGGCCTGTCCAGTTCTACCACTTTTTCTAGCTCATTTTGATTAAAAATCATGCTGCTTCCCTATAGACAAAGGCCATAGTTGCTAACTTGGACTAAATTTGTTTTTGGAGAGTTTTAATCTGCTGCTGTGTGTGGGTAATTAGAAGTTAAAGACGATAGCGTTTTATTCTGCTACGGAGTGCATGTTCTGGAAAAGTGATAACAAAAGCTTGATGTGTATAAACAGACCTGAAAAACAGGTGTTGTCTTTCATTTCCTCAGTGGTGAGAGGACTGGCCAGAAACGTCCAAGTGTACAATCCCACGCCCAACAGCCTGGACGTCCGCTGGGACCCCGCACCCGGACCGGTGCAGCAGTATCGTGTTGTGTATTCTCCTGTGGCTGGCACGAGACCCTCAGAATCTGTACGTCATTTGTCACCGAAACTGCATTTTTGGATTAATGTGGTTGCATGTTTGCGTCATGTTTGGTTTTGAGCGCTCAAACTGCAAACATGTCAGGATATAATAATTAAAATGTTGCTTTTGATGAATTAAGGTAGGTGAGTTAATTATAGGGTTTGTTAGAATACAAAGCATTTTGGGAAAATGCAGATTAGCTCAGTCAGACATGCAAACCATAGTTAGGCCTTGTCAGTATGGGCTTTTGTTGTAAAGTACAAATTTCTTTGCTATGACAATATCTTTTTTTTTTTATGAGTGGCTTGGGCTTAGCAATGATATCAGTGTGTATTTCTGTGAATTTTAAATAGCCATGAATAAGAAAACAGCTACGATCTACTATATTTCCTTATTGCTTAAGTAAGGTATAAGAATTTAAAACACATAGAACATGGTTTTGTGTCTATATGACAATATCTTAAAATTTGCCCTCACTGGCTCTTACAAATTGCCTGATCAATCTTTAATTCATGGTATTAGTCAGTTTTGTGAGTAGATTAACAATTTAGAAACCAGGAATTACCAATTTGAATAAAGAGATTATCAGAACACCTAAAAGAATGTAAATTTACAAACTCATTGAGGTTATAGGTTGTTGCCAAAATAAACAGCGATGATAAACGCAGATAAAGAAATGACAAGCCATGTATGTATTCTGTAAGAGTATTGGTTTTTGTGTCCCTGTATGGCAGGACGCATTCAGACTTCACCCTTATCTAGTGCATGGAGTCTCTCTTTCAATAAGAAATCTCTCCCCGTGTGGGAGACTGTCTTTTGTGGATCCAGCATGCGGGATGTTCTTTGGGTGAATACCTGAGCCCGAGGGACTGCGTTTGGGAATTGTGATAGTAGATATCCATGGAGATCACTAAGCTGCTAAAGGCCAAGGATGAATTGTTTTTGGAAAGGGAATTTCAGAGGCTGAATCGCACAGAATGGTGTGGCCTGGGCAGGTGTTATGCAGAAGCACTGCTGACTCAGATGTGTCTGGGCTCAACCTTTTGCTCTAAATTCTGTTATGCTGATTAACCAAAGACTCAGTGAGCATTTGGATTGCTGTCATACAGCATTTGGCATTTCCCCCTGCAGATTGTGGTGCCAGGAAGCTCACGCTCAGTGCACCTGGAACGGCTGACCCCAGACACGCCCTACTCCGTGAACATCGTGGCTCTCTACTCAGATGGAGAGGGGAATCCCAGCCCCGGCCAGGGTCGAACACGTGAGGCGGAAATCCTTTTCCCTTGTCTTCCCTGGTAGCTAGATTGGCAGGGCTTCCTTCTGCCTGAGCTCCCCCACACTCACATTCCAGGTGAAAGCTTTGGGCCCATGAAGGCCTTTCATCCTGAGTGGACTTCATTTGCAGATGGGCACTTTGGAAAAACGAGGGATTGGCCTCTGTGTTTTGTTGATGGAGGCGGCTATAGTAGTAAAAATAATCCCTTTCTTTCCTGATCTGTACATTTAGGGTCAGCCCTCTCTCCAAGTCTTTGAAAGTTTAGCTTGTAGCCATACCTCTGAAATGTAGCCCTTTACATGGTTTACGATTTCATGTTACAACCATAGAAAATGTGCATTTTTTCATAAGGGAGTTAGACATCCTGGTGAATGGTGAGACACACCTGCAAGCAGCTTCCTCAGTCTGACCTGGGTGGTACTTGCAGGCAGGCAGCAAACGCGACTGTGTTTTATTTTAGTACCACGGAGTGGACCAAGAAATCTGAGAGTCTTTGGAGAAACAACCAACAGCCTCTCTGCAGCCTGGGACCACGCAGACGGGCCCGTTCAGCAGTATAGAATCATTTACTCTCCCACCGTTGGTGATCCCATCGATGAATATGTAAGTCTAATGCTCATTTTATTGGCACATTTCATAGTCTCAGCTGGCTGAAGGGTGGAGTTAAAATTCTTCTTTAGCAGTATGCTCTGAGTAGACTTGAGTCCTTGACTGTCATGTGACAGTCACATTTTATGACTTTCTCTGAATTGGCATTGAGACCGCCCAAATGTGCCCAGTCTGGGCTCCCTCACCACAGAGAAGCAAGGTCTTTGAGCTTATTTTGATTTGAAAGATGGATAGAAAAGCCATTTTATCTCATGACCACCTAATTATAACACAGGAACCAAGTCTAGTGAAATATGATACCTATTATTCGGGACTATGTTAATGTTCACGTAATGTGATTATCCACATCCTATTCTTTCTTCAAACCTAATTCTTCTACAAAGTCTTCCTTAAATACTCCAGTGTTAATGATGTCTCTTTTCTCTAAGCTTCACATTTTGCAGTACACTGCAGTTTTGGAATATACATATTCTTCTTTCAGCTTCGAACTTTTTGAATGTCATATTTTATCTTGCCAGAACCCAGGCTCAAGAAGTATCTGGTAGCTTCCTCATAGCCTTCATGGCTCTCACCATGCATATCCATTTGTGAGGGCTGGAACCACCACTGAATTTGAAGTTTAGTGATTAACTGCTGGGAGACGTTTGCAGAAGATTACACAAAACGTTGATTGTGAAGGAGTTAGATTTGGGTTTGCTGTCTTTCAATGACATAGATGCTGTTTTCCTTTTCCCTCCATGAGCTCCATGTGACGAAATATTTCATCTGCTCGCACTTGATACAGTCATCTTTAATTCAAGTCTTAAGTTTTATTGATAAGAGACACACATAGCTGCCATTTAGTGTTTCCGATCAAAAAGAGATACACAGTACTACGGCAGTTAGTTTGCCAAAGCAGAGAAGTTCCTGTTTAGTGGTTGTTCAGTCTCGCAGTTTCCCTTTACTCTCTGAAAACACTAGAAATATGATTTTTCATTTGTAGTTATGGGCTCCAGGCCAGGAATCCATGGCATCACCGGTCCACGTTGTTGTAGAAACAAAATGTAGGTTTAGAAGAGAGATTGAGAGATGTTTGGTTCGTTTCCTCTTCGAGGAGGTAGTTGAATATATTTTCATGTTCTCTTTTCCATCTTTCTCACCTAACGAACATCAGCCGAACTGATATTCTTGAAAGTAGAAACCAAGTCCCTTTTGCTCAGCATAGATTCCCAGTAGCTAGCACCGCTGCTGGTCCAAGTGGGTACTGAGGGCATATTTCCATGAACACATCACACGTAGTGATGGGAGAAGAAGGAAGCAAATTTGCTGCTGAGAGTTGTGTACTCAGTGACACATTCTGACGTGTCTACAAGTTATTGCCTTTAATCCTCAACATTTTCTTCAGGGGTGTTAAGTCATGTGGCTTTTACGTGACTGCTCTGGGATTTGAGCCCAGATCTGTTTGACTCTAACTCATTCTCCCATGCTGCACAGAAGCAATATTGAGGGTTTGTCTTCCATCAAGAAAAAGATAATATGAAGAAACTGTTACTCTTTATGGGACTACAGAAAACAGTATTGTCTTTTGATCTGCAAGTCCTCTAGATGGTCATAAATGTATAATTTAACTTCCTCTGCAGACCACAGTCCCAGGCAGAAGAAACAACGTGATACTGCAGCCCCTGCAATCTGATACTCCATATAAAATCACTGTTATTGCTGTTTACGAAGATGGGGATGGTGGTCACCTAACAGGAAATGGAAGGACTGGTGAGTGTTTTCTACCTTGTGTTTTTTTGACTTTGAAGCTGTCAAGATGTTAATGCTGCTTTTGTACCTTTTAAAGTCTTTAAATGTTGTCTTCACCAATGCGTCTCAAATGTCACATTAATATTGTATTAACATTTATGTTAGATATTGAATTTTGTCAAAACAATGACATGAGAAAGAGTTGGTTTCTAGCTTTTTAAAGGTTCACTAAGAAAAGGAAAAGGAAATAAAAATCGACATACTTTTCTTTGCTTGAGATAGTTTTATTTCTTCTTTGGAAAGCCGTGGCTTATTCTCTGAATAATGTTTGAGTTTCTGCGTTGTTAGTTAAATCTATAGCTGCTATGCCAATATAATATCAGCAAAAAATATTTTGTTGTGATTGAATCTAAAGTAATAAAGAAGCAAGATGATTAGCAATCATTGTCTGCCTACAAATTCAGCTTTTTATTAAAGTATTTTAAAGTTGTACCAAGAAATCTACAAAGAATTGTCAATTTGCAGGCCACTTTTAAAACATATCCTGGTGGCAATTTCTTACAGTTTAAAAATTCTCTAATTGGGTTACTCTTTGGAATCACTCGAAGATCTTCAAAAGTGCTACTCCTGGGTACTAGGCCAGAGATACGGATGTCCCTGGTCTGAGGTGTGGGCTGGACCCGCTGATGTTCTCATTTATGTCCAGCCAAGACAGAGAGCCACTGGTTTAGCAGAAAGTCAGCGTGAGCTCTATATCTGGGTTCTGTTACTGGAAAAAAGTGGCATTCCTCTTTTCCACTATGTTCAGCAAAAATCTACTTAGATCACACGAGTTCAGGTTCTTGTTTACACCCAGTTGTCCACATAAGACAACAACTCTACTTAGGGAAAATGAGTTTAGGTTCCTTTTTACACTCACACACCCAACACACTAACCCTGTCAGTAGACAGAGCTATCTTCACTCACACACCTGATACAACAGCTCTGTCCACTTAGGAAACACGGGTTCAGGTTCTATCTACACTCACTTGTCACATGGCACACTAGCTCTGTCTATGTAGGTATTATGAGTACTGGCTCCTGTCTACACTCACTTGCCCATGTAATACACCAGCTCTGCCTACATATGTAACGTGAGTTTTGGTTCCTGTCTACACTCATTCGTATAATCTGTAGATCTTCTCTCTGGCTGTGGGAGCAGCCTGTGAATCCATTTGAGTTGCTGTTTGAGTTTGGAAAACCGCTAAGCCTTGGTGGAACACCTCAGTGTCTTTATTCGTTTTCTGGATAGTGACATTATGGGATATTATTAATCTGCTCCCACAGGGCTGCCCTCTCATTACTCTTAACCTTCTACACTCTCCTTGTGTGTCAATAACAGCTCAGTAACGTGTGCCAATGTTCGTTTCCAGTGGGACTCCTTCCTCCTCAGAACATACACATCTCCGATGAGTGGTATACGAGATTCAGGGTGTCCTGGGATCCTTCACCCTCTCCAGTTCTTGGATATAAGATTGTGTATAAACCAGTGGGTAAGGAAGTGCCTTTATCACCATAGAAATGCTTTGGAGGGTTATTTGCATGTTAGGTAATTCTCCCTTGAATCCCTCATTATTGGATTCTCCTGGTCGTTCATTTAGCGAGTCAGATCTCCTCTACCCCAAACATAATGTTTCTGGAAATAATATTTTAAGCTAATGGTCTAAAGTACCGTTGTTATTATGGGGGTAGATGAGATTCTCATCACATTTTGTGGTTAAAAAGTTTGGCCTGGTTTAAAAACTTGTACACATTAAAGATCCTTGTCTTCGGGTAGCCTATATGATGTGATCATGAAATAGTGCATATTTAATCAATAGAAATGTCTGTATTTTTCCCATAATGTACAGATTTAATTTTACTTAGGGCATAGATTATATGCAATTTGTTCATAGCAGACTTAAAAAAAATCTCCACTGGCATTTTAACCTAAATTGGTAGCACCTTGATTAAATAATTTTGTTTTTGTTTTTATGATCTATATATGCTTAGGAAAATTGGAAGAAAAATACTCTTTGTACCGAATTTGCTAGGGCATCTTCCATGCTTCCGGGAAGACTGTGAAGTAGAAAAAAATGAAGGAAAGGAGTGAAGAGAAAAGAAACCTGAATTTGTGTGAAAAAACAAAGAGAACTTGAAGGAGAACTCTAGTTAGCAACTGAGAATTTTCAGTAACCAAATTACGTAGAGTGAGGTCCAAGTAGAAGTTCTTAGGTCAACTGTACAACAAATCAAAAAATGTTAGTTCAACACCTACTGTATGCAGAGCAGCATGGCAAAGTAGGGCTTAGAAAAGCAGCCTGAGAATGTATTCACTAAAGGAACATTGATTATAAACCTACTACATTCTAGGTCCTGTGTTGTGCTTTGAGAACAGGAGCATGAAGAATTCCATTTTCGTGTACAGTTTCCTAGTCCTCCTATAATATAGCGTGTGTCTCAGTGAGCAAGGGTTTGAGGGGTCATGGCATGAATGGCGTTCAGATTACCATTGAACTGGAAGTTAAGATCTTTAATTTTAAGCAAAGTTTCAGGTGAGTGATGGCATGTTTCTGTGTGCTTTTGTGATTGTTCTTGAAGGTACCAATGAGCCCATGGAAGTCTTTGTGGGAGAAGTGACGTCATACACGTTACACAATCTCAGTCCCAGCACCACCTATGACGTGAATGTTTATGCTCAGTACGATTCTGGACTCAGTGTCCCCCTGACAGATCAAGGCACTACATGTGAGTCATGGATCTTTTCATGGTTGTATTAGAAAGTGTAGTACGATTTACCAGGTCAGCCTGTTTTAATTTTACTTTTTCTAAATGTATCTATGTTTACTCAGCATTACGTGGGCAGGCCATTTGGTGTCCATTTAATTGAAATACCTATCTAAATTCCTCCTCCATATAGCATATATGCAAGTGTATATAATGAGGAAATGTTCTTTATTTCACGTAAAATATTGTATTTGGGATTATAATTCATTTTAATTTTATTTTAAAATTGTGGGGTACCTGTGAGGATTTGTTACGTAAGTATATTGTACAAAGGTGAGGTTTGGGCTTCTGACAAGTCCTCCCCCTGCCCCAGTAGTGGGCATGGTACCCAATGGGCACCCTCCTTCCTCCACCCCTTCTTTAGCAGTGCCTAGGGTCTGTTGTTCCCATCCTTACGCCTGCGTGTCCAGTGTTTAGTACGTACTTATAAGTGAGAACGTGCTGTATTCAGTTTGGCAATTCACTTAGAATGATGGTCTGCAGCTGTATCCATGTTGCTGCAAAAGACATGATTTTTTTTCTCCTTTATGACTACATAGTATTCTGTAGTACTACATTGACTTTATCCAGTCAATGGGTATCTGAGTTGGGCATCAGAGTTGGTTCCATGTTTTTTCTACTGTGAATAGCACTACAATAAACACACATGTGTAGGTGTCTTTTTGGTAGAACAATTTGTGTTATTTTGGGTATATTCCTGGAAGTGAGATTGCTGAGGTGAACGGTAGCTTTGATTTCAGTTCTTTGAGAAATCTGCAAACTGCTTTCTACAAAGGTTGAATTAGCTTATATTCCCACCAACAGTGCGTGCGTGTTCTGTTTTCTCTACAGCCTCACCAACACCTGTTGTTTTTTGACTTTTTAGTAACAGCTGTTCTGACCGGTGTGAGATGATATCTCATTGTGTTTTTGATTTGCATTTCTCTGATGATTAGTGATGCTGAGCATTTTTTCGTATGTTTGTTTATTGCTTGTATGTCTTCCTTAAGAAGTATCTATTCATGTACTTTTCTCGCTGTTTGGTAAGTAAATAATCATTTTATTGTTCTTTTGAGGATTCCCCTAAGAATTGGAACAGGACAAGTTCCTTGTAAATTCTGGATGTTAGGCATTTGACAGATGCAGTTTGCAATTCCCCCCCCCCCATTCTTTGGGAAGTCTCTTTACTCTTGATTGTTTGTTTTGCTGTGAAGAAGTTTTGTAGCTTGGTAAGGCCCAACTGTCAATTTTAGTTTTTGCTGAATTTGGTTGTGATAACTTGGCCATTAATTTATTGGCTAGACCAATGTCCAGGAGGATGTTCCCTATGTTTTCCTCTAAGATTCTTATAGTTTGAGGTTTCACATTTGAGTCCTTGATCAGTTTGAGTTAATTTTTGCATATAGTGATAGGTAGCATCCAATTTCATTCTTCTGCACGTGGTTAGGCAGTTTTCCCAGCACCATTTGCTAAATAGGATTTCCTTTTTCCCAATGTTTGTTTTTGTTGGCTTTGTTAAAGATGAGTTGGCTGCAGGTTGGTGGTTTTATTTCCAGATTCTCTGTCCTATTCCATGGTCTATGCATCTATTTTAGTACTAGTACCTTGATGTCATGGTTACCATAGTCCTGTAGCAAAGTTGAAGTCTGGGAGTGTGGTGCCACTAGCTTTGTTCTTTTTGCTGAGGATTGCTTTAGCTATTTGGGCTCTTTTTTGCTTCTGTATAAATTTCACTATTGTCTTTTCTAGGTCTGTAAACAATGTGGCTAGTGGTTTGATAAGGGTTGTGTTGAATCTGTAGATTGCTTTGAGTAGTGTGGACATGTTGACAATATTGATTCTTCCAGTCCAAGAGCATGGAATATTCTTCCATTTGTTCATATCATCTTTGATTTTTTTGAGCAGTGTTTTGTAGTTCTCATTATAAAGATCTTTCACCTCTTTGGTTAGATGAATACTGAGATATTTTTTGTGTGTGACTATTGTGAACGCGATTGTGTTTTTAATCTGAATCTCAACCTCCTTCTTGTTAGTGCATAGAAATGCAACTGATTTTGTATCGTGAGACTATTGAAGTTGTTTATCAGTGCTAGAAGGTTTTTTGGCAGAACCTATAGTTTTTTCCCTGGGATAGAACAATATCACCCCTGAAAATTAGGGATAATTTACCTCCCCTTTTACCTTTTTTGGGGAAAGGCCTCTAAGGCCCCCTGATTGCCCTGAGGTTTCAGTAGCAAAGGGGAAAGTTGTTGCTCCTGCTTCTTCTATCTTTTTACTCTCGATCTCACCACTGGAAACCTGGGAGTTGAAAGATGTAAAGAGCTCTATATGGGAGAAAGAATTTTTCACCAAACAGTAGTGTTTAGTAAAAGAAGGATTTGTTTGTTAGAAGCATACTCTTCCATTAGAGCACCCTTGACTTTACTCCCTTTGTTAAGGAGGCTTGTAATTCTAGTTAGGGATTGTGACTAAGGTCAATTAAGCCCGGGGGGGGGGGCTTTTGTTTTACAAACGCTGAAGCCCTTTCTCCCTGACAGGGGATAATTGACACAGATTGTAAAAAACAGGTGTGACACTACAGAAAATTGTTCACATCAACTTGCAATTAAGAAACCTTGAGAATGTTGCTTTACCCCATTTAATTGCAAATTGCTATGTGAAAACTTAAAAATCAATGTGTGAAAACTTACAAATCAATGTGACAATTATAGTGCTTAGGACTCAGTAGTGATTTATAATGTAATGGTTATAGAGATAAGTAAGTTTTTGATGGACATTGAGAAATGGTAATCATTAGAAAATGTTAGGAGTTTACAAAATTTGTAGTTAATGTAATATTTTAGAATATTGTTTTTTTAAGATAAAACATTAAGAGAATTTGTAACTCACTGTATGTAGATGAGAAATAACATTCGGAGATAACATTCAGGGTTAAAAATGACATGTTTGACGTTGTAGTTTTAGAAAGTAAACAGGATGTCATTATGGTTCAAAGAAGAAGATAGACAGAACCCCATTAGGGTTGAAACAAAGATCAAAGCAGAATGGACAAGAAATTTATTAAACTGGGAACTGACTAACTCTGAAATAAAAAACATGCTTTTGCCTTAAACTGGAATCTAGGGTATAAAAAGGAGTTGTAAAAGACAATAAAGTGGTATCTGTCCTGCTTGCAACAGAGTCAGTGTCCAAGTTTTCTCCTGCACTGACGCCATTCCTCCTTCAGGAAATACTGACCCTCTGTAGCTGGACTCTGGCAATTTAACTTTCTCTTTTCTGATTTTGAGGCCTCTAATTTGTTTCTCCTGCCTGATTGCCCTGGTTAGGACTTTCAGTACTATGCTAAATAGGAGTTGTGAGAATGGCCATCCTTGTCTTGTTCCTGGTCTAGGAGGGATGCTTCCAGTTTTTGTTCATCAAATATGATTTTGGCTGCAGGTTTGCCATAAATGGCTCTTATTATTTTGAGGAAAGTTCCTTCATGCCTCGGTGTTTGAGGGCTTTTTACATTTTATTGTAGAGATGAGGTCTTGCCAAGGTCTTAAACCCTTGGGCTCAGGCAAGCCTCTTGCCTCTGCCTCCCAAAATGCTGGGTTTACAAGCATGAGCCACCATGCCCAGCTTGGTATTTGAGGGTTTTTTATCAAGAACAGATGTTGGATTTTATCAAATGCTATTTCTCCATCTTGTGAGATTAATCATATGGTTTATATCTGTTTGTGTAGTGGATTACATTTATTAATTTGCATATGTTAAGCTGGGCTTGGATCCTGGGAATGAAACTCATCTGGTACTGATGAATGGTCCTGGTAATGTGTTGTTGGAAACAATTTGCTAGTGTCTTAGCAATTGTTTTATAAATCTTGGTGCTCTTATGTTGGGTGCATATGCACTCAAGATGGATACTTCTTGCTGAAGAATTGAGTCCTTTGTCATTACATAGTATCTTTAAACTTTTATTGGTTTAAAGTCTGTTTTATCTGATAACAGAATAGCTACTCCTGCTCTTTTTTTGTATTCCATTTACGAGTTATATTTTTCTCTCTTTACCTTGTGACTGTGGATGTCATTTGCAGTAAGATGGGTTTTCTAAAGGCAGCAGAAGGATGAGTCATGCTTCTTTATTGAATTTGCCACTCTGTGCCTTTTGAGTGGCATTTTCAGCTCACTAACATTTAAGTTAATTATTAATATGTGGGGGCTTGTTCCTGTCATATTGTTAAAAACCTGCTTTGTGCTCTAGGCTTTGTGTTTGATTTATATGGTCTGTAAACTTTGTGCGTATCTGAGCTTTTGTGATAGGTGGAACTGTTCTTTCATTTCTGTGTTTAGAACCTCCTCTAGCATTTTCTGAAGGGCTTGTCTGCAGGTGGCTAATTATCTTAGGGATTGCCCATCTGTGAAATTCTCCTTCATTAATGAAGCTTAGTTTGGTGGAAATTCTTAGTGGAATTGTTTTTCTTTAAGAATGTTAAAAATGTTACAAGCCCTTCTGGCTTGTAAGATGTGCACTGAGAGGTCTGCTGCAGTTCTTATGCGTCTTCCTTGATAGGTGGTCTGTCCATTCTCTCTAGCTGCCTTCAAGATTTTGTCTTTGTGCTTTCCTTGGCAAGACAGATTATTATGTGCCTTGGGGATGGTCTTCTTGTGTAATACCTTATGGGAGTTCTCTGAATTTCTTGTGCCTGCATGGCTGCCTCTATAGAAAGATAGGGGATGTTTTTTTAGATGACATCTTGAAAGGCTTGTTCTAGGGTGTTCTCAGTTTTTCCTTCTCTCTCAGGAATGCTGATCAAGCATAGACTAGGTCTCTTTACATACCAGACTTCTTGTAGGCATTGCTCCTTTTTCCTAAGTCTTATTTTTTGTCAGACTGTGTTATTCAATAATTCTGTCTTCAAGCTCTGAGATTCTTTCCTCTGCCTGGTTGATTCTGCTGTTAAGACTTGGAATTGTATTTTGAAATTCCAGGACCAAATTCTTCATTTCTGGAAGTTCAGTTTGGTTCTTCCTCAGAATGGCCATGTGAGCTTTCACTTCCTGCACTGTTTTCGTAGCCCAGATGATTGGAGTGTCCACTTTCTCTTGGATCTCATTGAGTCTCTTTGTCATCCATGATGTGAATTCTGTGTCTGTTCTCAATAGGTTCTGTTACTTGGGATCAAGAGGACCCTTTTTGGGTGTCAAATCGTTTTGGCTTGGGGGATTGCCAGTGTTTTTCCACTGGTTCTTCCCTATCTGTGAGGACAGACACTTCTCTTTTTATTTTTTGTTTGTTAAAGTTGCTATTATTGGAATTACAGTTTGTTTTGTTTTCTTACTTGACCTCCCTCCTCAGGTCCACCCGTGGAAGGGGCAGAGGTGCTGGGAGC